>JAECWT010000264.1:2945000-4145000 GCA_018150885.1 Drosophila tristis
GTCCAGGCCACGTCAACGGCAAGCGCTTACGCCCACAGCACAGCACAGCAGAGCAGAGCAGAGCACAGAAAAGTGCAGTGGCCACACCTTGCCACAGCCACAATAGGAGTCACAGGGGCATCAGGTTGCAGCAAAACAGAGTTCGAGAAGAAACACCAAACTAGAGAAGGACCATTTCAACAGGCTCTCGATGACACGGCACACACATCTTTAGTTCGATAAGCTGGAAACAATATCCTTGTGGTAGGATCAGATTTTTATTGGAATTTTGCAGGTTTTGTTGAAAATCAATAGAACTTTATTCATACATATAATACGAATAATAATACATGATATATGATATACCCGCAACCCGTTCCAGGTATTCAAATAGTTCTTTTTAGAGTATAACACGATTGCTGTGTATTTTAGACTTCTGGATGTAGTTACAACACCCACAACTTGGATACAAAATCATGATCTACTTTCTAAAAATAGTCCTAGTTTCAGTTCGACATCCAATTACCGATACTGTCACCTGTTTTCGCGATTAAAAACTTTTTTGTCACCATTTAATTGCCTGCAAAAAACACCTTGAAAATAAAAGTTAAAGCAGGGGCTAAGGAGAGTGTGTGCATATTTTAATTATAACAAGTTTCGCGCTATGGATATTCAAGGGGGGAGGTAAGGAGACACACTCGCACATACAGTAGATGCAAAGCTATGAACGAGTCATACCAAATATAAGCAACGAAAGACGGCTAAAAAAATAAAAATGTAATTGTGGCTAAATGTCAAAAGCGACAATTGTTGCTATAGTTGTGGTCGTGTTATAGCCGGGTAAAGTGAACGGTACACGCTGAACACGCCGAACGAAAAGCACAGCACGAACAGCCCGTAGTTCGAGGAGGAACGAAGGAGGCTGCCTCGGCGTCTTGGTGGGTTTGTGGTCAATTGGTTTGTGGTGCGGGGGAATAGAGTGCCACACTAAACGGCGGCACAACCACGGAATGACCACGAGATGGTGTGTCACTTGGAGGCAGGCTATGGCTATGGGTATGGGTATTGGTTGGCGGAGGGTGAGGGTATCCAATCTCCGAGCAGGTCTAAGCATGCTAATTATGCGTTAATAAGCACTCGTACTTGTATCTAACGGGGCGTATTCCATGGGGGAATTGACTGTAGTAGTTCTAGTGCTGTATGAGATTATTTCTCGGTTACATTTTGCCCCATTCTTTGTCGTCGTCGTCTCGTGTCACCTCGAGACTGGCGACGCCAAGAATTATTGCGAAATTTTTTTGTCGTCATTCGGTGGGCCTCGGGGTCTCTTTTTTTGGCTTTAATTATGAACAATCAGACAATGTTCTTCGAACTTTTTGTTGCTCCTTTTTGTGCATGTCAATCAAAAGAGCTCAAAGTCGTGATTTGATGATTTTCGTATGCGCCACATTTGTGGCTGTTGTAGTCGCGCTTGTTTTTGCCTGTAGTTGTTTTTGTTGTTGTGTTGTTGTTGTTTCTGCTGTGGGTCAGGCCACACACAAAAACCATTTGTCAAGTAGAACAGTAACCTCTGGTCCGTCTGTCGGTCTGCCTGTCGGCTGTCTACGGCTCTAAGCCTGCCTGTCCTTCAAATAATCGTAGCCAAAAGCATGGCAAAGCGGCAAAAACAATGAATTATTGAAGTCAACAGATTGAGATTCAGAAAGAGCAAGAAAAATCCAATCAAAACATAAAGAGAGAGAGAGAGGAAGGCGTCTCCCGGGGCTATACAAGTTTAAGTGGAATTGAGCTGCGCTTGGTATTTTTTTTACGGATTTATTGAATATTTAAAGTGTTTGTGTCTGGATCTCTGGATATGCATTGTAAAAGTATGGCATTTGGCAGCGCCAGGTGTTCAAACAGCCAGACGACAAGTGCTTGGTGCATTCTGACTAAAATAATTTTCCGATTGGCAAACCAGGTCTTGAAATCAAGTAGATTTTATCCTTCTTTATTCCTCAGCATTGGAAGCATTGAAAGCTTCTGGCAGCTCCAAATAATGGGCGTGGAAGGTGTGGCAGTAATTTAAAACCCCAAAAACTCTCTCATAAAATAACTCAACTTTCAAATTAAAAACAAAAAGAAACAGGCAAATTATATTCCCAACCATCAACCATCTCATCCATTGGGAAATATCTTTATGGCTACCATAATTCTTGTTGAAAACTATTCAAAAAGCATTCAAAAATTAACCACAAATGATTATAAATAATAAAAACTCGCATTAAATTGAACAAACGAGAAAACAACGATTACAGATGCAATGCATCTTTTTTTTTTTTTTTTTTCATAATTTGCATGATATATGGAAGTAAAACGGAAACATGAATGATCGTCCCGCAATTATTTCGACAGCTGGCGCCAAACGAC
Source organism: Drosophila tristis (assembly GCA_018150885.1). NCBI lineage: Eukaryota > Metazoa > Arthropoda > Insecta > Diptera > Drosophilidae > Drosophila > Drosophila tristis. The sequence goes on from JAECWT010000264.1 coordinate 2,947,389, forward strand.
ATCTGGTAGAGATCCAAAGAGTCTGCCACATATATTCTCTATATAAATTGTAACGGGGGGGGGTTGTGTTTTATTACAACCTTCTTGGAGTCACATAAATCGAACGGTGACACGAAATAAATTTCATACACAGAGCCAGTTGTCGGGTGGAAACAAAGGCAAAAGCCCCCAAACGGTTTTCAAGCTGTTAACTGTTGGCTGATTTTTATTTATTTCGTTTGAGTTTTTAGCAAAAGTTGCTAACTTTTTGTTCTTGTTGTTGTTCTCCCCCGCACTGACCCACACACCTCTCCTGCCCGCCTCCTTCTTCTGCTCTACTCAGTAGAGCTGCTGGATCTCCTCCTCCCCCCAACTGGTCTTTGGTTTCTTGGCTATTTGACTGGCTTGGCTTTTCGGCTAATTTATGCAGCGAACCAGTTTCGCGTTTGGCTTTCAGTGTCAGAGGGAAGCAGCAGCAGTAGCAACAACAGCAACAACAACAACAGAAACAGCAACAATATGTATACAACAAATTAAATTTTTATTAAAACATTGGCATTTTAAGCAACGTTTTTATTTTTACTTTTTGTTGCCTTTTGTTAATTGCATTTGCAATTTCTAATTAATTTTGGTGGCCAAAAACCAAACAAAAACAAAGCCAAACACAAGATCATAAAAATTTCCAACTGGTTAACGTCCCTGTCCGGGTAGAGGTTCGGTTCAGAGGTCTCTATGGAATGGTGAGTGCCGTTAGCCAATGCAAACGACAAGCTTTGGTCTGAATCAGCTACCAGTTTTTTCGTTTGTCAGTGAAGTGAACAAGTTTCCAAGGCAATTTCAATGCAAAATAAATAAATGGTAACAAAAACTTATCAAAGATATCTTTATTTACAGAGGAGGGGAGCTATACTATATATACAATAAATCAATCGATTGGATGGCTTCTATTTCTACTGCTGAAGCTCGGACTGTTGCTGCTGTCTCTGTCGCCTGGCCTCTTTGTTCAGTTTGGAGACATTGTGCCGCAGTTTCCGCTTGAACAGCAACTCTCGATTGACCGCCTTCAGGTCATCCATGCTGCAGGTCTTCAGATTGCGCACTGTCTTTGAGATCAGCTCGTCCGTGATCTCGATCTTTGTGCGGGAAAGCCTCAGCTGGCGGGCATTGCGACGTGCCAGCTCCGCACGATACAGGAACAGATGATAGGTGACAGTGGGCTTGTTAAATCTGTCGTGGTCCATTGCGTTCTGGCAGAGATGGACGGGATGTTTGTTCAAAGTGAAAGTGGAGTAACCGCTCGCCAGGGCTGCACTAGGCCAACTGATGGCTCTGTGGCAGGGGCACATGCTTATATCTGGGACAGAGGCAGGGGTTACCTGTAAACAAGGTACCTGTGGCACGGGGCACGGAGCAGGTCAGGGAACCCACCCACTGCTGTCTCTCTCTCTGTCAATATTTGTGCAAAAATATTTCATACCTTAATCCCGGCCTAATCCCCCCCCATTTTGGATGCTAAAAGGCTTAACCTTTGGTTTACCACCGCATTATTATACATTAGTTTCGGGCACCTAAAGTTTTGCATTTGAGGCAAGAACGTGCATGTCTGTGGCATAGAGAGAGCTCTGGGCAACGGCTGTCACCTGCAATGAATCAAGCGCTGAGAGAAAGTTCTGGAACAGCATTCAAGGCTTAAACTGAATCTAGTTCGATTAATCTTAAGAATACGAAGAGTGGCAGAAATTTTTAATGAAATTATTTACTGGAAATAAATGATGAACATATTAAAGATATTACTGAAATAAAAGACACTGAATATTCCAGAGACTACGCAAATAAAGTAAATAAATCCCAAGCAATCGTACGACTAGTAAAGGCGGAAAACCTACAAAAACTCACATTTGCATCCCACATAAAAAAAAGCAGAAAACCTTTCCCTAACAACCGTGTGACTATTCCATAGAATTCTCTTCTATTCTAGTGGGTTCTCAAAGATACATTCCTCGCACACAATTCCCAGTAACCGACTGTTCTCCTCATCCAGCAGCAGCAGCACCTGAGTGACATCTACATCCACGTAAAGTACGTCAATTTACACACATGTGTGTGCTGCTGCTGCGGCATTTGCATGGGAAGCGAAACAGAAGAGATATATAAATATGTATGTATATGACTGTATGACAGATCTTCCCTGGTAGCTGCATCATTAGCATAACTGCAGCAGCGTGCAGAGGGGAAAACTGTAGAGCCACTTCCAGGTAATTCATTAAAAATATGTGTCATAATGAAATATATGTGCGAGTATGCAAGGTGCCCTGGAATAGGAGACTCTCTGGGTATGGCTGCTAGTGCTGGTGCTGGTCAGGTCACAAAATGTCGCATAATCCTTTTATAATTGCACTTAGTAGCTGCAAATGTAGCGAAAACAAAAGGATTTTCGAAACCGGATTAAGAACTTTGGGAAAGACCACGCGCCGGGATTAAGCAAATGCGGTGCATCAGCGTTTTATGGCACACAAAACTCCTCAAGGGTCTGTGGCTGTACCTCCTCCCCACTCCCTGAAGGGTCAGCCGCTTTCAATCTTCTACTCCTCCTCAAGTGTACAGGTAGCTAAGGTCAAAGCTGGCCCAGCGGCTAACAGGCCATGCGGGTTGTTAGCCATTTGCTGGTTTTGACAGCCCGTCGACAGCTTCCAATTCAACGCGCTCAATGAACACAAGAGAGAAAGACAGAGAGACAGACAGAGTGAGAGAGAGATGTGGTCGTTGGAATCTGTAAATGGAAATGGAGCTGCGACTAGGGATGGGGGCTGCAGCTCGAGTTGCGTGTCTGGGCCCATACATTGTGCATATTCCGCGTTAAGACCCCCAAGCAGACAACGTTAATGATGGCTGTATCATCGCAGCATCATCATCAACATCATGGCAACTGATTTGCGGCCCTCACAGGCCTTGCATTTAGCATCCAAGCAGGGCATTGAATCATAACGAGAATTACCATAAACGAGAGACTCGAAACGAAACTTTCACTGGTCATTGTTATTGCCATTAACATTATGGTTAGCATTATTATTATTATCATTCTTTTTGTGCAGCAGCAACAGCATCGGCCAAAAGATTAATAAATTTTCCTTTACTTAAAAGCCTCCCCCCTCCCATTAGTCGAGGAATTTTTCACTTTCCTTTCGGCCAACAAATATATTTAGGCCATAATTAAGTAGAAATTAACTCGATTCGAGCAGGGGACAGGGGCGGCTGGATCTGGGCCTGGGCCGCGTGTCAATTACATTAAGTGAAATTACAATTACATGAAAAGCATTTTTAAAACCCACTTTTAACCCACATTAAAATGGGGTTTTTTTCCGACTGGAAGTGGGGGACGGTGGCTCGGTCACAAGGTCACAATTTGAGCCGGGGCCGCCCCAGACATTCGTTTCATAAATAAATATTTAACACGCAGTCAGAGAGTCCTTCAGATGAGGATGGACGAGGCGGCCATCCCTCCTTCTGACTTTATATATTTATCACTTCAAGGAAATTCATTACGGAAAAGTGTTTTTCATTTTGGCACAGGAGTTAAAAGAGAATTTATTTACACAATTTGCAGTAATACTTATTGTGGATTTTGAGTGGGATAAACTGTTTCAAGTTTGAGGGAAAATAGAGAGAAATGCTCTCAGAAATTATGGCTTACAAATGAGTTCTTAGCAAGTGGTTTAAATCTTCCCTTGGCATGGATTTCAGAGATATAAATCCACAAATTTGAACAAGAACTGTAATTGATTGCTTTTAATTTTGCCTTTTCTGGTAGATTAAGAAACAGCTAAAAGGATCATACACTTCCTTCTAGCCGTTTCACACTTATTTATGTATGATCATGAAGAGCGATCAGATTTACTAGACTGCAGAATCTGGATTCCACTCGGATCATTATTAAAGCCAGAATTAATTAAACACATGGTTTTTCAACAATATTAATTCAAGAGCAATGAACTTTTGATTGCCATAATATTTTTAGAATTATGATGCATTACCTTTTTATTAGGAAAGATTAATTTATTCTGCACATCATATATAGAATGATGGATTACAGAATGTTGTAAGAAACAGATTTAAATTTTTAATTAATAATCCCTTCAATTTTTAAGATTTTATAACTTTATAAGCAATTTTTTGTTATATTTTTATTTAATAACCTTTGACTTAATTGTAAGGTGTATTTTTCCCTTTATGGACATTTCCATCAATCGATTTTGCTGATAGATTATAAGCCAGATTCGTTTAGATATGATTTATTACATTTTCAGAATTAATGTCCAAAACGTCTGCATATATGGAAATCTACATAATTCTTCACAAGATGACAAAATTCATTGATAAATTTCCTATTTCCATCCAGTATTTGGTGACTAGTTAATCTCTGCCTTAAGAGCATTGAAAATTTCCGTTGAGCATAGAAATCCTTAGCCACTTAGTCGCCGTTTAAGCCAAGTCTTATCTCCATATACACTTATCCAGTAGCCCGGCTATGCAGCGCTCTGGCTGCAACATCTTGAGGCGAAAGGGAAAGGAAACATAGAGAGGTAGAGCAACATTTGCATGAGATGTCAAACATTTAATAACTTTATTACGGATCCGGATCAACAAACGAGTAAAAAAAAAGGAGAGACAGAGAGAACGAGACTGGTTTTACCCGTGCAGGCATTTCAGGTAATAACACAAGTCAGCAGGTCATAGGATATGGGGCCACGCAACAGGTAGTTTAAGCGCCCCAGATATAAATAATCCTGGTAAAGTACAACAGGACATCATTCACAGCTCAAACTGCCAAGCAGTCACAGCACCAGCAGCACCCGCAGTAGCACTACATCCGCATCGCCGTCGTACTTCGATCCGATACTCAGATTTCAGTGTCGTTGAATTTCGACAGAAACTCGCAGAAATGGAGAACCAACAGCAGCGTTTTAATCATCGTCGTGGTGCCCGTCCCAGTGTGGGATATCTGCTGTTCCAGTACCAGAGCGAGCTGACCCGCCGCCATGCGGAGCCCACGCGGCTCTCCCGCACCAAAATCAACATTATCGATGGTTTGGTATCCCGCACCATACGCCACCTGAAGAACTGTAGTGTGGAGGAGCTGCAGGCCTGCAAGCGGGAGTTGGTCTACAAGGAGCATCTCAGGGAACAGCTCAAGGGCGTGAGGAGGCGCCGCACTGCCAGCAACAGTAGCAGTAGCAGCAGCAGCAGCAGGAACAGTTCCCCAGCTCCGATGGCAAAGCCCCCAAGGACACCACCCAAGCCGCGTCTTCAAGGCGAGGCTCAGGCCTCAAAGGTGTCCCTCTTCGGACCCGAGATCTTTGTCTAATTTTTTTGGAGCTCATTTACTTTTTAAGTTGTAGTTTTTAAAGTTCCTTAGTACAATTAATGTTTGACCTTAATTGTTGACGATTAAAAATCAAAGAAAATGATGTTAAATAAAACCACAAGCAAACAAAAACAAAAACAAAAACAGAAAACAGATAATCTTTCAATAGCTCTTTTGGCAATTACACAAAAATGTCAATTGTCGGTTGGTTTGTTGTAGGAGTGGAAATTCCTGTTCTGTAAGCCTGTTTCTTTTTTTGGCCAGGGCTAAAATTTGTGCCGAACCGCGATTCGGATGGCTAGCAAAATGCCACAGTCGCCCCGAAAGAGTCAAGAGTTCCCACGAAGTTGCTGGCTGCTGCTGCTGCTCTTGCTGCTGCGATCCATTGAAAATTGGCCAGCAGCAAGAGCTCTCCCCCCGGCTGCCCTCCACTCTCCTCTCTGATCACTGATAGATGCGTCCAATGCAGAGAGACAGCCAAGAATGCGGTTTAAAGTTCAATCGTGCAGCAAGTGCTATTTAAGATCGATAGATCATTGAGATTTATTTAAAAAATCAAAATCAAAAACGTGATGATATGCTCCCTAGGAGATGATCTAACAAAAAGCTTTCTTCTCATTTCATCCGTTATGCAAATTGTCATCTGTCCCACCAGAGAGAAATGCTTACTAATGAATATATTAACGAATATCAAGTTCAGAATCAGTTCGGTTCGGTTCTGACGGTTTTCACAATTTGCCTCATTAGCAGGTTGTTTTCGTGCTTTTTGTGTCCCCACCAAGGTTCATTCTTTATGACTCTTTTTTTTTGTTAATAGAGTTTTTTCGTTTTTGTTAGAAATGCATTGGTGGTTTTTTTTTACCTTTTCTTAAGCTTTGAAATATTCCACTTGCTGTACAAATTTGTTGCTTTCTATTTGCATATTTGTTGTACAATAAATTATGAGCACAATGTTAACAGATGGAACAAATAGAAGACGCTGCTGGCAGAAGAATTTCTTCTTTGCTTCGAACACAATTTTTTATTTTTTCGGCAATACACTTTTGGGGGTGAAATTTTTCCTTTTTTTTTATTTCTGATGCAGCTGTAACTGTAACTCGTTCACAAAACACGTTTTCTTGGCGGTTTTTTTTCTTTCTTTTTTGCGCCCAGTAATTACTGTAAAAGGCTATTTTTAAGGCTCCGAAAGCCGTACCGCACCGAGCTATGCAATCCACAGTGCAATGCAACGCGGCGTCAATTTGGATTCGGAGTTCGGAAAACACAGTGAAATGGAACGAAAAACCAAACTTTGAAATGCAAATGGTAACACGCACACACGGATCCACACGGTTTGAATGGTTGGGAGGGGGGTATGGAGCTACCGGGACCGGGAGATACTGCAACTGCTGCTGCGGCCTGGGAAAACGTTCATTCTTCGGTAAAGAAGAAGACGCTTTGCTCTGCTCTCTTTCTTGGCTGTAAATCTCTCTTCTGCACAACGACGCGAACGATCGCGCCCGACGAATGAAAGACGAATGATGGCCCCAAGTTTCGGTTACGGCTGTGAGCCGCGCTTGGACAGCAGCTTGAAGTTCGAAAAGCTTGGTGTTCGAAAATCGAGCAACTACACGGGAGAGAGGCTACAACTGTGAGAGAGGCGCGAGAGCGAGTGAGCGCAGGAGAGTAATGGTTGCAAGTTTGTTGCTTTTAAGTCTTTCGTTTTGCTGTTGGGCTTAGAATTTTGTGGGCATTGATTTATTGTCTAACAATAACTGTGTTTTGGCATTGTTCGGTCATTTTGTCTGCGACACAGCGTTTCTCGCTGACATTTTTGAAGACCAGAAACGATCGGATGACACACATCTTCAGACAACTTTTATTTACTCTAGGTTTTAGTTTATTTAAATTTGCTTATCTTAACAGAAGTTTTTTTTTTTTTTGGATCTTTACCCGCTCTCTGATCTGCATTAACTTTCGCTGCCGCTCTCATTTGCTCAAGAAGACTTTTACTCTCAAGCGTGGAGCAATTACGAATGTCGCTCTCACTGAATCGTTAAGCTCTTCTCTCTCTCGCGCTGGCTCCGACTTTAGCTCTATCTCTAGCTCCCCGCTCTGACTCCCCCCTCCCTCTAGATCTATTTCTGTTGCGCTTGCTCTGCTTTGGTTTCGCTGTTTCTGTTTCGTTTGCTCTTGCTCTGTTTACTCCACAAATTACCGCACATAAGGCTGCTTCACTCACTCCCAGGGCGCTCGGATGGGCCAGGTTTCAGGTTTTGTTTTTTTTAGTCTATCCCCAACTTCGAATGACTTCTTAACGGTTCGCCACTTAATGCCTCGTGTTTTTTTTTTCTGTGTGTTTTTTTTGTTTTCGTGTAGTTAACTTTTTTGTCGTTCGCTTCGGCTCTCACAGAGGGCCATCACATCAGCCGTCTTCCCTGCTGCTACCCCCTTGAAATTGCAGCTGTTATTGTCATTTTGCTTTTAGCCAGAAGCTTCACCTCAGTGCTCGAGTTCGAGAGTTGGGGTTCAGGTTCGCCTGAGCGTAAATTTTCTGCGGTTTTCATGCGATTCTTTGTGGCTCTCTCTCTTGCTTTTGTACTACCCCTTCCCTGCCTTCTTCGGGCTTTGCTCCTTTTGGCTGTCTTCCACACCTTCCCCTTTCCTAGCCCTCCTTCTTTTGGATAGTCTTCCTTCCCTTACCTTCCCCTTTTCGTAGCTTTTCTCCTTTGCTATCTCTATTGTCATCGACTTGGTCGTCCTCCTTATTGTTATCGCTGTTGCTTTTAACTTTTTGCGTTTTTCTTTCGGCTAGTTTTCCCATGCTGCTCTTTGACGCTTGTAGGGCCTCGCTCTGCTCAGCTCTGCTGCCTCTGGGGGCTGCTCTGTCGCTGCTGCCTCCAAGGTGTGAGAATAAAAGGTGGGGCATGAAAACGGAGGCGTATCTTAAGTGCGGCTGTGCTCCCATTTCCCCAAGATTGCTATTTACTTTCATTATCTCTCTTACCCCGCACTATCTCTTCATCTCTCTCTCTCTCTCTTTCTATTTCTTCCTAATAGGAAACTCTGTCAATGCCTCACCTCGTCGAAAACCGTGCCTTGGTTTTCCATGCAATTCACGCTTGTAGGGCCTCCCTCTGCTGATGCCTCCTTTCTGCTGCTGCCTCTACTTTACACTGTTGATGCCATCATTCTGCTGCTGCCTCAACCTTGCTGCCGCACCCTCCTGTTGCCCTGTTGCTGCTGCCCCAAAACCGCAAGCAGAGACCGCACCACAGCAGTCGGCTGCCGATATGATCTGATTTATTGTAGTTTTCCGTCTTGTTGTTGCTATTGTAGTCGTCGTCGTCGCCGTCTGTTAAAATATTTATTTACAATTTTCACAATTGGCATTTCAGTTCAGCGAGCTTGTCTCTCTGATTGTTTGATTGCATTGTTGCTGTTGCTGTTGCTATTGCTATTGCTATTGCTACTGCCACTGTAGCTGCAGTAGCTCTCGACTGTTTGGCCCACTTTTACTTATGCACATAAATAATTAGGCTATTTATGTTGCCTACCCCACGACCACGACTGTCTGATAACAGCATTTGCATCGTTAGCAAAGTGTGTGCCAAAGGTTCAGGGTGCCCCAAAATCATCATAACTTATTATTGCATGGCGGTGGGGGCTTTGGCTTTCCTTTTCAATGATAATTCCTTGGAGTGGCGCCCTCCTGTACAGTGCGGCCAATTAACGCAGTAGTTGGCGAATATTTAATGCTGCCTACTTTTGGGCGGGCAAATATATGTATATTTATATGAATTTGCATTGCATTATGGCATGGTAGTACAGTGGTGCCTGAAATATTGGCACACTTGAAAATGTGATTAAGTGTTTTCTAAATTACATGGAAAATATATAGCAAAAGCTTATGGAAACACCCAAATTTATCCCCCGAACACTGCCATAAGTCATTTGTGGGTCAGAATGAACATATTGTGGCCAATGAAAACTCTTTATAATCCTCGCAAGTCTCGTAAAAATTCCTTCACATAATTAAACTCCCATAGAACTGCAACCTTGGGGCTCGCTGTATCCTTTATCCTTCATCGAGTAACGTAAGTATATGCATGTACGTATACCTCTGCTAGTTGATTTTTTGCCGCTTTCCTTTCGTACATTTTCATGGTTTTCTTAACCACACGAGTTCCTAATTAGCCAGCCATGAGTTGTCGATACGTCATTTGCGAGTACATGAATTCTAGGCTTGGGTTCTCGCCCTACCCTACCACACCTGACATAACAATTTTGGCTTGTCTAATTACGAGGTCGGTGGATCTCTCTCCATCCCATCCCCCTGCCCACACATTGGAAAGTGTTCTTTCGGTTTGAGTTTCTGTCTCTAATTGCATTTCAAGCGATGCCAAACAATTTTGTGTGTACTCATCTAACGATGACAGAAGGGGGGTCGTCTCTGGCTGATACACTGCAGGGCTGGGCTGGGCTTTGGTTCGGTTTGGTTCTGTGCAGATAATAAGCCGCTTGCCAGGGTGTCGTTAATTTGTGGGTGGCCCATAAGTTGCACAAATTATCTGGCATGTGAAGAAAATTATAGAGAGCCGTTAATTGGCGCTGTATGTATGGCAGGTGTGGGCCTGTTAACTGCCACAATTAAAATCAATGCCACGGCGACCTGAATTCGCATCGACTCCATACGATTGGCAGGACAAAGCAACCAACTCTGTTAAAATCATTCTTTTAGGCGTTGTTTCAAAAGCAAACAGAGAAAGTTCAAAATTCAAGTTGGGGCGTTTTTTCGTTTAGGATTGTAGCTGTCAGCAGCTGTTCTCAGCCTCATCATGGTCGTCATTTACGGTGTGGAGGAGAAGAAGAACATACCCAACTACATGAAGTACATCATTGGCGGCACTGCCGGCATGATGGGCACTTGCATTGTGCAGCCATTGGATCTGGTCAAGACACGCATGCAGATATCGGGGGCCAGCGGTAAGCGCGAATTCAAGAACTCCTTCGACTGCATAGCCAAAGTGTTCAAGGCCGAGGGCCTATTGACCTTCTACAGTGGCCTGAGCGCCGGCCTGATGCGTCAGGCCACCTATACAACGGCCCGCATGGGATTCTATCAGATGGAGGTGGAGGCATATCGCAATAACTACAACCAGGCACCCCCTGTCTTTGCCAGCATGGGCATGGGCATTTTGGCGGGTGCTTTCGGTGCCATGTTTGGCAATCCCGCCGAGGTGTCCCTCATCCGTATGATGTCGGACAAATCGTTGCCAGAAGATCAGAGGCGCAACTACAAGAACGTCATCGATGCGTTTGTGCGCATCTCCAAGGAGGAGGGAATCCTCGCCCTGTGGCGCGGCTGCATGCCAACCGTGGGCCGTGCCATGGTGGTCAACATGGTGCAACTGGCGTCGTATTCGCAGCTAAAGGGCTACTTCCATCAGTACATCAATGAGGGCTTTCTGCTCCACCTGGCAGCAAGCATGATGTCTGGCTTCCTGACGACCGTGGCTTCCATGCCGCTGGACATGGCCAAGACGCGCATCCAGAACCAAAAGGTGGTGAACGGCAAGGGCGAATATCGCGGCACCTTCGATGTCCTGTTCAAGGTGACACGCAACGAGGGATTCTTTTCCATGTGGAAGGGCTTCACCCCCTATCTGTGCCGCATTGGTCCGCACACGGTCTTCGCCTTTGTATTTCTCGAGCAGCTGAATAAGGCATACTACAAGTATGTGCTCGGCCAGTCTAGCTATGGCCCGGGCATTTGATTTTACTGCTCAACCAGTGACTGAATCGATTGGCAGTTTCCGTAGTTCTTAGTTAAATTTATCCCAAAAATCCAAGAGCACTATGAAATAGCATTTAGGCCTAAATAAATAAATAAAGACTACTAACAGGTACAATTCAATTTCATTGCCTCATGAAACTACCCAGCAGAGATGCAATACATTTTCCATTACAGATAGATCTATAGATCCTCAACGAACCCAAATCCACGCTAAGTGCACACACTGCATAACCTAAGAGTATTTCTTCTTTTGCAATAGTTTCCCACCTGCAAAGTTCCCTAATTTTTAGCATTGCACGATCAGTAATTCTCTCTCAGCTTTATGCCGGCGCTCAGCTGCAGCTTTGTTGATCATCGGGGGGCTGGTGCTAGGCCGCTTATCAAATTGACTCCATCAGTCGGTCCAGTACCCGATCCGAACCGATGTGATCCGAGTCAGTTGCGTTCCTACGTTACGATCGAGCGGTTCGTTTGGCTTGGCAGTTGCGGTTACGATTTGCGGTTGCGGTTACAGTTGATACACCCGCGCTCGGGATTGGGATTGGCATTTTGGATTCCGTATGTGTGTTTGGAATCTGAAGTGAGGCTGAGTCTGAGGCGGCGTCTCTAAATTGAAGCCACTTAAGTAAGCCGCAAAGGGGATCTGATCTCTGAAAGAAATCTCGCACAAAAAAAACACACACAGAGCACACAACAGCGGCTCCGGGCATGAGTCAACCCAGCGGCCGCGGAAGTGTTAATTTAAAGTCCCAAGACGACATATAGAGATTCGGTCTACAAGTTTTTGTGTCTTCCAACTACTATCTGAAAGTGTTTCATTGTGCCCCATAAATCGGGAGTATCTGTGTTTTGTGGTGTTGTCCAAAAAAAAAAAAAAATATGTCAATGAATTATGTGTGCGCTGATGTCCGATGAGATATACACATAAATCAATTATTAAGTGATAATTATTTATAGTGTGAATTAGACGGTGAGGCATTGACAAATCTCTCAGACGTGTGTTGTAAATCGCTGAAAATCGCTGCTCGACAGGGCACCGGCACGCACTCAGGTGAGTTCTTCAGATAAGAATCAAAATCTGTCTACGGGCATGCACCCTGCAGCCACAGACCGCACACCGAACACCGGCCCCTGCCATTGTTTTTTTTTTAAATTTATAATGGCACAGTGGGACACTTGTGTAGATTATTTTGATAACGTGAGTATCGCTGACGCCGCTAACGCCGCTGATCGATTTGATCGATCGACTGACTCTTATAAGTAATTTACTAGCGTTTCATTGATTGACAAGTGGAGGCGGGCATACAAAAATTTATCACAAAGTATATAAAGATTGAAGGTTGGAAACCCCGTGGCAACGTCTATGCTTTATTTCAATTGCCTCATACATTTCGTCGAGTATATGCAGATGATTTGGCGCCTTATCTGATAGTATGTCTAATTGTGGTTATAAGTTTGCAGTAAACTGTGATCTCTGCCATTTCCCATTTTGACGCTTCGATTACTGGCACTGCTTCAGTTAATTCTAGGGCTGTGGTGTAATTTATCGTTGCATTCCCACTCCCCCTTACTGGCAAAACAGATAAATCTCTCGTAATATTTGCTCATAGATAAGAACGATCATAAAAAGCGCACTAAGCTCTTTTTGCTCCACTTTCTATTTAATTATTTTCTGTTGATACTTCTTGGGGCAATTAAAAGTAGCCTATTGTTTGCTAGTTTAATTTTTGGTATTGTTATCTCTCTGCACGGCTTGATTAAAGTAAAGCCAAAAAGCAAATAGAGGCACGGGTTTTTTCCGAGTATTTGCTGGGAGATTTTCAACATTTTTTTTAAACAGAACCAGTTTGAATGAGTGGAGCGGAGATTTCTAGAACAGCTCACAGAAAAATTCAGATTCAAATTAAATTTAAATTTAATTAAAATGCCTGAATGCTTGAATGTAATTGCTTTTTCTCGCGTTTGATGTTTGATTTTTGTTTGTATTTTTGCATTTTCCACCAGTGCAAAGACAGATTCACAAACGATTTGTTGGGTTATTTGAACTAGAAATTCTAATTAGTTCCCATGTTGTCACAATTGAATATTAATTTGTCAACGAACGACTGAAAAACAACCAATGACTTACCCGCTAACATGCATCGCTTGTCTTTTTATTGTTGAAATTTTAATTGGAAATGAAGCGACAAAAATCAAATTAAAATACCATTTCTTCCATTTACCCTCCAATGGCAACTCAATAATGTAGTTAATGTTTGGTTAGAGCGGTTAATGAGTGGACAATTGGTAAGGCAACCGAGATGTGTGTCAACAAAAACTGAACGCGGTCCGACAATGTGACAATATATTTACGCAAATATAGCGAATAAATATGAAAAATTTAATTAAGCAAAAAAAGTCAAATAACATGAATCGAACGGAGAGAAGTTGGCTTAGTCGAAGTGGTATATACACTAGAAACTTTATTGGAAATTGTTTTAATAATTATTTCGCTGACTTCAAAGGTTCATTAAATTTCTCAGCAAGACAAACCTGCAAGACATTATTTAAAAATCTATACGTTCTCCAAAATATTTTATTTTAGAATAATTTTAGGGGCTTCAAATTTTTGATTTGATCTCTTTCCACAAACCAGTTATGAAAAAAATCACATTTATTTAAATTATAGGCGTTCTAGTTTAATACTAACGGGGACTACCCGTTTCTGTCACTGCTTAACCCAGATACCCTACGTAATTAATTGGTTGAATCAGTTCAAATTCATTTTAACATTCACATAATATCCAATTAAGTGGAACTAATTCGTGTTTATCCAAAGCTTCTATGCCATATGCCTTGTCAAAATAATTGTACCCATGTACACTTTAAATTTTTTGTTATGTTTTTTTTTGTTTTGCTTTGTTTGCAAATTGATATAACAAGTGTCGGACGGAGTGTCATTACCATAGCCATGTCATAGTCTCCTAAGCGGCAGACAAAACCGCACGTGATCTAACACCCACACACCCATACAATTGCATCCATAACAGGTTTAATAAGCTCCGATCTGTCGTCTGACGGCGCCGCAGACGCCGTCGCCAGCTGGCTGGCTGGGCAGCGCGCTTTGATCACATGACAGCGCTAGCAGAATTGTTGTTTTTTTTTTTATGTTTCTGTGGAACATTAAATGCAATTAACTAATAAGCAAATGACCAAATGCTCCAGTCGAATTAATAATAATAAAAAGTGCCATCTTTAAGAACGCACGCGAACGCAAGGGTCAAAGGTCAAGCGCCAATATGCTTTTTTTTTCCTCGGTGAACCGGCGCGCCGCAAATTTCACATGTCATCGGGTATGACAGAAGAGCGATAGAGGGAGAGCGAGAGATCAACAACTGTGAATATGTGAACAAACAGATACGAGGGTTGTCGCAACTGTAGGATACCCTTTACTCTGATTTACATATACATATGTACATTTGTTATTCATTAACGTGGGAATACCCTTTAATAAAATCGAGCAGAGATGTATCCAAAATTTAGGCCTCGCGTAGAAGTTGCTTCCATCCACCAGTTCCAGGGTAACCTACAGACGCACAGACATTGGCTCTCCACTCGGCACCTATTCTACACACACACTCGCTATACCCTTGTATACCCTAACCATTACCGCACAGTAACCACACTGGTGCTGTCATGTGATGCGAAATCTTAAAGCTCAATCATTATCATGATGCCCCGGATCCCAGATGGATGCGTACACACTCGTGCATGGCCACAATTTGTCTACGGACGAGACGGCGAGAGTTGCAATTTTCGAATTAAGACAATTGCCACACGAATTACTGAGCCCAAGATGCCCCCGACTAGATGTGGACGACCCAACACATTTGTCTTCACTTCTTTTCTCTCATTTTGGCGCGCCAAAATCAATGCCAAAAGTAATGCAAATTTGTACACTCACTTCTTTTTCGTTGTTTTTTGTGTCCTGTCCTCTTCTGCGGATGGCCCAAAAATAAATTGAATTTAAAATGAGGCACACAAGCCAGAGCAGCAATATTCATCAAATATTTATACATCAGACTTGCAAGATGCTCTTTAAATAACAAATTTTACTATGGGGCACAACTTTGGGTTTTTGGAGTCAAGAAATGGCCAGTAGCGATACGGCCAGATAAGCAGATCAGTGGGTGGGAGCAAAGTATCGATCAAGATTCACTTTGATATCGATGTAAGCGAAATGCCAACTGAATTGCAGATTGCAATTGAAATAGAGTGGAGGGGCCGAATGGTCCAACAGAAACTGAAAAAATAAGGCTAATTTTTCCGATGGGAACGGAAACACCAAATTAGATTTTTTTACACAAAAATAACCATCGATCACTAAGACTTGAACATCGATTAGCGAGAGTCCTTGATATCGGCTAGGCAATGCCACCACTATGTTCACAATACTACATTGCCGCCCCTATTGCGAAACTAGCGCGCGAAAAGTGAAAATAACAAAAGAGAAAACTCTTGCATTCAACAAGTTTACACAGTAATTGTCAAAAAACCGCATTTACCCCACGTAAACAAGAGAGTATGACCGCAAGAACAAGGAAAAATCGTGAACAAAGGCAGTGTCAGGGCCCCAGTTGATTTCCAACGCGAAGCGGCGCGCACACGGACACAGAAGCACCCGCAACACAGCCACAGGGGAGACATGCCGGCCGGCCGCGCGTCCAGCTTGTGGCAGGCAGCACATCAATGGTAATTTTCCAATTGACGCCTATTACGGTTAATCGTAGCAGTGACCCAAGTCCACACCAAACTTAAACTAATAAAGTGCACAGTTTAATGGCTAAGCCGCAACAAAGCGCACCCTCCCCCGCTGCCCTACAAAGTGTCTTTTAACCTGCAGTCCCCCCTTCCCCTGCATCCGCATATGACCACTACAAAGCCTCTCTGGCCTGGCACCCACTACATAACCGCTACAAGCCCGCACGAAATGTCCGTTCTTGTCTCGGATGCCGCTGCCCCCTTTATTTTTCTCTTGCGTGTGCCTGTGTGTGTCAGTGTGTTGTTCTCCATAACCAAGGTATATTAATTGGAGGGTGAGGCTGTCTCCGGGTACCATATGCATCTGCATGAATTAGTGATTAGCGCGCATCAAATTCTGGAGTGCACGTAAAGCAATCCATTGCACTGCCTTACCTTCAATTAAATATACCTTGTGCCCAACTGCATGCGTGCGTGTGTGCGTGCGTGTTCGTGTGTCTGTTTTCTTCTTATTCTTATTAGCACGCTAACGAACGGCAAACGGGAGTGCTAGGCGGTGGCTTTAGTATTTTGTCGCTGGAATTAGTCGCACCGCGTAGGTCAAAGCAAGTGGATTAAATGGCATCGGTAGAACGGTTCACCCCATCACACTCCCACTCCGTCTTCGCCTCGTAGGATTCCAGCTGTTGTCCGGCCACGGCCAATGAGTATTCATTATCCTGGGACAAGCAATTAGCAC
Organism: Drosophila tristis; assembly: GCA_018150885.1. Lineage (NCBI taxonomy): Eukaryota > Metazoa > Arthropoda > Insecta > Diptera > Drosophilidae > Drosophila > Drosophila tristis. The sequence goes on from JAECWT010000264.1 coordinate 2,963,985, forward strand.
GTCACCGAAAAAGGGTCAATGCCGTCTCAAAGGATTCCCGCTTTGACTGCTCATACGATTCGTTGACCCCACCAGCACTCCGCCGCGCCCCAGAGGATTCTCGTTTAATCAAGCCGTTTACGGGTCTCGTTCGGTACGGTTCGGGCTGCTGGTCCGGTATCCGGTGTCCTGTTTTGTGGGTGTCGTCGGGCTCTGCCGCCTGCCCTTCGATACGTTGGCTGTGTGCTCAATTGTCTCTGATTTTCACGCAAATGTAATCCTGGACACCGGCTCTGGCTCTATGGTACTTGATTTCGGTCCTGATCCCCGGCCTTTCCCAGATTTCCGTACCGGACTTTGGTTGGTTACTGCTTGATTTCGATACCGTTTGCCGTTCTTTTCGGTGCGCTTCTGTTTCGGTTTGTGTTTCGTGACTTGAGTAAAGGCAAAAGTTGATTCATCAGGCCGCAGGACATAAACAAACAAATACTCGCACACACTCATCCAAACTTGCATACACTGAAAGAAATGTGAAATTATGAACAAATTTGGAGCTCATCCGGAGGTTCTTTTATATATTTTTGTTGTTGGAAAATACTATCATAAACTGTAGAAGAATATCTTGGATAACTTGGATCTTTTTTTTCTGTGCATGGATGGAGAGTTATCGTACGATTCTGGCGCTGTTTTCGTATGCGTCAGCACAAAATAAAATAGTGAAAAAATAAAGCACGATACCAATGCAGCGACATATCCTTGAAGCTCTCTCACACATACGCGCTCAGTCACGCAAAACACCAACTCGAGCGCACTTTGACCTCATTTTGGGCAACGGCAACGGTTTTACGCTCGAGTGTGTGTCCTCCCACACACAGCTCCACCCCACCGCCCCTTTCCCCCAAATCATGCACGTCCCAATGTTCGACGTGTGTTTGCTCGAGAGTTTTTCTCGCTTTTCTTTTTTCGCCCATAATGATTTCAGCGTGTTAGTGGCACAAACATGAACAAACATGCATGGAACAGGAAGCAAATGAAATCAATAAGTTGGGATTTCTCTCTCGCTCTCTCTCTATGTCGATTGTCTCTGAAACAGGATTCATGCTGCAGCTTGCAACACCCACTGGGGTTTTTTTTCTCCTCCAAAATCGCCTGCCAAAACCGCGTATACGCCACCAACCGCAGGATCGAAATCTATTGAAATTGCTACGCCATTCTCGTTAGCCACTTAATTTTCGTATAAATTGCAAGTAATTAAGCCATTTTTGGATAGTTAATAAAAATGAATAACTGAGAGCGCATTTAATTCAATTAATGCGGTTATTGGAGAGTGCTACAAAATACGAGGGAAATTTGTAATCCAAATACGAGAATAATATAATTAACATGCTCATTTTAGCTAATAAATGTGATAAGTGCAGGTGCGGAAATTCATTTAAATAAATATTATTAAATATATACGCAATAAAAACCCCGTCCGGGCAATAATGGTATAACAAGTACATATGTACATATGGATGTACAAGTAAAATGTGTAAATGATGCCAAATTGTGGCTATGTACCGTGCGAAAGTTACCTTTTTTCCAATCAATGAAATTAAAGGTTTAAATTGTTTTGTGGTGTTGGAAAAATGTAAATATAAAATTGATTCAGATATAAAAAAAAAGTGCAACTAAAGAGCTTTAAATGCAAATAAATAAATTAAAAAATTTACAAACATCGTAAAAAACCTGGAAAATACAATAAAATATAGAAATAACCAATATTAAAGAACAAAAATTGAAGGAAACCAAAAGCAGTCGAAGGCGAGCAAAAGATTGGCCATGTTCAGTTTATGACATGCCAGCAGGGTAATGTTTTCATTAATTGATGCATATATTTATACGAATATACAAACGCTTATGTGTAACACGAGTCTCGACTTACCAATTAAAATGCCTGGCACGCTCCATGAGTCGTTAAAAAGCGCTTCGAAATCGTATCCGGAAATTTGCATAATTCTTTGGCGTTGACGTTTGAGGGCCAATGCACTCCGCTGCGCCTGTCAAACAAAGAAACAACCAACAAACGACTTGATTGCTGCCACAGCAAGTGCAAGCAAATTAAATAATAATTATTTATACAATGGCCAAACAGCAGACAATTATAATGCATATGGAGCAGGCCAGATGCCCGTCCGACAGACCCCCCCGAAAACTCGACTCAAACCCAACGAGGCGTGTAAATTTCGTTGAAAATTCTAAGCCCGAGAGCAACGTCAATGTTACTGGGGAATTGTACTATTATGGATTCGAGTGGGTTTTTGGTAGTATGACATAAACTCTGACTAAATGCAAACATTTATAGTTTCATTTAATGGCTTAGTGGTTCCGACGAGACAGGCATTAAATCATTTTTAAAGTGCTTGCAAAAATAATTGAATTTGCTAGTGCGAAAATGCTAGCACCATAGTCTTTAGCTTCTAAGGGCACTGTAAATCTTGGCTATAGTGAAAATGAGGGAAGAGAAATATAAAACAATAATAGGGTGATTTTTTAGTGTCTCATTTTGATCAAATATGGAAAAATGATGTCTTATACCTTCAAATTGATTACCATTTCTGAGGTTTATAACCAATGTAAAAACTCTGCCGTTCGTTTGGAGCCTCGAATTTCTATACCTATATACATATTTGGATTCTCATATAGTATGTGCGTAATTCCTACATTAAAAATAAACTTTCTCATTCTCTACGATCTATGGGAATTGTCAAAATTTACTCAACCTCCTTCTTAGTTTAAGTTAATTCTATTTAAAAACAACTATAAACTTTACAGAATACTAAAAGCTCCCTCTGACTTCAAGCTTTCGCTGGGATATCAAAAAGTTTATTCATAGTTAAAGTTCTGTGCAGTATTTCTGCTTTAGCTAATCCCCACTGTAGAGCTGCTTTGGTGTCTAGTGATGCAGAAGACAACAGTAAAATGCCTGCAGCCTTCGCAGACGCTTCCTTCACTTCAACTCTTACTCTCCGTCTCCGTTTGTTTCCACCCCCACCCCCCTGCCATCAACGCAGTTAGCAGCGCGGCTGAGCGCTCATTCATGCATCCTGATTTCTATTATATCACACATGCACACGAGGACTGTATGCTGTTGTGTGGGTGTGTGGTGGGAGGTGGGTGGGGGTTTAAGTTCACACTTGTACGTGTACGTGTACGCGACCGTGACGGCAACGGCAACGGCATTGCCAACAGCATCAAATACTAAAACAACAATGACAAAGGCGAATGCCATTGTTGTTGTGCTGTGCGCCCTCTGCCATTGTCGTCGTCGTCACTTAATATACAAATTTCAGTAAATATTTTTACACACACAAACACATACGGAGAAAGCGAGAGAAAGTGTGTAAGAGAGGCACCCCATAAGGGGGGGACTGCAATTTCCGCGAATTGCACTCGCTTCGAGCTGTCGGGCCCATGTCATGGAAGCACGACTTTCCTTCCTTCCCGCCCCCCCACACATCGCACTCCGTTGATTTCACAGCAATGGCTGTTCCTGCAGTGCCGCCGCCGCCTCTGCGGCCGCCTCCTTCTGCAACAATTCGTTCAATTTCATGCAATCAAGTTATTTTAATTCATTACCCTTACGCGACCAGCACTTGGGAGACATGCACAAACACGTCACGCAAGCACACACACTTGCATATGTTTTGTGAGAACAGTTATACTCCTCTTAGGCAATCTTGCCACCCACCAGGGAGAGAAAGTTATGTTTGTTAAGGAGTTTTACGATAGTGGCTTTGGGTTTGTTTATAGAAATATGGGAATATGAATTGTATATTATTATTTTCATTATTATTATCATTACACATGGCTTTCAAAAATCCATTACAATAATTAACGAGGAACATAATAGTTGTATCACACGGAAACTAGAATGGATTCTGTCTTCCAGCAACCAGAGCTCTGTAGAATGAATGCCTTCTCTTGAGCCCTTGATAGTTTCCTTTATCTTAGTTTAGATACGAAAGAGAATTTCCATTAATGCATTTTAATAGTATATTTCTAGAGTACCTGGTGGCATTTTCTCGATAGGGTGCCCACCCCACCAAAGCATCGAGAAACATTCGAGAACGAATGCATTCTCTTGTCAGTTTGTCTGGTGTGTCTTAATGGCTGTCCTTCTGCATGTGCATTTTGCCTTGCGACACTTGACACTACAAAAAAAGCTGCCATATGTGTGTGTGTGTGTGTGTGAATTAATATAAATACATGCAAATAACTGCACACAGATACACCCACATGTATATCTGTGGAAAGACTCACGCACGACTATCAAAATGTCAGACATCTGTCATTTAATTTAATTTGACTTCACTTTTCTTTCGTTTGCCCTCCCTCCCCCTGCCTTGGCACTCCTTCGCACTGACTTGTGCCAGTGCCGTGCCGTGCCTTGCCTTGCCTTGGCATTCTTTTTTTGCGCTTTCTTTTACTCGTTCTCGTTCTCTGTCTCTGGCGCTTTTCCTTCCTTTTTTGCACTGTAGCGCGAGAGGCGTCGACGCCTGAGCACAAAACGTGTAATTTAGAGGGTGGTGCGATACAGACAGAGAGTGAGAAAGAGACAGGGAGAGAGAGAGGGAGTATTCCTCCAGGCTGCTGTTATTACTTAGTTGGTTGTTGTTTCTGTCGTTGTTGTTCTCATTCGCGTTCCCTTCCTCGTACTCCTTGCTGCTGTTGTTGTTGTAGCGCAACGTACGCGAGCTCAATTTAAAACGTTTTGCGTTTGCTGTGGAAACGGTAAAAGGAGAAGCAACTAGAAAGGAGAGCGCAGCGAAGCATCGATCAACGAATACCCTTGAAAGGGGAATTGGAGTAAACTTTTTTCGGGAAATTGAAGTGGATGAATGGTTGAATGGGTGTAATGCATGTGGGAATTGCTATGAATTGCTATATGTATGTACATATGCCTGAATGAATGAATCAGAGTGAATCTGTGCAAGATTAATTTGAATGGATGCGTTCGTGTATGAATGAATTAATTCATCATGCATGAATTGTAAATTAATGAAAAATTCATGAATTAACGCATGGATAATGGTTTTTTTTTTATTGTGTATCGGGATCTGGAGGGGGAGTACTAAGAACACATCCCAACTTCAATGACCCTCCGCCCATATACCCCTAACCATTTGGAGGGCATCTCGAAAAACAACTTGACTTGATTTGCATAGGAAATTTTATTTCTTTGAGCTCTAAGCTAAGTTAAACTATCGAAAGGCACACATCATTTACGTTAAGCTAAAACTAATTAAACTGGTACGCCCCAGTGGAAAGGGGAAAGAAGACTACAGATAAATGAGGGAAATGTGGCATCCCCGAGACGTCAACTTCGTTTCTCCTGTTGCCTGGCAATGGCTTTGAGCTGCTTGCTGCGATGCTTCAGCTTCTGCTGGAGCGTTCGCTGGAACTGCGTCTCTCTGTTGAGGATCTCCAGATCCTCGTTGGTGCAGGAGCCCAACCGTTGCTTCTGCTTGGCTATCAGTTCCTTTGTCAGCTGAATTTTGGTCTTGGACACCTTAGTGTATAGCATCTGGCGGCGTTGCAACTCCTGACGGTGCAAGAACAGAGCGTAGGCGGTACCGCTGGATGATGCCATGCTGCTGGTTGACTGTTGAATGTCTACCATGTCCGGAGTGGCATGAGTTTTTAAAGGACCGGGCCATGTCCTGTTGCTGGCCTTTCCTGGGCTTAGGCCATCCATGTGTTATGCATGCATGGACTTGTTTATCTTTTTTTGCCTGTCTCCCTGGCCCGTTGGCCTGGCCCTGGCCCACTGGCTGTGATTTTTCCTTGCTGGCCAATCCTTTGGGGTGTCGTTACCTGAGTGCTGTCTGCCGCCAGCCCGCCAGTCCGCCGCCTGCCCGTCGACTTAGCGTCCCACGCAGGTAACGGATGGTTTATCTGTTTCCGCGTTTCAGGCCAAACTTTTCCACACGCGCACACACACACACACACCTACATACGTGTTGTTCCATTAATGCACTTTGGGCCAAAATCCTTGGCATATGGCGATGAGGGGTTGGGTTGGGTTCCCTTTCCGCCACACCACAGAAAAGTTAGGTAAACTTTGCCGCTCGACTGACCCCATAAAGAGAAAGAGAAGACACTCTGGTACACACACACACAGACACACATAGATGGGCGAAAGAGGGCGGCAACATCTAGCCAACTTCTCGGCCAAAAATCCAATGCAATTTTTAAGGCCATCCATCCATCCAGACAGCCTTTGGGCAGCACCCAGCGACCCACTCAACGACAGGATAGCACGCACGTCCTGCCCAGGCCCCTGGCATATGCATCAATAATTTTGTGCCAGCATACGACTTGACCTGGACCCAGGACCCAGGATCTCGACCACACCCACACTCCACTCCACACTCTCTCGTTCTCTGAGGTTTATTAATTTGCATGAACTCTGGGTCCGACCATGGCGCTCATTTTTCATGCTGCCAGGGCAACCGAAAGCCACAATTAAAAATTGCTTATGAACGGAAATGGCAGAAAAATAAAGAAAAAGAAAGCAGTAGATCCTGGCTCCCAGAGATGATGCTTCTCCCACTAATGATGGAATCGAGCCAAAGCTTCTGGACGGAGGCACAGTCCCTGACTAAGCCATAAGCTAGAAAACCCCGCAAACTTTTCTCTGCTGGCAAACTTAATTTCCTATTTCCTTTTTAGTTTCCGCTTGGCTCTATCCAAACCCAGCCCAACCCAACCTCCTTTCTTATGGCCATTTAGTGTAAACTGTGCGCATCATTATTTTGAAATTTTTGACACTTTTTTCGCTTGATGGCTGGGTGCTAAGCTACTTGTAAATCAACTTTGCAGCTCATGTGTCTCCTCCTCTCTACAGCAAGAGTTTTCTCCTTTTTACCAGTGTGTGTGTGTGTGTGTGTCACATTTCCGGCGGAAGTGTAAGCAGAAAAGTTCGTTTCGTTTCATTCTCGTTTACGCTAAATGCCATCAAGAAATGCAGCGTCGTCGCTTCATTCTCAACGCCCAGCTCCAGAGAGAGAAGAGACATCCAGCAGCCAGCAGCCAGAGCGAAGCTGAAGGAGCCAAAGACATTGACTGATGATGATGAGACACAATGATGTAAATGGGATTTTAGTGCTGGGCCACACCCCCGCCACATATAGTAAAATTCTTCTTTGTTGCTCCCAATCATAAGCTGTGATAGCTCTGTTCCGCTTCGGTCTTGGGTTTTCCTCTCTGGCGTCAAGCCACGTAAATTGCCTCGCCAAAATTTATTGTGCAATTACAAGGAAATCTAATGAATAGCCCACAAGGAAACGAAAGGAAAACAGACAAATGAATGGGCGGGAGGCCGGCGGCAGAGCCACTAAATTTGTGGAGCTGTCTGCTGCAATGTTGGGCTAGAATTAAGAGCTTTAGTTACACCTACTAACTTTACTGTGTGCTTGCATTCTCTTGCAGTTACCTACAACAATAACAGATACTCATGATGGGACACCGACACCCCCTAGTCGTCCTAGGGGTGCTCTGCTACCTCTTCTGCTTCGGCTCCAACGCCTTGAGCCTGCCCAACATCACAGCGTCAGAGGCTGCCGCTATAGGAGGCTTGATATTGCCGCCGCTCGTGGTGGGGCCCAGCGGCATCAGCATCAGTGGCAGCAACAGCAGCCTGATCGGCGGCGGTGGCGGCCTGGCAGTGGGCAATCCTGGCGGACAGTCCACGGCTGAAACGGGCGGAGGAGCCACCAGCCTGGGAGGCAACCAAATGGGTGGCAGCAGCGGCGGGAGCGGCAGCAGCAGTAGCGGCATCAGCGGCAGCGGCAACAACTCGGCCATGGTGCAAGGTGCGCCCAAGGAGAAGCTGTACGAGAAGTGTACGGGTCCCGGGGACCCGGGGCCATGCAAGCAGTACATCTACAAGTGGCGCTACGAGCCGACAACCAACGAGTGCGCCAACTTCATTTGGGGCGGCTGCGATGGCAATCCACAGAATCGTTTCAGCACCGAGGCAGAGTGTCTGTTCCACTGCATTGGAGGACCGCGTAAGGGAGCTAACGATACAGCAAAGGAGGAGCAGGAGGAGGAGAGAGAGAAAGAATCATTGTATTAAGTAGCTTATGTAAGAAATCTGATGATTGTAATTGCCAATATCGAGATTTATGTATTCGGATCGGATCGGTATACAATGCTCGGTCTGTCTCTCTCTCTGCTGTCCTGATTCCTCCCCGCACATGTTCTCTCTATTGACAACCCTGACAATCTCTTTTGCAGACACATTGCCGCCTTTCCTGCAGTCCACCACTCGCGAGCCCAGCACCACAGAGAATTCGCAGCTCATTGGATCAGTGTACACCCAGAGTCCGGCACAGGCCGCACAGGATGAGGATGGCAGAACGGGAGAGGGCACCACCCCAGTGCCCATCGAGCAGCGCGGCCCAGAGCTGACGTTCGCGGAGACGGGCCAAGGCAAAACTTTCGTCTTTGCCAAGAACAACACGTTCATCCAAATGGACGGCGACATCATACAGACATTTCAATTAAGGTGAGTGGGTGCACGGGACCCACCCACCCACAGCCCACAGCCCACGACCCCCGCTCGTTCGGGTCAGCCCCCATAACTCCTTTGCATATTTCACTCTTTGCCCACGTTGCATGCACCATCAGCGCGTCATTTGGCGGATTGTTGGCTGGACTTTTGCCTGGATTTCGCTTAACCCTACGAGGGCAGAGCGCAAATTGAGAGATTATGGAAAAGTTTTGAGCGTAGAAAAATTTATTTAAAGTAAGACTTATGGGGGATTTACGTATTGTAGTCATTTCTCAAACAATTGTCTGTGCTCTGAGCACCTGGAAACTCTTAAATTACACACCCGAGATCGAATGCTATGATTCCAGAGATATTTACAAGCCTCAAAGGTGAATTCTTGCAAGTTATATTTTCAGCAGATGAATTACCATTGTTTTTCATTCCAAAAAATGAATTTTAAGCCCTTAAAGAACATTTTCTTAATAATAACCGCACAGAAAGTAATAAATCTGCGCACTCTGTGGGGTTAAAACGTTGTCCATGAGCTATGGTGCAAGTGCAATTAGCCAAAAACTGACATAGTTTCCCAAATTGATTTTATGCTTGATGGACACAAAGCTCGCCTTATCGATGGAGCCAAACAAACACGCCTCTGAAACGTTTTGAGGGGATCAAAGAGAGTGTCCCCAAAAACGGTGCTGTGCGAAAGTTAATTTTCTGCTCAATTGCAGAGAGAGACCTTTACTCTCTGCTCCCAGGAACATGACTTTCTGGCTTCTTTGCGGCAGACAAGAGAATTTAAAATTCAATTTGGGGCCCAAAACATTTGTGACATTTGCATATTAAATTAAGATAAAAATATTATTTAAATGTGGCACATAGAAAAGAAGCCAGGCCACATGCCACATTGGACGAACATGCAGACAGCAGGCAAATAAAATTAAACATGACTTGGCCCAAAATACGTAGCACTGGCTTTTGTTATCGTTGTTGGTGCTGCTGTGGCTGTTGCTGTTGCTGCTGTTGGCCAGTGGCTACTGCAAGTACTTGACCATGTTGGCAATTTGTGTTGTAGTTTTAATTGTAACTCATGTTGCTCCCAGCAGACAGGAACAGCAGCAGCAGCAGCAGCAACATCAGGACGGACTAAAAGCATTCAAGAGCAAAGAACAAATAAATTTAAAACTCTGTCAGGCGCACACAGGCCATCATCATCCCGTTCCCTCTTTCCCACACACACACACGTACATATGCTAATGCAACAATTGCCCACTCTCCCTCTCTCTCTGTATTTCTCCACAGACTTTGCCGTGAGATTTCATTTCAGTTCCGCACTCGACTGCCGCACGGCCTGCTCGTCTATCACAACGTTAAGAATCCGGATCGCATTAATTTGGACCCCTATGCACTCTATGTGATTGTGGAGAAGGGCCAACTGAAGGTGGTCCATGTCTTTGGCAAGCATTCAACGAGTGTCACTGTGGGCGAGAGCCTGAATCGAGATGAATGGCACAGTGTGATGGTGAGTCAACCAACCCCCAACCCACCCCCACCGAAAAACCAGGTCAAGTCTGGGGGGAGAATATCATTTGCCTGGAAAACTATGAATGCAATGCAGTTCCTGTTGCACGCGTCGCACCTCCCAAGGGGTAGCTGGGACCATATGAACTGTTAAGCTCTTTATGAGAGTGTCAGGGTATCCAGGAGTCGTGTGAATGCTGCTGCTGCTGCTACTGCTGCCTGTTGGCCAACATTAGCATGGCCATGCGTTCAGCAAGCAATTAGCAAGATTGCAATGCGGAATGTGTGTTTACCCCCCACCCCACCCTCTGAATGCTGCACTCTTGGATTCTCTCCCTCTCTCTCTCTCTCTCTGTAGTCTCTGTGCGTGTGTGTATGTAAAACGCTTTATCAAACTTTTATAACAAAGCGAGCAAGTTGATTTATGTACGCTCCAACTTTGTTAACTCACCTCGGACATGGGGAATGATGGGAGGTATCCTACAGCCACCACACACACACACACACACACACACACGCACCGTAACCCTAAAGCATCGTCAGCATCATCATCATCAATAACAGTGGCAAGAGGAGCAGAGGCAGAGGCAGCCAGAGCCGCAGCACAGCCCGTTTTAGTTCACGTATGTTCCATATTTAAAACAAACATATCCCCACTACTAATCACACCCTTACAAATGCACAGGACTGCGCAGGGCTGCACGGGGACACGCGAATGCAGAGATACCCCCACAGACAGGCACTCATAAATAACACGCAAATTCCTAATGAATTTCAGCTGATCCCAGCAGCAGCAGCAACAGCAGCAGTTGCCGCCGCATTCATGACTTTTTTGTAGCATGCTACAGCAGCAGCAGCAGCAGCACCACCAGCAACAATTTATCGCTGGCAAAAACTTGCAACTTCAACTCGTTGGCCAAAACGCATAAATTCATAAATTTTTATCATTTGTCTGTGTGTGTGGGTGGGTGTGTGTGGGAATGCAATGGCCATGGCCAGGGCCCGTCCTGCTTTAGCTAGCTTTGGCTTTATTGGTTTCGCTTCTCTAACCGATCTCTCTCGCTCTCTCTCTCTCTCTCTCGTCTGCTGCACAGGTGCGCATCGATGTCCATGGGGCAAGATTAATTGCACGCGTCGACAATAGTCAGGAGGAGGTCTATCTGAAAGGACTGAATCACGAGTATAACTATGGCGTCTCCACGAATCTGCCGTCGGTTGTGCTGGTTGGAGGTGAGTGCCCAAATCAATTGTGTGTGTCTGTCTGTCTGTCTGTGTGTGTTTTGCCCCTATAAACTCCAACCCCCAATCCCTCTCGCACACCTGCACCTCTGTATGGCACAATCAATCATATTAAAGGCAGCGCCCGAATGTATGCAATGATTTTTGTACGACGAAAATATATATAGAAAAAGGAAAAATCGCTGGAAAATGTGCAACTGAAAATGGAAAATCGAATTTGCAGCATCCATAGCACACACTTGCTCATTTCCCATTGAGTCCAGGCTGCTTTATTTAGTAAGTGTGTGTGTGTGTGTGTGTGTGTGTGTGTGTGGCATGACAACCCCCTCTCTCTGTATGACTTTGAAAGGTGCTTTTGGAGCGTTATTTGGAAATTTAATTATTTCACGTTGCCAGCAAGCAACATACAAAAAAACCACCCTGAAATCTGAAACCCCAGGAAAAGCTGTGAGGAGGACAACACAGAATAGGCCATTGATTGCGGTGCCAGGGTGGCCGGTTCAGGTTCATCCATGCTGAGAGTCTGTTCTAGTTTTTCAATGTTGTTCCCCCTCTCCACCCGCTGCGTGTGTTTAAAGTTGAATCGAGGCCACAAAATGAAATGCAAGGATTCCCAAAAGAACTGTCACATGATGGAGAGGGAAATGGAACAAAACATTGAAAGTATTTCTGGATTAGATCAATAATCGATAATCACAAGTTGTACAGAATGAATGTGCTTTTAAATTAGTTTACAAAAAATAGTATGACCAGTAGACAAAAGAGAACAGAATAGGTCATATTAGATATCTATTAGAGTGCAGAAACACATTTAAATTGGCTCATTGTTATGGCCAGAAAGCACAAAACAAATTGTAGCGAAGCCATTTCTAACTTTAGTGTCGAGGCACGTGTGGCGCTGCTGCAAACCTTTCGACTTTGTTTCTATTAATTTCAAGCTAACTTTTACATGAAATTTGCATTTTCTTGACCCCTAAAACAACAAAAATCTAAACTAATTTCCCTAAATTTAGTTTAAAAGTTAAATGGGGCAATATTTTTAGCCACAATTAAGCAACTACTCCTCATTTCCTTAAGGTAACAACTATGTGCATAAAAATTAACTGAAATTCTTTTAGCATGGAATGTAATGTCCCTCCCCGTTGGTCCGAAGGAATTTCTGAACCAGAGCCCCAAATGGGTTTTCTCTCTACGAAAATAAAACTAAAGTTGTGTTCTCTTTTTTTTTGTTGTTGTTGCGGAAGCCGCTTTCAGTGTATTTATTTAGACCGCTCTTTGCTGGTGGAACCCAAACAACCGAATGTGGACAACTTTTTTAATTAAGCAATATTTGAACCTCCGAGCAAAAGCAGCAGCGCCCGGCCAAAAATCCCATCAAAACTTTCAACTGTAAACAAGAGAATTATGTTATGGGTCCTGTGTCCAGAAATGGCCACACATCCCCTCCCCAAAGACACACAAGCACACACACCCCTGCACAACCAACCGGCACTTGAACCACTGTTATATATACAGCCACAAAATCCATTGCCAAATATTCTGCATGTTAATTAATCTGAAGACAATCTCAATCTCATGCCAAACCTCTCTCTCTCTCTCTCTCCCTCTCTTTCTGCCCTCATTTGTTAGGCCTTTCGTCGGAGGAGAAGCTGCATGGCGTTAAGTACATAACGGAATCCTTTGTGGGCTGCATACGCAACGTTGTACTGAGCTCTGGCAAGGCGGCATCCGATCTGCTTCCCATTGCCCCGCTGGTGGCCACCAAGCATGAGAACGTCAACGAGGGATGCTTCGATATGTGCGATTCGAGGCACAATCTGTGCTTTGTGGGCGCCCGTTGCATCAACCACTATGGGGGCATCTCCTGCGACTGCTTTGGCACCCACTACGAGGGCGAGCACTGTGACATCTACAGTGAGTACATCCCATGCCATCCATCTCTCGCTCGTATCTGTATCCGTATGTGAACATTGCCCCTAGGGGCGACATTTTGTTTTAATTATAAACTATGTTTGTTTGCCTTGCGGTTAGCCACTGCCACTGGCACTGGCACTGCCCGTGGCTTATCCACTCTTTGTCCCGCTCTCCCTCTCTGTCTCTCTACAGCTACAGTTTTAAACACGCTAATGACCTGACCATAAATTATGCAAAATAGTGTTTGACTTTTTGACTGGCCCAGCCCTCCTGGTGGTGCTCAGACCCAGACCCAGCACCAGACTATGACCAGGACAGGGACAGGGCAGAATGTGCGCCAAATTAGTTTGTTAAGCTCCGATATATACTACCCCCCCACCGCTCTCTCGTCCATTCCACTACACTTTCAACCCATTTCGAAGGCTTCAACAACATCCGACATTTAGTTAATGACATAAAGCCAATTCCAGGCCGCCATAATCCCAATTAAGTCACGCGAGACCATTATATAGGCAGTGCCCATTAAAAATTGAGCAGCTCGTTTATGTTTTTTGACATTGTAAAATTGGAAATCGCCCAAACGGGTTGGTGTGGCGGGGGGGAATTCGCAAGGCGGGTCAACTGTTGTGCATTCGGTGCAGGCACGTAACTGGGAGTTGAATTTTTGGTTCGTGTGAACTTAAAGCGAAGTTTGTTTACCCTAATGTCAGGGGCTTAAGAGGGGGGCTTGTGCTCCTTTGTCCATTAACCTATAGCTCAAGAACTTAATTAAGTGGTTCTTACAAAAGGGATTACTCAATATAATCACTCTGTTGGCACTTGAAAATATTTATATATCCTGGGAATACACTTGAATTATCGCCTAATGATGACAACATTCCATAATCACTACCATGCCCATGCCCAAAGATCTTTCTCAGAGTTTAGCTGCTTGGATCGCTCTCCATGCAACAAGGATCCATCTTTAATGCAATTGTTAGTTCCCCAAATATCAAGAGCTGTCTTTGATCACTTTCTGCAATCACAGTCTGAGAATCCTTTTGCCCCCCGCTACAATGAAGCTACTCAGCAGGAGGATGCCATCTGCTGGTTTCAGAGCATCGTGGAACATGCATTCTTTACAGATTTGCAGAACGATTTTGCACATTCGCAATGTTTGCTAAAAATTTGCATGCAAATGATGACCAGCACACGCCACGCACACACTGAGAAAAAACCCCAACAAAATCCAGACTTTGTGGGCGGAAGCGGATTGAAATGAAGTGGATTAACTAACAGTGGGAGGGAGTGGAGTGGAATGGCTTGCAGTGCAGTCCCGGGGAAGGACTCCCAGCTATTGATGCAATCGACAGCTGCAAATTGCACGGTAAAACAAAAAAAATAAGAGCTAACGGGCAGCCATGACAGCGTTGAGAATTTTGGCCCTCTCTCTCCCTCTCTGTCTGTCTGTCTAAATGGCGTCTGTCAAGGACAAAGAGCGAGCGGCGTGACGTGCGAGTTTGTCGAACATTTACAGCCAGAGCTGGTGCTGGTGCTGGTGCTGCAGTTGCAGTTGCAGCTGCAGCCGATCACAATTACGTAACGAATGCCGAACGGCAAGTGCAAGCAAATTACACAGATGTAGTTGACGACGAACCCAGCAGTTCCTGTTGGGTGTGCGCTGCATGTTGCACGGCTTCTGCGAACGGAAACAGTGTCAGGCCATTAAAAGCTTTCACACACACAGAGAGAGATAGAGAGAGGGCAAAGAAGAAGAGTCGTCCTGGCTGAGGTACATACATACAACACGAATTGGGGACATAATCAAACGCAGGCGCTTTTGTAACGCAATAACTAAAATGACAACTGCCCGTACAAGGGGTCCTGTAGAGAAAGAAACCCCCTGCACCCACACCCCCCACCCACACCCACACCCGTACTCATTTCCATTGTACATTTTCCGTGCGAAAAGTGTCAACGAAATGCGTTGCCAGGCTTTTTGGGTGCCTGGGAAATCATTAGCCGCACAAAACCAGGGGGCAGGGGCAGCAACAAAATTTTGTGAAAAGAGACTACAAGATTTTTGGGCTTCTTCCGGCATAAACGAAATGAAATCCCAACTATGAAAAGGACAGCAAACAGACAGCAACGGAAGGGGGATAGACGGAGAGAGCAGAGCAGAGCAGAGCATGTCCTGTCCTGTCCTGTCAGATGTGATGGGGCCTCGAGCTTAGTGCAACTTGGGTTCAGTTGCGAGTTGTCAGATGAACGGACAGGCAGCAATGCAACAGCCAAACGAAGTGCAGCAACTGATAGATTTTGGTTGGGAATGGAACTGCATAACTATGGCTGAGCAAAACAAAGTTAAACCGAAACCCACCCGGCTCTATTCGGAACAATATTTCTGGCATCCCAGTAGCCCCCTAGTAGTATTGAATCCCTCCCTCAAACACTTTAAATCGTCTTTGTATTGTATCTGAAACCAAAGTTTACACACAGTTTAAATTGCTAGAATATAATTGCTTAAATTGGCGAGTTACCCGAGGGAATAATCATCATGAGCCGTGCCACCTCCTTCTCGGAGTTCAAGATGCTGGCCCCCACCAGTTTCATGACCCGCATGCAGTCCCAGAACGTGGCCAAGAAGCTGCTGAACAGCAGGCAGGCGCGCAATTTGCTGCCCACTCGTCGGATGCCCACCTATCCGGAATTTCGACGCCTCATGAAGGAAGTGTATCCAGATCGCAGCCTCACCAGAGATGCCAAGGAAAAGCCGGCGGCCAATATGGAGAGCATCTACCTGAAGCTGGTGGAGATGCGGCAGGCGCAGTTTGATCGCAAGCACCTCAAGGGCATCAAGTCGGTGATCAATACGCGTCAACCGAACACGAATAGTCTCATACTGGAGAGGACGTCGGTATTGGAGGATCTGCAGAAGAAGCAGGACATCTTTCGGCACAACCTGCAAATGCTGAAGCGCATCAATCGGACCCAGCGGCTGCACGGCGTTGTCAACTGCTTCAATACGACACACCAGCGAGGCCCGTCGGGTCGGCACAGGGAACGTGTGCGGGCGGAGCGCTTGTCACGCGCCAACAGGGATCTGGGCTGCCGCCTGGCGATGGTCAAGTCGAAGGTGGACTGCTACAATCCGTGGGTGCCGCCGCTGCCGCCCATGGAGCGGAGGGCCTCGCAGCAGACGTTGGTCAAGTACACGCCCTTCATACCAGCACCGCAGACGGCTGCTGAGATTGATCCCCATGCGCTGCTGCGACCCGTTCTCTACTACGATCTGGTGGAGGGCGACAATCAGCCGCTGGGCCGCATCAGCATTCAGCTGTACACGGAGGTCAGTCCAGAGGTGGTGCTGGAATTCGTGCGTCTTGCCACCTACAACGATGTGCAGGGCCACCGATTTCTGCGCATATTCGCCGACCTTTGGATGGAGGGTGAGCTGGTGCTTGGGTCCCGGGATGCCCTGCGGCGCCATCACAGCACCAAGCGCTCTCAGCTGGACCACACTCGGCTGACGGGATTCCTCTCCTATGCCTGGGACTATCACCATCACTTTCCCCAGGGGCTGCTCAACTACACCATTAGCTTCAAGCCCCTGGCGGTGCAGTCGCTGCATCGTATCGTCTTTGGTCGCGTTTTCGGCGGTCACAGAGTGCTGCAGCTCTGCCAGGCGTTTGGCACGAAGAACGGCAAGCCCAAGAGCCCTGTGACCATCACACAGTGTGGCTTGCTGTAATGGGAGGCGAGCCCCAGTCCCAGTCGCAGTCCACTGCCGCCTGCCTCATTATCCATGTGCTCCTCTATTAGCATAAAAAGGAGCGGTGGAAAAAACCGTATCACACTTTTGTGGGCCAATGCGACAGAAAATCTCTCTCCCTCCCACAAAATGCAAATAAAAATTATGAAGTTTACATTTATCTCATATGTGTGTGCGATACGTTATCACGTGGGCGTGGGCGTGTGCGTGGTGGTGGGCATGGCCCACGTGTGCCGTGTCAGATAAGCCGGCCAACACGCGGCTGCTGTCGCTTTCCACCAGACTCAGCAGCGCCACAAAAAAATGCAGCCAGAATGTATGAAAATTGCGAGTACCACGATTTGCACATTTTGTCCGTGCAACATGGACCAGAACGCGGACCAGGAACACAACCAGTAACCCAGGACAAGAGCATCAGGCGAACGCCCAAAGGCCGCTGCCATATACCAAACAATATAATCTATTTTTGTGGGTGAGACCTCGGACGTTATTTTTTCCGGTCTTTCGTTCGTTCATTCTGTGTGTGTGTGGCAGGCAGATAATGCACCAGTGGCACGGGGGATCAAAAAAACATGGAAAAACAGAGAATATTATGCAGGACGTAGCAGCAAATACACTGCGCGGAAATGTTTGTTCATAGAAATGGATATAAATGCTTAAATAATCCTGTAAATGATGCCCTAGGAGCGATCTGTTCTTTTGAAGCTACAGAGTAAAATGGCAATTCGATTTTACAGGTTTTGCAAATATTTTTAAGACTAGAGAGAAGAGAGAAGATCAGGGGCAGCAGTGTCTATAATTAAGGTTTAATTTAATTCCTCTGGAAGGGTATTTAACGGACACAAAGTTGTTGAAATGTACGCGTTCTTTTATGGTAAGCTGCACAAAATGGAAGCTGAAAGCAAATATGCTAAAGGTTGAATTAAGTTTGACTCGCCCACTGCATGAGGAGGGGGGCTGGGCTTGGCTTTACACTGCCTTATGTAATCAATTCCCTTTGACTTTCAGCGGCCACCATAATCACGCTGCGTGGCGCCAGCTATGTGTCCTACAGGATCTACGACTGGAAGGATCGCGTGCACTCATCGACGATGCGCATCAGCCTGATGTTTCGCACAAACTTTGACGATTCGGCGCTGTTCTACGCCAGCGGTGAGTCGCTTAAGCATCAGTATATAGCGGCGTCCATCAAGAACCAGTCGATTCACGTGGAAATTGACTTTGGCGACCATGTGATGGCCACGGTGCTCACCGATGATCTGACGCGCGGCTACTGGCACAACCTGACCATTCTGCACGAGCAGCGCACGGTGAGCATTATCCTGGATCAGCAGCAGAAGGTACTCGAGCTGCCGGCCACGACCAGCGGCAATTTGCTGTTCGATCCGGAGATCTACTTCGGCGGCGGCCCCGAGCTGCACAAGAAGAAGGGTTTGGCCTCGCACAACAATTTCGTGGGCAGCATGAAGTACGTCTACTACAACGACATCTCCATTCTGTACGAGCTGCAGCGTGGCAATCCCAAGATGCACTATCATGGTGAGTCCATCGTCGGATGCGCATTTGACAGTGAAATATATTTCACATTCGTTTTGCAGGTGTGCTGGAGGCGGAGTTCCTGGAGAACGAAGTGAATGTCATACCCATAACCTATCCCTTTGCGACGTCACACATTTGGTGGCCCATAAATCACGCCGAAGAATTTAATATTAAATTCGATTTCCGCAGCAGTCGGCCAGGCGCTGTGCTGGCCTACAGTGACGTAACGACCAGTGCCGGAAATGGCTTCTGGGAGGTAAGTGTTCGTTCAAGCATTCAACCATATATGGTGCACACACACACACGCACACATGTGCCGCACATATGCACGTGCAACATTGCTTGAGCTTATGAACTGCTCAGGACTGCTGGACGGACGTGGCTGACATGCTGCTTAAGACGGGACTTAGCAAAGGGCAGGAGAAATGGCAGAGAAATGGTGGTATATATGGTATGTGAGGTGAGGCAATAGCAGAGAGGGAGAGGTAGAGAAATTGCTGCTTAAGACTCTCACGAGAGAGAGAGAGAGAGCACTGGTCTTAACTGCCTTACCCTAATAGAATTACACCTTGAACGGAGTTCGAGCAGCCACAGACGAGGAGGCTTTCACCGAAGCAATGGCAAATGAAATGCAAATGCAAATGTGTGCATGTCTGTGCCGCCTCTGTGTGTGTGCTTGCTGGCTCGTGTATATGGAACTTGCATCGCATGCCTGCTCAATATTTAACCTCTCTGCTCCACCATTGCGGGGGCGAGGGATTCGCCTACCTATAGTAAAGGATACACACACACACACACACACACAGAGGAGAATGCAACCAAAAATACCAAGGCATGTGGGGAATGCAATTAAATTGAAGCTTGGCTGCGTTGAAAAAATGTAAAGTGAGGCTTAGTCGTGACGTAATTGTTTTTATTGTAACTTTCCCTTATTTGCAACACTTGTGGCAACACCATGCCAATAATTTGCACCGTTTCAAGGTAGCATCCACATCCTTGACAAAGCGAAGACAGTCCAAGACGAGCAATAGGAACAGGAATCGCAAATCCCAGGCGCCGATCTTGTAATACTTGATATAGATGCTATTACCATGAGTGCTATGGCCGAAAATAGTAGTATCCAACAGTATAAATTCCCGAAGATCGGGAAATGCCAGCGAAAAGAAGTCAGCCCTTGGGCCAGGATATAAGCTTGAGCGACAGGCCAAGCGTCGCTCCAGTATATTCTGATCGGAATCCAAAGCGTCAATAACCTGCGTTGCCTCTTGGTTCTCCACATCGTGGTATATGACGACAGTGTACCATTTGGAGACGGTCTCAAGGAAGTAATCAAGAAAGGGGCGCTTGAAGATCTGTAATGTGATCTGGTGTTCGGGCAAATAGATACTAAAGTCACAGGGCACACCGCATTCTCTCTCTAATTCTACTGTATAGCTTATAGATACTAGCGCCTTCAAATCCAGTAGCAATGTCTTCTTATTTTCGAAGAACATGGAACGCGTTGGGACCACCGGATTGTACTCGAAGTATTTGATCATCAGTTCGCATATTATATTAAAAATCATATGGAGCAAGCACTGGATATATTCGTATAATATAGGGATCACAAGCCAACCAACCAGCCCCATAGATAAGACAATCCATGTGGCCCTTGTTTGCAAGCTACAAAAGATGAGGGGATGATGATGATGATGTATAGTCGGGTGCATTAAAATAATGTTTACTTACATTGAGCGCAACAATGTGCGCTCCACACAATCGTCGAGGCAGGGAAGCGTGCCGTTTGTGAATTCAGACATTTTTATTTGCTAGCAGGAAACTCGGAAAATCAAATTAGTGCTACTGAGCTGAAGAGTAAGGTAAAGGCAACTAGATGAAATACTTGATATTTCCGCCGTGCATCTGATATGACAATATTCTCGGCGTATAATAGACTTACGAAGCATAAGGTGATAACAACTGAATCCCAGCCAAAGTGGTAGATGTAAGAACGAGCTTACACCCAGAGAAAAAGCACTTAGATTTAAATATTTATGCCATTAATATTTGCACTGAGAGGGAATATTGTGTTAAGAAAGTTTTTCGCTTTAAAAACCAAATATTTCATTTAAATACGGAGGTGTGTTTCTTTTTACTTTTCTCTCTGAGTGCAGGCTTAGCCATCAGCAAGATCTCTCTGCTTATGTTTTCTGATTCTCTTTGGGGTCCTATCTTGTTCGCTTCTTGTTTGCTTTGCACAGACATTGCAGCTGCACTGCAGAGAGAACCCCACACGCTTACGCAGGCCAAACACTGCACTGCAGCTTTATCTTACTCTTATCGGCATGCACAGCTATTCGCTGTGGTTTCCGCTTTCGCCCTTTTTCTCTTTTTGCGCCACAAAAAAAGAAAAACGAACGTCCATCAGGATATTAACCAGAATAGCCTCAAAATTGTTTCTGTCCTCTGAATGTCGTTCAGCCCGGGCAATTTATTTGAAATAACAATTTTTGCAGATTTATGTCATTGCCGCCGCATAACAATTGAAAGCAAGTTAAATGTTGCCATGAAATGACAATTTATAACCAGAGAGCAATTCCAAAAGGGAGCCAAAACAAGGCTGTGTTGGAGTGAGGGCTGTAGTGGGGAGAATAAAACGGATTGGGGGTCCAGCATAAAAGTGCGTGCAATCGATCACAAAAACAATTCAACAGTTTAAGGCCTGTTAGGGCACAGAGTCAAATGCCTGCAAGCTGGCTGCTACTCCCGCTCCCCTTCTTAGATTTGACTTCCATGCCAGCATGTGTGTGGACTGGACGTACACTGTGAAAAATTGACATTAGATGTTCCAACAAAAATATTGCACTTGCATTGAGTATATTTATACAATTGTTGTTCAGTGTACTTTGACTTCTTCGCCCGCATCTCTCTCTCTCTTTATCTGTGTGTGTGTGTGTGTGTGTGTTGATGTTTCTATAAATGTCCGTAGCATTTATCTGTATTTAAACAAATAAACCTCGTCTTGGCCTGTCCGAAAACGTTTATTTGGTTACTTGGCATTTTGGAAATGCACTAAAAGGGAATATGTACACACACTCAAATGTATGCAAACATACATACATACATACATATATGTATATGCAGCCAGTGAGACAGATGTGTACGTATATGTATATGTATTTATTTGCATTTTATTGTTGATTTTGTTCCTTTTGATTGCAAGACTTTCCCTCCCTCTCTCTCTCTCTCTCTCTTATCTCCTCCAAAATAAACTGCTGCAAAACCTGACTTATTGGCATTGCAATAAAATGCTGCTGTAATGCCCAATGAATATTTATGCCAAAAGCCATTTCATTTTGCATCGAGTGCCCTGTAGGGCTTATTTGGCACTGCCATGCCTCGATTTATGCGCACCCCAAATTAATACTAAATTGATTGTGTCAGGTTTTATAATATGACTGACCGCTAGTCCGCTCCTCCACTCTGCTGCATTTTTTACCTAGCCACATATTTGGGCAAATAAGTCAAATAACTGTGCAGCTAGTCGCACGTACTATCTATCTATTTGTTAACTACATATCCTATCGGCATTTCGGTTGCACTTCAAAAACGCATCAGTAACGAGAGATTTTATTTATTTACTGTTTGCCCCCGACACTGGCCACAAAATTGCCACCTGCGTGCCGCGTGCCGCGTTCTGACGCTCAACAAACTAATAAATTGCCAGCAGGCGATATCTGTATCTGTCTCTGTCTATCTCTACGTTTATGTTTCTCTCCCTCTCGCTTAGCGTAAAAAACATGTAGCAATGCGTTAAATATTGTTTCAGCTATGGAATATCCTATAGATTCGATTTATTTTATTAAACGGGCTACCAGGTAAACAAAACAAAGAAGAGAAATCTTCTATGGTTTGCTCTTCCACCTATGCCTTCGGCTGGGCTTCAGCTGGGCTTCGGCTACCATCTAGTGAGTAATTAAAGTAGGCATCGCTGTCTCTTGACTCTGGCATGCATCTGCACACCTCAAACAACATGGACCCGACGCTCACGTACATGTACCCTGTACTACGCTGTACAGAAAGAACAGCCAAACAAGTGTATGCAACACAACATGGGAATGTCATGTCACATGCGTGACAAGGGGATAGCCTGCGGAAGGGTGGCACATAAAAACTATGCGCCCGCATAAATCGCGAATCACAAATCGAAAATCGAATTTATTGACAGCGCGCAAATGGGCGAAATAGGCAAACAAACAACACTCGTGGCACCAGCCGCAGCCGCAGCGTAGAAGGAATAAAAATCATTTGAAATATTGCCACTGTATGCAATGTAGACGTATTGGTGTGTGTGTCTGGTTGATGGTTTTTGTGTGTGTGTGTGTGGAAACTGTTTGCCTTTAAACATAACGCTCTGTGACAAAAATCTAATGAAATATGCAATAAAATTTGAGTGTTTGTCATTTCACATAAGCGACGCAAAAGCGCAATTCACAATGAGCATAGATAAATATGGTACACACACACACGCACACTCAGATGCATGACCATATTTGCCACTACCAATGCATATATATATGTACATAGCTTTGCATGTATCTATGTTCGATTCAAATGTATATCCAAATTAAAAACCATGCTGCGTTGAGCTGAAAGTTCATCAAATTTCCATATATTGGAGCATTTTTTTTCCGATATGCAAGAATAATAGACTGTCTAGCAAACGCAAAACGGAAAAAAACTAATATAGGGATTGTCAAATTAGTGGGATTATGACAGACAAGGTGCACTGCTGTTGTTAGATATTTATTTATGGTGCACATAAATCATATTGGATGGGTTTTTCGAGAAGTTTTGCCTATTTTTGTACTTAGATGTTTGTTATTTGGGCTCTGGAAGCGCTAGAGGTTACACTCAATGGGCTAACAGTTTCCTCAACAGATTATATTGTAAGAGTAAGCTTAAATGTTCGATTTCCATGTTAGAAGATTCGATAGATACTCCCCACAATTGGGGTGTATGTTTTGCAGATTATAATCTTTTTTTTTAAGATTTCTATTTCTTCTGCACACTTTTCAATTCTGAACAAACTAAACAAATAAAAGATAAATATTACTCATTCATATTTACAGATAAACTGAAATCCCATTCAAATAACTAGTTCATGCAGCTCAGCATCAAAGCCGCATATGCACATAAATACATACATTGTATATATCAACTTTATTCCAATAATAATTATAGCTCCATATGACAAGAAGCTTAGTGCATAGCTAAATGGATGAATAGACAGACTGACACACACAGATACATATACATAGAGACAGGGACAAATAAATACCAGAGGGAGAGAGAGAGAAGTGGGATAATACCCACCCCAATTTTATGGCTGCAACGATTTGCTGCAAATTAATGGGCAGCAATTTCAACAGAGTCGAGAGACCGGGACGAGCTGGCAGATTGATTCGGCAGATGCTGGCGCCGAACGTGGCCATGTGGCCATGTGGCCACGTGGCGTATGCGTAATATGATTTAAGCGAAGCTAATGCACAAAGGCATTTAAATTGAAATGTGCGTGTGTGGGTGTGTGTGTGTGTGTGAGGGAAGGGGAGGGGGTGCATGCCATTGAGTGGATGAGTGTTTGCCTGTGCTGCATTTTAGGCATTTTCGCAATTTTGATTTATTTTCGCCTGCACACAGATAGGAAAACCCCAAAGCGCTGTTGAAACTCCCAAATGCTAACAGACTTTTCTATTTTTCTATGCTTTTTCTCTCTCTTTTTTTTACATGTGCGCACCGATTGCAAACGACGCCGGCGACGCTGACAAAAACTAATATTTGGAAACACGCTAATGCGCGGGTTTGGGTTCTGGTTTTGGTTCTGGAACGTGGAACGTGCAACGTGCAACGTCGACAATGACCCGATAAAACGTCCCATACTATGCCTGCCCATACTCCGAATCACGCCTAACCAACGATAACTCAATGGCTACCGGAAATGTAAAACTAACGGAAATTACAAAATGGCTGGCTGCTACTCCCCACACACACAAACACCTCCCACACATAGATACGTCTCACATCGGACAAACTAAGCTTCGATCTGGTGCCCGATGTGAACAACAATGTGACACACTCGACGACCATCAAAATCAATCGTGCCACCTCCTGGCACAGCGTCGAGGTTGACTATAAGCTGGGCGAGATCCGGTTCACTGTCGACTACCGTCACACCCTCAGCCAGATGTACGGCCTGACCTTTAACATTGGCGACAAACTCATCATTGGCAGCAGCCTAAAGTCAGCGGCCATGGGTCTGGTGGGCTGCATCCGTGACATTGAGATCAATGGCCATTTGATTGAGCCACGGCATGTGGTCAAAACGGAGCGCGTGGTGGGCGAGGTGGCGCTGGACAACTGCAACTACATTGATCCCTGCAAGCGGCCCAACACCTGCGAGCATGGTGGCAAGTGTTTCGTCAAGGATGATCGCGTCACCTGCGACTGCAAGCACACGGGCTACATTGGCAAGAACTGTCACTTTACCAAGTACCGCAAGACCTGCGAGGAGCTGGCGCTACTGGGCTTCACCAAATCCGATGTCTACCTCATCGACATCGATGGCAATGGCGTCTTCCCGCCGGCGCATGTCAAATGTGATTTCCAGAGTCTGGAGAATGCCACCAAGACAATTGTCGAGCACAATCTGCCCAGCCAGGTGGATGTGCGGTCGGCCCGTGAGTCCGATTTCAGCTTCAACATACGCTACCGCGAATTCTCCCCACATATGCTGCAGGAGCTCATCTCACACTCGCTCTACTGCACGCAGTACATCAAGTACGACTGCTATCGGGCCCAGCTGGAGCTGCACTCGGCCACCTGGTTCACGTCCTCGGCCAAGAATCTCACCGTTGACTTTCTCGGCAATGTGAAGAGGTAAGGTCGGATGGATGGATGGATAGGTCGAGTCGCTCTCTTGGGGTCTTTAGGGGGTATTTGTGATTTACGTGCCGCCACGTCACCACGTCACCGCAAACAACACAAAATTGGATGACAGGAGCCAGGCATCACACGGCAGCACAGTGGTGGACAATGGGGGGAGAATGGAATTTATTGGATGCGCTTTTGAGGTTAAAGTTCTGGTCAAGTAAAGCGACATTCATTACGTTCATTAAATGTAATGGAATAGAGATATTTCCACGAATTCCTACTGACTCGGCTCAGCTTTAGTGGCAGGTGACAAGTGCAAGGGCTCCGAAGTCAAGGCAGGCAGTTAATACAGTAATTATAGAGATTCTTAAAGTAGATTTCTATGCACCGAAATTCGCTCGTTGAAGCTTTGATAAAGCTTCGGTTTGAACACACCAAAAGGCACGCCCAGAGCTTTGAAGAGAGGTTTAAAATAATTCCAAATCAGAACACACATTTTTGTGTTGATTTGGGATCGAAGCTGTAAACTAATTATTCCATGCTCATGTCTCTTGTACCTTTCTATGCGAAATTATCTTTAACTTTTCCCCGATTTCATACCACTGTCGCTCGGCTTAGTCCTAGGCACATGCTGGCGGGTGATTTCGGTCCACCGCTGGCCACACAATTAATGTTGCAGTCTATTTGCTTAACTTGTTGTTGCCCCCAGCAGCCAGTCAGCCAGCCAGCCAGCCAGCCAGCAGCCTTTCCGTGTCCTCCCACTGCACCAGGATGTGTGTGTATGTTCTGCTTCAGTGGACTCCGTACGTGCGGTAATCCAACAATGCTCGTATAAATCCAGAAATTGCTATACAGAGACACACAGAGAGAGAGAGAGAGAGAGGAGAACTCTTGCTGGTGGTTGGTGTTGGTGTTGTCTTGGCGCTGGCATTTCCATTGTAAACGAAACTTAAATTAATTGCTCGAACATGCATAATATAAATGCCAAGCAGGAACCTGCGCTTAATGCTAACTGACATATTTACCCACACGGGGCAAATCCCTCATCCCATCATCCACAGATGCACTCACTCAGTTGCACACACTCAGCCAGCACACACAGCCCACACACACACACACAAACACACACTGCGATGTTCGTTGAGGTTCTGCCTCTTCCTGTTCCTGCAACGTTCACTTTCAAAAAGCATAACGCATCGATTTCCATGCCACTGGAGCACTGAAGTCCAGTCCAGCTCTGACCACCAATGTCCAGCTGTCGGTCGTCTCTCTACTTAGGAGCCATCTGTCTGGCTATCTGCTCGATTCTGTGTCTTGTCCGGAGGAGCAGACTATTGCATAATTTGTCATGGAGTTGGGCCTACTGAGCAACCATCTCTTGTTGGTCAACTGGGCCGACATCTAGTGTTGGTTTAGCTCTTCAAATTTGATTTTTCACATGTGTGCGTGTGTGGATGTGTCTGCCTGCCAGCATCTGCCTGTTTGTGCCCTTTTAGCCAAGTTATATTTGCGGCATTTGTTGGCCAGGCATTGGAGCATGAAATTTTATGGTGCCGAAAGGCAAAATCCAAAGCAAAACCCCGCTCTGAAATGCTCTTTTTAGAAGCCCAAATCGTGACAAACGTTTCGGGCAAACGGCGCTACCCCAAGCGACTGTGGAGAGTGCAAAACATATGAGGCACAAATACGGTTGGAAAATTGCAAAAGTGCAAAACAAAAGCAGACTGCTGCGAGTTTTGTTTTGGGTATTTATGTGTCAGGCAAATATGTTTCCGGCTGAGCGCTAATAAGGTTTATGAGCGAAGACCCGTGCATATATCTCTACGTCAGTGCCGCCAGATTGTCGAACAACTCTTTTCTCGGTGCCACACACATTGTGCTTTCTTTCTTTTTTTTGTTCTTTTTGCTGTTGCAAGTTTTCCTTGGGTAATTTCTCTTCTTATGGCAGGCCTGGGCCTTTTTCTTTTTTTGTTGTTTGAAAATGAATGGTTCCGAGAGCACACAAATTTAGTCTTTACGCCTAATTTCTTTGCCGCTTGAAAAACTCATTCACATGCCTGGCGTTCCGCATAGGTTGTGTTTGGTTGCCTCGTGTGGGGTGTGGAGTGGGGGTGCAACCCTTTGACAATACATCATCATGCGCTGCAAAGTAGGCAACATCTGGTGGCAAGCAATATCCAGTCGCTTGTTGCTGTTGCCTGTTTTGGCTTTCCCTCTTTTGGTTTTCGGCCTGCGTCACTAATTTCCGCTTTCACTAAATCAATTCGAAAAACCTTAACAGCGCTCGACTTTGGTTGCTCTTTTCTTTTTCCCCTGAAATGAATGGCGTTCTGGTTGGCTACTGCCAAAAATTCACAAAACCAAAAGAGAAGAGTTTGTGTATTGTTGGCTGGTGGGGAAGAAAAAACGAGTTAACTTCTCTTGCCAGACCAGAACCATTGAGCTATCCATCATTGGGGTCGTAGTTTGGTCTTTACTCATTCAAAATATGACAGCATCGTTTGTTTGTTTGCTGCTCCTGCTGCGGCTGCGGCTGCTGCGGATTTGCTTCGTTTCGGATCTTGCAACGTTGAGGCGGAAACGGATGCGGCACATGCATAGCAAAAACCGCAGCCAAACAGAGCAATAGAGTGCCATCCACCCACCCACACAACAGGAGTAACAGATACCCTTTATAGAAGGACATTTCCCCTTTCTGGGACTGAAATTCATGGCACAAAATCAAGTAATAACATTTACTTATGTAACTCCTCTGTGGATGTTGGATGGCGACTGCCTATCACTGGCACTGGTATAATTGAATTTAATGCCCCACCAATTGCCTGTCACAGATACAGCCCTAAAAGTGTTGGATGCCCGAGGC
This sequence comes from Drosophila tristis, assembly GCA_018150885.1. Taxonomy (NCBI): domain Eukaryota; kingdom Metazoa; phylum Arthropoda; class Insecta; order Diptera; family Drosophilidae; genus Drosophila; species Drosophila tristis. Next base: position 2,992,239 of record JAECWT010000264.1, read on the forward strand.
AGATTTTTGCATAAATGGGCTAACAAAAAGCCAAAAGCGAGTCAGATGGATGGAATGTGGTGGATGGAGGGGGGTGTCGTTCAGTCAGTCAGTTGGTGGGTCACTCAACGGGTTCGTCAAATGGCCAACAGGAGTTCGGGCTTTGGCTGTGGCTCCATTTGAAATGTATGCAAATGTATGCGAACTTTTTCTAATACCTTTCACATTTTTTTTCTTTCCTTTTCTTCCTGTTTTTTTTTGTTGTGGTTGTTGTAGAGGCGCCTGCCCGTGCTCGGTTAACAAGACGTGCGTGGACCCGAATCAATCATGCAACTGCGATGTGAAGGAGAACAAATGGAATTCGGATGAGGGCTACTACCAGGATCCGCCCAGTTTGGGCATCACCAATATGTATTTCCTGCAGCAAAAGGATCTGGACGATGACTCCCAGGGCCGCATCACGCTCGGCCCGCTGGAATGTGTAGAGACAAGTGAGTGGAGGAGCACTGCGATTAATAACTAACAATTAGTGATGCCATCCCGCATACCCCATGGCCCACAGATACACAGAAATACGTGGTCACCTTCACCACATCGCAGTCGTATATCGAGGTGCCCGGCTGGCGGAAGGGCGACATTGCCTTCTCGTTCCGCACCACCGGCGAGAAGGCCATACTGCTGTTCCAGCCACCGATACGTCCCCACTATCCGTCGTTCATGGTGGCCCTTACCGGCGATGACCAGCTCACGTTCACCTTCACATTGAGCACGGGGACCACCCGCGAGCTGGTCATTAACTCGCACCGCCGGCTCAATGGCGGCGAATGGCATAAAATATGGATCGACTACAACCAGTATCATGTGCGCTTCATGATAAACACCGATTACCAGATGCTCGATTTGCTGCCCGAGGAGGAGTTTGGTCCATTCGAGGGCAGCATGTACATTGGCGGCGCCACATTGTGAGTATTCCAGCGAGTGTGGGTGGAATGGTGGTAATCAGACATTGGTTTTTATGGCCAACTGCAACGTGTGGCAGCAGCAGCAGCAGCAGTAGCAGTAGCAACAGCTGTAATAATAATCGCTGTGGAAAAAACTCCATTGGGTGGGGGAGTGGGGGTACTTGTGCAGTCTCTTGTTGCTGCTCCTGCTACTGCCTGGTGCCTCTGCCTTTGCCTCTTGTTGCCGCCCCTCTGACCATTGTCCACTGGCAGTTTGCGGTTTGTGCAATTTATTGCGGCAATTACGTTTTAATTATAAACGCCCGACTAGCTGCCAAGCATCCCTAACAATGACACTTTCGTCCGTCCGCGTGCAGCCAAAGGAATCCAATCGCGGTGGAGTGTTGCATTGCAAGATGGGGTAGGTGGGGAGGGCCACGCACCGATGAGCGACACAGCTCGATTGATAATTGGGGCGCCTCTCATGAGATAATTACAGATGGATGGCATTCATTCGTTGTGCCTTTGCGAAATGCGATAACTACGCCCATAACCTGAAGCGAAATAAAATTAAGTTCTCTGATTATTGTTCATTGTCGTCTTTAAAACGGTATTATTTCCTTTGAATCGATTACAATCGGTAGTGTAGATTCAAGTAGAGAGCTGCTTGCACTGCTTGCACTGCTTACACCATCTGCTTAAGTACCAGAAAAAGCCATGTATTCGAATTAATTTTATTGAATAATTTGCGAACTTCACAAACTTTTATTTACCGCATATTTAAATCTATTTTAACATCTATTTTATGTTGTAACTTTCCACTCGTAACTTTTATGTCGTAATTTAATGCTATTTCAACTTTTATTACTCATGTTTGCCGTAAAAGTTTCGCTTAATCAAACGTATAATTTGTATGCCATGCCCGAGTGCCATGCCCAGCAGCATTTCCCTTAATATTTATGGGAAACACACAATCCTTTCGCCGCCGCAAGGGCACAAAAAGAATTGCCATAATTAAATTAACTTCCCCGCTGCAAAATTCATTTCAAAGTCATTATCAATAATCAAGCCAAAGCGTCAGAAGAGCGAGTGTTGTGGGGGTGGAACCACTCTCTGATTCTGCTTCTGGTTCTGGTTCTGGATTTCCCCACTGGATTTTTCTTCTGTATGTGCTCACACAAGCAACCTCTCCGCCCCTGTGGAAGTTCTGGCGCACTTAAAACGCGCTTATTCTTGATTGGCATAATTTATAAAGTTTTTTTTCGTGTTTCGCCGCTCACTCACACACACGAAGGTGGAGGCGCTTGAAGTGCTCCGGATGCTCATGTCGAGATAGATAGGATAATGTGGGGGAAAAGCTTTTCAGGGGTTTATGAGTGCACATACCGTACGAGTGCCACTTGAGATACTTTTTTTTGTAATTATTGAAAAATGTTTAAAAATCAAATTGAAATATATGTGGGCCTTGGATTGGGCTGAAAATGCGTGCACATTTGCACTTAACACCGAAAAAGAAGCGATCAACCCATTCATAAAATTTCGATGAGCGGTAAACACGCAGAGTAATTAACGGTAAAGTGCTGTGCTTTATAAAGCCCCAATCCCCAGAACCAGCGCCAGTCCCAGTCCCAGCCCCAATCTCAATCCCATTTCCGAGCCCATTTTCGAACCGCTCTCTCACTGCGCCAATTTTTGCAATTTATTTATCGGCAAAAGCAAGCACTGTAAACCATTCAAGTAATATGAAGGAAAATGCAATATTGATGCACTCTGCATGGAGACGCTGCTGTGCCTTGTATAAGCCAATAAGCAGAAATCAGTGGCACTGGCACTGACAGGAATCATAAATAAACGAGTTAATCAACATATTGACAGAGACACGGCGAGACGTGGCCGAGACAGGACACAGGAACCCAGAGAAACATGGGAGAAATTTATTAACCCATAAAGTGACTGTAGGATTAATGCCACTTGAATGCGCTTGCTTTACGGAATGTTATTAATTTGTGTAAACGCAGAAACAAACAACGAAACACAGAATGGATGGGGAAAGTGAAGGTATCAAAAGTTGTTTGTGCCTCGATAATGGATTGTTTTTCCAAGACATTGAATGTATCCCCACTAAAAGTGTTAATCAAAACTGCAAAAAGATTCTGCAAGTAAGTCCCATTTGTGGGAGTTTGGAGGTGCTATGGTGCTATATTTGTGCCAGATTTCCACGAAAATACTTTTAAACGTTTCCTCCCATTAAACGAGAGCTCGAACTGCGGAAAAACCCTGTCAAAGGATGTGCTGTGTGAAAATGTAGGCAAAGTCGGTGGGAAAATTACAATGGCTGATGCGGCTAATGATTGTTGTAATCGGTTTTTGCATGTGGTATGCCCCCAAGCCCCAAGCCCCTGCCATGTCATGTTGTTTAGAAGCAACAGCATCAGAGGCAGCATCTGCTGGTGTCCCCACCGCCTGCTCCCGCTCATGCTCCAGTTCCTGCTGTCTGATGTCCGTCCGATCATCGATTGCCGCAAGCAGAGATGCTGCACCACATGGCATGATGGTGGTAAAAACACGGGGCAACTGGCGTGCCAAATATGCGAATTATTTTCCACGCTGCAGGAAACAGGACAACGTCATTGGGCAATGCCAATGGGTGACATCTACAGGGGACATTGCATGGGTGGACAGCGGGCACTGGACAGGCCCCGCGCCATTTGGGCCGGTTAAATGTGTTGCTGTCGCCTGTCTCACAGCGGCGGCCATGAATGAATGAAAAGTGCTTAATTGCTTGTGACGGCGTTAAATAAATTCTTAATTGCTTCGCACTTTGCGCGTTTGCAACGTTAATAGGATTTCCGTCCGTCGTCCGCCCATCGCCCGCCGAATGCATTTTGTCCAGGATATGCGCATCGCGGGTGCTCCTGCTGGCTTCGGATACCAGTTCCTGTCCCCGGCCTGACATCACCCGAAAAACTTCTTTTGCTTTCGTGTGTTTTATTGCCGTTAATTTCCGTGGAATATTCTCCTGGTTTTTTTTTTTGTTTTTTGTGTATAAATCCTTTTAGCCAAGTGTCAGCGTCGGGAGCCCGACCATCCTGCGGCACATCATTTCCAAGGCAAAGCGCTAAATTTCATTTTGCATACGACCCGTGCCCCCATGTCCCGGCCTCGTTACAGCGTTACAGCGTGGCAGCGGCGTCCCTGTCTGCGGCTGTTGACGTATGACAGGACAAAAAAAAAATAAAAGAAAAATTAAAAATGCATTTGTGACATGCTCGGCGAAAAGAAATGCAGCGCACGTTGCAAAAACTAATGACTTAATAGCTTCGCCAGGCTTGCGGCAAGGACACACACACACACACGCCCCGCCATGGTTGGCCCAGGGGTGTGGGAGTGGCTTCGTGTCCCCAAGCTGAATGTGGGTGAAGCAGTCTGAAACAAATGCAAATCGACCCACTCACCCGATTATGGCCAATTCGTTTGACAGCATTCAATAACTTCTGCGCTTAAATAACAATTACGCAACTCTGGCAAACAATTACCGGGAAAAGCGAAAGAAAAGCGAAAGTAAAACGTAATAAATTCGGATAAGGGACAGTGCACACAGAAACCCCAAAAGTGAGAGAATTTTTTTTGTTTTTTGTTTTTTTTTTGTTAAGAAGAATTTTAATTTTACTTTGAGCTGCTCCCTCAGTCAACAGCAGGGTCTTTGCGGTAGCTGAAAGGGGCGGTGGCTGGGCGGGTTGGTATGGCAATGGGAAATGTCTCTGGTAATGAAATTTACATAATTTAGAAAGACATTCGGAGCAACTTTCTTTGGCTGACGCCTGCACGCGTATAAACAAGACATTTCCGCCACTTTAATTTTCAAAAGCTTACACTTGAGATTTTATTGGCCAATTCATTGTTGGCCACTGGAATAAAGGGGAAAGCGGGAAAGCGAAGCGAGAAAATGGCCATTGAAGAAGGACAGGGCCATGGCCAGGGCCAGGACTGTAGTTTTCGAGAAAAACTTACAGAGAATGCTGAAAAGAAACAAAAAAAATAGTCAAATCGGTGAAAAGGAGTGGCAGAAAAAGTTAATCTGAAGCTGAAACGACATGGCAATGCCCTACGGAATTAAGAGGCATTTGGGATAGGGTTCATTTTTGTATAAGATGAGTCAGTTGATGTTTTTTATATGTGAACAAATATTAACTTAAATAGATGTGGCTGCTAGTGCTTTTAAGTGTTCTTGGGCTTGTGAATTGTTTTTGAGTCCCATGCACCCAACATTCCTCAGCATAGTAATAAATTCAAAGAAAAATCAAGAAATGTCTTCAAAGTTTGCCACTGTGAAGCTAATAATATTCTCATCATTTAGTTTAAACTATTCCAACGCATTAAATATACACCGATCACAAATTGTGCCAAAGCGAGTGCCAAAGCCCTACCCTTACACTTCCCTAGGTAATGGTTCCATAAAATTGCAATGGCTCGCCCAAAAAAATATATTCAAACTAGGAATCATCTTTAGATTTAAATGCAAAATCAATCTGCTGACAGAGCAGTTGTATTTGGAGCCTTCATTTGTGAAATTCTTAAAGGTAATATTAAAAACCCAAAGGCCCAAATTTGCAACACTATTTATAGTCAGATCTTTAAATAAAGAGCCCGGAACATCCTTTTATGATTGTCAAACCCATTGCCCAAACAGATGTACCCTTAGCAGAAGGTATCAACTGGAAGAAAAAAGTGGAAAAGTGAGTGGGTGTAGAAAGAAGAACGCAGCAAGAAAAACTTTTCCCACAGCTGTCCGCTTGAGGCTGTTCTATCCCCTGCCTGCATCCCTTTTCCGGGGGGTGGTGTCGCTTCGATTTTCAGCTTGGCAACTTTAAAGCTGAAAAGCGCCAGGGTCGCGATTTATTTGAATAAAGTCAGTGATGGACTCGAAAAATACGAATAAACTGGTAAGGGGATGCCTGGGATTGCCATTTCCTGATGATATTTTATGTTTGTCGTTGGTTCAAGCGGAGTGGATGGTAGTGGAGGGGAGTGGAGTGCACTGAAAGGAGACTCACGCTCCAGCTGCAGCTTATGTCGGGAGTGGCCAAGTTATTGAATAGTTATGACAAGTCATAATATAAAGTAATCCCCCAACCGATTTCCCTCTGCTGTTCACTTCTCTTTTACGCAGCGACCTGCTCAAGAAGCTGTCCGTTAAGGCTGGCCTTATTGGCTGCTTCCGTGGCCTGGTGGTCAATGGTGAGATACTGGACATCTACAGCTACATGTCAGTGCATCTGTCGGAGATTATTAAGGACTGCAAGCCATCCTGTGTGCCATCGCCCTGCCGCAACGGTGCCCAGTGCAAGGAGCTGTGGAGCAGCTTTAAGTGCGTCTGCAACAATCCGTGGGCCCACATCGGGGAGTTCTGTGAGACAAGTGAGTGGTCTGGGCTTGTGGGCGTGACTTCATCTTCTTCTTTTTCTTCTTGATGATTTCTCTAACTAATCCGCCACTCTCTTTCCTCGAGCAGACATCAATGAGAAGGCGTTGACGTTCATCAATCGTGAGTCGTTCCTAATGCGCAATTACCTCAGTGTGGGCGCCACGCCAGCCATCCTTATGCACGGCCTGGAGGGCGAACGGGATGTACTCAAGGGGATTCTGCACCAGAATCTGCTCATCAACCTGCGCACCTACGACTCCAATGCTCTGGTTGTATATGCCAACGATCACTACAACAACTTTGTGCATCTGTACATCAGCCTGAACCGTGAGATTGTCTTCCTCTACAACTACGGCGATGAGATTGTCAATCTCACACTGCTGGACGATACGCTGATGGCCTCGAAGAGCCTGAAGAGCATCCAGGTGGCCATTATACGAGGCGAGCAGGAGACCCGCATGCATGTGAACCAGCGCAGTGTGAGCATCGACAGGGGCACCCTGCTGCTCGACGAGTATGCCAATAAGCCCTGGAGCAATCCGGAAAAGGGTGAGTGTGAGGCTGAGAACTGGCAATGAATTAACTTTAATTTGGGATTAGCTTTGGGCTTGTTTTGATTTGACTTGATTGACTTTCGGGGCACTCAATTGTCTCACGTTTTAGTTGTTTCTACACTCTAATTTCATATAATAACACAATTCAATTACATTTTACACATATTACTGAACTCTTGGGCACTGAATAAGAATAATTTCGATTCGCATGCGAAAAGTTACCTGGTTTTCGGGCCAGGTCTACCTTCGTCACTTCCAGCGGCTGCCCATTTTCGAGGCCTTGGCGTGTGACGTTGTGGTGTTGTTCTGTGCCTCATCCTGTGCCGCCAGCTCCTCGTCGATGAGCAGATCAAAGTTGCCCAGGGCATCGGCACTGGGCACTTTATTCCAGCGCACATCCGGCACACCATCGGGTGGCAGGACCACAGCGAGAATGTTGTCAATCAGCTTGTATTTGAGTATGCGATCGTTCACCGTGGTGGAGGTGAGCGATGGCGAGGCATTCACCTCCACTAGCCACGGCTTCAGGGCATTGTCGATGATGATGTCGTAGCCATAGCACTCGAAGCAGTGCCTGTCGCTGGCCATCACCGGTGCCACGGCGCGCAGCGAGTGAACAATCAGCCAGGAGATGGCACCAAACAGTCGATCCGTGACCTCCTTGCCACGCGTTCCCTCGAGGAAAAGGGCCAGATTCTGTACGGACCATTTGCCGCCGTGCAGGGTATTGTACTCGCCGCCGTGCTTCTGGACACTCACATTGGTCAGATGGACGTACATGTTGTCCAGCTCGGTGACACTCGTGTCGTACTTGACAGTGCAGAAGCGGCAAAAGCCCTGCCTGAAGAGGTACGCCTTGAGGGGACGGAATGAGGCCACCAGCACATACAGCCGCAGGTCGAACTTCTTGCCGCCAATCAGCAGGGGATTGTCAATGTATCTGGATATGACATACGACTCCTTGGCAATCTGCGGATGAAAGGGTCCCTTCGCCTCGCGCGACCACTTCTTCAGCTTTGACAGTTTGTTGATGAGAAAAATGCCCGCGCCCTGGGACTTGCCGCAGGGCTTCATAATCCAGGTGCTCAGCGGAAACTTGCGGTACTCCTCCACGAACATGTTGTAGTCCGCCGGCAGGACGAAGGTGGTGGGCACAAAGTCCAGGTAGAGGTAACGGTTGCCATTCGAATTATTCGACTCGGTTTTCTCCGCCAGCGGATTGCCATCGCGTTCGAGGTCCTTGCGATACCGCTTGATGTTCTTCACCAGCAAATCCTTGCGCGACAGCTCGTAGTGATTGGGAAAGTGATTGATCATCTGGTTGTCGTGCATCCGATAGCCGCTGTCCACGCTGAAGATGTTGCGACAGGTCTGCACCCCCGCCCAATAGAAGTGCCAATCATCGTCGCCGTTCACCTGATGCCAGCCGCGCTTCTCAAAGTTGTTCACCAGCACCGACTTGTCCAGATCCGTGCAGAAGCCAATTTTGAGCCTGTCATGGCCCTGACCGCCGCCACCACCTGCACCGTTGACGCCACCGCTGCCAACACCAGCGCCCCCGCCACCGCCAGCAGCATTATTGGAACCCGGCAGACGACCGTACATTGTGGCTGTGCTCTGGCCGAGTGTTGGCTGTAGACTGGCGACCCGCCACGCCTGCGTCCAGTCGCCGAGTAGTGTATCGCCTGCCATGAACATATTGGGGGCTGGCTGGTCTGTACTTTGACGTTGCCACGACGGCCCCACTGGCAGTTATTGAACCAACAAATCCTGTCGTCGCTTGTGTCGAGGTTGTTGCCCAAAAAATACTTATGCCACACAACTCTTGTTGTTTGCTTTCGTGGTGGGTCCTGGGCCCCTTTTGTCATCGACGGTTGGTTGCCAGGCAGCAGCGGCTTCAGCCTTTTTCCTGGAAGCTTTTTCCGGGTTTCTGGGGTCCTTGTACTGCACTCTCTCTCTATCGCTCTTGTGTTTTTTTGTTGTTGTTTTTTGTTCTGCAACGCCGACGAGCCTTGCACAGAAATTTCAGCAAATAGTTTAGCAAGTTGAGCTGCAAAAATGCCAAAAATTTCCCTCAAAAGCAGGGACACCAGCGACAGCGGGTAAAAATCTGTGCACACTGTGATGGCCAAATTATGTGCACTTGAAATTTTTTCTCTGTTGCCTTTTCAGCGAGCCAATGTGTGTGTGTGTGTGTGTGCATGTGTGTGTGTTAGCCAGAATGTGTGTCTGTTAAACTCGGTAGAAAACTGTTGGGAATATAAAAAAACGAAACGCCATGCGAATGGATAAAGTTTTGCTCTCCACACTATATGGCAGAAAAACAACGAGTTGCTTTGTAGATATTTGAAAATGTGTTCCAAAGTGTACGCGTGTGTGTGTGTGCTCTGGTTTTTTTTTTATTATTATTATCTCTATTTTACTCTCTCTACTCTCTTTGCTCGCTTAATATGTAAATGGAACTGAATTTCGATAAAGATAGTCGCAGTTTTGTAGCTGTGTGTGTGTCGGGGAAAATTGTTGATAAAAGGGAAAACGGACGCGGTAGCATATTTGATTTCCAACTGAACAGATTCTTTTGCAAACTGTTTGTTTAGCGCATTATTTGAAATGAACATTAAATACAGGCAAACATTGCAATTTATTCTTTTAAACTGAAAAGGCCCACTCTTTGAGGTTCAATTTATTTATGGAAAATTCTTTATATATTTTATGGACTGTAGTTGTAAAGTTGTTCGGCCACATATGTAGCATTCTTTTAGATTTTAAGGAAATTATCATAACTTTCCCATAAGTAGAATGTTTTTTTGTAGTGGTTTACGGACAAGAAATCTCTTTGTTGGCTACCTTTTAGATACATTTGCTAAAGGGAATGTCGGGAACCTGCCACAACTGTTCTTCCCCGTCAATAAGTCTCTGCCTCTAGTGCTGTTCAAATATCACTCTCATTGAAATGTTTGGCTCTCATGCAAGTCGCCTCAAAATACCAAATAATGTTACTCCAGAAAGCCACAAATCCAAAACAATTAAGTTCGTCATTCAATTGCCATAAATCATCACAATATTTCCAGACAATTCTCGAAAGCCTTTCAGCCTTTCGAATGCTCTTCAATTAAACGAGTATGCAGTTGGCTGCTGGTGTAACACAATTTCGTGTGGGAATTGCACTTCAGGGCCAAACCAACTCGTTCGTAACTCACCTTGCAATTGAATTTGATCGAAAAGTTCCCATTCATAGACGTGGGGCAACCTTCCAATTGGCACGGGGTTGGGGGGTGTGGGTGGTGGTAACTGTATGTGGGTGGGGTGAGGGGTTGTGGGGCTGTGGAAAATCAATCAAATTGCCCGTAACTCAATGCCAAAGCGATTTGCCAGCCAAATCAATCATAATTACTGCTCGTTTTTGGGTAGAAATGTTTCAGCCTGAACACATGGTCAAGTACTTTACACAGAATAACGCATAAGCACTTTTGTAATTAAATGCGTTAATCAGGCAGCCCAGCCCAGTCCAGTCCCATGGGAGTCCCTGCCTCAGTGACTGTGGCAGTGCAGATAGCATTTGGATTTTCATTTTGGGTACGCATTGCAGGCAGGCAGGCAGGCAGGCAGGCAGACTGGCAAACATTTCAATTAGACAAACTTAAACTCGAAATTGATGGGCCTAAACCTCAAACGGGTATAGGGTTGTGGACCGGACTGTGCTGGCAGAAATGCCATGGCAATGAAGGCTCATTTCCGCACACAAACGGCCCGGGCAGGCAGCTAAGCCAAAATGAAGCCATACCCCTCCCCACCAGTCCCCGTCCCCATACACTCTCGTACGCCCACATTCTCATTTGATTTTGTTTATTTGCAGAGGTTCTGTCGCCGCATCGTCCGCCCGCACCGCCCACCGAATACTTTCAATTCCATGTCGGCGGCTACGATCCGGCGAATTTGCTGCGCCCCACCAATGTGGATGCGCCGGCACTGGAGGGCTACATTGGCTGTGTGCGAGGACTGAAAATCGGTACGCAGTTGATCGACTTGGCGGAAATCAATGAAAGGAATATAGCGCCCAGTAAGTACGGCCGTATAAATCAATTTTCACAGAGTGCAATTTTCGGTTTGTGCCTAATGCCATTTGCTGTTGCTGTTGCTTTTGCTGCTCCTGACTGACTCTCTCTCTCCGCCTGCACCTCCAGCTACGCTTGTGGTTGTGTGGCCATGACTGTGTGGTTGCTTCTGCGGCTGGGCTGAGCTGGGCTGGTGTCCCGGGCCTCTGGCTAACTTAATATGCATGCAATTTCCGTTAAGTGCTGGCGACGGCACTCCTACGAAAATGTAGATGGCGTTGCCGATGCAGCGAAGAGGAGGCCACTTTGCGGGGGCGCCAAGATTAATGCCAATGCGATAAGGCCCCAGCCGAAGCCAGCCCACATGGCGTATGATTTATGCGGCCACGCATCGCGGAAATTGCAACCTGACTTTGATGCGATTAAGCCAGAGGCCTGCAGCTGAATGGCTTGCACTTAACACTGATTTAGCCTTGCCAATTAATCCTCTAACCTCCACCTATACTCTTTCTGTTGTCTGTTGCAGTCCAGAAAGGCGTGCTGCCCAATTGCCAGATCAAATGCGATGCGGAGCCCTGCAAGAATGGTGGCATTTGCCAGGAACACTTTGCCGAGCAGCTCTCCACCTGCGACTGCGAGCACACCAGCTTCCTGGGCGAATTCTGTTCGGAGGAGAAGGGCGCCGACTTCAGTGGCGAGTCCACGCTGCAGCGTAAGTTCGAGCTGCCCGCCTCGGGCCGCGTTAACTATGTGCGCCTGCAGCTGGCCTTCTCATCGTTCGACCTGCGGCGAGCCAACCGCATCATGCTGCTGCTGCAGACGGCAGCGGAGCGCAGCTATTACCTTCTGCTGGCCATCACCTCGGACGGGTACCTGCAGCTGGAGGAGGATCGCGAGCAGGGCCAGACGGTGGGCGCTCGCATCGATCGGAGTTTCCTGAACAGCGCCAGGCACTCCGTTTACTACGTGCGCAACGGCACCGAGGCGCAGCTTTTCATCGACCGGGAGCAGGTGCCGCTGACGGAGTTCGCCGCCCGAGTGCTCACCACCAGCGGCGAGTCCGGGTCGAATCGCGTCCAGATCGGTGGCATCAACAGCACGGACTCGCGGTTTGCCGTCTTCAAGAGCTACAGCGGCTGCCTGTCGAGTGAGTCGTAAATTTCATCTTGTCCCGCCATTAATTTCTTTTCGGTCTCATCAAGTGGCGCATCCCCTTGTCCTGTGGCTGCTGCTGTTGCTGCTGCTGCTGCTGTTGCTGCTGCCGCTGCTGTTGTGCAGCATCGTTCGTGTTGCTGCTGAAACTTTATGAACTGAAGCAAGCTCTCCAAGGGGTGGCCTTTTGGGTGGTTGGGTAGTTGAATGCTGGCGTAAATGCTTCACATTGTTGACCAAAAAATTAAATTTATTCTCCGCCATAAAAAGTCATTTCCGTTGGCCGTGGCCGCCGTTGCTGCCATAAATTGTGTCGAGTTTTTGCTCTCAAGATTTACAGTGGCTCATATTTAAATTGCTGCTTTGCCCCTCATCCCAAAAACCGCAGCACAGTGGCCAACACTTTGATTAAAAATTCACTCGGCCACCACGCTGCCAACTCTGCCCTCTGACAGGAACCACGAGAGCAGCACTGACAGAACAGCTGTTGGGGCACGCCCCGGGGCCACATGTGGGAAAGCTGTAAAACCTCAGCTACTTGATCATCCCATTAAAGAGCCATCGAAATGCGATAGTTTTTCGGCCATAAACATGGCGTCGTAAGCCGCGGCACAGTGTGGCAGGGCGTAGCGAAAAGTTGGTTGTTGAATTTAGGCCACAAGATGACTGGCCACAGTATTCTCTTAAGGCTTTATACGGGGAATTTTTGGACTGATATTATGCAACTTCGTTTTTATTTACATGCCCCAAAACATTTTGATCCCTTGCGATCTGTTTGAGTGCAAGGCGTAAGAAAATAAGAGCGCATAGGTGGCAGATAAACAGCTCTATATGATTATATCTGATAGCTAGCTCTGCTTATTGCTTTGGTCTCTTATGGGCTTTGATTTGAATTATTTTATTCATTAGTGTATATTTTCGAATCGAAAAAATAAATAAAATAGATCAAAATATAAATTCTAGATACTCGTCCCATTTTTAATCGACCAAAACACTTCAAAGAGCTTAGCCCCTGTTAACCTCTGCCTGAAGAATGTAAGAAAATGTTTTGCAGCTGCAGTACACTCCCTCGCACATGTTTCATTAATTTGCCAACACTGTAGGCAGAGCCACGCCCCTAAAACACAATCAGAGTGCGAGTAGTACGCGAAGTAGCAGCATTCGTCGGCAGGCGTTTACCGCTTGGGCATTAAAATTGTTATTGCTAATTTTGGGGAAAAGCATAAAATACGCACGAACGACTTGCCTTTGCCGTTGCCGTTGCCTTTTGCCTAGCGAAACCTCCGAAATTCAGTCAAGCCAGACCACCCCAGACTCCAGGACTCCCCCGCCAAAAGCAAGACCCAACCAATACCGAAACGCAATTCCAATGTCCACTCGCTCCACATTTGCATTCCAATTTGAATTAATGACCAATACTAATGAAAACTTCAACTACGCTCCAACCCCCCGCCCCACAAACGACTCCCCTACCGCAAATCGGGTAAACCAACCAACCAACTGCCTGCCCCCCGGCCAGACATCTATATACAGGTGAACGGGCATGTTATGAAGCCACTCGAGGAGTATATGCTGTTCACAAAGTCGGGGGCCGACAACATAACCGTCATCAATCCGCAGGGCGTACGCAGTGCCCAATGCAATGCCAAATTCGATGTGAGCGAACAGCCCACCCAGGAGCCGATGGTCAATGTGAGCATGGTGAGTACACTCGAGGGAACTCGAGAATGGGTGACTGGGAATGGCAATGGGATTATCTGGAGCAACCAGGCGACAAATTGAGCTAATGAATGCGACCCACCCACACACTCGTACTAGATACCCGAGCCTTGGGTGGAGGAGCCGCCACAGCGAGTGCCGTACATACCCAGATTCGTGTACGATGAGAACAAGAAGGAGGACTCCACACAGGTCGTATTCCTCACGTTGACCAGCGTGTTTGTCATCATTGTTGTGTGCTGCCTGCTCGAGGTGTATCGCAGTCATTTGGCCTACAAGAAGCGCATCGAGCGCGAGACGGACGAGGACATTATTTGGTCGAAGGAGCAGGCAACCAAAATGCACGAGTCGCCAGGTGTTAAGGCTGGCCTGCTGGGCGGTGTCTCAGCCGGTTCGGGCAACGGCCTGCCGCCCTATACCTACAAGGCGGTAAGTAATGGCCACGAGATGAATTAACGTTGCATTAACTGTCTCTCTCTCACTCTCTCACCCTGTGTCTCTGTCTGTCTGTGCCCCGCAGCTGCCGCAAGAGGACAAGAAGCCAGGCAATGGCGCCCCCTTGGTGGGCATCTTGAAGAATGGCAGTGCGACGGCCTCGCAGCCCGACACGCCTACCACAGTCCTGACCAAAAATGGTGACATTGCCACGCGCATCGATGAGGTACGCGAGGAGGAAGAGGAGGACGAAGAGGACTCCACGCAGCCCTCGAAAGAGCAGGCACAGAAGGATGCGGCTGTGACTGAAGCACCTTCCACAGAGGAGCCAACTCCGGCAAAGTTGGAGGACACTGCAGACACTGCCTCTGGGCCAACTGGTGCGTCCATATAAATCACTGAAAAATCCCACAAAATATGAACAAATTGTACTTTCGTTTGGCCCCTAACAGAGTCAGTGGCCGAGGCTCCATCTGTGCCGCAGCCTGCTGCCGCCACACCGAATGGACAGCTGGAGGGAGAGGCGGAGGCCCCATTACCGGTAAGCAGTGGCCACGAAACCCCACAGAATCTTAACAAAATGGCGCCGCTTGTCACAATCAGTGAGACCAATCTGCATGAGGCATGTGGCGGCGGCCTTGGCATTGGCATGTAATTAACACGCACACCCCCAAGCACACCCACAGCACACCATACTAAAACAAGACGATGAGCCGAGCGGAGCCGCCTGTCATTATATAATGTAAGGCACAGCAAGGCAAAGGAAGGGCCTGCCAAATACATAAGCATACAACTGTAAGGCATGAAATTGCATCATTTGCAAGGACACAACCCCACACACAGCCCAACCCACCATACAGACACCCAAATATTTGGACAGTCAACAGCAGTATATATAAGGTATATAATCGTTATAGATTGGGGTCATAGAAGTGGATAAACATGGGCTACAATATGAATTATAATTAGGGGCACACATGACTGACGAAGCCTTAAAAATGTTAACTCTGAATCTTAATAGAACTTAACATACGCATGCACATATTATATGTACCACATATTAGTTTTAATTTCTGCAAATATGATTTTAGACCCCTCCTTTATTTCGTTGTAATGTTTGCTCTTGCATGCCCCTAATGTTGGAAATGTTGGAAATGTTTCCTCTTTAGTGAAACATTTAAATTTGTTTATTTCCCGTGTGAGCCATGGCAAGACCATGAGATGTGCGCGTGTGTATGCATCCTCTCTTTCTCTCTCTCTCTCTCTCTCTCTCTCTCTTTTCTGCCCTGTGGCCATCATCAACTTGCGAGAACTGTTCCGTTTAATTAAATTGCATTTAATTGAATTTAACTGAATAAACAAAATATTTGAGGGAAAATATGTATTTTCTTTGGTTCTACGGTTTTTGCATATTTGAATATGCAGCAAACAAGCACAATTTTTGTGTTATTATATAAAAAATATAATCGTAATTTAATGGTAATACATACGCACATTTAAACGATGACCAGTGTGTGCGTGTGCTGTTTTAATTGTTGATATTGAATACGTTTATGGTGTGACTGTTTAATTAAATTTAACACAAACCTGAAACCCGCACCCAAAAAATACAAATACAAATGCAAATAATAACGAAACAAAAGACGAAAAGTGTTGACAATTGCCTTAATTCATTTCCAAATGCAATTGGCCTGGCCAATAGACTCTGCCCGGTTGCCGTGTGTGTGTGTGTGTGTGTGGCAGAACAATGCTTTTGCCCAAACAAGTCGATTCAATTATTGTATAAGCCGATTAACGCGGCACACGGCTCTATCAAGTCGAGTGCATTAATTCCACCACAAGGTGTAGGAAATATATGAATGCGAGATCCACCAATTGTCATACATTTGTTGATTTTGAGAGAAAAAGGGAGGGAGAGCCAGACGGCTCAAATGAGCGGAAACAAAGCAGATCTATTTTCCAGCGAGTCTCTTTTGATTTGTGGAATATCTGGTGCATTGCTGGGATATCTTGTTTATTCAAGTCTAGGCTTTAAAGCTCAAGCTCAAATGGCGCATGACTCGTACTGTTGTGTTGTTAGCAGCTTTTGACCGATTACGGTCTGTTTCTTTGCCACCAATACCAGTGCCACAGGACCACAAACTTTGCAAATCTTTCAAGCTGGAATTTATTCCCGAAAAATAGGAGTAGAAGCTGCCAGGGTCGGTCACAAAACATTATTATATTTAAATAAGAACCAAGAAACCAGTCGTTGTAAGAAGAAATTATTTGTGTGTTCTTAAATAAATTCTATTAAAATAAACTGCTATTAAAATTAAAAAAAGCTGCCATCGGGCAATTCCATAATACAATCTCTGTATCTCTTCAGACCTCTTCTTGGCCGAACAACAATTGAATTACTATAGCATGATCCACACAAACAGCCCTTTCTTCAAGTAAGCTGCTTACGGTTGTTTTCCTTTGGTCACAGTTCTCCTTAAGAGTATATGGCCTGATAGTTTTTTCCCTCAGTATCCTTTCGAAACTTTCCAAACGACTTTTGTGTGTGGCTTCTTTGGGTCCTACGCTCCGTTTTCCTATTTATTTTGTATATTGGCCAATTCATTTCCCTTTGTTAAAAAAAACATTCAAGCTGGAACATTTGGCTTCGCTTTGCTGTTGTGGCCAGAACAATTTCTTAAGCAATTTCTTCTGGCCAGCAGCATTCTCTCTTCTTTTTTCTTGCAGCCCAGCAAGCCAATTGTCTAAAATGTTATTTAATAGAAAAAGTGCTCAGTGCAGCACAAAAGTTAAAATACCTCACAAATAAATTGAACTGCATTCTGGGTGGCTTATTGCAATGGGCTCTCTCTCTCTCGTCCCTTTGTTAGTGCCCAAAGACATTTGCCAAATGAATATGCGTTGGGGGTCCAAACGGCGGAAAAAAAAAAACGAAAGAAAGTCTAGGCTGGTAAGCCGCAGCTGTGGATACCCTCGAAGGTGTTTAGTTTCTGTAGCAAATAGATGATATATAAGACTGATATTAATAACGTGTAAGCTTCCTTCTGCATTTTTCTAGCTAACAAAAGGAAAAAATAGCGAACATGTCCATACTCTATGAGAGTATTAAAGTCATGGAAAGGGGAGCCTGCCGAGCCCCCTGACAAGGCAACTCCTTTCACGAGATGAACTTTAGAGTCCAAGAGCAGAATAACAATTGTTGCAGGCCACAATTTATGGGACAATGGCTGCTTCAGTCTGCTTTTTGCTTATCAAGTGCTGTCCATGATTTATATATGAATATACATAGTATTCGTATGGGCATGGAGTGACTCTTTTTGGGCAACAAACTTAAGACAAAACCTCCAACTAAGCAACAAACGCAGCAAGAACTTTCAACTTTTGCATCGACTTTTCGGCACGCCCAAAACAAACTTTCGACTGAAGACGAAGACGGAGACGCACCAAACCCCCGAACGTAGCACCCCGAAAATTTTGGAGAAAAGCAAAATATTGAACTTATTGGCTTTTATGTAGTTTTAGCTGGGGAAAAGTGTCTATCGAGGCGCCAGCACGCCAGCACGAACTGGGGGAATCTGACTGGGTGGGGTCCTGGGGCGCATGTTACTTTTGAGCTTACTTAGCATGTACTTTGTCAGGGGCTTAAGCTGCAACCAAATTGAATTTCCCGGGATCTCCTTCAGGCCAATCTTGGGAAATCTTTCCCGATGTCGCTGCTGCCTGCCACACTGATGCACATTCAAATCTTGCAGCGAATTTTCTTAGTTTTTGCGAGCAGGCGACACCCGAAAAATGGCAAAAGTTACGCTGTGCAAAGTGCGTGCGGCATTGTCTAGGCCAGCTACCCGCCACCCCAAGCCCAGCCCAGCCCTCTTCGTTCACGTTTCCACTTGACTGGCGGCGCTCCAGCCCACCCAGCCCGGCTCCCTGCAGCCTGATTGCAAAGCAACCGAAATTGAAGCGCACTCAAAAACTTTTTTCCTGCCTCAAAATCAAAAAGTTTCGCTTACAAAAGGGGTGGAGGGGTGGGGGCTTGGTGCAGGCATGAGACGTGTGGGTGAGTGAAAGTTGTAGGTATGAAGGCTGAGGCTGGGGCTTTTGTTTAAGGAGCAGCAAAAAGTGCAAGTGCCCCAGCTGCTGCCACGCAGCCTCCCACTGGTTGAGGTTGCTGCTGTCATGCATGCCAAGTTTTCTTTTTATTCCGAAATGTTTGTGGGCGTCTTACCGCTTTTTCTTTCATCTTTCGCTGCAGCACACAACTACCCACTGCCACCCAGCCACCCAGCCACCCACTGCCACTGATGCAGTGCACTATGCCTCCCTCCCACCCTTTGTTGCTGTTCATTTGGGCCTCGCCGCAAACGCAGCACGCACTTAACTTTTCCAGCCGCCACAATGCTGCGGTGAAACTCATTACGAGCTTAGAATGCAAAAACGAAACCCCAAGCAACAACAAACTCTGACGCTGGCGCTGATGTTGCCCTTGCCTGGCCCTGCCTTGCCTTGCCGTCTTCCTCGACCTTCCTTCCTCTTAAAAGCACACAGAGGGAGCATTCCTCTCTATCTGTGTGTGTGTGTGTGTGTGTGTGTGCTTGTGGGTGTGCTGCTGTTTGCCCAAGTTTTCTATAAATCTTAATGAAGGCAAAGAAGTCGAGTCGACTTGAGCTAATGATGTGTAAATTAAAACGCAAGCCACAATTTAATAAACAGAAACGGAGTGTGGCGGCTATCGGTGTGTGGTGGGGTGGTGGGTGGTGGGGTAAGCAAACAATTTTAATTTGTCTCAAAGAAGGAAATCAATTTCAATTTTGTTTGTCTATGAGCGAAAACTATTTCGATTCGATTCGAAATGCAAATAGAGAGGGAGAGAGAGGGACGTTCTTTTAATGGATCAATAATTCTCTTTACTCTTTCCTCTTTAATTAGAATTTCAAGAGAAAATCCCATAACCGATCTAAAGCCTCTCTTTGCTTCACTTTCTATGTGCTTAGAACATCTGTACACAAATATGTGCTTGTAGGGAATTTAGGGGAAAATGTTCTCTCTTTGGTGCTGCCATTGGCTTATCTCTATTTAAATCCCTAATTGATGTACTGTCCCATGCAAATGCTCTCTCTCGCCTACATGGCTCAAACTGATTATTCTTGCCTGATTTGTGCTGCCTTTGGAGCAGCCCAGCCTTTGGCAAGGCACACGGCACAAAAGAAGAAAGCACGACAAAGAAAGTGAGCAGGAGAACAATCACCTGTAGGGAGAACAATGAGCACAGGACACAATGGGAGCTTGGGCTGTGCTCTGGTCTGCACTTCAATGGGCTCTGCTCACTCAATTCGGGGAAAATTCAAGGCGTGCACAGGGCTTAACCTTGACTTGCTCTAATTTAATTGAAAGTAGTACTAACAACTGGAAATATCGCGCTCTTTAAACACTAACAAGTGACATTTTCGTTCCGTGCACGCTAATTAAATGTTCCTCTGCATGAGACTCGACTAATATGCATGCAACAGCAACAACATTACATGCAACAACAGCACGCAGCACATGTAGGAATGAAGTCAAACTAATTAAAGAATATCCCGAAAAGAAAACAAAAAAAAAACATACAAAGGAGGAATATCTTTGAAAAGAGAATGTCGTCGTCAAAAAAGAGAATGTGAAGAGTGGCAAATGTTTTAAAACAAAGAATATGAAACGAAAAAGTTTTTAATAAAAAGCAATACGAAACATTTCTGCAGCAGCAGCAGCAACATGAAAGTCAAAAGCAGCAGCCGCTGCCACCACCGCAGCAGCAGCAGCCCCAGCAGCAGCAGCAGCAACGACAACTGCCACAAAGAGCGGCAACACTTCAGCAGCAGAGTAGCAAACGACGCAAGCAAGGCGGAGGAGCCGGAAGCGGAACAGGAGGCGGTGCAGCAGGACTCGCGGAGCGAGTGGGCACTGGATCAGGCCCACCAACTGTGCGGCGACAAGTGTCTTGGGGTCCGCCAATCGTTGCCGAAACGGATGTAGATTTGGCCGCTGCCACAGCCAGTGGCACAGGCAACAACAGCACCAGCAGCAGCAGCAATGGGGGTCGCAAAACGGGGGGCAAGCAGAATGGATACCATGGCGTCAATAGACGCGCGACAACCACCAGGAACTGACGAAGAGCCGACGAGCAGAGACATACAGCAGAGGGAGCGAATGCAAAAAAACATGCCAGAAAGGATGTAGAAAAGAATAAATATTTAGGCGAATGGATGGCAAGACAACAAGGCAGAATAAATAAAGCACGGGCAGAGCCAGAGGAGAAGGAGCAGGAGGATGAACCAAAAAAAGAAAACCAATTTGTATAAATAAAAACAGACACAGACAAAGAGACAGAGACAGAAGCAGAGACAAAGGCAAAACAAATAATACAAATTGCAAGCGAAAGAAGTCCTTGAATTTTCATGTATAAAGAAAACTGTCTGGCAATTCCCTCAATATTGCCAAAAACTTAGCCAAACAAACGAATTCAACTAAATGAAACTTTAAAGTCAATAAATGTGGTCAAAAATGGCTAAAAATTTAATTTAGAAAAGTAATTAAAGACTTGGAAAGAGGATGCTAAGGAAGGAATTCATTCGAATGGGATTAAAAACGAAACGATTCCTGACTACGAATAAGTGATAGATAGACGCATCGAATTTAAGTTTAAAGAACATCTACATAAATATTAGGCATTAAATTTGAAAGGACTAAAGAATAAATGGGGGAAATTTAAGCTAAAGCATAAATATAATTCTTCAAGGTTTCATTGGCATCAAAGCATGATTCATGTTTGAAAGAGAGAAACGTAAACAACCTGAAGATTGAAACTGAAACGAAGTGCTAAAGTAATCAAAGGGTTAAACAAAATAATATAAATCCATGAAACTATATAAAATTTAAGATTTTATAGCTACCAAAAGTTGTAGCCAATAATAATTATTGAACTATTAATTAACCCTTGTTGTACTCGAAACTTATAAACTGTAATTAAGGTATATATGTACGTGTGTATATGTATCTGATAACTTAAGAGTTAAGTGCCGAAATTGCTTGCTGCATAATTTGTACTGTGAGAAACTGAAAACAGAGTGAAAGCAAAGTTGCATCTATTAAGTTTTAAGAATTGCACAACTTTTCCCCACTTTCCTTTCCTTTCCTTTGCTTTTTTCGCTTGTAATTTTTCTCGCTGTGTGATATACGAAGGTAATAAAAGTTAAAGTTCTTTGGCAAGGAAGCGACTGACGGTGTAAAGGGGGGTAGGGTAGTGTATGCAGCCTGAACTTGCTTCATATTAAATGATGAGAAATTACTCGAGACAACTCTTGCATGCACACATCAATTTATTTAAATGCGTTTATTAAAAAAGTTTCGAACAACAAAAAAAGGCTGACAACAAGATGAATAAAAACGAAAAATATAGCTTCTCTGGGGCAATGACAAATTGGATACTCTTGCTTGATCGATCGTTTGTTATGTTCTCTATATGATATAGTAATTTCTAGACTTGTCTATATGCAAGGATTAATAAACCTTCTTCTTGGCGCTGCAAATCTCTGTGGAATACAATAACACCCCAGGGAAGGGTATAGCACAGCTCAGCCCATCAGCCAGATTGACAACAGCAAGAAGATGAAAGAGAAGAGGGAGAAGCAGGAGCAGGAGGGGTAGGAAAAGATGGGGAAAGTAAAGCACACATAATGGCACTTCAATATGTGAGTGTGTGGGGGCAGCGCAGGACGGACCGAGTGTGGGGTAGAGCAGGTTATGGCATATGGGGGTAGAGCAGCATGAACGCATTGCAGGAGAAACCACCATATACCGTGTGTGGCGGGGAGGGACAGGGACTGGGACTGGGACTGGGCGGGCAGTAGAGGCGACCAACAGCTTGTTAGTGGCTTTGCCGGTCAGTACTTTTAACTAATGTGTTTTGTGCGACCATAGAAAATCTCAAGTACTCAGACAGACACACACACACACACACACATGGACACATGGACACTGGGGCTCTCTTGACATTCGCTGTTCTGCTGCTCTCAATTTTTAGGGTGCCAGCCAGACCGCAAAGTGTGTTGTGTGCACGAGTGAGGGGAAAACAGAGAGAAAAAAGGGCAGCAGCTCCTTCAGCTTTCCCCCGTTATGCTGTTGCCTGCATAAAATAACCGCATAAAATGTCGTTAAGTATAACGAAATTGAGTCTGCACATAAATTCAGATTATGAGATTAAAATGTTGTGATTTTCGCACATTGGAGCGGCGGAGAGTGTAGCCCGAAAAACCCTTTTCATAATGAAATCCAGTCTGGTAGAAGGGTCCGGGTATTCCTATGCACACACACACACACACGACACACATTGAAGCTTATTGAAAAATGCGATGGAATAAGCAATAGCCAGAGCCAGAGCCAGAGCCAACGGATAGCAGCAGTCAAGCCAATTTAATGAGTTTACAGCGCCCTTTTTGCCTTTAGGCGAAATTTTATGAAAAAACAACAGACATAGTCGTGGCACAGTGGAATGAAAATGATAAGTTGTTGATCGATTGTTGAAAGCAGAGAGCAGATAAAGGAGCACGCACTCTCGCTCTCTGAAAAGCGCTTCTGCGGTAAACTAAGACCGTGGCTGAGAAGCAGATAAACAGAGAAGAGCTGTGTTCATAGCAGCACTGTGAGTTCTTTCTTTAGCGCCCTTCAACAAGGAGATTGGCAAAGATAAGCTGAGATAAAACCGCGCATAGATAGCACAGCAGACGGAGAGTAAAAGCGATCAGTAGATCTCAATGGATCACTCAGACTTTCCATAGCAATCAAGGCAATGCTGGGGACACCATTACAGTTGGATGATGCCAAATAGAATCGCTTTACAACGAATCACGCACCACTGTGCCCCTCTGTTGGAATAATAAAGAAGTTGCGGTTGTGGCCGGCGATCAAAGTCAAATATTTGGCTTGAATGTTTACCAATTTGGGTCAGCTGGTCATTTATCCAGCCCAAACCAAATTTCATGTGAAATACCCAAAATATGGAAGGAATGCCATCAGCTGTCCCGTCATAATGATGCTAATTGTGAGGCCAGCGAGCTACGGCCACGGCCAAAGGATTAACATCATGGAGAGGCAGCCGCGCATCGAAGAGACCACAGAACGTGGACAAGAACAAACAGGAGAGCTGGTGCCGGCACAAGGGCTACCAACGACGGCCACATCACCCATAAACAGTTTAGTTTGACTTAATCCGGTTATGTATCCGGATTAGCGGAGCGCGACATGCGAGAGAGACAGAGATCATTTTTTGCGCTCCGTTCGGCTGCTGCTCGGGACTTTACAACACTTTTTAGGTAATGAATGGGATTACAGTTTTTTTTTAATCCACTCACCCTGTGCCCGCCGGTCCAGCTGTAAAAAATCTAATGACTCGTAAAAAGTGCAGGCCAGGTCATCCGGCGATTGAATGACCTGCGGCCGCACCTCTCATGAATGGGTGGCAGGTCAGAAAAGGTGCCACCAAAATGTGTATAAATTCAGGAGCCAGCACTGACGTAACCAGCAAACGCACTCAAGCACTCCAGCAACCAAGATGTGTCTCGTACAGCAGAAAAACAGCGCACAGCCGGCGGCACAGCAGGTGCCACAGAAGCCGGAGGCAACAGTGACGCAGCCTCCATCTCCAGCCCCCACCGCCGCCTATGTGATGTTCAAGCACCGCGAGGAGCTGCGCCGCCGCAATGGGCAGACGGCCCGCGCCTCCATAACCAAAATACATTTGACCAGCGAACTGATAGCCCGCACCAAGCAGAACATTCGACAGTGCAGCTCCGAGGATCTGGCCATCCTGGCCAGAGAGACGATCTTCCGGAAGAGTCTGCAGCGTCGCCTGCACTACAGACGCATGGAAATGGGCATGAAAAGGCAACTCAAACGCACGGCCAGCAAGTGAGGAGGAGGGGCTGTATGGAGTGGGAAAAGTCTGATTTATAGAACAGCACAAGTGATACCCCAATAATTCCTATCATAAGATTGTACATTTCACCCACATAAAATCTAATTAATGTTTAAGCTTCAAGCAATCGTAGATATATTTCAAAAAGCGTAAATTAAACTTCAATCATGAGACCTAAATACCATTTTCCCAACCTTTATCTGCTTGGATCCTACAATTTTCCATTTAAATATTTGATAACCTTTCCAGCACTGACAATGTAGTTGCTGGGGGCGGGTGGGGTCCAGGTCCTGCACTTGTAATGGGTGTAAAAACAAATTTACACATGATTACCAGCCCAAGCTGCAGAGCATAACAGAACAGAGCAGAATGGAGAGCAGAACACTGCCAACATTTAATACAACTCAAACAAAATGGTGCGTTGCATAAATTTGAACAGGCGGCACTGCATTGGGCGGCAGTGTCCCCCCCCGCAGCTTCAGTCCCAGCTCCAGCTCCAACGTCTGCTTTCTGCTTCATCGTCGTTCGCTGTGGTGTAGAAAATTTTTTGCCTTTTTAGACTACATAAATTTTAATTAAATGTCACTCATACGCCATGCATGCCAAGCACAATGTACGTTACGTAACGTAACGTAGAGTAGTCGTCCCCGTGACTGTAAGTGAGTGTGTGTGCGTGCATTTGAGCGCCAGAGAGAGTGTCGGAGCAAATGAATGCACGGAGAAGTGGCGCACGAATTACAGTTTATTGAACAGCAGGGGAGAGAGGATGAGAAGTGTAGGCAAGTGGAAGCAAAGCGAAGTGGAGCATCTAAAGCGAAGCATAGAAACAAAGGGGAGCATCGTGGAAAGTAAAGAGAAAACCTAAATGCTGCTGCTGCTGTTTCCACTAGTCTGCTGTTGGGAATATTTCCGAGTAGCATCTATCCAACAGATAGAATGTACAGTTACTCGCGTTTCTCCTGCAGCTTTCACGCTGTTCTTGTAGCTCCCAAGAACTGGCAGGAACTGCCTTAGCCGCTGCTGATACCTTATAGGGTATAGCAACTCTCTTTATCTTCCTATACTATATCCGCTCTGGAACCACATCAGCGTTGCTGCAAAGCGATGAATAAACCCAAAAACAAAATGCTGGAGACGAACACGAAGCCAATTGCCCTTCCGTTGGTTAGCAGCTTGCTCTAATTATTATTTTTTGCTTATTTTTCCTAACTTTTTTTTCGAATTCCTTTTCCCATCATTTTGTTTGTTTCCCAGAAGGGTGGGTTGGGCTGTCGTGGGGTGGGGTGGGGTTCAAATCTGTGGCGTTTCCTGGTTTTTCGTGCATTTTCATAAAACTTTCAGAGCATGCATTATTCATGCGCTCTCTTCTCTATACAGCAATTACTATGGTCCAGCAGGCTGGCAGCGCGGTTGGGCGGTGGGGGGTCCCTTAATGAAAAACCATCGTGGCCAAACAATATCTTTCGTTGCCATTTGCCACTTGAAACTTTTTCAATAATTTTGAACATGTATGCGCTCGCTCGCTGGCTCGTTCTTTCTTGACAAATTAACTCAAGAGCGCAATGAAGTGTTTATTGTGCCTGGCCAAAGTTTGTGCCACGCTCTTCTCCACTCAAGGCGTTGCCAGGCAACACACACACACACACACATACATACATACAGCCAGACGCATGCACAAGTATACTCGGAGACTTACAACAGGCGAGAAATTACTAGCGACACTTTATAGTTCTGGATTAACTATTATTCAAGTTAAATTGCTTAAATTAAAATTTTTAAATTTATTTCAAGTTTAATCGACTCAAGAATTATGTGGTAAAATATATAGTTAAACCACTGACATAATGCTGCTTTATAGTGCCACACTTTAATGAGGCATATATAATATTATTTAATTAAGATTTTCTTTTGCCAAATTCACAAAAATCATTTTAAGTGGCGCGAATTTTGTATTCATAATTATCATGCAACAACCGGCAGGCTTTATTTTAGCATGCAATATTCGAATTATCAAAAATATAATAATGAATATTTATTGGCAATCAATTTTGAGAGTGAACTATTAGATGAATTAAATAGGAAGCATTGGTACAGCGAGCTCCAATCTCCTGCGCCTCACTAGGGCAGTGGACAGCCATTGGGACCACTGGGGAACTCCTAGCCACAAAATAGCAGTCTTTGGTGGCAGTGACTCTCTCTTAAAGCTCTTTATGAGGCACTGATTCTATGCACATAATAATAATAGCATTTATAAGAACTTGATGTCTTCTTCATGTGTCCCCGAGTGTATTGTGTTGTGTGGCCATGGCCATTGAGCAGAGTGAAGGCCAGAGAGCGTAATCGTCATGGTGGCTTAAAGCAATTTGTTATTAATTTCCGCGTTGAAAAGTTGAGAAAAAAAATAAAAACGAAGAGAAAACATCACCAGGAACAACAAAGTTTTTTCTTTCCTTTGTTTGTCCCCTCCAGCTACTGCCATCTCGCTCTGTCTCAATGCCACTTGGCATTCATTTAATGCGAAAAGTTATTGTTGTTTTTGCTGTTGATGTTGCTGTTGCTGTTTGGCTGTTGTTTGTGTTTGTCGTTTGTGTGCTGCCACATTAAAACATGGCCCATAATGGTTAACAAGGCATTTTGCTTGTTGACCATCGGACAGGGAGAGAGAGAGAGAGAGAGAGACCAAATGAGCATCAGAACTTGTGTGCTTGCGATGTCCAACATGTGTAATAAATATATTCCACTGGCGCTGGCTCTTGCGGGACACTGCCCCACAATGCGTGTCCTGTCCGCATGGCGGTGTGGGTTAAAGGATATATATTATTTGGAGGTACTACTCTGCAGCTCATACACACTCCGATTGCCTGACCTTCTCTTGAATATACCTTTTGTTGGATTATTGGAGTTTGGGGGGCTTGCGTGTGTTTGCGTTTGCCTGAAAGTTTTGTTTGTCTGGCAGGTAATAAATTGAAATATGCCTCGGCTCTCCGCTCTCACCTCTCCCCTCTCTCTCTCAGCGATCTGCACGATGACGTGGCCAAAGTATTACAATATTTGAAATGCAGTGTGCCCCGCGCAGTATGCAATGAAAAATGTCAGAACAACAATGTTAATATGGCTGCCAAAGGACATGGTGGAGCACAGGCGGGGGGATTACAGAAGTGTGTCAGTGTGTGTGTTGTTGCTGCATGAAAGTGCAAGTTTTTGCTTATTGTTGGCAACGCTCTTCGGGTGCTGCCGCTGCTGCGGCTGCTCCTCTGGTAACCTTCAGCCAAGAACAATAAAATTGCACAGAAATGAAACTGAAATGGGTCTCTCTTGCAAATGGAAAACTATGAAAAGCAAAGGCAGCGCCACCAGCCTGGAAAAAATAACATTTTAAATGCGTTCTTCATACCCTAAATGGCAGAGGGCTTACACGCTTTTCACAGAGATTTGGTTTTGGATCGAAATATTTTCCACTGAAATATTTGCCCCTCTGACCGCTGCTTCCTCTGGGTGTTTTTGTCCATGTTAGGGTATACCCTTAGTCCGTAGCTGCCGCCCACTTTGCGGCATCTTTGGCTGGGGGGTATGTAAATGTGTTGGCTGTCACCCTGGCCAACACATTTGCACTTGACTGAAACGCGTTAGCCGCTTTCCTTGTAGTGGATTTCGGGCCCTGCCATCCTGCCAACCTAAAGCTGTCTTGCGCTCCAAAGGGGGTGTCAGAGTGGGCGTGTCCGTGGGGGCTGAGTGGGCTGTAAAGTGACTGGCGGGTTTCATGTAACCAAGACACCAGCCAGTAGCAGCAGCAGCGACTGATGTGGCGCCATTGTTGAGGCAGGTTTAGAGTGCAACCAAATGGATGCTGGACCAGCTGTAGACTGCAACACACACACACACACAGACAGACACACACACATGCACAATTTTCCGTGGCATTTATATTAACAACATAAAGTGCCAAATCACGACAGGTGCCAAAATCCCGAAGCACCAACTATTTTCCCTATTTTCCAGCAGCAGCAGCTTGAGCACTCGCCCCACCCCACACTACCCCACACCGCCTGCACCCTTTTTTTGGAAAGCTTTGAATAATTATAAAACTTTATCTCTTCTTTGGAACACACACACACACTCACACATCTACGATATCCTTCGTTTCCATGTCCATGTCCATTTCTACGTCACTTTGACTAAAAAGCCAAATAGAATTAAACCCTGAAAAATATTTGATCTAACCTCTCCCTTCGTCCCCCTACCAACCAAAACCACCAACCCACCCGCATTTGTTTCTGCTCCAACACGGCCCTGCTCCCACCCCCGTGACCATTTTCATGCCCAATCTCTCGCAGTCAACGCAGGCGGAGCAGCAAGAAGGGCACCATGAGGAGCAGGAGCAGCAGCAGCAGCATGAAGACCCGCAAGAAGAGCATCAGCATGAAGAGGAGCAGCAGCAGCAGGAGCCGCCACAACGAGCAAAATCCCGCCACAAAGCACCCGATGACACAGGGCATCCCTTTGATGTTGGCGCCGCAAATGCCAATGCGACAACACAGTCCACAGGGTCCACAATGCCCCCAGCTACAGCGCCACTACTCGCCCCAGCCCCAGCCCCAGCCGCACCGCCACGCCATCGCTCCAAAGCGGCGGCTTTGGGCGCCCCGACGCTGCCGCTGCTCTATCTGGTGGGTGGGGCGCTGCAGCAGCGCCAGTTCGCGAATCCAATTAGTTACTTGGGTGGACCGCGACTGCAGCCGCGCAGTAATCGTAACAGCATCGAGTCCATATTATCGCTGGATTAGCGGGTGGGCTTGGCATGGCGGCCCCCGCTAACCCGGAAACAAGCTAGTCGCACACCTTCGTCAAAGGGGCCAGTGCACCCTCCTACAGTGGCATCCGCATTGGCCTTCTACTTACCATATATAGTATGAACTCTAGTATGTACTAGTTAGTTAGTCTACCAATTTTATAGTTAGCGAATGTTGAACAAATTGTTGCTACGAATTAAATGAATTGTTATTGATAATTATTGTTGGTGCTATGGGCTATTTCAGAGGGACCCAACGAATCATTTTATGCAAGTAAGTAATGGCCAAAGGGCGCAGCATCTGCTCACATTTCAAATTGCGCGCTAGAGTCAATTTCAATTTGATATTTATCGTGCTATCGATGCTAGAGTATCGATACTAACGATATTAAGCTCTCTACCTTTTCCTTGTCCCACACCTTGCGATGTTTGATGTGGACTCCGATAGATGGCGCAAATGTAGAATTCATGTAGCAGCGTTCCAATTCACGTGTAGTTGCCATGTAGCAGAATTAATTTATTGTGGGATTTGTAGACTTTTTTTGTTTAAAGATTTTAAAAATATTGCCATTCAACTATTCATTTAAAAAGTAAACAATCTAATAGAAAATCCATTTATGTATGGTATAAAATAATT
The DNA here is from genome assembly GCA_018150885.1 of Drosophila tristis. Taxonomy (NCBI): domain Eukaryota; kingdom Metazoa; phylum Arthropoda; class Insecta; order Diptera; family Drosophilidae; genus Drosophila; species Drosophila tristis. The sequence continues at coordinate 3,021,871 of JAECWT010000264.1, forward strand.
TCTTTTTTTAAACTGTGCACTGGAAAAGCTCCTCAAACAGCCGCAAATTGAAAAACGTTTGCTGTGCTAATAAAATCAAGGAACTAATATCTGTTGAAATCTATCCATATTTTAATACAATAAGTCAATCATTCAGGGATTGAGTTACGTTTGAATTGCTAAACCCAAGCTGGCACAGACTCAGATACGCGAATGGTACAGCTCCTTGGAGACTCAGGCCATCGATCGAAAAGGTTTCCCCCTGCCATCACTTGCTTTGCAGCAGTACAACATTTCCCCCAAAATTTTGAATTAGCCCAACACAGTTTGGTTCCTTATGGCTATATTTAGGCAGTAATCTGCACATATAGAAGACGGCAGTACTTGACTATAAATATTTATTGAATTAGATTAGGTTCCGCCCACACGAGTGCGCTTAGGCGGTAGATATTTCGCGTTTCTTTTATCGCTAGCTTATACGTTTTCGATCCATGGTTGCAGAATCGATTGCCTTACAATAAATTGTATTTAAGCCTACGATGAGTGGGGGAGAGAGCCCGCTAGGGTCCGCGACTGCCAAACCGATGGCAGTGACAGGAGTGGACCAGGACATGGGTGCGGCGCAAGGGACACAACATCCTCCGCACTTAGATTAAGGTTAAGCATTCAGTGACCAGTGATGGGTGGCTTGGAGTGGAGTGGAGTGAGGGTGGGGGACACAGAGTAGTATCAGACGATAAATGGATGTGTAGCAAGAACTGGGGGACAGAAGGTGCTAGGTGAAGTCCGGCGGCTTGTACTTCGGCGGTCGCTTAATTGGCTTCTATAACCAATTGCGGCCGCCACGTCATATGTTGTTCTCCTTGGCGGCCTTGGCCCCCGAACTGGAGCCGGAACCCGATCCTGAACCACCGCCAGTCGCTGCCCCGCCGGCTGGCGCACTCGAATCGTTGTCGCTTTTGTTGTTGCTGCTGCTGTTGTTGTTGCTGTTGCTGTTGGCATTGGATGCCGTCGATTCTTCGCCATCAGCGCCATCTACTGCGATAGATACAAATAAGATATAAGTTTGATTGTTCAACTTTGCGGTGACTCTGTGCCCCACTCACCCTTCTCCTTGTCATCCTTGATCTCGCTGGACGCCTCCGAAGAGGCCTTGTTGCTGTTGTTGTCCTTGTCGAGGCGCGGCCGCTTGCGCTGTCCCTTGTACGCGCGGTTGTCGCGACGTCCACCCTCGCCCTCATCCTCCGAGTCCGAATACTCGTTCTCGGGCACAATGCGCTTATCCTTGTCGCTCTGCGGCATGCGATCATCCTTGTCCACCTTGTCCTCATCGTCAGACTCATCGTTGATCGCATCCTCTGGAATGGCCTGGATCTGGACGCCCGGCGCGTGTGGCAGCATGCGCAGGTTCTCGAACAGCCGGTTCTTGATCTTCTCCAGATACTCGGACGTGTTCTGGTTGGTCATGTTGCTGGGGCTGATGTGCAGCTTGAAGTCGGGCCCAAAGTACTCGAAGTAATCGTTGTAGGGCAGCTCGTTGGCAATCTCCACGGCCAGGGCCACGGACGTCTCGTAGGTCCAGCAGCGCGAGACATTGCGGATGGTGTAGCCGCCGCCGCCGACCATCAGGAAGGGCAGGTTGTACTTCTTCACGAAATCCACGCACTTGCCGTGCCCCTTCACCGTCAGGTTAAAGCAGCCGAGCCGGTCGCCGGTGAGGGAGTCGGCACCGCATTGCAGGACCACCGCCGCCGGCTGGAATGTCTCCATTACCTTTGAAATTATCGGCACAAAGATGCTCTCGTACGCATCATCGTCCATGCCATCGCGCAGGGGTATGTTGACGGCATAGTACTTGCCCTTGCCGGCGCCAATGTCGCGCAGGTCGCCAGTGCCCGGGAAGTACTCGCCGTACTTGTGGAAGCTAACGGTCATCACGCGGTCCGTGGTGTAAAAGGCCTCCTCCACGCCGTCGCCGTGGTGCACATCGATGTCAATGTAGAGAACACGCTGGTGGTACTTGAGCAGCTCCAAGATGCCCAGAACGATATCGTTCACATAACAGAAGCCGGAGGCCTCTGATTTTTTGGCATGATGCAGGCCGCCGCCCCAGTTGATGCAGATCTCGGAGGCCTGTTTGTTCAGCTTGACGGCTGCGGCAACGGAGCCACCCGCTGACAGCTGACAGAACTCGTAGAGACCGTCGAAGACGGGGCAGTCCTCGCCGACATTGAAGCGCTGCATCTGCTTGTTGTATTCGGTCATGTTGTCCGGCCGGATGGATCGCAGGAATCGGACGTACTCGTCCGAATGGAACTTGGTCATCTCATCGGCAGTGGCTTTGTGCGGTCGCTGCGGGCGTAGTCACATTATTATACATATTATAAATCCCGTGTCTAATTAGCGGCTGTAAATCTCGGGACTTACGTAAATCTCCATCTTGCGGTATAGACCGTAGTTCAGGAGCAGATTGTGCGTCATGCGTATGCGGTGGGGCTTCATGGGATGTCCCTGGCCATAGTAGTAGTTGCCAATGTCACCTGGAGAGCAGAAATACCAAGGGTTAGATTGGCGAAAAAATAAGTAATTGCCACGCTATGCAGAAAATACATTTTACGGCCACTGTCGCCGAGGCGTCCATGCGCAGAGCGCACTTTTCGACAACAACCGTTTCAGAGTACACTTTCGCCGAACAAAGCAGACATACAGGTACATACACGCACACTTCGGCATACACACACACCAACAAAAACCGCTCTGCGTCTGCCATCCAAAAGTGCGCTCTGGCCAAACGCGCTTGTACAGTCGCCGTAAAACTTGAAATTCACAAAATGCTATCATCCGCCGCCAAATGGACCCGGAAAAAATTAGCCCCCAGTACCGAAAAACACTGCGGTGGCCATTGAATCGGCCACTATCTTCTGCAAAGCGTTCATTTTTACTTATTTTATGCAAAAACTTACTGTCGTAGTAGTAGCAGACGCGTTTTTTGCTGTGAGATTGCATTTTGTTGGGCTGTGCGGTGTCTCTGTGGAGGTGCGGTGCTATAAAGTTCCTTGGTTTTGCAGTAGGCGCGCGTTAAAATTTGGTTTACACCTCAGATGCGATTCGATTGTGCCGTCCCCGGCTGTTTGTGGGCGCGTGTATTTTAAAAGATTTCTTTAATGTGGTATTTAACCCGGCTTTAACAGTGTGACCGCGGATTCATCGCTAAAATATACCGTCAGACCCTCAGAAAAATACCAAAATATACCGTAAAAAAATTTTTAAATATACAGTAAATATACCAAAAAACTGCCGAAAATGCATCCATTTCACAGATACAGATGAAATATTCATTATTTATATCATAATTGACTTTAAAGTCGAAAACATTTTCAACAGGGTATTCAGTTTTCAGTGTGCGATGTGCATCTTTTTTCAAAACGCTGTAATACGTCTGCATGGTGTGTTAGGTGGCGAGGTGTGGTGCCGGCTGGAAGCATGCTTGTCGGTTATGTTGCAACAATTGAATAACCTGTTGTATATAAAAAAGACTCCCTAGAATAAGAAAGTTAATTCATTTATCTGATAAAATTATATGTTTAGTGCTGAGAGTCCTTACTAGCTAGTACTATTAAACGGAATATCAAAATTGAGGAATATCAATTTGCCCGTCAGTTTATTTACGGTATATTTTGATATTGACGATGTATATTTCGGTATATTTATGAGGGTCAGGCGGTATATTTGATCATTATAGCCGCGGTCACACTGTTCAAAACATCAGATTTACGGTAAAAAGACGCGCGTGTGATCGGAAAAGTTGGAGCGCCGCTGCAAGCAAAATGCAATAAAATAAATTTTAGAATACAGCGGCTCCGCGCCTCGAGTGATAACAAAGATAATGAAATATTAAAAAAGAGAAATCAACTCGGTTGGCTTTTACTGAATTTCCTCCTGAATTTTCCAAAGGCATGGGTGGCATTTCGTGTTTCGGTGCTTTGTGATTTCCTGGTCGGATAAAAACAGAGATACCAAGTGGCAAATAGTTGAATGAAAACGCTGTGAAAATTTCAATTTAATAGACGGAGTGCGACGCGTAAGTTTCCAACTGTGTTTCGTGTGCGTGTGTGTGTGCATGTGTGCGTGTGAAAAAGAGAAAGAAGTTTCCAAGCGGCAGTGGAGTTGCAGTGGAAACAACACAAACAGCAACACTCGCTCACTCACACATATGCACTCACACTTGAAAATAAGCCAAAGAAGAATTGGGAAAAATGGAAATAAAGTGACAAAGCGGAGTAACAAAAAAAGAACGACTCCGTTCATGAAATTTAATTAAAATAAATCAGAATTAAAAGACGGCATTAACAGAGTCGGGAAATATCCTGCGCAGCTCTCTCTCTCTCACACTCCTCTCTCCCATCAATTCTCTCTTTCTCCTACCGCTTGCCAGCAAGTTATTCTTTATTTTATGTTCTCTCTCTCGTTCCCCCCGCGCGATAGACCAACGCCTTGCCCAGCAACTTCTCTGTTACTTTTTTCCTCCTCGACTCCGTTTCTTCATTCTTTTTTTTTTATTAATTCCCTGCCACCCACACTTCTTTTTTTACTTGTGCCGTCGTTTCCTTGTCCCACTCCATTTCTTCATTCTTTTCTTGTTTTTTTTGTGATTTCCCCTCAACGTCTTCATTACTTTTTTGTGAATTCCCTACCCACTGCGCCCGCAGGATATATCTTCTGGTAATTTTTTTTGGTGCTCCCTCCCCCACTTCGTACGTGTTTAATTATAGTTTCGCTGTGCCGCTCTCTCTCTTTAATACTCTCCCGCATTCATATATCTTCCAATTAGCGGCCTCGAATTTCGGTGCAAAGCAGAACTTCAGTACTGTGTGTGAGAGAGAGAGAGAGAGGGAGAGAGAAAACTCTATTTGATTTACTTTGATCATAGTTGTATTTGTTGCTTTTAGTCCCCCCTAACGACCGTGAAAATAAGCAACAACATAAAGCCAACATCAGAAGCAGCAGCAACAGAGCGACGCGTCGACGGCGACTGCGTTTATGGCCGTAACTGTAAATACTCGCGGAGTTTAGCTGCTAAGCCGGGGCTGGTTTTAATAGTTGCTGCCAGCAGCAGTAAAACGCCCGAAGATTGCCATTTTGATTTATTCTAATTAAAAGAAAAAGAAAAAAAGGTAAGTGTGAGCACTTTTTTTTTTGCTGTTGTTTTTCTCTTTCGGTCACGAAACTGGTTTTAGCTCCTTTTCGTTCACACCGCCTTAGTGGCACTATGCTATGCCTCCTGCTCTTTCGATTGGTTTGCCTGCATTACAAAGTGCCGTTAAAGAGCCAATGAACGCATCAAAAAGCATAAGTGAACAACATGGCAGGCAGAACTAATGCAACAACAAGAAGAAAGGGACCCGAACTTATTTATACTCTTGCAGATTCGGCAATTGAATGTCGATTGGGTTTGTTGGAGTTACATATATGAAAACACATTGGTATGAAATTTGTAGAGTTTATTGTAGAGACGACAAACATCTGGTAAAAAATCATAATGCTCTCAGTTAGGGTATCAAGAGATCTAGCCTGTTAAAGAGAAAGAGAGAAAGAGATCTGCTCTCCCGCTGCAGTTTCTATTTATGCTGCGCTGCTGGCTGCAGTGTGCTGCTCTGCTCTGCTGATAAAAGCAAAGCCATTTTAATATCTCGTCTGCTGCGCGCTGCGGTCGCCACAGGCTGCTGTAAAAGTCAAAGAGCATTTTGTTATTGGGATTGCTGCTTTTGTAATTGTCTGTAATTTAGCCATGGAGCAGGAGAGGGCGGCCCGACGCAGGCTGTTCCACAGTCAACCAGCAGAAACAGCAGCTGGCGTCAGCGTCGGCGCAGCAGCTGCTGTTCTCTTTCTTACTCTCTCTTCGGCCTGCCTGCCGACTGCTTGCTATTTTCGGCATATTTGTGTCTGCTGCTGCTGCGCCGCCCCCCACTCCAAGCCACATGTATTTATTTACCTTTTGGTGTCTTGTTTATAATTCTCTCCCCCCTTCCACAAGTTCTCTCTCAATCCCGTTGTGCTTTGAAGTTCAAGCCACAATTTTGTTTGGATTTTCAGCTATTTTTGTAGCTTATCTGCGTCCCACTGAAGCTTGCCCGACCCCTCCCTCGGCTCTGTGCTGCTACTGCTGTGAGGGAGGCTGGGAGTTGTTTTCTTCTCTCGCTTTTCCCTTTGTGGCTAGCCGCTGATAAAGCCCGCAAATAGTTTGCCTTCCTTTTGCATACCCTTTCATAGTTTATTCTTTGACTGCTTCGTAGCCCCCTGATGCGGTGAAATGGGAGGCAATTATGCTTTTTGACCGCCGCCCTGCTCTTGCTCTTTGGCTCCACTCTCACTCCCTTTAGCCCCCCTCTGTCTCTGGTAATCATTGAAAAATGGCAATCGTAAATGCTCGAAACGAGTAAATCTGCTCAACTCGACCAACTGCAAACTTGTTGAGATCTTTTCATTTCTCTATTTCGCTTGCTGTTTTTCTCTTCTTTTATTTTTGCACACAAAGCGTTTTCGAAGGCAATCTAAAGAATGAGCGGTGAGGGTGTAGAGAGGAGTAGCCAAACAACAACTGTAAAAGTAGTCAAAGCACAAGTGGCAAGGAGGGGCGGCAGCAGAGGAACAAACACAAGTAGAAAATTCAATTGTTCGGAGCTCTCTTTTGCTCTTCCTTTGTGCTCTCTGTGTGCAGGCTGTGTGTGTGTGTCTGTGGAAGTGCAATCGTGTGCGTGTGTCGTCCACTTAGCCCGCAAACAATGCGCGTTTTATTGATAACGAAAGAAGAAGAAACAAAAAGAAAGACGAGAGAAAAAAAAACTGAAAGTGCGTGGCAAGTGGAAAATGCAGATAGTGATGGGAGCGTGAGCGTATGCAGAGTTGAAAGAGCGTGAGTGTAGAGGTGGGAGTGTGAGTTTAGGAGCGATTCAGATTCATCGACGGGGAGTGTGTGGAATGCCCAGGATCTTCATCTTGCACTTGAGCGTCTTTAGCAGCACCTCGTCGTGCACCATGAAATCGAGGTTGGATGAAAAATTCTGTAGCATACAGAACATGCAGTGTTCGATGCCAACAAGTAGCTTCTGGTGTGTGCCACATAGTCTGCCGCTACTGCACATCTTTAGATTCAGGGCCGCATCTAGTTGTTTCTCCACCTGGAGCAGGGCTTCTAGGAAGCGCTCCAGATTGGACTCCATCAATCTGTATTCGTCCTCCTTCAGCGAGCGAATGCATATGCGGACGAGACCTCGCAACACATCGTCCAGGTGCTCTGCACGGCGCAGCACGTGATTAATCTCCTCCATGGGATTCGTGTCCCAGAAATAGTGCACCCAGGCGGGCAGCCCGGGTAGGCATCCCCCGATGCCACGGGACCAGATGAAAAGCCTTTGGAGCGCGGTGGTGCTTCGAAATATCTCGTTGAACTTCAAAGCGATCTCCTTTATGGCCGCTGAGTATCGCTCCCAGGTCGGACACCATTTGATAGGCTGACACGAGGTTGCATCCGTCGTTCGGGATCGAAAGTTTAGATTCCTCTCGATCTGCTGATGAGGGGACCGATAAACACTTTGTGGTCGTCTGGACGGGCGGCGTAGTCGAGGGATTTGTTGCATTCCGGATTTTATTCGTGGTGTCTTCCATTGCGCTCTTCATGTTGGCTACGAACTCGTCCACCATTGCCATTATCAATTTGCGCAGATCCAGCCAGGGTTTCTGCTGTCGAATCGGCGAAAAGATCGTCGGGCATAGACGATCGCAATGGTTCGACGCTGCTTCGTGGAATTCGCTAGCCGCCAGCAGGCGGAACCCGTAGAGACACTTGATATCTAGGGCCATGTAGAATGACAGTTGCAGCTCGGCCAAATCCTCCGGCACCTGGCACAGCTGCTGGCGACACATCCACAATATAAAAGGCTCCCAGAGTCTCGTGTTGTATCTGACGTGCCCTTGTCGGGGATTGAGGACCAGTGGCAATTCCTGCTGCATGACTATCTCGTATATATTCTTAATCACGTGCAGCTTGGCCAAGACGAGGGTGGTCAGGATCCAGGCCCAGAACATTTTCTCAGCACTCCATCCTTGCCCTAAGTCACCATCTAGCACAAGGACCCACCAGGATGATTGGATCAGGCCAGAGGCGAGCGTTGTCACGACGACAAGTCTGACTTTATGGGACTGAAACGTGCTCTCGACGATCGATCGCCATATGCACAGGTCAACACCCAAACCGGGTAAAGAGAACCGGCGGAGCCATCTGCCATGCTCTGCAAGAAAGTAGGCGATGCCGCAGCAGCAGCCGTGGATCAGCAGAAAATAAGGTGGCCAATCGACGTCAAAGATGTCCATGAAGCAAGCGTACAACCCGCTGGTGAGGATACTCACGTAGAGGACTGTGACCAGCAGCCAGAGTCGTAGTGGCCTCTCCTGCCGCAGCCGCTGCAGCCGTGTCGTATAGCTGATCGGTTGCTTGTTGTGGATGTGGCACAGCAGCAGTCCATAGAAAGCCACACCTGGCTGCAGCATAATCAGCAGTGAAGTAGATACGAATGTGACCACCGGGACACCCAGCAGGTAGCTCAGCGAACATGAGTAGAACAGCAGGATCAAGTCGAAGAAGACGCAGAGCAGCGTGGCAGTGTAGAAGCGGGATAACAGCAGATTCCAGATCTTGCCGGGTATCGTATCAATATATGTGGACAGCCAACGAGGACGACAAATCCAAAACAATCTCTTCATATTTCGATAAATTTTGCAAAAAAAAAGTCTCTTTTTCTATGCTCTAATGGGATTGAACTCTAGTCTCTGATATACTTATACTGAGAGCATATACTATGCCCCCTTGGATGCCCAGAAATTGTCGAGCATTTGATAAACTGATTTTCTGTGTTTATTTGTCCCGAGTAATTACCCCGAGTAATGTCTCCATTGACATAGTTCTCAATGCCAAATGGAATGAACATCAATCTGCTTAATGGATGCAGTCGCAGCTACGACTCTCTGACCCAGCCAAGCTGCTGCTCTGTAGTTGACCTCAGAAACAGGTCCATTGTCTCTCTCTCTCTTTCTCTCTCGCTCTCTGTTCGCTTAAAGTTGAAAGTTTTTGATGCCAATTTAAAAGTTTCCTTTTTGAGATACCCTTACAGAAGGTATTTGTATTATGTTCGTAGACCACCAAAAAAGCGCCTACAATTTGAAGCGAGGCTGAGCAAGTCAGAATATTTCGAGAATCTTAGTTTCAGCCATAGATCTTAAGGAAACGTATAGAATCTATAGGAATTTGGATATTTTCTTGGTAGTTACCAATGGTTTGCTGTGTTTTATTTACATCTTGAAGTGCATTTGCCATTCGTTTATCTTTTTGCACTAGTTTTATGTTTCTTTGGAAAATGTTGCATTTCATTCCTGTGCTGTGCAGGTGACTGACTGGCGGGTTGCTGGAGTCCAGCTGTGGAACAAAGTTGGTTTGCCGCTGCAGGGCGCAACATTGCATTTTCCAATTGTTTTTATTTGGTGACTTTTTACGGGGTTCCACTGTTCTACCTGTGGGGGGAGCGGGGAAACGTTTCAGAGGCGGTTCTGACGTTGCTGTGGGAAAAAGTTCTAATTTATGTCGTTAAGTTTTACGCCTGGCAAGAAGAAAAGTTTGTTGTAGTCAGTTTTAATGGTCAAGCGGTTGGCAGGAGAAGCGGCGGAAAATGGAAATGAAAATGGACACAGACCTGAGGATGAGGATGTTGCTCTATGACCGGCTAACCCAAAAGCCCCACTCACTTGGACACGGTGCGGTTGGGTGGGGCGCGGGGTCAGGCGGCATGTCCGGGGGCCAATTAGATTTATGGCATTAGCACAGGTCGTTGGCTATAAAGCACTCGCACGCTTACGGCGGGAAAATCAACGTGAAAATGGAAACCAAAGGCAGGGCACAGGATGGGGAGGAGGATCCCCACACATCCTCGAAAACAGGCAGAGCAGAAGGCCCCCGAACATTGTTTGTTCCGCTCTCTTCCGCTCTTACTTCCCTTCACACACACTCTCCACTCTCCACTTGCCGTTCTGTGTTTCCCCCCGCTTCATACTCCCCACTTTAGCCGGCACTCGAGTGCACATCCGCTGGGCAGCAAAACATTGTTTCATTCCATAGCCGCGTCGACTACTTTAGCCACAAGGTGTATGGAAAGCAAGGTGGGGCATTGTCTGTGAGTGGCTCAGACTATAAATTCAATTCAGTGCACACACAGATCAAGCGAGAGAGAAAGACAGATCGGGAATGCCCGTACCTTGCTATAAATGTACATTGCCTTTGCACTCCATGCAGTCGCTGTCGCTGCTGGTTTCGCCGTCTATGGTGGTGTTGTTTTCGACCCCCGCTCTCTCTCTCGCTCCCTTGCTCACACTCGAAAGCTTTGTTCGGCAACGTGTTCCGGTTTGCCATTCATTCTTTTGCATGGGCCCTTCCTTACCTTTCCCACTTCTCTCCTGGCGTTCTCTCTCTCACACACCTCTCCTGGTTCTCCTGCCCTGCCTCTCGCTTTCCGTTATCCCTCTTCCGTCCGCTACATTGACGCGTGTGCTCCTGGGCCGCCGCACACATTTCCGGACTCTCAACCGGACTCTTTTTTTTGTCCGCCGCCTCTGTTTCTGTGTGGGGTGGTTGTTGCTGCTTTTGTCGCTGCTTTTGGCTAGTTTTCGATTTTATCGATTTTCATAAAGCAGCTTTTATGGGCAGGCAACGGCACATTTCAGTGGCAAAAGTTTTCGCCGCTTCCTGTTACTCCAATTAGAGAGCCAGGACACACACACACATACACACACTTGTTCATTTGCATGTAAAAGAGAGTAAAAGAGAGTACATTTTTGGCATTCCAATTTGTGTTTTCTGTTGCAGCTGCATATGGGAGCCAGGATTTTTTCGTTTGGCTTCCATAAATTGGGTTTAAACTTTAACACAATCAGGCTTCCAATTACAGTTTTTTTAGGTGACATCCATATCCTCTTTTAAGGTTTTGTTCCATCTAACCAATCAGCAAAGTAAAGCTTGCAAAAGATTTATTTTCTGCGCCAATTAGCCATCAGTAAACCTTGCAAGCGACAAGCAAACAGAGCATTCGTCCGAGCAGCAAAAGTAAAGCCTGCATGACACTAACTCCTCCATTAATTAGCAAGCAGTTCGATCAGCGGGCAGTGTGTTCATTTTTAAAGCAATTGAAGCATGAAACAGTTTTATTTTCTCCTTTAATTACATTTCTCCTGCATATAAAAACTATCAAGGTTTTACTTCTGCGAAAGGATTACGCTGCCATTATCCATTTCCACATCTTCCTTGGCAGCAGTAATCCCCCGACTCGTTGGTCAGTCAGAACTTGAAGCAAACATCATACAGGCTTACTGCAGCTGCAACCAGCGACCCAGTTCGTGCCCCAACTTATAGAAAGAAGACCCAAACCCTAAAGTATAATATCTCTTCTTTTTGCAGACTTAATGAAAACTTTTTAATTACAAGGATCAGGGACAATAAAAGTTTATGAGGCGAAAAGCTCTCTCCCTGCACTGCTGTAATTTTCTTGCAAATAAATACGAAAAGCGTGGCAAAAACTAATAAAACTAGTAGATCCAACTCTCAGCTGCTGGAACTATCATCCATGAGGAAAAACCCCGCAGAAACAACAACAAGAAAATCGAGTTGAAGTTTCGCCTTTTAATGGTAAAGTAAAGTTTGGCTAATCCCTGCCAAAAAATGAGAGAAATATATATAGACAAAAAAAAGAGGGCCAATAAAAGCAGACAGTGGGATGTGCGGACTGTTGCGCTGATATTGGATTTTGGCAGAAAGTTTTTGGCTAAAACTGTCAGAGGTGGAAGGAAAAAGGGCAGGGGCGAAAACTCTGGTTATGGCCTGTGACAGTGGCAACAAAATGGCAAATCGATTTCCAAATGCAATCTCTGTAAAGCAGAGAGGCTAATATTCAAATGAAATTTCAGTACATTGAACCCCAGAGAGAGATGGAGAGAGAGAGAGAGAGATGTAGATACAGTCCTTGCCTCCCCCTACAAGGTGTGAATGTGTCGCAGGAGGATGTGAAAATGGTTAGAGGCGGGAAGAGAGCTTCCTAGAGCCCTCTAGGAGGAAACCAGATAAATATAAACACGAAAGTGGAGCAAGCAAACCCCGGAGCCGCAATAACTGTCATGGGAAGGATTTACCCCAGAAGCAGGAAGGGGGAAGGAGGGGAGCTACAAATGGAGTTGAATCCGACGTAAAGGAATTTCCTCTGCAGCAGCAGCAGCAACCCTTTTACTGCCTGGCTCTAGATTTTCCCTGTGTAATTCCCCCAATGCTTGAAGAACTTGATAAACTTCACATTTTCTGGGGGCAGTCATAGACAAACTGGCACTCGAAACCTTCAAATGAAATTAAAAAGTTAAACCAGAAATGTGTGTAAGTGTGTGTGTGTGTGTAACCCCTCTTCCAACCCTTAAATGCTTTCAGTCCACCGCCAAGATGTGCTCTTCACCTCCTGCAACTTGTTCTGGTGGGGCTGCATCTTCTCAGGCATCTTCTTTCGCATCTGTTAAGACATCAGAAGGCCACTTTGTTGGCAGCAAAAGTTAGAGATGCCCCCTTGGAGGCACTAACGTTTATAATTAGTGACAACTGCTAGGAATTTAAAGTTCTAAGAGTGATGAATGTGTGGAGGGGAATGGAATAACCAACAGATAGGGCAGTAGAACGACAGAAATTTATTTGCTAATGAAACTCCCATACAAAAAATCACTTTATGTAATCTTTTTCTGGAAACTTTCTGACGTTTAATAATAGCAAAATGATTATCGTGCCAAAAACCTTCATTCCTTTCCCACCCATTCATAAAGTTTCTCGATTTATTCTCAGTTCCATTTCCAACACGTGAATTCCTCGTGACAAATACGTGATAAATTGGTTGTATATCATCACCCCCAGAGAAGCTCAGAAACTCAGGCATGCAATGCGCATCGTTTATAGGTCTCTGGACGGGGTCTGGAGTTATACGAATGCGCTTTGTGGGGGCGAAAGAATTTCAGGGAATGGGATCCAACTCCCCATGAGGGCCACACAAAAAGATAGAGGGGAACACCACAGAAAAAAAAGAAAGGCGTCTCCCCATAAAGTATGAAAGCAAAGATGAGCGTATTCTCAACGGGAATTTGTGGAAGATTATAGGTTTCTTGACTATAATTCTTTCATTGCTGGAGGAAAAACAGCTCCTTTAAGCGGGTGGGAAGGGGGTGGACTTCTAACTTAAACGTACATCTTCTTTAGCCACAATCTATCTTACTGCCACCATTTGGAGTCCCCGCCCTCGAGGGAGCTTTGTCTGCTGTGTAATTTGTCGCAAAAAGAGTTGTTTTTTTTGCGTTGTATTTTTGCAGTAGCCTTCTTCAATTGAATTGTCCAGCTCTTGTGAGTAAATGTCACGCTGTGATTGCCCCGATAGCGAAAATCTCAGTCTCATTCTGCTGCTAGAAGTGCACTACTGTGTCTCTGTCTGTGTCTGTGTCTCCTTCTCCATTTGCTGCATTGCGTTGCATGCTTTTGTCTCGAGTGCATTGCAGTTGTTGGAATTGTATCTGTGGAGTGTCTATTGGGTAGTGGGGGATTCCACTTGAGGCAGAAACACAGCAGAAGCCGAAACTAAATCGAATTGAAGACAAAATGCTGAAGCTCCCTCCCCAGAATGCGCCTCCCTTCTTCCTGGAGCGCATTGCACTTTGCTGATTATTGTTGTTCCAATTTGTTGGCCGTTCATTCATTCATTCATTCGTTTAGGGGGGCTACGTGATGGAGCCAGCTCTGTAATCAATTTGACATAGATTTTCCAAATCAATATATGGTTTTGTCACGAGCAGAGCCGGCTAATGGGGCGGGGGATTTTGTGTGGCAATCAACCTACCATTTACCCATTTTTCCCTTGAGGGCAACATCTAAACAGATAATTGTTGAATCAACAAACAGGAAAAGCCCCTCTTGGATTTGGATTTCTCTCTTGTTTTCGCCCATGGAATCTATCTTCAATTTTGTGGCATTTCTGCAAATAGTTTCCGTAAATTGCAATTTACTTTGTGGCAAAGATAATTTTCGAATATTTTCAAGCAAATATTTTCCCACATTTGCATCGATTGTGTGTGTGGCAGCCGGCAGCCAGCAGTTGCAGTGGCAGTGGCAGTAGCAGGAGGCAAAAGGCAGCTGTACAACCAGAAAACTGTTCACATTGCATGTCTGTCTCGTCCTCTGTCCCTGGTTGCCACTGTGCCACATAAATAGCTAAACATGCTGCACATTTGTTGTTATTTATGGGTCGGCGGATTTGTTTTGGGGGTTGGGTGGAGCAGCTCAAGGATCGATGGAAAAGCGCGCTTAATAGTTTCTGAGTAACTACGAGAAAACTGTTTTTTATTAGTAGCTTTTTGTTGTTGTATTACCCGCCATGTAACGGGGCTCTTGAGACCCCGCCGACTGGAGGCGGCGTCAGTCTCTTATCTGGACAGCACTTGAGATTTGTTTGGTTTCATTTGTGATTTGCTGTTTTGTTGCATGGTGGAGTGTTTGCTCTGGAAATGATATGCACTGACATGACAGGAAAAACTGAACAAATAGTAGGTACTATCAATAGTCGTATCTATTATTTATTTTTGACCCAGAGATCGTTTTGTGACGGTAATGAACTTAGGGAAATTACTATTTATACATTTTAATTTAATTTAATTTTTTTTTGGCTTAGAATTTATTGGTATGTTCCGTAGTTATATGGTTGATTAAAGTTGAAAAACTTTATACCGACTGCTCTTTCTATCTCTCTGTCAATCTGTTTGCACTCGATGATATTTTCCCATCAAACATTCTCGACATTCAGTCGCCAAATATTTGTCACCATGCCATATGACGCCTGCTCTCTCTTTTGCTATCTAAAAGTACTCGATCTAAAATAAACACAAGAGGAGAGCAGGGAGACCCTTCAAATTTGTATGTGGGGCGTACACTCTTCAAATGTGAGTGGGGGGAAGAGAGTGAACGCGAGTGAAGAGAGAGCAGCGGACCAGCTGACAGACTGACGGAAACCGAAAGTGATGCATCTGCTCTAACGACTTAGGGTCATGTTGTTCCACTCCTCACTCTGCCTCTCCTTCACACTCGCACACACATATCCTGAGACGTTCCCTCTGACTTTGTAAGCAGGTCACGTGAATAAAAAAAAAATGAAAAGGCTGTAAGCAGAGGCGAGAGAGCCTGACAAAAGGAAGCTTGGCAGCAGCAGAGGGCCAGCGCCAGGGGCAGAACGTAGGGGTCGCGGCCAGTAAATGTGATTGCTCCTCTCTGCTTCTCGCTCTGCCTCGCCCTCACCAACTGCCTTTGCCTTTTGCATATAATTTGCTTGATTCTTTTTCTCTGTTCTGCTTTGCTTTGTCTTATGTCGTGTCTTGTTTTAACGCGTCTTCTTTATTGTCGTTTGTCGCTCTGCTTGGCAATTGTTTCAACGTGTTTGAAATACTTATCTTAAGCGTGGTCTAGGGAGAACCACCACAGCCACAAACCAAACAGAGCTCCAGGGTCTGGGTCGTCTTGCTCTGCCTCGCTCTGCCTCTGCCACTACCTCTACCCCTCTGTCACTCTCTCGCTTTGAGGCTCTCCTTGAGCGGTTTGTTTTGCTTTATGCTTCGTCTGCTGATGTTGCTATTGGTCTTGTTGTTTTTGTAGCGTATACATATAAAAATGAAGTTGCTGCTGCTGCTCTCACACAAACAGACACACCACTCACACATTCACACATAAAAATCAATATTTGCGCCGCGTCGCCGTCAGCGTCATCGCTCAGCATTCATTTGCCCCTTGATTTTGCTGTTGTTGCTATTATTACTACATTTTATTGCTCCTCTTTTGGCTTCTATTTGCTCTCTTTGTTTGCGCTTTAAGCGGTATATCCGTCCGTCCGTCCCTCCGTTTGGCCGTCTGTCAGTTAGTCAGGCAGCCCAGCCCGTTCGTCCATCAGTCAGGCACACAGACAGCAGCAGCTGATAAGAGCACGAGTAGTGTCGGCAGAGCAGAGCAGAGGAGCCCCTCTGATGCGGATGTGAAAATGTGCCCAGGGAGCACACGAGTGGTGGAAGGGGGAGAGGCCAACTAACACTCGTAAATGTACATATGCGAGAGTATTTTATCTAAATGTGTAGATACTCCAACAGGGGTACTTCAATAAATGTTGAACAATTCTGGGTACTAAAATTAACCAGTTCCATAAAGTGGGGACTCCGATAGTTGAACCAATCGGTTCAACAGTTGAAACAGCTAAGGAAATCTAAAGAAAGAAGGTTGACAGATCTGAAAAGATCGCAAGACCCTATTGGTGGTATGTTTTATGATGGAATTCAGAAGTTCAACTTAAAGAGGGAGCTCCACTGTTATTTTGTATACCCAATATCCACTAAACATATCCACTCTGATTGTATTTTCAAGTAGTTCTCTCATCTGAGTCATCTAATTGACAATTTTCTCTGTCTCTTTATCTCGTTGCAGGTGGCGACGATAACCAGCTTTAACCGAATCAAAGGTGAGTAGCACAGAACACACTGAAACACAAATGGAAATGGAAATGGGAATATTTCCCAATTTCAGTTTTCCTTTTTTTTTTTTTTTTGGGTGTACTCTTTGATACTGCCAACTTTTTGTGATATGCCTGGCCTGGCTGGCTGGCTGGTGTGTCCGCTGCAGGCGTTTTTGAACTTGTTCCACTTTTTGGAGGGAAGACCCCAAGGGGCAGGGATGTGGCTCCTGTGGGGCGGCGGGCAAAAAGAAGGTGGCATCTGCTGGTGTCCGTTAGCCTTTATCTTTGCATTCATCGTTCCGTCTCTTTCTCTGCCAAAAAAGTCTATTTCTTCATTCTTCATTCTTTGTCTTGTTTCTTTTTCCCCTTCTCCTTCTCCCCCCTCCTGCAGCTCTCAGCAGCAATCTTTTCCCGCGCTCCTTGCCTCCTTCTTTTCCGTCTCTCTTTCTCTCTCAACAGCCATCTCTTTCTGTCGCTTGCACTCAAAGATAAAACGCGAAAATGTGCTGTTTTTTTTCGTCCAACATTTGTGCTCAATTCCAAAAAAAAACCTGCCCACAGCACAAGCGATGCTGCTTGTAGAGAGGGGGTAGCGAGGAGAACAAGAGAGAGAGAAAGACCCCAGGAGAGGGACAGCAACAGCGGTAGCGGACACCACTCGAGCAGCAGCAGCAGCCGTTTGCTCCAGTTCTTGAAGTGGAGTCCAAAACGAGTTTTTCGGCACTTGCCCAATCGCCGCCCCAAACCCCTCTGGACGACAGCCAGGGGGACAACCCCCTCTCATTCGAGAGTTGAGTTAGGTCTAGTTTCTAATACTCGCAAAAGTTGGTTGTGCTTTTTGGGCCAGAAAATGAAAACCGTAGGCCTATTATTGAGGTCTTGCAGCACTCGCGAGAGTCCAAAGTATTAACCATTTTGCATGCCAACTTTTGACATGTTGCTAAATGGTTGTAAAAAATCCACATCCACATCTACGGCTAATGGAAGAATGGAAACCGCAGAACAGGAAACATTAAAAAAAGACTCCAAGGCTATTAGAGATTTATAATCGTTGGATGGATTAACGACAGATGAACAGATTAGATCTTCAGTTGTTATATGTATATTTAGTTCATTCATTTAAAAAAATCATTAAAAATCATTGAGATGAAAGTTTATACTCTATGGATTTTTAAAAGAGTTGGGTATATTAGATTTTGGTAAAGTGGATGTGTGTAACACGAGAAGGAAAATTTTCCGACCCATAAATTTATTCTTGTCAGCATCAAAGCCGAGTCGTAGAGCCTGTCTGTCTGTCCGTCTGTCCGTCTGTGACTGTCCGTTGTCCGTCTGTCCGTCTGTCCGTCTTGTTTGACGCCTGGATCTCAGAGACTATAAGAGCTAGGGCAACCAAATTTGGTTTCAAGACTCATGTGATATCCTGTTTACCCTTCCCCCCAAGGACGAAATCTGTGGGGCACATTTTAAGATACGATAAACTAAAACGCGTATCGTGGAATGCCCATACCTACCGATTGCCGAATATGAATCGGATCGATATATTATAGCCGAATGAAGAAATTAATTTTCGTTGGCCCCCCCTCCGCCAGACACAACACACCTCGCTCGCCACTCTGCCGCGTGTGGCGCCCTGGGGGATGTGATTAATGGCATCTTAATCACATGTTTGATGTAAATATACATTGTGTGTGGTACGATGTGCAATGTATGTTTTTTTTTTAATTTAAAATCATTCTTAAATGTTTACTTGGTAGCCCACCTTTTTTATAATGCTAGCCAAAGAATTATAGACTCAAAGATAGAACATTTGTTTGCAAATAAATGATTTTATAGTTTTTGGTATATAATTCAATAATTGATATATAATTCAAACGAATTTTATTCAAACGAATTTTACCCCCAATATTCTGATGTTTTTCTTCAAAAGATACCTATAATTACCAATAAGGTAAGGAGGGGACTTTTTTCTATAGCAAATATCATTCAATTCAAATCATTTTTGGTGACTTTTTTATCTATTCATCTAGTGGTACTACTCCTATCCAACCTATTCAGTTTTATTCTACAGCCTTTCATTCAAATAATGACATAAAACACACACACTTTTTATTGCCCAATCTTCAGAAATCAACTTTATAGAGATTTCTGTTTGTTTTTTTGCCCTCTTGGCCGCTGACGGATTTCTCTGGGATAAAGTGAATTACCATGTTGTTTTTTTTTTGAGTCTCCTTCGCACGCAGCAGCAAATGCCGCCCCACCTCTTCTGTCAGGTCCGGCTTCGTGCTCGAAGCCCCGTGCTCGTCCCCTCGAGGGGGGCAAAGCCAGTGATGCATTGCCAGAGGCCAAGACGCGCGAGCTGCATCGATGCATTCCTCTCGCGCAACTCTTTTGTTGTATTATGTCGGAACGTGTTCGAATCACCTGGCCCCCCCTGCTGGGCGGAGTAGGCGGAGGAGGAGGAGGCAGTATGAGTGGGGAGTGGATGACACACGCGACAAGTTATGAAGGTGTGGAAGGGGTTTCAGTGGGGCCAGTGGAGAGGCAGCCCTTCAATGCCGCCTAGACCAAACCCTCGGCACGTCTGGCGTCTCCGATTTCATGACTAATTACACGGGAACGAACGAAACGCATGGGGGCATGAGGCAAGGGCCAAGAGCGCGACGGGTAAGGCGAGAAGGTTAAGCGGCTGTTCCCATGAAATTATGGGGATTATATTTTATGCTGTGTTGTTGTTGTTCCCTTAAGTACGGGCTTCACTGTACTGGCCGTGGGGCGTGGCCGGCAGCCAATTTCTCCTTTTTTTTTTTTGCCTTTTTGGCCATTAATGAAGTAATGGAGCTGCCACAGCCACTGCCACTGCTGCTGATGTTGGCTCGCCTTCAGGGGGAAGCCCCCAGAATGCTGCTGGCCTGAGGAGGAGCATCGTTATTTGGTTTCATGCATAAAATAGCTGCATATAAGTGCAACCGACGCGTTGCAACGGCTGCAAGCTGCAGCATGAAATGTTGATGAAAATTTAATGAAATTGCAAAGGCTGCAGCAGCGGCACAGAGAGAGAGAGAGAGAGATGATCGGTCCGGTCGGCATCGCATCGCATCTTCCTCGTTGGCCTCGTTGTGGGATAAAATGTAATTTTGCGCTGCTAGTTTTTTGAGTGGCACAAACACACAGACACACACACACAAACACCCATAGCCATGTGGCACACTCTTTCATTTTAATAGGTGTAAAAGCCTTAAGTTTATAAAATTATGCTCCTCGGAAACGTGTGGCATGAGAGGCACTGAGCGGAAAGATAGTTTGAATCGAAATATGTTAGAAATCCATCAATATTAGAGGATTTAGCAGAATTAGGGATTCAAAATGTGCGTTTAATGGAGTAAATCCCTCGAAACGGATATGCAGGCAGCTTTTTTTTTACCCGTAAAAGTTGAAACTGAGTACCGAGTGTTCCGCGACTCTCAATGTTGCGACTGATTACTGCTAAAAACCTTCCTAAATTTAAGCTTGAATTTCTCTCAGTGTTCCTTTAGTACAAATCGGTTGCCCTGTTGCAAGCTGTTGCATAAATCAACTTCACCTGCACCCGTGTGTCCTCTCTTCTGAGCTTCTGTGTGCGTCTGTTTGTGTTTTAGATAACTGCAGAGTTAAGCGCCCCGCTTGAAACTATGTCAAGCCTGCCTCAGACCCCCCTGCCACACGCCACACGCCACACCCCACATCCGAAACCCCACATCCGAAACCCCACACCAACCCATACACTAGAATTCATGGAACAGTGGTGGAGGGGGACCAGCAGCAGCTTCTCTGATGCTGCCGCTGCAACAGCCATCATGTATGCTCTATAAAATATTTGTTTAAACTTGCACTCTGGCAGCACTCCCCCCTGGGCGCTGCCACTGCCAGTGGCCCATCTCTGATACCCCGTTCTGCCCCTCTCGTTTGTGGTGTTGATAAGCACACTTTGGCTGGCTGGCACTTGAGGCAACGCAACGGGTAATCACAACTTAAATGAGTAGTTTAATTTCGTTCAAGTGCAGCACTAGCAGCAGCAACGGGAGACGTGGCAGGGGCAGAGACATCATTTGAGAAGCTAAACATAGACGATGGAAGATGGAAGGCGGTTCATTCCCGGATTGCTGAAGCCGATGCACGGAATCGTTGTTTATTGTTTTCCCTTAAATTGTTGTTTATGTCTGCACTCGGGACTGAAAAGATGCAACTGCAACTGCAACATCATCAGAGCCGACAAAACAGAACAGAGCTGGCTGGCTGCCTGCCTGCCTCGTCAACAACCTGACAATTTGTACCCGTCTCGAGCCTCTGGTGATGGGGCGTTGCTAGAGTTGTGGCAGGCAGGCAGAGTTGTGGCAACAGCAGCAACTGCAATAAAAGTGCTAAAAAGTTTCATGCCCCCAGACTACATCCTGTCATAGAGTCCTGCTGTTCCTCTGGTGCCTCATCATACAATTTTTTAATCTTTTAAAACTGAGTTGCATTGTTTTTGTTGCCACTGCCTCTGCCACTGCCACTGCTGCATTTTAAGTTGTCGAGCCAAAGAGAGCGAGAGGGAAAGAGAGAGAGAGACAGCCACAGTCAACCCCTAAGACCGGGGGCTCTCAATCCCTGTCCTTGCATATTCTTCGGGCCTAATGAGAGCATTATAACTTTGTGGCAAACTTTGTTGCGGCCTCCATTCCGCCCCATCCTTCTCAACATATCCCGCATCTAGAAAACTGAGAAGTAAAAGATGCAGCAGCAGCAGCAGGCTAGTGTTGCTAATGAGAGAAAGAGTTTCAAAGCTAGACTTATATATAAAGAATGCGAGAGATGTACAGTCAATGCTCTCAAGAGCGGACACAGTCATACCAACTGCTGTGCGCTTAAGAGCGGAGAACTTGAGGCAATACTTACTTAAATGAGCACAACATTTTCTAAAATGAAACTCTGAGAATTGGGAGAACTTTTAATAATATTTCCATTATCCGCCGATCCACAACAAATTGTATTTTTACAGTCAGAAGAAAGAATAGAGGGGAATATCTATGGAGGAAAGTATTGCAAATAAAAATTGGAATTCTTTAGGATAGAAATGTATTTTTGAGGACATTTTTAGGGATATTTCTGATATTCTCGATGGGTATATTAAAGTCGAATTCTCGTCTAGAAGAACTTTCCCACTTTTTTTCCACTTCTCCTGTTCTGTTTTGCCTGCTTTCTTGCTGTTCTTCGTGTGTTTCGCTATTCCTCATTCTGTTCTTCTTGTGTTATCTCTCGTTTCATTCATAATTTCTGTCGCATATGCAAATGCGGGGGTTGTTGGTGGTTGCTTTTGGAGTGTTGCAGGATGTACCTGTACCTGTACCCCCTCCGTGATATGTCCCTGTGTGGCAGTGCATGGTGGAAGGGTGGTGGTGGGTGGAACTTTGTCGCGTTGTCAAGCTTTTGTGGGCGATGTTTCTCTATTTCTGTTATGTTATGTTGCCGTTACCGTTAGCTAACTGGGAGTCCTGCTGCCCCGACTCCCCCAAAGTGTCTGCTGTCTGTCTCCAGTGCTCTTCTTCAACTCCTTCCACTGATGTGCCTCCTTCTGTTGTGTCTGCCACTGTCGCCACACGTACACAGAAATGACATCAGTCTCCCAGGGGGGGTTGTTGGTGGCTACTCCTGCTGCCTGTTCCGGCTGCATCCCCTGAGTAAGGAAATTAAATACTCAAAGTCGGATGTTGGTGAAATTTCCGTTTGGAAAATGTGTTAAAATTTGCCAAACTGTGGAGAGTATATTCCATTTATTTAAATCAGAAATTGCTGTTGCTGCCAAAACCCCCACCCCCCACCCATCTCTTCTGTTGTTGTTTTGCCGCACTTCCCTTCTCTTTCTCTCTTAATGGCAGAGAAAGAGCAATTCAATTCCATGGGAATTTGTATATAATTTTTATGTCCGTTTAATTGCAAATTTAGGCCAATTTCAAATTATAATCAATTCTCTTCACTCCTTTACTTTCACCCCTCTGATATACCCCACTGGACACCCCCTTTCAATTAGTGCGGCTTTAATGACATTTGGCCTGGGCTCTGCTTGCTCCCCTGATAATGCCCTGGTCTCTCGGTTGTTGTCGGTGCACTTTTGCCCCAATTTCCTACTGCTGCTGTTCCTCCTCCCCTCGCCCTCTACTGCACTTCTGCAATGTGGCCACTGCGCCAAAAAATGCAATGGAAGGCGATATGAAAGGCAAAAAGGCTTTGCAGCCTCATTTCTCGTTTCTCTTTGGCCTACGCCTCTGTTCTGTTCTCTTTTTCTTTTTGGGCACCCTTTGTTGCAGTTGTTGCTGTTGCATGTAACACTTTTACTTGGTGGGGGGCATCGGCTATGCTATCCCCCCCTACGTACTCCCCTTGTGAGCCGACTTGGTACAAATGTCACGCAAATGTGGAGCATGTCATGTGTTTTTTGCATGCAAATGCAATTCACACGAGGAAGAGCAACAGAAGAAGGGGGAGCAAGAGGAGCGTGCCGTGCGGTGCGTTTCTCTGAGTTCTCCCTGGGTTGATCGCGTTTACTCTTGCATGCTGGCCACATGGTGAGCACTGTAGGAGTCAGTGGAGGGGGAGAGGAGAATGAGGTTCAGTTACATTACTTTTTTGTTGCCGATAATATATGTCTTGGTTGATATAATGTGAACGATAAGTTACAGAGGGGGAAAACTAGAGATGTAAGAACCAGATAACCAAAGGGAAAAAAAGAGAGAGAGTAGAAGTAATTGAGGATATCAAAAGTATGGCAATAATACAAGGAAAACTGAAAAAACTTTAGCTAAGATTAAGGTGAGGCCTACCCTGTATTTTTGCAGGAGAATGATAACGATGAGTAAAGGCACCAGCAATCCTTTCCTTTGTGCTCTCCCAAGAGAGAAATTAAACCAAAGCAAAGATCACGAGAGTCTATTCCGATTTCGTTTTTTGTGTTTCCAAGTACAATGGGAATCCATTCCCAGTCACAGTCCCCCAGTCCCGGAGGCAAACCGTGATAAGCGGGTCCCCCCTGCTCCCCCCTCCCAACACCCACTACCTACCATTTACACCACTTACACGCTGCTTGCTCCGCCCTATCGATATTCATTTGTACATTTCACTTTTTTGGGTTTTGGGGTCACCTAATGACTCTCCAGCGTTTAAATTTTATTTTGTCCGATAAGCCGTCAACGTTACTGCCTCTGTCCCCTGCCGCTGTCCCCTGCCGCTGTCCCCTTTGCCTTTGCTGCTGCTGCTTCTGTTGTGCGTTTTGCTGCTGCTGCGTGGAGTCTTAATGGCTTATCAGGCAGGCAGTGTGTTGGAGTGCAACCCTGCCTCCCTTCCTCCGCTTCCCTCCTATTCCCACACCTCGAGTGTCGAAATCCCCACTCGGGTTCGGTAGGCCGCGCTTGACCCAATTGGAGGGCGGACGGGCGAGAGAGAGGGGCGAACCACAAGAGAAATGGCCTGCCGGTGCCCACAAGATTTCGATTCGGTTGCGTTTTGAGTAATTGCTGCACTCCAGCTACAGTTCCAGTTGCATTTCTACATACCTACATACCTACGAGTATACTGGAATATACACTGGAACCGCATTCCATTTGGATCTATAAATAGTTTCCAATTTGGAAAGCAAACACGAACACGAAGCTTCCAAATGAGCTCATCCGCTTCAGGAGTGTAGAGGGAAGAGGGTGGGACGGAGGAGCGGATGAGGGAGTGGACTGGGTGTGTGTGTGTGTGTGGATTCAACAGGATCAACCGGAACAGGATATCCATTCAGCTTATAGATTATTTCCACCAACATTTCTGCCGCTAATTTATGAGCTCTTTGTTGAGTTTTTTCATTCCGCCCCATCCATCCCCATTCATCCATCCATCCATATATCCCTGGCATTGCGTGTGTGTCAGAATACAACCGTTAATGCCCCCATTGTGCTGTGTTCCTCCTCTCATCGCTGCGCGACGTCATGGCCATCGCCATGGTCGAGACTTGACTGCCTTTGGTTCCACTTAACTGGTCACTGGCGGCCTTTTAGCCCGGCCAGCAACTGCTGACGTCGTCGGTCTCCAACACAAAAGCGTGTAAATGTTGCCACCTCATGGCGTCGGGCGTCGTCCTGGCGCCCTCGTCTATTGCCATTTCTCCGACATTTTCCCGGAGCGTTGTAATTTCCTCCTTGCCTCTGCCTCTGCTCCTGTTAAGGCGGAGGGGTAGAGAGGCGTTGTCGCTGCGCCGACATCTAATCGCGTACAAATATTGTTTTAATAATTCACGCTTTCTTTAGTTAGTCGCTCCCTCGTTTCCACTGCCTGCCTCCCTCTGCTCCCACTCTGGTGTTGCCTGCTTAGCCTGCAATTAAGTTTCTTCATGGCTATAGAGAGTCATTGTTGACGAAAATTACGGTTGTTTGTACTCCCAACAAATGCAGCACTATTACATGTCCCAACGGGTGGTGGGCTGGAGTGGCATGGGCATGGGCATGGTGCAAGGACACGAGCAATTGAGGGTTCTGTTACTTGCACGCTTTAGTGTTTCTCAGCATCAAAATTCATGGGAAGGGAGTTGCTCTCCTCTTCTCTCCGCTTCTGTCTGTCTGCTTGTCGCTGGCAGAACACTGCAGTGCACTTGGGTTACCAGAACACAGAAAAAGACAGAGAGGTATAGAGAGCCAAACAGAGTGGGAGTTGAAGTGGTCTTCGTTTAAGCACTTCTTAAACCTTGCAGCAGCAGCTGCACTTCCCAATTCATGTGGGTGGGTGTTGATTAATGCTGCTCACTGCACAGTGGAGCTCTATCTTGGGGGGGAGTATTCAGTGTAGCGCATAATCACATCACAAGCACATCGATGCTCCATCAAAAAATCACAGCCACTCGTAATGTAATTTGTAAGATGTGTGTAATCTTTACTCAGCAATGCAGCAGCTTCCCCGTTCAGCCGGTACTTCAGTTTCACAGCTGAGTGGAAAGTGCGCTCAGAGAGAGAGAGAGAGAGCATTGGCTGTGAGAGTAAAGGACGATCGCGAGATATTCCTTTCAGCACAGTGGATATTGTTTTAGATTTTCTTGATAGCATTTCCGAAGAGACTTCTTTTAAGGAACTTTAATTATTTATTTTCGTGTTTGCTGCCTTTTCCGTCTCCCAAGGGGCCGTTTGGAAACGTCATCTCTGGCATGTCCGTTGCTCGTTGGCCACCCCCAATGGAGCTCGATTTCGTCATCGTTGAACACATTCTACGCCCCTTTTTGCGTTGGCTTGTAATACGTTGCTTTACGGGTTTTCTTTTGCTGTTTTCTTTTCCAGTTTCAGGCGCTGTTCCTGGCTGGCTCTGGCACGCAATGTACTCTACTCTCTCCCCCCGTAGCACTCTCCTTACTGCCTGCTTCCTTGTGTTGTTGCCTTTATTTGATGTCTACCCCTCTCCCTCTCTAACCGTCTGCTGTTGTTTCTCTCACACGGTAATTAGATTTCTGGGTTACTTTTAATGTTTCTTGTTCCGTTTTTCGCGAGACTCCTTTGAGTTGTTGGATTGTTTGTTTAATGGGCTAATTGCATCTCTTGGCTGTAGCTTTACCCGCTTTAGCGCTGACCCTACCATTTGGCTTTATCTTTTGCGTTCTCTTCAAATAAAAATGATAACCTTTAACCCACACACACACACACACACACACGCACACGCACAGCAATACAAATATTTCATTAGAATAAACTCAAATAAGCCACAGGATATCTGTCTGTCGCTCTGTCTGACAGGGCAACGCATCTCGCGACCGCATAATGGCGGCAGGGGGCGTGACTACTGTGGGGGGAACCCATTAAAGTAATGAGCTCATCTCGTGATGTTGTAACACGCCCCCCTGCCTGCCTGCCTGCTAGTCTGCCTGCCGCCCCTTCTCGCTGTTTGCATTTGGCTTGTTCGTTCTCCCCGCGGAGGTTGACAAACCCAGCCGCATCATCCCCATCCTCATCATGATTCTGTGGTACCGTCAGTGGCAACACCATTGGCGGTGGCGGCGGCACAGACGCAGCAAGTGTTATGTCCTCTGATCACGCAGCATTTCCATGTCCTTGTGGGCGCCCCTACCCACACCCCCCACCCCCCAAGGCAGCAGCAGCCTCTGCTTTCCCCTCTTCCATTCTAGCCCTGCTTTTTCATAACGGAACCACAGGAACAGCAAGAACGAAAGAAAGGCGTCAAATTGTGCGTTACAATCGTGTCACGCCCCCAAACGAATCAGCAGCAATCTCGCCCCTCGTTGGGTCACGTTCTTTGGACCAAAAAGATAGAGAGGGAAAGAGATAAACGGCAATCCTTAACCCCTTGATGCCAGCTGTGAACCAGCAGGGGCAACAAAGGAAACTGCAAATTTGAATCATGGGAAACTCATTGGGGATGCCCTACTATAAGTTCAGGGCATAGCAAACTCTGCGGATCCTCTAATAATGTGCTGCTGGGGTTGTATGAGAGTATGAGGATTTGGAACGGATGATCTGAGATATGGTAAAAGAAATGTTTCCAATTATAGCTCCCATACTGAATCTGAGCTCTCCGCTTTCCCATTGAATGATCTGACGAGATTACCATGCAAAGATTTTTTATGAACAAAGTGGAGTTTTCTTGGCTCCCTCCACCCCTATCTCCCCCCTTTGGTTGGATACACGCAACAATTGCATATAAAGGCAATATTTTGATTATTTTCCTAGTCAATTTTTGCATTTCTCTCCCACTGCGATTGTATCTCCCCCCGCTGTGTGTATGTCTACGTGACTATTTTTTAATTGTACGCCCTGGTACTGCCTCCTATTATTCCCCCCCTCTCGCACCCAACTACTCCCGCCCTGTGCACGTTCCTATATATAGTGACTTTAATCTCCATATGGCTGCGGCTGTGCTCACACACGCCATCCAGAGATTGATATTTGTCACATGAACTTGTCAAAGTGTCCCTGTAGTGGGTCAATATCGTATACCGTATACTATGCACAAATATAGTCGAAAGGGAGGCACATCAGCATGCCCAGGCTCTTGGCTATTATGATTATTGCTTTTGGTTCATTTGTTTAATGGTCTCTGAGGGGCAGAGCGAGAGAGAGAGACAGAACCCGAAACAGATCTCTGGCTGTTTGGTAATAGATACAAATACCCCTGCCTCTGCAACTGTCGGCTTTCAATTTGCTTATTGAATGAATATATTAGCTTAATTTTGTTTCCCATTCATTGGCTTTAATCTCATTAAGGAGGTTTTCCTCAATTTATTCTCAATTTCCAAATGGAATTTCCATTTAACTGACTAATTATGTTGCAACAATATGGTATTTGATCGTATTTCTTGTTGAAATTTCATTTCTCATTCCAGCCCAATATTAACAAAGATTTCATGTAACAACTGTGTCTACTGTATGAATTCCATTTAAAGTTCCATTTTTATTAAATTCCATTTAAATTGTAATGTGATAAAAACAATTTCTCTCTCTCTCTCTACTTGTCTCTGCTGCATTTCAATTGAAAACTCATAAATTCCATCAAATATTATTTAACTGCAAAAGGAATTTAATAATTTTTTAAATTTATTTTTTATTGTTTGTTTTACCTTGGCCCCTTGATGCATAATTTATGAGTTTTTCCGTGCATTTTTCCGTTGATATTTATATATAGTTATTTACTTGCTATGAACAGAACTTTTCCAAACAGAACAGAAACTGTGCAAATAAATATATTTGATGTATTTATGAATGCATTTATTTATTGCACTCACTATTCGTTGCTCTCCGCCGCACCCTCATGGAATATTTAAGCAAGGATATCTTTCAAATGGGTTAAATGCAATGTTTTATGCATTAAATTCAATTCAAAGAGCTGCTTGTCATGTCCAACGTCCAGTAGTGTGTCTGGAGGGGGGGAGGGACACCCTTTTTGAAAGTAGAAGAAGCTGCCATCGGGGCATAAATAAATTGAGAATTTATTGTGTTTTTATGCCCTGTACTTGAGGTAAAAGTTGGTATCAGAGGAGGAAAAACTGAGCGACAGTTGCTCTACTCTTTGGCCCTATTGTAGCATACACAATCATCCAATCATATAGATTGATCGTATCTGTTTGATTGCAGAAGGAACAAAACAAATCTGTCTTTTGGCGCTTTGGAGGAGACCTGGCTGTTGAGCACTCTTACTCTTAGTATGCATACACACAGAACCCTACATAGAAACTTATTACTTTTATTATTATTATCTTTGTGTCGAGGCACCAGGTCGAGGTCATTGGCACACATTTCTTATTTCCGCACCAACAGATGTCCGTTGTTGTATTCGTCTGTATTTGTCCGTCTGCACTCGTAGTTCCTGGCCGTGTTTATCCATGTCTCTTTCTGTTTGTGGCCTAATCGATAGCACGTGAGGCTTAAAGGTGAACGACTGTGTCATTACGGGTTGAACGCACAGCTAAGACAAAGCGAAAGTGGCGAGTAGAGGGAAATGGGCGCTGCTACACGGCAACAGGACGAGGCAAAGCAGACGTCACACACAAATTGACTTTTTAAGGAGACAACAATGTGGCTACAGCTGACGACGCCATGGAGCTATGTAGCTTGTGGTGACTTGGGAGCCCGAACATCCCACGCCACGCAGTATAATAATAATGGAGGCGCAATAAAAAAATGTGGGCGAAACAGAACCATTTCTAGAGCAGAACCTCCCCAAAGACCCCTCCACGGAATCTCACCCAATGACTGCCAAAGTCGTTCAACGTTCTACATTTTCATATCATTCTGTATGGCCGTGTGCCTGTGTGTCTGTGTGTGGGCGGACGACCCTTGTGGTGGGGGGCGAGGCTGTCATCGGGAAATGACGGCATTACGGCATTTACAGTTAATGCCTTTATGTCCTCGAGGATTTGCCTTGACATGCGGTCGCCCAAAGGGAGAGGGGAACCCCTGGGGGAATCACATTCTTTAGCATAAAATTTGATTTTATTCGGGTGGAATAATGCTTTGGCCAAAACTATTTAGGAACAGACGACGACGACGACGACTGTCTGTTAATCTGCCAAAAGTAGTTCATATGCTAAGTGGGAAAGGGAGAGCGAGAAGGAGAGAGCCAAAAAGTGTTGTTTAAAATGTGTGTATTGCGAAATGAAAGAAATTTGTTTTGATTGGGTTTTTTTTTGTCTCTGCTCTTGATTTAAATTTATAGTGAAGTATCATTCTTTGTTGGATTTGCATAGTTCATCATTAGCTATGTGACAGTTTATGGTGGTGGAATTTTCCATTTAACGAACACCCATAACTTCCGAGGGTTTTCCTTTCCATTCGTTCCTCTCTTGTGTGTTGCCGTCTTTCAGGCGCATTCAAAGCCGCAATTTCCAATTAAGTATTCATTTCGTTTTGTCAACTTCAACAATGGAAATTCATTGCTTGTGTGTGCCACAACATCAACATCATCAACAACAACAATAACCATAACTATAGCCTCGAACAACAACACATCCACATCCATCCACATATGAACCCCGTTGGAAAAGCTCCTTTTCCCCCCCATTCAACACACACACGAAAAGTGAAATAGAAAATTACAATTTCATGTCACACACACACCCATAAACCTTTTGCTTGTCAGCAGGAGAGAGAATCCGAGAATTGGTAACACGGGCAACGTTTTACTGTTACTCCTCTCCATTCTCCACCACAAATCAACTATGAAATATTCGTATCGTCTTTTTGTGTGTGTCTCCCACACGTCATCCTCTATTTAAATTGAGCTTTTGATACGGTACATTTTCAGTGTGTAGCTGTGTGGCTGTGTATTTGTTAGCAAGGGATATAAATTGCTCTCTAGGCACACTGCGCCACCTGTCGGTCATTGGCAGAGACTGTGGCGCACACACACAGGTGATCAGGCGGAGGAGGGGGCGGGGCGGTCAGTCAGTCCGAAATAACAAAACAGCTGCCAAGCGGTAATCCCAAAGAACATTACTCAGGATTAGGATTAGAGGCAGAGGAGAACGTACTATAAATACCCTTTCGATAAAAGAAAGGGAGATTAAACTGTAACAAAGAGTTCATGGTCCAACAAGCAGTTAAAAAGTAAGTCCAGTAGGCAATAGATAAGGTCTAAGCACTACGCGATGCTGCTTCTATAGTGATTCCCAGACACTGATATTTTGCGTAAATACATAAATTTATATGATTTCCCAAACAACTTTTCAGCTTCAATTCTTTGCAATGTGTGGACATTAGTTCCTTAAATTGTAGCAAGCAGTTGATTGCACGAGTTCCCAAGCAGTGGACACTCTTAACAAGCAGAAGATTTGGAACATCACAAAGCTTAATGCTCCCATAAGACTATCTATTACTATTGCTCTTTCTCTCCTATTCTGAATGGACTAATCCAGTCAGTGACATTTAATGTTTAAACGAGTACGAGTACCAGTACCAGTGCCATAAAGATATAATGATATAGAATTTCCCAACAGACATTCCAGCTTCTCTTTTTTGGCTGCTATCCATTTGTACCTCTCTCTGTCGTCTCGTCTGTCGTTCGCTTTGCTTCGCCGTGGAGAAGGTTGCTTGACCTCCGTGAAACTTTTCTCGCTGTTGTTGTGGCTGGGTTCATGAACTCGCCGAAAAATAAACTTTGACTTTTTTATGTGCAAATCCATACAAAACTTTTATTGCTGTTGTTGTTACGGTGGATTTTAAAGCGTTACACGTTGTGTTTATCACGTTGTGAGCGAGAGAGGACAATAAAGACAGACGTCGGGACGGGACTTTAGTCCTGCTTAAGGGTTGGACATTTACGTGTATCACTGCTAAGTAGTTGACTGCTTATCCAGAATAAAGCACCGCTTGTGGTTGGAGAGATGAACTTTGTGATCGAATTTGACTGCTTTTCAAAGGTATTCACTGCTTGTCTCTTGTATTGTGAACTGCTTGTGGTAAATGGCATACGGGCATTCAAAGACCAGAGAGTGTTCCTGTCCCCCCGAGGCACTGTTGCCGCTCTTCACTGGCTGCCGCTGCCAGTGCCTACCATTTTCATTTCGATTGGTATTTTATGGCTTTTCTTAGCCATTCTCATTGCGTTTGGCTTTCGGAATGACAGTTGGTTGAGCTCCACTTGAGTCTCCGGCTAAAACATGGCTTTAATAATTGATGCCCTGCCATGCGGAGCGACACAATGACTGGATATTAGCTAATGCCACGAAATGCATCCTTCCCCGCTGCCAACTACCAGCAGGCAGGGACAATTTCATGGCAGCTGCACACACGCACACAGACAGACAGACACTGACACACAACAAATGCGCAACAATAACAATTAAAATGTGAAACTGCAGCAGCAAGAACAACAAGAATCGAAATTGCCAGGGGAGTGTCCAAACCGATGAGTGGGAAAGAGATGTACAGCTATAATCGTACTCTTCTGCTACTTTGTGGCTGTGTAGTTCAACCTTGGTCTCGCTCACGCCACTCTGCAGCTCTATCGCTCGTACGTATCTCTTATCTGCTCTCCACTATCCACTCCACACTCCTTCGCTCCGCACTCCGCACATTGGAGGCCATAATTATCCAATTGAACAATAAACAGACGCCTGCCAGGCCTGAGTCAATAGACAAAAGCAATGCGAAGCGGGGGAGAAGTGGATAGAGAGTGAGAGAGGATGGAGCCAGCCGTGCCGTGCCTGTCTGAGCCTGTCCAGCTGGCAGCATTTCAAACTGCAGTTGCTGCTGCTGCTGTCTCTTCCACTGCAGCTCTATTGAAGTTGTTGTTGCTGCTGTATCTTGCACTACAGTTGTGTTACTGCTGCTTGCTGCTTCATTTGCTGTTTTGTGGCTATTGTGGGATCGTCGAGAGCGAGCTGGCCTGCCACTGCAACTGTTTTTGCCTTCTGGCTGATGAGAGTCGAGCCGAGCCGAGCCGAGCCGAACAACTGGTGATAACTGTGATTTCTGTAACAGAGTGTTGCTACTTTCAGTTTCTCTTCTCTCTAACTCTCCAATTTGACGCCTCCGCTCTTCCCCAGTTAACAGTTTACTTGCGATGAAATAATAACATTAGCTGTCCCATTTACTCACACTCCTCTTTCCACACCTTAGAAAATTCAGGGCTGCAGGCTTCAATGATCGAGGCAGGGCTGAACAATCAATAGAGATCTGCTGAAACTCAAAACTAGCCACATATAAAAAGAAAACAGTATAATTTCAAATGCTAATATTTGATAAAAAATCACTTGGCATCTCTATTTCTCTGTCTCTGGCAGCAGTTCAGTTTCTGTTGCATCTGCTGACAAGGGTCCAGGGGATGGCAGGGGCGATACCGGCTGTCCTTGTGTAGTTGTCCTACGATGGACGTCCTCTGGGGCCAAGTCAAGTGTAATAATGTGCCAAAAACGTTTAGACAGCACCGGATGCAGGACAATTGCAGGACTCCTGCTCCACGGCTACTGCGGCTGCGGCTGGTCTGCCTGAATGGACATGGGTCAGTGACTGGGACTGGCACTGGCACTGGCTGTGTCCTTTGTCTGGCAAATGCACATTTAATGAATATTTATTAACGTTAACTAATTTTGGATTTTGGTTTTGTTTACTTTACTTTGCAGGTGCAGCAATGTCCCCAACAACCGCAAGGATAAACGAGCAGCATCAGCAGCAACAGCAGCAACAGCAGCAACAGCAACAGCCACAGCAGATGTCCGACGAGGAGTTGCAGCGGCAGTAGGCGGAACCACAACAATTTTATATACCCGAGATGCGTTTTTGCGGATCGGACACTCTGAAGTTAGCCACACACACAACGGCGGATAGATAGAACCCCCTGCAATCCTACAAATCCTGCAAATCCTGCACACACAAGGCAATGCCCTCCAACTGCAACTTTTGATGCGAACCGTGCGGCACCTGCAGAGAGGCCCCCGGGAACACCCACTTGACTGATAGTTTAAACTACTACTAAAGTAAACCACACACAGAACACGGCATAAACAAACTTTTAATTAATTTTAATTAAGAACAAAAACGACCCGTAAATGCCAAATATGTGTTGTCCAATCTGAAAAGCTGAAGGCTGAAAAATCAACAACACGAAACACTGAGAGACCGAGAGACAGGAATACTACTGAGAATTGTACCAGTAGAGAGGCTCAAAAGTTGGGAACAGGAATCACATCTTCTCATCCACTAGCATCATCATCATCGTCACCATGGGCAACAAGTGCTGCAGCAAGCGGCAGGATCAGGAACTGGCCTTGGCCTATCCCACGGGCGGCTACAAGAAGTCCGACTACACCTTTGGCCAGACGCACATCAACAGCAGCAGTGGCGTTGGCGCCGGCGGCCTTGTCCAGAAGCACAACAATGGCGGCTCCCTGGACTCGCGCTATACCCCGGATCCCAATCATCGTGGGCCACTGAAAATTGGCGGCAAGGCTGGCGTTGACATCATCAGGACCCGCACCACACCAAGTGAGTGAAGCAGAGACCTTTGCCCGATCTAATATTCGTATTATCATGCATTCGTAATTAGTTTGGGGTTTAATTCCCCGATGGGGATAGTTCAGGGTGGTGGTGAGGGAAGGGTGTTAGCAGTGGTAATTTCTGCTTTTAATTAGCAATTTCACTTTTTGCCTGCCACAGAGATTGGCTTTAACCTTTTGCGGCCTTGTGTTTGTATATTTATTCGTAATGTGCTGGCAACGAAACGAAGCAACAGCAACCTACTTGCAACAGCCATAATTAGAGTCAGTCTCTCTTTCTCTCCCGCTTCTCTTCGGGTCTCTCTGGAGGCCCCCAAGGAAACTCATTTGTGGCATGTGGCAGTAGCAGTGGCGGAGTAAGCAACGCAATACCCATATTTGCACGGGTAATACGACGACAGTCGTTAACCTTGACCACCTTGTAGGGTGCGTGCCACAGCAATGAAGGGGTTACGAACGATATGATGGGGGATCTGGCCTGGCCTGGGGTTGAATTAATGCCACTGCGGTCTGGGATATTGCATAAAATATGACGACATTGTGTGGCTTTATAGAGCGGGGATAATTATAATATGAAAACAGAAAAAAAGGAAAGAACGGGTACCTACGATCCCTCCTTTGACAGCACTATGTCTGACATTGTGACTCCTGCAGCAAGCGGAAAACTTATCATTGAAATGCAAAACTGAAATAACAACAGAGGGAGAGAAATCCCGCATGGGGAAATGTACTAGTAGTTTCCACATTCGTTTTATTTTTGAATGGCATATTATTTTGATGTGACCTGTCATGGGGCTTTTCCCGCTCCCGGTTAGACCTCGCATGCAAACGATTAGCTCTGACAGCAGTTCTATCCATGGCATGGCATGGCATGGCATAGGCCGGGGGGGGCTCGATGCCCCTGTTAAAGCCGCTTAGGTCGTGTAAACCCATCAAATGCGCCGAGAGAGGTTGAGTGCTTGGCCAGGCCAGTGATTTGTGCCTCTGTGTCTCTGGCTTTGTCAGCACGAACATTGAACATTCGAATGGATGAAAATCCAAACTACACTTACGAGGAGAAGGAGGGCAGCGAAGCGGCCAAGGCAACAAAAGTATGTACAGTCGGCCACTGCAGTTTATTTATGCGTTCGCTTTGCTCTGGGGCCTAAATCAATTAGCCAAATGCAAGTCAGTGCCAAAAACTGCGGCTTGGCAGCCACCAAAATGAAATTGTTTTTGTTTTGGGGAGCTCGCGGAAAGGGGGCCCAGAAAGTATGCTATCCAATTTGCATTTGGCACCCTGTCTGCCAGCCAAAACGAACCCCTACTTGAACTCATTAAATTCTAATTAACTTTTGATGGGATGCGACAGGTTCGGACGTGGCAGGAGGCAGGCAACAAAACATAGAAAAAAAGTAACATGAATTTTCCCAATTTGTCGCCATAAATTGCAATTTTACGGCTGCAAATCAAATTTACAGACCCCGACGCCAGACACCAGAAAATTGCCACTAACTCTCTCGTTCCACTCCCTGTCTCCCTCTCATCTCCATAGCTGGCGTTCCTGGTGTCGTCCTCAAGCGCGTTGTGGTGGCCCTCTACGACTACAAGTCCCGCGATGAATCCGACCTGAGCTTCATGAAGGGCGACCGCATGGAGGTCATCGACGACACCGAATCCGATTGGTGGCGCGTCGTCAATTTGAGTACGCGCCAGGAGGGACTCATACCGCTGAACTTTGTGGCCGAAGAGCGCAGCGTCAACAGCGAAGAGTAAGCATAGGAGAAAACCCCCTCTAAAGAAACCTGGGCTAATCCAGTTCCTCTTTTTCTCGTTAGCTGGTTCTTTGAGAACGTGCTGCGCAAGGAGGCGGACAAGCTGCTGCTCGCGGAGGAGAATCCACGTGGCACCTTCCTGGTCCGCCCCTCGGAACACAATCCCAACGGTTACTCGTTGTCGGTGAAGGACTGGGAGGATGGACGCGGCTACCACGTGAAGCACTATCGTATCAAGCCGCTGGACAATGGCGGCTACTATATAGCCACCAATCAGACGTTTCCCTCGCTCCAGGCTCTGGTCATGGCTTACAGCAGTGAGTATTGAGATCGATAAGAGATTTGGGAGTGGAAATCATTAATGATTGTATTTATTCCTTTCTTGAGAAGAAAATGCCCTCGGCCTGTGTCACATACTGTCGCGTCCCTGCCCCAAGCCCCAGCCACAGATGTGGGATCTGGGACCAGAACTGCGCGACAAGTACGAGATACCACGATCGGAGATTCAGCTGCTGCGGAAATTGGGACGCGGCAACTTTGGTGAGGTCTTCTACGGCAAGTGGCGCAACAGCATCGATGTGGCGGTCAAGACGCTGCGCGAGGGTACCATGTCCACGGCTGCCTTCCTCCAGGAGGCGGCCATCATGAAGAAGTTTCGCCACAACCGCCTGGTGGCACTCTATGCGGTTTGCTCGCAGGTTAGTTTGCTCGCTCCTTGCAGTTCCTATCCAAACATCTTTCTAACACTTGAATCGAATCCCTTTGCAGGAGGAGCCCATCTATATTGTGCAGGAGTACATGTCCAAGGGCAGTCTTCTTGACTTTCTACGCGAAGGCGATGGCCGCTACTTGCATTTCGAGGATCTCATCTATATAGCCACGCAGGTGGCCAGCGGCATGGAGTATCTGGAGTCCAAGCTGCTCATCCACCGCGATCTGGCGGCCCGCAATGTCCTCATTGGAGAGAATAATGTGGCGAAGATTTGTGATTTCGGACTGGCGCGTGTCATAGCCGACGACGAGTACTGTCCCAAGCAGGGCTCCCGCTTCCCCGTCAAGTGGACGGCGCCCGAGGCCATCATCTACGGCAAGTTCTCGATCAAGTCGGATGTCTGGTCGTACGGCATACTGCTGATGGAGCTGTTCACGTACGGACAGGTGCCCTATCCGGGCATGCATAGTCGCGAGGTGATCGAGAATATCGAACGCGGCTTCCGCATGCCAAAGCCAACCAATCACTACTTCCCCGACAACATCTACCAGTTGCTGCTGCAGTGCTGGGATGCAGTGCCCGAGAAGCGGCCGACCTTTGAGTTCTTGAATCATTACTTTGAGTCGTTCTCGGTCACGTCCGAGGTGCCGTATCGAGAGGTGCAAGACTAAGAGGAGTAGTCCCCAGCAAGCGACGCATCACCACACACACACACACACCACCCCACAAAACCAACATACTCCCTCTCCACATACACACGCAAACACATACAACACATATATAGTACATAAAGTTATACATATATTATACATTTATATGCATATTTACTATAATTCGTAAGACTTTTTAAAATGGCATCGTTGCATACCAACCAGCAGCAGCAGCAGATATGCATCTACATGAACTCTACTCTAAATGTATGTCTTTAAGCGTATTCAGCAACAATTGAGAAATCCAACAGCAAACAAACAAAAGCAAAAACCACAAAAAAAAACCACAAGATTTTATATTTTACACGCAAAACTATTTTATAATTTATATACCTAATTGTATGTACTATGGAAATAGCAAGTATTTAACTAGTTTTGTAAGCTTAACAAGAAGTAAAAGTGGAAGCAGAAGCAGAATAGGGCCGAAGAAAATTGAATTTCTGATCGAATACAGCCTCTAACGATTTAACGCTAATGCTACTTTAAACGGTCCTTAGGTGCATTTTATGTATAAAAAAAAACCAAACCAATCTACAAATCAAACTCTTTGGAACTCCTTCTACTCCGCCCTCTGCTGAATAGTTTTTCCCCTCTACTTTTCATGTGTACACACGACTTTATATCGACTAAGCCAAGTATTATTTAACTCAATCAATCACGACACTTGTGTATTATCAAATTGTTGCTAAATGATGAAACTCCAATGATGGCATTTACTTATAAGGCGGCCCCCGTCTCCTACTTCCATGTCAACCAGATCTATCTATCAAATCAGACAACAAATATGAATACTATTTTGCTGCTTCCTCCGAGTAGTTGAGAGGCTAAGGAAAATTGCATTTTGTACAAATCATTAAAAAGGAAAACGAAAACGCATTTCAGATTCGTTGCTAGCGATTAAACCAATGAATGTTTATAGTACATTTAAGTTTATGCCAAAATTATTGATTACTTTTCGTTTTTGTATACGTAAGCACAAGGCACACACACACACACGCAATAATTGGGCACTGTCCATGTAGCATAGATCCTGCATATCTTGCAGCGTTGGCCCGCATTTAGTTCCTCTCTCTCTCTCTCTCTCCAGAACCCGCTGTTCCTTGCGTGTGCAGCAAAACCGATCGATCAATAGCCCATATGGATAAACTGCTATCTAAAGGGTTTCAACAAAAATGCTAAATATCAGATGATAGCGTTACGATATCGATATCGGTATCTATCAATCAATCAATCACTTAGCTACACAAAAAACACACAGAGATGGATGCACTTGAATTGCACTTGATCTAATTTATTTGACTTTTTGTTATAGTTTTTTTAGTTTACCGACTACCGTCTATGGATATAGTATCTAGCATATATATTGTGTTGGCCATTGTGTGCACATTCTGTAGCATAAAACCAAAGTTTAGCATTTCGTATTGAAAGTTTACATATATGTATTTGTAAAGAACTCGAGGCATTTCACACACGACAACAAAATCAAGAACTGGAAAAAGAATAAGAACAACCAATCATTGTATGAAATGGCATTCAACGCAAATACCACAACCACAACGGAATCATTGCAGATAATTTACGAGTAATTAATATATTGTTATAATTCAAAGGCAAAACTGAAATTGTTTAGCGTAGTTGATGAATTTTTGTATATAAACTTGACATGAACTGTAGCGATAAAGGCAAATTCAATTGCATAATAATAAAATCTGGCAACTGTAACTGCAGCAACAACAGCAGGTGGCAGGCGGTGGTACAGGTGGCACGCAAGGCATCAACAAGAATTAAAATTTCACAACATTTTTTATATACAAAATACAGCGGCAATCAAATTGAAAGATTTTCAAAATCGTTCAGCCTCTGCCTGGGAAGGCGTGCCGCCTGCAAACCCAACCACGTGAGCCCCACAGAAATTGCATTATAATATTATAAACAACATATTACAAATGAAGGATGAATAATTATAGAACTAACAAATCGAAATTATCCTTTAATTTGTATATTGGATAAAAGAGAAGAGTTCCCGGTGAGAATATGCGAGTATAATATAAAAACTGAAGAATTTAGTTGATGTAAAATGATGATAGAAATGTGTCCGTTAAGTCGGTTTGGTGTGTAATGCATAATAATAATACAATTAACAATGATAATAAATAATAAAATGGAAAAATATGTAATAACTAAAAGAGTTCGATGCTTTTATTCAGGAAAGGGTTCTAATTTCTCTCATTTTCTGCCTGCACTTTCCACCGCTCAAATGGCAGAAAACCGTTAAATTGAAATCTGAGATACCAGGCGAACAGAAATCAGCAGAAGATCACTTGTTTTTAAAATTCTCGTTTTTTCTTGTTTCTCTTTGTATTTCGTTGCTCTCTTTTTTCGATCTAATTTCTCTCATTTTCTGCCTCCACTTTCCACCGCATGGCAGAAAACCGTTAAATTGAAATCTGAGATACCAGGCGAACAGAAATCAGCAGAAGGTCACTTGTTTTTTAAATTCTCGTTTTTTCTTGTTTCTCTTTGTGTTTCGTTGCTCTCTTTTTCGGAATCTAATTTCTCTCATTTTCTGCCTCCACTTTCCACCGCTCAAATGGCAGAAAACCGTTAAATTGAAATCTGAGATACCAGGCGAACAGAAATCAGCAGAAGGTCACTTGTTTTTTAAATTCTCGTTTTTTCTTGTTTCTCTTTGTGTTTCGTTGCTCTCTTTTTCTGAATCTAATTTCTCTCATTTTCTGCCTGCACTTTCTACCGCTCAAGTGGCAAAAAACTGTTAAATTCAAACCTGAGATACAGAACAGGTTTTTGTACCCGTATTCAAAAAGAGTTAGGGGTATATTGTATTTGTGGTAAAAGTGGATGTGTGCAACGAAGAGAAGGAAACGTTTCCGACCCCATAAAGTATATATATTATTGATCAGCATCATGTCCGTCTATTCATCTGTCCGTTTCGATGAGCGCCTAGATCTCAGAGACTATAATAGCTAGGGCAACCAAATTTCGTTACAAGACTCATGTGATATCACACGGCTACAAGGTTATTTCAAAATTTCGGCCCGCCCCCTTCCGCCCTTACAAAGGACGAAAATCTGTGGCAGGCACAATTTTAAAGATACAACAAAACTGAAAACGCAGTATCGTAGAGAAGGCCCACATCTACCAGATTGTCGAATCTGAATCCTCCGCCTCCTCATGATCGCGAGAATTTCGCCGATAAAGGATAAAGCACATTTAACGTTTTTATTTCAAAAA
Organism: Drosophila tristis; assembly: GCA_018150885.1. Lineage (NCBI taxonomy): Eukaryota > Metazoa > Arthropoda > Insecta > Diptera > Drosophilidae > Drosophila > Drosophila tristis. The sequence goes on from JAECWT010000264.1 coordinate 3,062,355, forward strand.
ATTCCAGGAAATAGAATACAGTTGGATATAACAATCCAACTGGTTTTACACATGGTTTGAAGACTTCCTCATCGGTTCCGGATGGCAGGACTATAAATGTCAATACATTTCTCGTCCGTGCCATACCACCTCGTAATCGAAAAAATATCCTTGATCCGCTGGGATCGATTGTGGGCAAAGTTTACCAAATCCTTTGCCGTTATGGTCCTGTGAGTTTCAGAGAGTCATAATAGGAAAAGATCATACAGGATGTTGGGGTTTTTTGCTTTTTTGGATACCAAAAAAGTTTAAATTTTTTATTGTACGGTTTCTTTGTTTATTATTATATGTATAGTTGTATATATTATCATGAAATCGTTCCGTTTAAAAATTGTTCAAAGGCAAAATTGTACATAATATGTACGTAAGACATGTGCCATATATATGTATGTATTTATTGTTATATTAGGTGTTCGTTTTGTTTCATTAGTAAGAATAGTAATGAATCAATAATAATGCAAATTTAATATGCACCACTTGTTTACACTCTCCTAATTGTGTGTACCTCTACCACTTCGTTTGGGATCTTTATTGAGGATGTTTTTTCAGAATAAAATGTCTATTTTTGTGCGATACGATATAGTTTTTCAATATTCTACTACTAATTTATATTTAGTAATCGTATGTATTTATGGAATATGAATTAGCTATTTAGCAACGATATTTGACTGTCCAATATATGTATAGAGTTAGGTCCCTACGTATACTGGGTGAACAGTTTGGGTGTATTGTTTATTGTATGTACAATAAATTCGTATTACTTTTATTTATTGTTTGGTCGATCGTCTCTCCATAATGGATATCACATCTGACCTATGCTCGAATTAAGCTGGATCAGATGCAGCATCCGAAATGGACATCAAATCGTATACCTTTCGGTTGGGATAATCCCGAGCCTCCATTCCTTTCGTGCACAAGAGAATTATCACGTTGTGTACTTTCTAAATACAAGTATTATGATTGGTTATTGGAATAATTTTAAACATTAAAAGATACCAGGAAAATGAACTTAGTGCCTGCGGAGACTGGGGCGGCCAGAGCCACACACTCTCTGCTGTGAAAATACAAAACCAAACCAACCATTTCTAACTATCCGGAAATTTGTTGCAGCAAACTATGCCGTATTCTCAGAACTGGTTGGTTTTAGAATTTTCACGAGTGACGGCGACAGCCCCATTACATCCCTGCTGTTCGTTAAGGCTAAGACCCGAAGTTACGATACTACCATTCATCTAATCTAATTAAATATCCAGTTCAGAGGATAACTCTATGCCCATTCAGAGGATAACCTTAAACAATTAAAATATATAAATAATCTTCTTCAAAAACATTTAAGACTAGTGTTTGACGCACCCCAAAACCCACTGAATTTCTATTCACTGTCGAGCCACAGATCGATGCGTGTCCTTCCCTGGTGCTACATGTTCGGGGGGAGATCTGGGTATTCATGCTGCTAGCACAGCACAGCTGGGGCGGTATTTGTTGTTGCATTTGCTGCTGCTTGAAGTTGCAACTACATCTGCTGTTCGTGGGGACTGCTGCTGCTGTTGGTACAGCCCCTAAACGCACTTATGGGTCTTACAAACTAGATTTTGATTCCCTGGGAATCCATGTGTATCCACTGTACAGTGAACAGTGATCTTACATGGCCGAGGATATCTGCTGCTGCTCCTGCTGCTGTTGATACGGCTGGGCCTGAATTTGCTGCTGCTGCTGCGGAGTTTGTTGCAGAGGCGGAGTGTGTGTCTGCTGCTGCTGCGGTTGTTGCATCTGTTGTTGCAGCTGCTGCTGCGGCGGCTGTTGCATCTGTTGTTGCTGCGGCTGTTGCGGCTGCATTTGCATCTGCATCTGCTGGTCTTGAGGCTGCTGTTGGTACTGTTGCTGCTGCGGCTGCTGGGAGTACATCGGCTGCTGCTGGTACTGCTGCTGCTGAGGCGGTAGATGCAGTGGAGGCGGCGTATAGCCGAGGGCATCCCTGGCATTGGCCGCTTTCCGCTGGGTGGAGGCTTCATTGGTCTTCAGGAAATACGTTATCAAATCGATGGGCAGGGGGAACACAATCGTCGAGTTCTTTTCCGCGGATATGGTGTTGAGTGTCTGTCCACATAGAGAACGGATGGTGTCAGTCTTGGCAATGGCAAGATGGGGGACATGTCAGTGACTAACCTGCAGATACCGGAGTTGAAGGGCAGCCGGCGAATCGCCAATCACCTCGGATGCCTCACGCAGTGCCCGCGATGCCTTCTGCTCGCCCTCGGCGGCAATGACTTTGGCGCGTGCCTCACGGGCAGCCTCCGCCTCGGCGGCCATGGCGCGCTGCAGTTGCACGGGTAGACGCACGTCCTTGCTGTTTTGTTCGAGAAGGGAAACAAGATTAGTAGGGAAGCGCCAAGAAAGCGGAAACATCAAAGTGAGCACGATTAATATCTATAATGCTTCCGTTCTTGGCTCAACTATAGAATGCTGTCCCCTCAGAAAATGGCATTAAATTTATATAAAAAATCCTCAATGTTGGCTGAGATACCCGCCCATATTTGGTTATTAATGATTGCTTGATTGGCGCTCCTATAAATCGATTGATCTAACGCAGAACCACATCCCATTTTACTCAAATTTTATTAGCCATTTTGGGAAAGTTATGGACCAGCAGCTGATCTAATGTCATAACACATTTGGCCCGATACCCATGAGGGTACATTTAATAATGAAAAATATACCAACTGTCATAAAATAAAACCATTTTCGTAGACAACAACAGCAAAGTTTGCTCTTGGGGGGTGGACAGCAAGGTAGAAGCCGCAACATGGCCACAACAACAGAAGCCGCGTCAACGCGTCAAGTTGTTGCAGCTGTTTTAACATGGCCAACACCAGCACAGACATGGTATTGTTGCTACTGCTGACGCTGCTCCTCCATCCAGCAGCTATATTGTTGTTCGGGCCATGTACGAGACATTTGACGGGCCGGGCCCCACGTCACACTTGCCGCTACGAAACTGAATCTGACAAAGTAGCCACTTGGCCCCCGCGCGGGCAAATAATAAATTGCCACAACAGGGCATCTGTGACAGCAGACAAAGGGCAGGCAGGCGGGCAGGCTCCCACTCCTCACCCCCCACTCTCTGCTGCTCCATCATTACTGCGATAAAGGACCAGAAAAAGTGCCTGGAAACTGGGAGTGTTGTGGCCTTGCCGAAGCCATGAGAATCCCGATGGAACTGACACTGGAATAGGATGCTGCGTCTGGATGCCTTATAAGCATCCAAATGGGATTCCTCCATGTGGATGTGGAAATTAGATAACTTTTCACCTAACATATAAGCAATTTGTTCTTGTTCGTTTAATGAATTAAAATTATGTAAGCATGTACTTTTAGAGCTCTTATTTTTGATCAATTAACTAACTTAAATGGTGGCACAAATATTTTTTAATTGTATTTCGAAAGAGTAGTCAATAGTATGTATTTTTTGTAAAGCAACTCAAATATTTGAGTTAGGGACATAGAAAGAGTTTTGCAACTATCCTAAGGCTATAGGCTGGTGGAATGAAACCAGAATAAGCACTACAGAGAGTCATCTACTGCTGGGACATAAACACGCAACCCTTCTGTGCGGTGACTTCAAAGTTTTTAAGCCAACTCTTACCATGGAAAATATATGGGCAAAAAGTTGACAAAATCCCCTTAGAGCATGAAAACTTCGGCTATGGCCGAATGTGTCGGCAAACGTTTATAAAAGTTTATTTATATTTTCATAGCTTGACATAGAAACCTTTTCAGGCTGCTCGGTGGGGGGCAGAAGAGAGCTGTGCTACTTACATTTCAACACGTTCAACTTTGATGCCCCAGGCATCGGTGGCTTCGTCGAGTTGCACCTGTTTATGATTGGACGGTGGACCAGGTGGTTGGTGGTTGGGTGATGGGTTGTTGGTTGGTTGTTGGTGGTGGCAGTGGTGGATGAGCCGTGTGAGAAATAGCAGTAAAAATACATTAGTTTTTGTTTACACGCGTTTTTCAGGTCGTTAACAGTTTCGTTTCGTTTGGGTTTTGCTTTTATTTTCGCCCCCTTGCCGGCAGCCTCATAACATTTTTCAGCACATTGTTTGTGGGTCGTTGCAGCTGCAGCAGCAGCAGCACATCCTTGAAATGGAAAATGGAAAAAGCTGAACATGCAGCAGCACTTGGCAGCGGCAGCAGCAGCAGCCAAACGGAGTGAAAGGAGTCGGCAGGATTGGAGGGTTCAGGAGAGCAACTTGGCATTTTGCACATGTTCGACGTGGCTGCCTCCTCGACATGTTGCCTGATTTTGAACTATTTTTCATATGGCATGGAAAATAAATAAATAAAGAGAACCCCCATGCCCGGGCATGCCATAGAATTTGGGTTAAGTTGGCATCTGTGCTCGCTCGCTGGCGGCTAAGATATGCGGATCGGATCCCCTACAGCTCTCCCCGTTCGCGGCCCCACTTTTCAATTTTCAGCTATGAAAAAGCGCTTTAGAGCCAGATTATTTTATGCCAGGCACGAAAACTGACAGAGACAGGAACAGAGAGGGCGGGAGATGGAGAGACTGGCATGGCCTTTGGCAGATGCTGAATATTGCAATTAATATTACGCTGGGAAAACTTTAAGGTTTACATCTCCCTGGAGTTGCTGCAGAATAATTAGGATCCAGCGAGTGGAATGTCATCTGTCAGGAATCACTGGGAGAGTGCAGCTGCCTTTCTGACTTTTCTGCCTTTCTGACTGCATTTATCCTGATGCGGATTTCCCTGTTTGTCTGTCTGTCTGTCTGTCTGTCTCTCTGTTTGTTTGTTCGTTCGGAGGCCACTAAGTAAATTAGAGGAAGGCTGCTGCTCTGCTCGTTCGAGGGTCTGTTGAGAGGAGTCTGGTCCTGGTGGTTCTGGTGGTACTGGTGTGATGGACGCGTCTGGTTAGGCCACTGCTTGTGCAGTGCACTCCAGGCCAAACTGTGGACTGTATGCCGCCGGGTTTGAACTCACCTGCATTGTGCCGGAAATCGTCATACGCTCGCTGAGTATCTCATGCAAATGCCGAGTTCCCATTGTGTTTCGTAGAGTAGTCTGTGCCAGTAGTCTGGTCGAATGGTGAGCATTCTCCACGTTCGCTATAGAGACCGTTGCATTTGATACGCGATAGTAAACCACTGCATCCACCGAAACCGTAACGCTATCCTTTGTGAGAACCTACAAGATGCAGTGGGGGACAAGTTGGGGGACATTTGCTTTTTCTCTATTGTTCCTTCTTTGGTTGTACTTGTAGTTATTTTTATTATTTGCTTGTTATTGTTGTTGCCAACATATACAGAGCATATACATATACATCACAAAGATACGTAGGAGAGAAGTATCTTTGCATACATATACACAGATACGAGTACGAGTACGTGGACGAGTATAGCTTTGAGAAAAAACACACACACAGACACACACACAAACATTCGTGTGTATGTGGCTTAGCTATGGTGAAAAGTATCTGTATCTGCTGAATCTGTATCTGTATTTGTGCGGGGCCAGTATCTGATGTGCAGTTGTGCACTTCTTGGCCCGAGAGTGCCATAATGCGAATGCACTTGACTTGAACGTCTGCTTGGGCCGCTTTTTCTCTAATAGAACTAAGTGCAAGGAGTGCAAAACTTTTGCCATTTGGACCAGGACAATGCCAAAAGAGGCACTCACACGGACATACACACACAAAAGCAGGGAGGGCTTCCATTTTGATTATTGCATCCATGTATGTGACAGTGCATCTGTGTATTTTTGCATTTTTGCATTTGCATTTGTATCTGTATCTACAGCTTTGTGTGCATCGCATCCCAAAGTCGTAAAGTCGCAAAAGTCTTCTCGCAGCGTTTTGCATTCAGCGAACTTTATCCACCAGATAGAAGACGAGCCCCAGAGTTATCCTAGCAATTTGCAATTTGCAATTGGCGATGTGCGATGTAGCGGAGACGTGGAACAAACTCAAGAGCTTTGAAGTTACAGTGTATAAGTTAAGCTATTGTACGTACAGATGTGATGCCTGCCGTACCGTGTACAGTGGGGTGGCACAAATTATGCATGTGTGTGGGAGGAAGAGGCACAAATCATAAGCCGAAAAGAAGTAAAACTCAAAAGCGAATCGAACTCAAACATCGAAAGGTCTTAAATTGTTTGCAGAAAATGTCGTACATTCTGTCAGGGGTGTGGGGGCGGGGTTTGGTCGTGTTGATGTGGGGTGTGTGGGCTTATGTACACTTCTGGAGGTCTGGATGGTTATACCATCCACACCGTAAGGCAAGATTACTCGCCCTGCCCTCCCATTGTGTCGGCTTCGGTCCATGAAGCCCAAATCGAATTTTCACATTTTTTGTGTTCTTTTTGCCTGTCCCACAGGCATCTATCCCCCTCTCATAAGTTGGCCAAACTTATGCCAAAACTATTTACACACTCGCACACTCAAAGAAATATACAAATATATATATACACTGGGAAAAAGTTTCCATCCACAGACAAAGCGTTTGACGTTTTACGACCTGCCCAAACATTGTTCAGCGTAGTCTAGACCGCTTTTTAGGGCCCTACAAAGCCCTTGGCTGTGGTGTCAATGTTGTTTAGTGTCATCGTTTGTGCATGAGCAGCTACAAGGGTAGTTCTTTGCTCAGCTTTGCTCTGCTCTGCTCTGCCATTTTCCTCAAACTTTTGGCATCACAAATTTTCAACAGTTTACCCATAAGGATCAAGTGAAATGTGAGCAACGGCAGCAATAGAAGTTGAAGACTTGTTGGGTAACAGTGCGAATGCTTGATGTGAGCAGCAGCAATACAAATCTTGAGTATGCCCAATGCTTAAATGGAACATCTCGCAGATTGCTCTGTGCATCAGGGATAGAACTTGAGCAGAGTGAGAAGCACTGTTTAAATGCTTAGTGGAGAACACAGCAGCAATATAAGTGAAAATCCCGAGCAGACAGTGCGTATACTTGCTGTGTTCTGCCTGTTCTTCCTTTTTTGAAGTATAAACTTCCTTCTTTAATCTCCGTTTTAATATTCAATGAAAATATAAGCTCCTGCTAAAGATAAAACCATTTTGGGACTCCAGTGCGTACGCAGCAATGGAACAGAAAATCCTAAGAGAACAGTGCGTTTGCTTAACAAGAAACAGCTTGAATAGAAAAAGTGGAACTGCTGGGGATAAGCGAGGCTTAAAGCTAATTGAACAACCTACATATGCATTGTTTTTCGTAACAATGCTAGAGCTCAGGTCGCACATGTGCAACGTGCACACTTCCTTGAGATTTCTTCATTTGGTTTCAGGCGAATGCAGCTTAAATCATCGACCAATTGAATTTTCCCTAAGTGTTTGCATAACAAACAATTCTATTGAATGGTCGGGCCGACCCTAGCTATGAATAGCTGCACATATCCATGGACAATCCACTCCATTATGAACGAATACGAGCACGAGCGAACGAATAAGCAAAAGCCTCTAACCGTCTATGCACAAACTCTAAATCAATTTGGCTAGAACAATGCCATGGCTTATTATTTCAAACAATAGTCAGTGGGTTGGATGGCTGGGTGGCTCAGTGGGGGGTTGGTTGGCTTTGTGATTAGAGTGTGAGGGTGAGTGTAAGTGTGTGTGTGAGTGGGTTGGGTAAGGCGCTTATTGAATGCATTTTATGGTATGTACCGAGAAATAGAATTGTGTGTGTGTGTGTGTGTGCATGGCCAGAGGGTGAAAAAAAACAACACAGGAATTCACGGTGAAATTATAGAAATGAGAGCAGTAACAGACAGAGACAGAGAGAGATATGATACATATATATGGGTAAAGAGAGAGAGAGATAGATGAAATGAAAATTCCATTAACGATGGAACGTTTTTATACACTGTAACGCCTAAACTAATGAGTTTTCAATAAACATAATTATTAAGTTATTTATTACAATTTGCACAGTTTCTGCCTACTGATTTGTATTTGTATTTTTGTTTTTGCAAATCAAATCAACTGAAAATATCTTTGACTGCTGTTTAGAATATTAGAATATGTATGGTATTTGGATTAGCTTCTACCGATGCACGGACTACGACAGAGATTCAGAGTGAGAGAGAGGGAGGGAGAGAGAAAGAGTTGGAGACAGCGACAACGACAGTGTGGGGCAGCTTTTTTTCTGCTACTAGTTCCTGCCACTAATTTATGCATTTTTAGTATATTGTAGTTTTCTATTTGTTAGAGTCTAAGACAACTACAGATGCTGCTGATGCTGATGCTGAGGGGCGGTTCTATGCTCTATTCTGTGGCTAAATTCTAACGCGGCGTTGGCGGGTCGGGTCGGGCGTCGATTCTACGGTTCTACGGTTCTGGCTCTTGATTCTGCTCTTCAGTCAGGAGGAGCCTTCATGCGGAGCTGCTTACGGGCGTTTCCATTTCACAACAGCCTAAACCACGCAAAACACACATAGATGAACTCGACATGGGTTGCTTGCTTGCTCGATTGTTTGCCCTTTTTGTTTCAGATGTGCCTATACATATATATATGTGGATATACCATCGCTCAGCAGATATATTCAGATATATATAGGTATATATATTCTGTTTTTGTTTTTCTTTTTGTACTCGTTTACTGGGGTGCGCGTCCTTTCGCTTGTGCTCAAACAAATCAAATTGTAACGATTTAATTAGTTAGTTTTACAATACATAATTGTTGTTGTTCTTTTCATTGGGTGGGGTGGGTGGTTTTGGTTTGGTGGGTCAAAACTAAAAGCTGTTCATGTGTCTGGTGTTTGGCGTTTGGTGTCTGGTGGCGGTGAGTGTTAATGTGAATGTTAACCAAACGACCATGTGAATGTGTCTTTGTGAGTGTTTCTTTTTATTGAATGGTTTATTCAGTGGTTTCTTGGTCCTTCTGGATTTACTCGTACTTAAACAGTTTTAGCCTTAGGTTAAGGCCAAAATTAAATAGGATTTTGTTCTGTTTTATGGTCTGTACTTGTTCTGTTTTTTATTTTGGTTTTTGTTAGACAGTTAGAAAGCTTTTTAGAATAGACATTTATGGAAATATATGTAACTATATATTTAGCATGCTCTCAAAAATATTCGAACACTTAACCGAACACGGGCGGGGGGTTGGTTTGGGTTTTGGAGCGGGGGCTTATCAAATAAGTGCATTTTGTTAGATATATTGTTCTGGTTTTATGGTTTGTTCTGAGGGATCTGTTCCGGTTTTAAATATGGAAAAACAATCTGTTTCGCTAACAACAAAAGTTACGCATAGCTCAAAAACAAAATCAGTATATATGTGTATATATATATATAGAAAGAGAGATAGAGAGAGAGAGATAGAGAGAGAGATAGGTGGACAGAGATGGAGACAGGTATATATAGAGTTATATATATAAAGAGGTTGGGGGTAGTTAGATAGAGAGACACATAGACATATGTATGTATGTACGAGTACGAGTATGTAGATATTTAGTTGGATAGATAGAGAGAGATCTGTTCTGTGGCTGCTTAGTGGCAGGAGAGTGAGCAAGACAGACATTTAGATAGACACAGAGAGAGAGAGAGAGAGAGCGAGGGATACACACATATATAGATAGTACATTGATAGGTGTGTTGGTGGGTGTGCAAATTAACGTTGCATTTTTTGGTTTTTCTGGGTTTTAGCAAGACCTAAAGATATGATTTGTACGTAATACGTATCTGGTGGGGGTATGGGTATGGGTCTGTGTATCTGTATCTGTATCTGTTCAATGCGTGTGTGTGCGTGTGTTTGTGCGTGTCTGTGGCATCTGTGTGTGAGTGATGCACCCTGTGTTCAGTGAACAAACATTTGACATTCATTTCTTCATCAACTTTTCGTTGCACAAGCCGAGAGTGAGATAGATTGACAGACAGTTTGACAGATACATAGATAGATAGGTAGATAGATAGATAGATAGATATATAGAGATGGATAGAGATAGAGTGGAGTGTGTGGAGTTTTGTGTGTGAGAGAGATAGAGCCAATTCCTTCTTTAAATTTTTTCGAACCCCGCCCCCCACGACAATTCGCTTCGCATTTTGCATATGTATATAATATATATGTATGTGTGTGCTGCTTGACTGAACACTGAGAGCGACTGACAGAGAGAGTGAGACAGAGAGAGATTTAGAGAATTTTTCAGTTGCTATGCATTCCGGCGATTTGATTTTTGGTTTTTCGGTTTTTGGTTATTTATGGATTGGTTAGACATTGATTTAGCCATATTTTTGTTTTGTTGGGTTTTTGGTTTTTCATTTCTAATTGCAAAAAACAATCAGAGCTTTAACTATGCAAATTGTAATAACTTGAAGTCAATGGTTTCAAAAGACATCAAAAACTAAATACATTTACGGATTACCATACGTTTCAAATAAAGATTCAAAAAACCAACATCGAATGGACAAATAAATCGAAATGAAAGGAGGATTTTGGTTGAGTGTGTTCCGGTTCATATGAGTGTATTGAGTGAGTGTTGATTCTCCTGTTTTGTGGGGGTACATCTACATACATCCCATCGAGGGCATTGCCGCAGTGGCCTTCATGCGAACCGAAACTGAAACTGAAACTCAAAATGTAAAACCGAGGAACAAGCAGACAAGAGAATGCGGGCGGAAATCGCAAATATGCATAAAGAACCGACCAAAAAAAAACAACCAAAGAAAGAAAGGAATAAAAAATGGTGGGGAAACTGCATTGTAATATTTGACTTTTGTGGGTGTCTGTGTGTGGGTATCTGGGTATCTGTGAGTGACTGAGTTTGCTCCACGTGACGTCAGCAAAAGATGTTGAAGTCCAACCAGTACTTACTGGTAGCTATATGTACATCGCAGCATTCTATCTTAAATTCAGTTCGCAATTTCGCTGAATTTCCCTGCTCTTTTGTTAATATTTCATATTGGGTTCGGCCTTCCACTTTACACAACAATGAAATATGTACAGGTAAAAAATGAAAAATGGATGGGTGGCTGGGTGGCAAGATGGTTCAGTGGGCTGCGATAAAAGATCAAATAAGTGAAGCCAAAGGGAGCCTTTCGCTGGCCGCAAAAATTCCCAAAAATAAATGGAGCGAGCCGCGTATCTTGATGGGGCTCTTGAGCGAGTGTGGGGATGTGGGTGTGTATTTACTCGTATGTGTGAGGTGTAAGTGGTGATGCTGTGGTGGTGTGGTGTGGTGTGGGTGGAGATGGTGGTCTTGTGGTTGAGTGCACCGTTACCATGGCAATAATAATAAAAAATCTGCAACAATGTAAAACTTCAATACGACAACAAGTACGGGGGGAATGGATACCATACAAAAGTATTTAAAATATATATGTAATTTATATGGTATATAGGATATACACCAAAGACTATCAACAACAACAACAACAACAACGAGAGTAGAGACAGAGAGATAGAGAGCAGTTGCTTGTGTGTGTATTGGTGTGGATATGTATCTGTGTGAGCTGGTGCTGTGCTGTGCTGTGGTTCTGGTGTGCCCCCAGTGCAGTGGTCCATTAGAACCGCTTGCCCGGGCGGCCACAAAAATGAACCCAACGCTACAGAACACACAAAAATAAAAGAAAGGGAGAAACGACTACAACTTGTGGAAAGCAACAAAAAAATTAAATAAACTATAAATGTGGCAACCGAAGAAAGTGAGTGGGGGAAATAAGATATACAGTTAGATATAGATGTAGTAGATGTTGTGGCAATACAAGGGGAGAAACGCATTTGCTTCTGTTGTTGATGGGGCTGTTTTTCTTATTTTTTCGGGGCTGGGGATAGATACATTAACAGATACAGAAAGATAGACATAGATAAATATAGAGATAGAGATACATATACATATACATAGAGAGGAAGACACATAGACAGAGTGAGATGGAAAGACAGAGGGAAACTGCAGCAGGAAGAAACACAGTTACGCAGGAAGAAAACGCAAAAGGAATAGAAAGCCAAATGGAAAGACCCAAAAAAAAACGTAAACGCCGTGACATGCGACGACAACAGCAAAAATAACAACAACAACAATGAGTACAACAACCAGAAAGATAGAGGGAGGAGAACGTCAAAAAGAAACGGGAAAAAAGCCAAAAGAAACAAAGACACAGAGACTCAGGCTCAGAAAACAACGTTGCGTATGCGTAATTCACGCTCCAGTTGCGTGTTCTGTTTGAGTGTGTATGTGGTGGTGTATTGGTGTAGCGTGTAGCTGTGTGTGTGTGTGTTTGCTGTGCTGTCAGCAGAATCCACACAACAATTCAGATTCCGACCATGTTCCGTCGCTGCTTCTCTACTTCTCTGCTTTGTGGATTCCACCAACATATTCAGGTCTTTGTGAGCGTCTCCTGTCTGTGTCCTCTATCTGTGTGTGTGTGTGTGGTGTGTGTGTGTGGGTGTCGAGAGTCTTTTTCCTTTGCAGGAAAAGCCAAAACGAAAAATGTTGCTGTTAACAAAAGTGTTTGCTGGAATAACTTGTGGCTTAAGCTAAAAGTTTAATTGGTTTCTGCTTTACTTGTTTTACCATCGTTTTAGCTTGTCGTGTGCATGTGTGTGTGTGTGGTGTGTTTTTAGGGGGGTTGGGTCTGTGGGTTTGTGGGGATTTTATTTTAAAGTACATAAATAAAATTTGCATCGTTATTGCTTGGACAACACAAGAACAACGACAACAACAATATCCAAAAAAGAGAGCAGCAGCACTGGCCGCAAAATGGTTGCAACTGCATCTGCCACATCGGCAGGCAGGCGGGCAGGCGGGCAGGCAGCAGCACTTACCTCCTGTGGCGGCACATCGTAGGTGCGGGTACGCAGATCCACACGGGCATACGAGTCGATGCAGGGCAGGATGAAGAAGATACCTGCAATTGTGGCCAAGATGCAGTATACGTTCGTTGCACGGGCGCGGGCAGGAGACAGTAGGGGGAGGAAGAGGTTTTAGTGTGTGGGAACGGGCACGGGTGTAAGGGGGTGCGAGGAAACTTTGCATAATTTCTTCCTGCCGTCTCCACCCACACGGAATGGGAGCAGCATCTGCAACGGAGCAGAGCTGTCACGGCAAGAGTCACCCCAGAGTCGCGCTAATTTGGAGCAAGTGCAGCAATTAACACAAATTCGTCGGCACTAAAATTTGCATAGCATCGTTACCCCGTTACCCGGTTACCCCGTTACCCCCATGCCCACTCACCTGACTTCCTTCCTGCCGACAAGCTGCCCCCTCTTGCCGCCTGCAACGTTCACTCACCTGGGCCCTTGGCACCGCCCTGCATGAGACGGCCCAAACGGAAGATAACCGCTCGCTCGTACTCCTGCACCACCTGCAAAATGTGTGTGGCACATAAGTGAGAGATACACGAAATACGAAAAGTGGAAATGGAAAATGTCAGAGTATCAGAGAAGGTCGCAGAGAGAGATAGAGAGGGCGAGAACTATGGAAACTTAAATATAGAAATTTACAGATCTAAATGTAAATCTGAATTGCGGGATTGCCATGCCATTTGGTAGGGATCTGGGATTGGGACTGGGACTGGAACTGGAACTGACACTTACCTTGAAACAGACGAAAAGACTAAAGGGCAGAGTCATTATCACTAATGCCACGGATAGAAAGATGAGAAGTTTGCCGCATGTTGAGGCCTTGTCGCTGATTTCCTCGTCCGCTGCGAGAGAACGTGGCAAGAAAACGAAACAAATTACACTTATATACGGGATACACACAGCGGGCGGCAAGATGGAATCAAGTGCTCAAAGCAAATGCTGCAAATTAAGGCTTAAGTTACAAATTCGTTCACAATTTTTCATTCGTTTTTTTCGTTTTTCGTTTTTTGCGTTTCGTTTCGTTTTGTTTTTCTTTGTTTGTTGTTGCTGTTTTGCATGAATAATGCGCCGAGCGTTTCGGCTGCGGGAAGGGGGCGGGCACAACAAAAATATGTTTCAAAAAAGAGACAGGCGTCCGCGTGGCGCATACAAAAATCATCGCAGACTGAATGTCGTGGAATAATAGAGCGGGTTGGTGGGGGGTGGGGGGAAAACGATTCGATTTTCGCCTGCCTTAAAGTAGAAGCCAAAAAAAATGTAGTTTGTGTCCAGATGTGAGACGTGTGGCAACAAGTCGCCCATTCTGCTTATTGATACTTGAGACGCGGGCCCCCAGACGAGGGGGGTACTCGCCTCCTCGTAAAAGTCAAAAATGTTGTTCGCTCGGGGCGCTTGGTAACATATCTATAGCATACTTAGGTGGGCATACTTGGGGCTCCCTCGCACCCCCCACAAAGAGGTGGAGGGAGGTGGAGGTTACCCCATACCGCGATAGAGGGAAAAAACATTGAAAACATTGAAGCACAAACAAACAAGGAGAGATATACGATTATTATTATAACAATAAGTATGTATATAATAAAATGAAACAGTCTATCAAATAGTAGTCATAGATAGCTTAGTTATAGATAGAATAGAAGTTACAGATAGAAGTTGGAACAATTGCTGTGTGTATCTGGGTGTCTGAGTGTGCCTGTGTGTGTGTGTGTGTGTGTGTGTGTGGTTGGGTTGGTTGTTGATTCGTGTGTGGGAATGTGGGAATCTTTTTTGTTTATTTTCTGATCGTTTTTTTCGTTTTTGATTTTTTTTGTTTCGTTTTTTTGGTTTTTTTTTTGCTTGGGGACTTGGTTCTTTATTCTGTCCAAATTGTGCGACTTACAATAGAGAAATCCGTGGGAATGTTTTGCTTGTGTATCTGCAAGAATACGATAAATCGAATAACAAGAGTAATTAATCGGGAGTTGGTTGGCTGGATCGCAGCTCCCCAGCTGAGAGCTGCCATTCGAGTGGGATTGCTGTCGCTGGGAGCTGGTTCTTGGTTGGTTGGTGGTTGGTGGTTCTTGGTGTCGCTCCCCGTTCAGTGTTGAGAGTGTTCTGTGATCCTGCGATCTACATAGCCATAGGGTTACATGCCAGACATGCAGCGGATATGGGGATGGGGGCATGCATATAAAGAACGCAACTCAAAAAACTCAAACTACAACCGAAGGCAAATCATAAATTATTCATGCCACACATTTAAATGGTATTTACTCGCTGCACAGACAGTGGTGGGGCCATGCCCCTCGCAATGCTAAATACTGAATGCTGAACGCTGAATGCTGAACGCTGCTGGTTTCTGTCTGTCTTTTGGTTTGCTGCTGCTGCTGCTGCTGCTGCAACGCTGGCAATTAGCGGCACAGTTTGCATTTCAGTTTCAATTACAGTTCATTGAAAAGTTGCCACAATGCCAACACCCAACGCCACGACGACGACGACGACGTCAGCAAAGTGTTTTTAACGAGCTCTCACACACATACACACTCTGCATACGCCCGCCCCCACTCACACACACACACAGAAAAAACATGCAAAGCGACACTGGTAAAAGGAAAAACTTTGAGGCAGAACCTCTGGCTAAGCCAACAAGCTGCCAAACACCCTCTTAGCCACAGCAAAACTTTTATATTGAAATTGATTTCGAAATAATTGCGATTGAAATGTGCCTGCGGAGGAGGAGCCTTTCTGGATTTGTGTGCCGCAGGAGCCTTGAGGCGCCATGTCGACCACTGGGACCTAATAGATTTATGGCTAAATTGCTTCTATTATAAGAGAAATGGAAATGAAAATGGAAGGAAGCCACTCACTGAGTAGATGCTGAAGATAGCAAAGATTCTCGCTGCTGCTGCTGCCATTATGTGAATGGAAGTGGACTTAATTATTTCACCTACTACCCGGGCCGTGCCTGACCTGATTCTTGTGGATTGAATCAACCATTAATAATTGACGGCAGTTGGCTCAGTTGTTGTATTTGCTTGCCAATTGCCTGGGGCTGATTTGCCTTCTTTTTAATGAATGTTGTGCCTCGGACAGGACAGCACAGAAAGAGTGCTAAATAAGTATGGGCCTCAATGGTAGCTGGAA
Source organism: Drosophila tristis (assembly GCA_018150885.1). NCBI lineage: Eukaryota > Metazoa > Arthropoda > Insecta > Diptera > Drosophilidae > Drosophila > Drosophila tristis. The sequence continues at coordinate 3,078,336 of JAECWT010000264.1, forward strand.
TCTGGGGGAACAATGTGTGGTCATAATTTTTTAATGACCTGCCAACGGCTGTTGGACAGTTCTCTACCTCTACTCCCCCTATGCACCCCCTCCATCTGTCTCTCTCTCTCTCCCTCTCTCTCTTTTTCCTCGACCCCTTTGCCAACCTCACCCCCGAACAATATCAACGCATACGTCAGCACCAGCCCCTGGCAAAAGCTTTGCTCGGAAAATGGGTCAAACTGCTGTTGCTGGGGGGGAGGCATGGCACATGGCACAGCTCTGTGAGTCCTGGTCCTGGATCCTGGTTGTAGGACTGCTCCTGCTGCTGTACTTCTTGTATATGTTTAAGTAATTTTTGATTGAATTTTGCATGCGAAATGCGAATTGCGAACGGGAAAAAGGCACAAGGAGGAGACTGAACACCGAAACGCCTTTTTAAGCTGTGAGATTATTTGTGGAAGCATCCTTTCGGCAGGGACTAATGAAGAGATTACCGACGTCAGCCCCCCAACCTGGCGAAAGGAAACTGCATATATATATAGGTATATATATAGGCATATATACAGGTATATATATATATAGGTACTGCTGTATATACTGATGTGACCTGACGGAACAAAATGCTAGATACACACACACGGACACAGACACAATCACAAATCACTCTCTCAGAATTTAGTCAAATAAAGAGCTGAAGAAATCCGTTAGCGGATCGATCGTTTTGGAAGGAAATAAAAGGATGTAAATTAGATGTAACATTCACAAGCGATGAGCCTGTAGAGCGATGCAAAGCACAGAGTTGAGATTTCTGATTTGTGGCGGCTCTAAATGAATTTGTTGGCCATAAAATATAAGTATATATTTTTGTATAATGAAATTGTGGCCTGGATCGGCGGCGACGGTCCCGCCGAGGGACCGTGCAACAAGTTCAGCCAACGTTCAGTTTCTCTAACGGTTTTTCAGGCTATGTACAACACCAAGTTCCTATGCGAACTGTGCTCCCAGATGCTCACCTCGTCGCGCCTCGGCCCGGTGGATGGCCTGCTGCTGCTGCGATTGCTGCATCAGTGCATGGTGTCCGACGGGCAGCTGCAATTGCTGCACCTGAATTGGCTGCTGCTGCTGCTGCTGCTGTTGTTGCTGCTGTTGTTGCTGCTGTTGTTGTTGCTGCTGCTGTAGCGGTGGTGCCTGCTGTTGGTGGTTCTCCCGCTCCCGGATCTGGGGCTGCTGCTGCTGCTGCACATTGGACTGCTGCTGCGGTGGCGGCTGCGATGGGTGTTGCATCATCGGGCCCGTGGATGGGGACGAGGCCTGGTGGTGGTTGTGTTGGTGGTGCTGGTCCCGATCCCTCTGATCAATGGGCGGTGGAGCTGCGGCGGCTGGCGGTGCCGGCGGGGCAAAGGTGCTCGTGCTGGCCGTCATCGTCATACGCGGCGGCTGCTGGTGGCGCTGCTGCTGCTGATGATGGTCCCCCCGATGCTCCATGTCCATCATCGAGTCGGGCATCAGGCCGCGCTCGCAAAACGACGCCAGTGCGGCGGCTGGTTCTGGCTGCTGTGCGTCAATCAGTGCGAGTTCTTGCCACTTGCCTCCTGCTCCTGCTCCTGCTCGTGAGCTCAGTCTTCCATTTGAGCACACTAAATGAGTCTGGTAGTCGCGGCCGCTATCATTATCATCATCATCATCGCCATCCCGGCGATGCTTTTCCTTCGGAGCAACCACAATTATATGTACACAGAGCACACAGGACACTCACTGGCACTGGCACTGGCACTGGCACTAACACGGATACATAAATTCACACACCACTGCGAGGAGCTAGTTTCCCTAGCACTTTCTTTCCACTCTCTACTGCTGCTGGGTCCATTTCCCTTCTGCCTTTCCGCTGTCTCTGCTTCTCTGCTGCTGCTGCTGCTTTGGTCCTGCTTTGGTTCTCGGGTCCTGGTTTTGCTGCTGCTGCTGCTACTGCTGCTTTTCGAAGAGGTGCTGCCGCCTGGGCCTCGCTCAGAATCCAACTGAAAGTGCGCCGCCAGCGAGCATCCTTTTATATACATCGCAGCCAGCAGGAGGCCTGGCCAAAGCTCTCCTCACGCAAGGAGAGGACCAACCGGACCGGACCAACCAGGAACTTTCTTATCAGGCGGGTGTCGATGCCATTACTCTACGTGCGAATCCGAAACGATCAAAGAGCTTTCCTCGGCACTCTGTTCGGCTGCAGCAGCCAGCTGCCAGCAACCAGCATCCACTCTCCCAGATGCAGTTCGTGTCCTCATGGTCTCCTTTCCCCTCCAGCTTTCAGCTTTTTCGCCTTTTCCAGCATGCACTGACCTTGCGCACTGTGCCGCACATTGGGTCCTGGCAGCAACTTCAGGAACGCAGCTTTCCCGCTGCGAGTGCAAGCTTTTACGCAGGGGAAATTTTGTGCGAGAGAGCGGAGAGAGGGAGAGAGTTTTAGCTCGCCTGAGAGCAACTGTACTAAATGTGTCGAAGTGGAAGCCATTCGTGCCGAGGACCCTGACGACTGCCGATGATGTTGGCTCGCTCTTCCCATTTCCCACTCCTACACAGGTGGAGGGAGGCTCGTGTGTACAGGTGACAAACCTAATTTATGACACCATCAACGAGCAACAGTCATGCCACACACACGCACACACCTCCCCCCGATTGTAGTCAGACAAGAGCCTCTTCCACTTTTGGTGTTTTTTTGTGTTTGCCAACTGGCGTGGAATGATATGAGCCGTCTATTCATACACATCCTGACGGTGAATGTGTGTGTGTGTGTGGTGTGTGTTGACGCTTGGATGCGAATTTCTAATGAACTTTCCTCCTCGAACGAAGCCGAAGCCTGTCGAACTGTCGAGCATTTCAGGTCACCTGCAGCTCCTGAGCTTTGCTTTTGAGCTGTCAATTACCATTTACGCTTCATTAGGCAGCAGGAGAATGAAAGAGATAGGCCGAGGGAAGGAGGGGTAGAGCAGTTCCTCCGTTCTCCCAGAGGAACAGGGCAGCAAAGGGGGGCATGGGCTGTGTTAAATGTCGTACCACACTGCGTATACTCTCGTACGGTTGAGTGTGTCATTATGTTTGACATTCATTCAGGGCACTCCACAATGGAGCGGAGCCAGCACTCTGTCGAGTGTGGCCCCTCCAGTTAATTAATCTCTCTGGCAGCTGATTAATGTGCGGATTGATTTGGGTATTGCCATATTCCCGCTAGCACAAGCCTGCCCCAATCCAAGACAAATAGCACCGCTCGCGACGAGCCCTGGCCGGGCTTCTGCTTTATTATGGGCCAATCAGTGCGGTCTGGGATTATGGCTTGCGTGGCAGTGTGCCTGTGTGGCGTGGCACACGTGCAAACAAACACATTAGAGCCTAGATTGTAATCGCAATCTGGTAAGGGAATACATGTACTCGTACTCAGAGTGTGTGTGTACCATCAGGTTAAAGGTTAAATATGCTATCAGAGAGAGAGAGAGAGAGAGAGGAGGAGCGCGTGAGAGCTCTGGCAACGGCTGGCTGACGAGCACAAGAGCCGGAGTTCTTTTTGCCGCAGAGCCCAATGAGTGAAGTTTAAGTGAGTCCCGCCCACCCATACGCAATTTTTATTGACAAGCATAAAAAGCCAGCAGGGACAGCCCACACGCGGTCCCGATATCGGCCCCATCGAAGGATGGGCTAAGCTGAATGGCAAAAGCCAGAAACACAGCCGCAAAAACCGTAAGCACAATTTGTCCTTGCGAAACGGGGCGTAAAGGATTGCTGAGCGGAGAGGAGGAATGCCAGAGGCATATGATGACTGGCGAATGATGTCACTGGGAAATTTCGAAATCCAGTTTTTGGACGAGTATTTATGCGTGTGCGTGTGTGTGTGTGGGGCATGGTCCAGGACTTTGAACCGTGAGTCCTGCTGCGCTGCTGTTGCTGCTGCTGCTATCGTATGTGTGTGTGAGTGTGTGTGAAATTAGCCAGGCAAATATGTCGCACTTAACTGCAAACGGAAGTGTAGCAGCACGTGCAGAGCGAGGCCGGAAGAACGGGGGCACAATGGTCCAAACCATGCAATTGTCGAGGCCCACGGCAAGCGGTCAGGCAGAGAGAGAGAGAGAGAGGGATCTCCCTCGTCTCACATCTCCCAGCTCCACTGCCTCTGCCTCTGCAACTGTGTCTCCTCTTTCCTGCCTCGCACTCACTCTCAATTGTTGACGTTTGCGCTTTTCCCGTGCGGTGGGTGGACTGTTGCGGAAGAGATAGGGTTTTCCCTCTATCTTTTCCCGTCATCTCTCCCTGTGAATGTGTGTGTGCGTCGAATTATTGTCACATGTGTGTGTATGAGGTCACTGTCCCTGTCGCCTCGGCATCTCCCGCAGTGAAAGTTTTTCTGCCGGCTTTCGCCGGAGACAAGACTCGGGCAAGCAAGCAAACAAACACATTGGGTCTTTGTTTGTTTGCGCCTGCCACACGTCCCGTCCCCCTATTCCGCCACCATTAGGGGTTGGGTGGGAAGGGGCCAAAAGTTAAGCAAAGTTTTCTTGAACATTGCCACAAAGTACAACTAGAACTGGGGATGTAGCTGCGGCTTGTTGCAACATTGTTGAATGGGCCCTGGCAATTGAGTAACACTTGGGGAAGCGGACAAACAGGCTGAGTGCTTCGGATCGTGTGCGTTGCGTTAAAGCCACTTCGAATCAATTTACCCGGTTTCGGCGGAGTCCCAGTCCCAGTCCCCCAAGTGAAACAGAATTCCGGATGGGCTGGCAGACAGACAGACAGACAGACAGGATCGTACTTGCACTCGTATGCCTGCTCATATATTCGTTAGTGTTATGGCCCCACTGCTCCTTTTGCACTCATAAAATATGAATGGCCAGGGCAAAAAAAATTGTATTCGACACGAATGAATGAAATATGGACATTCAGAGTTTATCAGCTTGGCCCCCAGGCACCCAGGCCTTCTCACTCACTCTCTCTGAGAGGGAGTCGCAGGGGGTGTGGCTTGGACCCTGGTTCTTGTTGACTGCAGCTTGGAAAGGCCAATATTCTACCGTTTGTAATTGCAGCTCACTTTTAGCCGCCAATCAATGGCCGGCCCTCATTAGTTGGGGGCACATGAATCTCGTCTAGTCGAGTTGGTAACTCGGCTGACGACTGCCAGAGCCCACTATCAACCAATCCATAATTCATAACCACACACCGATGGACGATAGACAAATGGACAACGGACGGACGCATTCCTTGGCAATAAAATGAAAAGCGAAATGAAAATGCTTGCCAATAATTCAACGTTCTGGGGTCCTTCTGCTGGCTACGATTCTGCTTCTGTTTCTGCTTCTGCTTCTGGCGCTCCTCCTCGTCGGATTTTATCAATGGATGAATCGCGCTGCTCTTTTGCTCTCCAGCTCTGGGGATCTTCCTCACCCACTTTTCTGTGCCGCACAATGAATGAATGGCAAGCGGCGCCAGCCGTCGGTTGTCGCCTCCGACGCCGCCTGTCCGAGTGTCGAACATTTTGTCCTTTTCCCTTATTTGTTGTTGTCCTCTGTCATTTTGCTCATTTTTCCCCTCGGCCTTTTCCCTCCTTTCGTTTATTTTTGCGACTATCTTTTGGTCGCTTTTGCCACGTTTTCCCGATAATGTCGCTCCTGCTGCCGCTCCTGCTGCCGCTCCTGCTGCCGCTCCTGCTGCCGCTCCTGCTGCCGCTGTTCGGTTCCAGCGAGCCATGAAATATTGATGTCTCTTTCTGTGGGGCTATTACTCGCTCTTTCTCTTTCACTCTCGCTACAGCTGTCTGTGCCTCTTATTTTTGTGCCGGACTGGGGTTATAAAGCGCGTCACATACTCGTAAAGTTTATTATACAGGCATATGTATGACTGGCATGACCAATGTCATCCGAGCACTCAAAATTAATTGATTTTTTTTTCAATTTACATGGAGAAAGTTCCAGTGAAACTTGCAGCATGTTTTCCCCTTGTACATCCATGGACAAACAAATTGTTTGACTTCCGGTTATTCCTTTAAGTTGAGTTTCTTTTTATGAAGTTTGTTTTAGCTTTCGAATTTCTTGAGTTTTCGTTTTACTTCAATCATGAAAAGTTTTCCCCAAACTTATGCGCTGTTTCCAGTACCGCAAGAAAGAAATGTTTTTGAACAGTCAGCTATTTATTTTACATCCCCATTCATTCACTGTACAGCGTACACAAATCATACAAATTTCCCATCATTTAAATTGATTTTTAATTGAATTTTTAAGCGTGTAAGTTGCCTTGAGTTCACATCTGTTTTCTACTCGTATTAGAAAACATTTGTTCCACTTTCGGCCATTCATTGGAAACTAATAAAACATTTAGAGTTGACTTTTTTTTCTGTGATTAAAATTGTATGGAATTTCGGTCTGTTAACCACACAAAACATTTGTTTAACTTTCGGCTGTGCATTTTGCACCCACCCACTTTATTTACTGTACTGAAACTACTTTATTTCACTTGAATTTAATTGAATTTTTGCGAGAGTTCTGCTTTCAATTTAATGATTAAAAGTTGCCCAACTTTAATGAGGTTTTCCACCAACTACCCATAAACTACGTTTTAGTTCAGCTTGCACATTTTTCCAACCCCTGGCAGTGCTTTTTTTCTCTCACTTTTTGTGTTCATTGTTCGGTCATTACTCCTGTTTACATGTTGATTTCGATAAGCGTACCGTATCCCTTGGAGCAGCCATAATTAATAACTTTTGTGGCTGCAAGCGAGGCTTCTGCTGAGGTCAGCTTCTGCTGCCGCGGCCGCTGCCGCTGCCGCTGCTGCTCTTTCCACAGACGAGAATTAATTAAAGCCGGACAGCCATTGTGTGTGGCCAGAGCGCGATCAAAGCCGTGCGCCATGAGCACTGCCCTGCATTCGCGGGAGACATGTGTGTATGGGGAGCAAAAGGGGCAAAGGGATTCAGCAGCAGCGACAGCTGCAAGCACTTCAAACGCTGATAGCGCCGCTTGGAAACCCGCTTGGAAATCAATTAAAGTGCAACTGGGTGGGACAGAGCTGTGGTTCTCTGTGCTTGTCGGTGGAAACGGCTTTAGCGTGTAGGTTTAAACTTAATTATGGCGGACGGATGTGGCCCTGCATGTGGCGGAAGTGAGCTTGCTGGGGCCAGTTCCATTCCAATTCCATTTCCCTCCACTTCCACTTGTCGCTGGCGAACACGCCTCGGCAATTTCCAAACATATTTCAGTTGAGTGCGCCCCTGCACTCCGCCCCTGCTTTTGCGGGAGGGGGAAATGTCGTTTAAGGAGATTTAATTAAAAGCCAAGCAATTTAAAGACGAGAGAGAGAGAGAGGGGGAGAGAGAGATGGGATTATAAATTATGCTCGTAGTCGGGGGATTATGAGAATGCAAGCGAGCAGATCGGAAGGAACGGATAATTCTGCATGGAAGGACGCCGCGGCGTCCTGGCCTATTGCTGCTGCTTACCTCGACTGAAACCAAAGCCGCTGGTGGAGCCCGATGCGGTGGTGTCGAGTGCCACCCGCCGTGGCGACACACTCGCCTCCCGCTGGCTGCTCTGGTTGCTGCCGCCCAGCATTATGTGGCGTCCGCTTGTGCGTGGTGCATGGTGGTGCGGGGATTGGTGCTGTGACTGGGACTGTGACTGTGACTGGTGGTGCAGTGGCAGCTGATTGTGGTGCTGGTACTGGGGTGCAGGTCGTGCATGCCGCGGCGCTGGCTGCTGTTGCATGCTGCTGGCAGTCGTCTGCCACAGGCTGTCCGTGCGGTCCGATATGGTGGGGCCTTTTCTCCGTCCGCTGCCACAGAGTGAGAGAAAGAGGAGCGAAGGTCGTATGCCACTTGCTAATTGCCACAAGTTGCATTCACATCCACACGCAGAACTTTTGTTGCAGCAACTTTTGGGGCACAAAGTTTTCTCCTTCTCTTTGCGGTTTTCGGTTTTCTGTTTTCGGTTTTGGTTTTATTTAATTTGCGCTTTAAATCCCGCCTGACCGCACAGCCCCAGCTAAGAAAACTCTATTAAAAAGTTTTTTGGGCACAAAACTTTGGCTTTCCCACTGCCACAAAGAGCGGCAGCGTCAAGCATCAACGAGTCCACTCCACACTTAAGCTGCCGCAACAACAGAGACAACGGAGTCAGTAAGGGGACTCCGCACTGGGTCATAAATACCACAGCAACAATAAGCGGAACTGCAACGAAGACTGTTGGCTAGAATGGCTTGGGAATCCCCAAGCTGGGTGAGAACCGTACGTAGGATGGCGTTCCGGCTGCCGTTGCTGCTGCTGTCGACGGGACTCATATTCGGGGAGGCACGAAGGTACACACTGAACACGCAAAACACGGAAAACTAATTTAATAGCCACACGCCTGTGCGGCATGCAACGTCCTGGCGCTGTCTGTTGTCTGCTCTTTGCTCCTTTTTGGTAGTCCGCTATCCGCTTTAGCACTGTGTCCGGCGTTGTTTATGGTCAAAGTTGAACTGAACGATGGCCCAGCGAATGTTTTTTAATTTATTTATGTATTTATCGAGTGCCTGGCCTGCCTGCTAGGGTACTGCCTGCCCACTGTGCACACACAATGACAGAGGGTCGAGCGACCCGACCCAAGGAGTGGCAGTGCAGAACACTGGGAGTGGGAGAGGGAGAGGGATAAGGAGAACACAGAGAGACAAGTAAATTTATGCTAATTGCCATTGACAGTGGACAAGTTAATAGTTCGAGAATTGCTGTTCGCTTTCCGCTCAGGTTTTCAGCACAAGGATGCAGGATGTGCACTGCCGGATGGGTTGACAGATGTTCTCTGGACTGTGCTCTGCTGTGCTGTGCTTCTTCCATTGTTATAAAGGACAGGCACCAGCCTCGAACTAGTTTACGATAGATGAAAGAGGCAGCAGCCAAAAAACAATATATATATATTATATGCACCCACCGGAAGCCCCTCTCTACTAATGTAGATATATCTGTGGCATGCCTTGCTTGTTCCAGCCAACAGCGTCTTCTGCTTCATTATGCCACACTGTTCATTTGGCTGCCGCTGCTGCTGCCACAGGCCGCTGCAAGTCAAGTCAAGTCAAGACTCAAGCCAACTCGACCGCGTTGTCAACTCTCACTGTCTGTCTGTCTGTCTATCTGTCTCTTTTTATGCCGCTATTTCCATGTCTTTCTCTTTCTTACTCTGTGGGGGCCAAGTCCCATTAAATGGGAGGTGAGGCTAGCCTAGATAAAGGCCTCTAATTGACAGAAAACACCTGTTTCTATTGTGCTCTAGTATTTCCATTCAGATCTAAGTGTGACTGCCTCACCTCCCATTCAATATACCCTGCCTTTGGCCAGCAAGTAGGCCATTTCAGCATGTTCCTAGAAGGCTGCCAGAAACTGTGTTGACGGCGACGACGACGACAACTTTCAACCGGTTGCTCCCGTGGGCAAGCAGCAGCCATCAGGCAGCAGGCAGCAGGCAAGTGAAAGTCACGAAAGGACTCTCTCGCCCGGCTGCCTGCCTGCTACTCTGCTACTTTGGTACTCTGCGATTCTCGTTTTGGCATTTACATGCTTGCATAAGCCTGAATATTTAATATGGTCCTCAGTTCAGGTTCCTGCCTCCTTTTGGCTCGTTATCGTTGCGCTTGTAAAATTGAATTGTAAATATTTGAAAGGCGTGTAGGCAGTTCAGCTCTCATTGGTATCGCTATAAGCCCCACCGCCGTTGGGGTTATACTTTCACCAACGATGGGACTCAACTTTAGCCAACCAAAGAGCCCTCAAATATGTAAATCTATGTGGGGTTTATGGGGGCTTCTGATGTGTTCTTTAGCGTAACTTTAAAGTTCCCATTCTAATTATAATAAATGCTGATTTTACGTGTAGAAACTTGTGTTCTAATTGATATCAAATTACAGCAATTAGTGGGGCTGACCCCATTTGTTGGCTGCACTTTGCCCATAAAGAAAATCCACGAACGGAGCGCTGTATTGCAACAAGTTGTCCGAAGTTGCAACACACAGAAGACTGCCCCGTCTAGAGCTTTCGACGAGCTAAAGCTACGAGCCTAATGGCCGCCAGTCATGGTTGTAATTACGGCAATACGTGTTTCGTCCTGTTGCACCAGTCCAGGCCCCTCCCCCCTGCCATGCCCCCCTTGCTGCTGACGCCAGCACTTGTGCCCGTTTTGGCCATCGCCATTTGTGCCTTTTGTGCGTCAAATTAACAACTTCCGCATGAGGCCACACGAGGCACTTGCACCCCAAATGCGTCATTTTCTAGGCTGCGTTGCCTTTTGTATCCCAGTACCCAGACACAGACACAGCAGCAGAGACACGAAGAGATAGAGGCAGTGACTAGGAGGAGAAGCCACTTTGGGCATATTGTCATTGCTTGGCCAGATGCCAGAGTCTAACAAACAGACAGACAGACAGAGAGGCAGAGAGAGACTCTGTGACAGGGCCTGTTATTATGCTTTAATGGCAGCCTAAACTGGCGAGCAGTTAAACAAAAGAACACGACTCTGATGTTGTCCTAATTAATGGGATTTTTAATGTTTTTTTCGTAAGCTTCTAATCGGGTTAAAACCTACTCTCGGACGAACAATGACAGGAGGAACTTGGCAACCCAGCAAATCGTTTCAAACACTCAATTTCCAGCATTTAAATGCCTTGTTTCCGGCCCCAAAGGACACACGGGGAGGCAGATCTCATCTGATCGATATGCAATATCCTTACACTTGATGCAACTTGAGGCTAAAGTGGCAACTTTCAAGCGGCATCGCATCCGTTGGAAAAGTTGTGGGAAACAGTCTCGGTGCACATCGGAGGGATGCTTCAAAACGTATCATTTGAATCCATCCAAGGAGAATGGGGATAAAATTGCACAGACATTTATTTTATTATTTCTTCCGCTTCAGCCGGGCGAGCAGGAGGAGGGCAGCAGAAAACTCATAACTAAAGTTTTGGTATCCTCCTCTAAGTTGCTCTCCAAAGGACATAATATATTTGCCATGTGTCTTTCGAGTCTGAGGGCGATTTTCTTAACTTTTGCTGCAGCAGCAACAGCAGCAACAGCAGCAGCCAGTGCATTGAACCGAGTGCTCTTAAGTATTCCTAGTGGATTTCTAGTCTGGCTGCTACCGCTGCTGCTGCTGCTGCTGCTGCATTTGTTGGCAACCAATGCCCAAGGGGCAGGGGAGACAGGCATTCGTGGGGGCAGACTCTGCGCGCTCAGTCAGGCATTTTTAATTTCTTTCAGTTGTCCTTTCTTTTTCTTTTGTCATTGAGTTTTGCTTTGGCCCTGCAAATGATTTGTTTCTTACTTTTGTTTTCGCTGTCGGATGTCGGCCGCTCCTAAATGCCAAGTTTATGTTAAATTTGTGGCACGAACATTAGAAAGGAACGAAGGAAAGCAGATAGACCCAAATTAACTAATGATGAAATATGCTCTCCCTTTTGCTGGGCTTCCCAGGGTTTCCTTTGCCCCTTTGGTAATTTACAGCGCAGGTCAGCATTATGGTTAATGAGGCTCTGTGGGTCGGCGTGGGGGCCCAAATGAAGTTGTCAGAAGGTACAGAGAAGCGTCAGCCACAGACACAGGATATGCACACTGGTCGGTGCCCCATGCCCCATGCATATATAACAGATATTAAGTATACGCCCCTTCCACCCGAGAGAGGCTCACGGACCGCACTCTCTCTGGCATTGAATGTGAGTATATGTGTGTATCCGTATAAATGCAATGCTAATGCATTTCACAGAGCCATGCACACAGCCACACACACACGCACATGCCGAGAGATACGCACATTGCCCATACGCCATGTTGCACACTGGAGAGCAATCGGGCTCTCGTAAATATTTCATTTTATGCACTCAAAACTTAATTTTCGCCTAAAACTATCTCAATTGCAAATGAAATAATACTTACGCTCGACAAATGCAATGAGATAGAGCTATTAAATATGCTATGAATGCTAGATCTATATTTATATACATTTTGGAAGTAAAAGTATGCAAATGCCGTTTATTAAAAATATTAATTCTATTTTCTATGGACTCACCAAGTCTACGTACTACAGTTGATGGAGAGATGTGTGAGAGAAGCGTTCATTTTTGGTTCATTTTGGTTGATTTTTGGTTAGTTGATTTTTTGGTTAGTTGATTTTTGGTTGAATATTATTGCGATTTTTCGATTTTTCGATTTTTATTCGAAATTTGATATGCAAATTTGTACAGAGAGCGTTTCCAAATTCGTCGAATTTGTTGGGCAACAAGCATCATGATATGTGATATATACGTTTGTTTGTTTGTTTGTTTTTGTTATGCATAATTTAAAGGAAGAGAAACTTGTTAGTCATGACAGCTTTACAAATTACAGACTAATCTTCGTATATAAGTATATATATATATATATATATATATATATTGCTGTTTGGATGTGGATGTGTTAGAAATGTTTGTGGAAATTGCGGTTGCATCTACGCTTGGCTTAAATCTAGGCTAAGAGTAAGGCGCAGCCATGCCGCAGCGTGTGTGTGTGCGTGTGTGTGTGTGTGGCATGCAAAGACAGGGCAGGGCATGGCGTTGGCGGTGGCGTAGGGGGATGCAAAAACGGTTAAGCGAAATGTGAAACGCTATTTATTTGCCCCAGCTGGAGGCACATGGAAGGCTTCTGGAAACTGGGGATTGAAGGAGGGTGGAATGGGTAGTGGCATGGGTGGAATGGTGAAATGGTGGAATGGTGGGTTGGGATTTAACTAAGTATGTCAACTGCAAAGCCAGTGGGTCAGGGATAGTTGTCGGTGTAGTCCTGGCAGTTACCTCTCTACAAGATTCGGTGTAGCGGTGGGCGGAAATGGAAAGGGATGTTGTGGACAGGTTTGCAATGTGTGGCTCGGTCTGTTTGGTGGTGTGTGGGACTGGTGGGGGGCGCTGCTGACAGTTTGGCGCGCTGTGACACACTTACTTTTCATGATGCGGTTTCGGTATTCATCGTCGCGCTGCATGGTCACGCTGCCGCCGCCGTTGGAGACCATCGAGCTCACTTGTTCCATTGGCACAATATCCTGCAAAAGGCAACACACAAACACAAACACAGAGAAACGCAAATAAAAAACTGTCATCAATCATGCGCTCATGCTGGCAGCTCGGCGGCAATATGTTTGCCGCCTGCTTATCGTTCCAGTTTTATGCGATTTTTCACTTCAACATACGAAAATCTATGGGATGGATCTACTCCATACAATTCCCGAATTTATAACCAAACAGAAAAACGACAAAAAACATGCACCGATGGCTGTGTGGAAACTTAATTAGGAAAACGGCAGCCAAACGGCCAAATTGTATTTATAGCGAGCAGGCGACGTGGACCCATGTCCATGGATGTTCTGCACCCAAGAGGAAAAACATTTCATATTTTTTTTTCGCCCACTTTTAATTGTCTGCTTCGGTTTTGACACTCGTGTTGGCCTTTTTGTTGGTCCTCACTTGATATTCTCTGTGTTGCGGTTTTTCCCCAAAAATGAAGTGGATAAATTGGGGGGGTATTTTTCCAACCCCCCTTCCCTCTGTGTGCCCCGTGCCCCGTTGAAGTGCTAACAAAAGCATTTTCTGTATGCGGTTTTTCTTTGCTCATTTTTTTGTGTGATGGTTCGCCCGGCTGGCACTTTGACTGGTTACCAGCTGCAGGGATCAGCAGCAGAACCAGAATCAGAATCAGGAGCCGGAAGAGCAGCAGCAGCTGAAGCTAGAGCCGGAACAGATGCTGCTGCTGCTGCTGCCACTGCTGCCCAGCCAGCCGTGATATATTCTTTTGGATATACGAGTATGTACGAGATACTGGCATTGTGTGCAGTCAACGGAGTGTTGCCCAGAGTACAGGACCAGGCCAGGGCCGGCTCCAGGCCAGTGGTTTTTTGAGTGAAATGGATTATGCTCGACGCTCTCGTAGACATTTATTAATGAATTTACAGGATTAGCGGGGTAATGAACGCATTTGAGGCGCTGGTTAGCCATTGTCCAATGGAAAAGCTGTGGGATTAGCTGATGAAATGCCGTGGAATGCAATTCCCACCCATAAAGTGGATGGAACGGGGCAAATGTATGGCATAATCTTTCAATTTCAACAGAGATGAAGATGGGGAGAGCGAGTGAGACACAGAGAGAGAGAGATAGTGAAGAGAAATACAATAAATTCGAGCTGAGTAAATATTAATTCCCATTTATCTGAATGGCCTGCAATGCCCTCGTTTATAATTTATTTCGGTAATAATAGTTTGATTGATGATCATTTTTTGGCGCCTGCCGCACTGTAAATACACAGTTATATTCACTGGCTAAATCTCTGCAGAGTGGAGGGGGAAAATCTGGCAAATGTTGCCCCGTCACCGTCACTGGCACAAACAAAACATCAGGAAAAATCACGAATCATTTGGACAATGCAGCAAAAATGTGCAAAAGGCAAAAGCAAGGGCAAAATAGGCAAATCCATGGCTGAGCACATCACGTATTCGACATGTAAAATGCGCAATTCAATTTTGATCTAAACACGCATTATGCAGCATATTACGCATACGCCACGTGCTCGAAAGGGAGAGTCTGTCCCTTCTATCACAGAAAACAGTAGCAAATTTCAAATGCATGAGCTCTATGCAGAGGACTCCCTTCTGTTGCTTTCTGCTTCCATTCCCTTCCCTTTTTGGCTGTCATATTAACGGCCTTTGCATATTGAAAATGTTTTCCTGCCGAAATGTGACAAACTTTCAACGATGTTGTCGGGCACACTGTTTGCTGGCTCTTTGCCAGATAGCAACTGCCGTGTGTACATACATATGTGCAGTGGCAGTGGCTGTGGCAGATACCTATCCGATGAGTCCTCGGATTGCACACTGGGAGAAGCTGCCTCTAGGCAGGTGAATGAGCAGGTGCAGGTGCAGGTGCAGGTGCTGGTGCTGGTGCAATGCTAGTCTGTGGCACACTCTGGGTTGGGCTTCAATTAAAATGTTGCCAAAATTGCTTTTTGTTTGCAAATAAACAAACCTTAATTAAATATAAATTGCGACACAGTGGGAATTTCATAGTGAACACAAAATATAAATTAATAACAAACATTCTGAATGGAATGTACATATGGTATATATGTGTGAATATATGTATGTACAGCTTGTGAATAATATTTAGTGGCAAGTGTTACTCGGACATTCCGTATGAAAGGAAATATTAAACAAATAATAAATCTAATTTAATTATACTTTTAACTGAGGTTTAATTGTGGGTCTATGCATTGTTGTCTCTTCATAGCCCAGAACTACTCCTTCCGCCCAAAATAACTGGCATAAATTCCCATTTGGGTCACTGTTAAAACTGCTATGAAAATATATATGTAAATGAGGAATAAATATGAGTAAAATAAATGGATGGGGCTGGGCAGGGAAACTTATTTTACGAACATCTGTATAAATGTAATCAAATGTTCGGGATTAAATTAAAATTCAACTACAGTGCCAGCTCCGCAGTTAAAATCATTGTATATGAATACATAAATTTGAAGTAAAAAAGTGAAAAAGTGAAATCCCTAAAAAAAGCCCTATACAAATTAACATTTAAATTGAGCTGCAAAGAAAAATGTACGAACAAATATATTTACAAATTACCAAAAGTAATCATAATAATATGTTAATTGAAGCACATATAAAAAGTTGTATAAAAAGAGGATAAATGAGAGAAAGATACCATGTGCTCTATTGAGAAAAAAAAGTGTATTAATGATTCCTAATAAATAACAACTCCGCTGCAAAAGCCATTCTAGAGCAGCATTTACCAGGCTCTTACAACTAAAATTCATTTGCAAATTTGCAATAACGGATAATCGAAACCTTTTATTATCACGTACAAATTGATGCTTGTTTCAACGAAAGGGAACCCCCAATGTTCTTTAATGTTCTGTAAATGAGCAAAATATCAGTCTATTCTTTGCACTTTTCGTTTTCCCATTTTGATCAAATATTTGCCCATTCCGCCAACTGTTCTGCATGCATTTTGTTTGAGCAACGAACGGGCGATGCGGGCTATGCGCCTCCCACCGTAGCCACTGTGGCTTGTTTGCAATTTGCATAAATCCTATCTGCAAATTCTTGGCAAAGTTTTGATAAGAGCATGTCAGCACATTGCAATCAGTCCTCTCCCTCCTTTCACTCCTTCGAATCCACTTGATTGCGCTGCTCCATCTGCGGCTGCCGCTGCTGCTGCTGTTGATGATGATGATGTCTGTCAAAAAGTTTTGCTACCAATTCGATTCCGTTTTGGCTTCGTTCCCGAACTCCGATTTAATTAAATGCCATTCAACTGACGAGGGCAAATACACGGCTATAAATGTCCCATGTCCATCTGAAATTGAGGTTTTTTCGCACGCTCTCTACACATCTCCCTCTGCCCGCCATTTGTACTCGCTTTTTGTCGCGTTTTCGTTTTTCTTTTTGTTTGAATTGCCTGTGTAAATTTAAACATTTTCATTTACTTGTCCGTCGGTGGCCCCCTTACCATTGGACCCATCTTTGCTGCCTGCCCCCCGCTGGTGGCTGTAACCGTGTTCTCGCTTTCTGGTTTTCCCTGGGTTCTGGGCTCAGGATGTTTGCTTGTGGCTTATAGACTCCTGGGTTCTCCGCGCTTTGGTGTTGCTCTGCTACTTTGTCATGCAAATTAACGGACGTATACTGTAGCGACAACGCGACCACGACGAGGACAACTGGCAACCGCAACTGGAACTGGAAGTCACACACAAAAGAGAGGCCTATGCCACACACGCAATCTCACACACACAAACACACATGGAAGGAGGCAGACCCATAAATAAGCCATTGGGTGAGATTAGTGTGAAGGAAAATCGTATGGCATGTGGCATGTATGCCGCCCCCCCTCCCACTATGTTCAAGTAAAAGTATATTGAATAATTAATTTTTATTGATCGCAATGGCGATGGCGAATGGCGAATGGCGTTGACGGTCCTGTCCTGTGTGATGTCTCAGTTCTTGTTTATTAGTTTTTCCTCGAGCCCATTGTCTGCGGCTTATTTTGTGCGGGGCATAAAGGGCTATTGTTCGCACTGTGTGTGCCGCATAATTACCTACACACTGCCAACCACTTCCTCAGCGAGGGCTGTGTGTGTGTGGGTGTGTGTGTGTTTACCCACCCAATTGTATCGCGCTAATAAAGTTAATGTGCTCGCTAAACTGTTGGCCATGAACCTCCGAACCCGCACCCGCACCCAATCCCACAACCCACAATCCACAGCCCAAGACCTAAAGCCATGCCCCACTAAGCCAGGCCAAGCCCAGAGTCCCCCAGAGAGAATGAGAGGAAAAGTGCGCTAATTGCCTTTCAAGTTGTTGGCCAGAACCAGAACAGAACCCTCTTGGGCGTGTATGCACGCTCTTGGCCCAAGACCGGAACAACAAGTGTAATGGGAAACTTGTGCTGCATGAGTGGCAGAAGATTAGCTGAAGGATTGCCCCATGTAAGGTCATAATTAGTGTGTGACAGCAGCAGCAGAACCCTATCCTATCCCATCCTAACTTATCCTTGATGTGAATCGTTCTATAATACCTTTTGAAACATATCTTTATATCATCTGTGAGATTCTTTAGCGCACAGATCTGGCTGTTGACCCCATCCTGGACTTAAGAGCGATATCCGTGGCCAAGTCAATGGCAAACCAAATATTTGGAGAAAGCTTAGGGAGAAAGGATGCTGTATGGCTCCTTTGGGACAACGAGTGCTGGAAAAGCGCCTCGTTCATGTGCATTATGCTGCAGCAGCAGCAGCAGCAACAGACGGACAAGACAGACAGTCAGACAGGCAGCCAGGCAGCAGAACTGATTAAATATCCGGCATCTCCCGCGGTCTGTGCTCGGCATAATGCGAATTCGTGTAGGGAAATGTAATTTGAACACCAGAACAAACAGCAGGAAGGCTGCCTGTCTGACTGCCTGACTGCCAGGATGTCGGCCAGGTGCTCGGGCTAAAAACAAAAGCCGCCGTTGGTTATTTGCTTTGGCAGCCAAAGGGAGAGGCAAAAGTGAGGCAGCAGCAGCAGCAGCTGCATCAGCATCAGCAGCAGGTGGATGGATGCAGCAATGGAGGACACAACAAAGCCCTGGCAATGTGATTAAAAAATAAACGAGAGCACAGAGCCAACACACAGCCATGGTACGAGTACTATATACTACAAGTATGGTACAAGTATGTTATGGTTGTTATTACAATGGGAAATGGAGCATATTTCGACGGGGGGTGGGGCTATAAAGGTGGATAAGGTACAGAGGGGAAGGTTGTTTCAGATGCGGGCACTCACCTCGTATCGTGTGTCGATTTCGGGCAACTTCTCCAGGAATTCCTCGACCATCTTCGCTGCACGTGCGCCGGAGCACACCAATTATACACAGTGAAACATACACACACACACACACACACTACTACTATCAGGGCGCTACACGCATACACATACTCAACGAAAGAAACTCTTTGGCACGCATGCAATTTTGCAACGTTTTTTCCACTATTTCGTGTTCAAAATTCTTTCTAAAATTCCAAAAAATATTCCTGCTTTTGTTCCAAAAATTGTTAAAGCTAGAACACCTGTTGTTTTATTAGTTTTTTTTTTGTTGCTGCTTGTGTCGGGAAATTCGTTAGTTTCGTTTCAGTTTCCGTTTCCGGTTTTGCGATTTCTCGGGGATATTTCCCTTAATCTTAATTCGTTTTTTGCACTTTCCGTTTGTTGTCTTTTGTGATTGTCTGTCCCCTTGGGCATTAGGGGGCGGGGAGGGTAGGGTGGTTCCTGGTCACTTGGCACTTGATTTGAAGGCTCTCACACTTTCGCACACACAAACACACGCACACACACAGTCAGAACTGGCTAAGATAAAGACCAAAAGATGCAAGATACGAAGGATACAAAATGGTTGGAAATTGGGTGCTGAAGATGAAGCTGAAACTGAGGCAAATGCTCTCAAGCGTGCCACAGAATCTTATGCTCGTGGGCCACAGTCGTCGTGCCGAAATGACGATGTCTCCTTCGCTGTTGCTGCTCTACGGCTGCTGCTGTGCGTCGTCTGTCAGAGTCTCCGGCAACCAAACGCTGGCCGTTCACCGTTCAGCACTAACAACAAACTGCAGAAAAACAAAACATTTATAGCCAGGCCAACAGCACCAGGGCCCGAAGACCGAGACGACGGATGATGTACTAAAAACTAGCCACAGGAGGTTCGACAGCTGCCGAGGAGCAGAGAGCCAGAACAGAGCAGAACAGAACAGAACAGAGAGGCAGACGGCAACGGCAACGGCAATGGTCACAGTGGCTGTGGCTTTGGCAGCATCCATTCCATCAATGGGGTACCGATAAAAAATAAAGGAAGCCTTTAGCCTTCTCCAATGTGTGGCACATTTTGGTGCAGCGCCGGCGCGCTCCTCGCAGGGGCAAGCGACTCCTCGTCGCATCGCACTCGACTCGGGCACTCGCTCTCTCCCGCTGTATGTACCCCCTCGACTTGACACAGATTTGAAGTTGCTGTGGAGCTTGGAGCCAACAAAACACTGAAAACAGCATCCAATTGCTCGCTCTGTGTGTGGATGCCATTTTCTGGCTGGAGTTGTGCGCCGCCCGAGTGGAGACACAACGAGCGGTAGGTGGGTGGGGAGTGGAGTGGAGTGCCTGTTGTGTGCGTTGCATGTTGCATGTTGTTTAGTTGTTTGGTTGTTTTGCATGCACTTGTAAATAATTTGCAGCTAACGAAGGCGGCGCCACTCAAAAGAAGGAATGGCTGGAGAGCTCTCCGCTGGCTCTTCTTTCAGTTCCTTTGGCTGCTTCCTCTGCTGGCTGGCTGGCTGGATGGATGGAGGATATGTTTCTGGTTGCCTCAATTGTTTTTAAAAGTACACAAAGGAAGTAGTACGCAGATCAACGTAGAATGCTCCCCCCTGAATCGATTGCTGTCAGGCTTGTAATTATCACGGGAAACTCCCGCCCAACAAAACCAACACAGAAACACAAACAAGCCGCTTTACATCGATTCTGTTCCCATGGAACGGATAAGTATTATTTTTTATGGCACCCATTTGTGGACTTACCGAACCCATTTCGATTTCTGCCATCCTTGGAGGTGTTTTCTAGCGAAAGTTCTCAAGTTGAACTATGACCGCACGCTTTGGCCAGTCGGGACACACTGAAAGGGAACTCAGCTAATCATGGAGTGCCGGGGACAGCCAAATGCTAGGTTGTGGCCTTAATGCAACAATTGGCTGCTCCCACGACACACGTCATCGTGGGGCCCTAAGTGACTGCACAACCCACCCAATGCCATGGCCAATCGTCAGACGTGGGAAAAGAACAAAAACTTGTTGTCATTTACACACTTATCATTCCCATACACCCATACCATCTGCCCTGTCCTGTCCTGCCCTGCCGTGATTATTAGTGCCACGGAATGAAACTTAAAATTGAAATTCAGCGCAATTTAATATTTGTTGAACGCGTGGCAACGTGGCCATATAGAAACTTTTTCAAATATCCTTGAGCGCAGCTGTTGATATGCGGTTTTGGTTCCAGGACCCGGACCCGGACCCGGACCCGCATTAAATAATTTACGGGGGCCCCCACTTAGTATCGGACAAACAGTAAAATTATTAAAAGTACGTACTACGTACGTCATTCGGTCTAGTGTGCGAAAATAAATGACAATGGTATGTAAATATGTGTAAAAAAGGAGGCTTAACACATTTACAGAATTGTTATTCCCATTTTCCCATGTTCCCGCCAACATTTGAATATCTATGGCCTGACCAAAGCTGCCTGCTATGCAATTTATTGTCGTGTCATATATTTGTCCCTGTCTCTCACACTGTAGCCTGCTTGCTGGCTGTTACTATGCATTCAAATTCAAATTGCAGAAAACGACCTGCTTGCTGGCGGTTGTATACAAGCAGTGCATTCAAATGGGAAATTCAAATATTGAAAACAAACCTTCGACTGAATTTTTCGTATTATTTGTATTTTGTAATGATTTTTCAATATAATTTCTGACAAACTTGAACATTTAATTTAATTTTTCACATTACATATTTATAAATTTCATTTGTTACATTTTTCGTTCTTTCATTTGCAATGCTTTGTTGTATTCTGCTTGCGGTGTTTGCTGTTTGTTTTTGCTTTTGATAATCGCACACATGTGTTCCCTCTTATGTTATCTTTACTGTACTGTATTTTGTTTATTCTATTTAATTTATGGTGTATATTTATCAGCTCCTAACGATATTATATATATATATATATTGAGACAGAGAGAGAGAGAGCGCAAGAGATGATGGGCTATAAAAATGTTTACACAATAGAAAAAATAGTTAAAGCATCGATTCGCATCACATCTCGCTCCTCGATCTCCCTCACCCCTCCGTATCGATAGTATTCTGTACGTCACATTCCGTTCACTTCATTCATTCATTATTTGGTTTTGGGCTGGGATGATTCATGATTCAAATATCAAACACTGCCAGAATCTGCTCTGTTCTTTATGGTGTTTTGTTAAGTACTATATGGTATATTTGATGTATTTGTCTTCTTACGACTTAAATAGAGTTGTTGTGCTTAAGGTAATCGCATTTTGTGGTTGTTTTTCTGTTGTTGTTGCTGTTGCTGTTCTAAATTGTCCGAGTGGCTTCTACTTATCACCAGGAGACGGCACGGCCACGGCCACAGCACTCCGTTGCGTTTGACTATATCTGTATAATCGCTTAGCTTATACTCGTATGATACGAATGATTGTAGGCAGGTGGTTGGGTGGTGGTTTCACTTGACGTTTGTTCGGCTTCTTTTGTTTATTCTCCTCCTCCTCCTACTTCTCCTACTTCCATGACAAAATGCTACCTAAACATTTAACTAATCCACTATTATAATTTATAAAACTTAAAGACTTACAAAGGAAACCCTAAAAACTGAACAGCCATAAAGTAATTAATTAAGCGCAATTAAAACTAACTAAGACCCGTGCTCATGGCAGCAGAGGTACTTGCACTGAGCGCAGGGGAGGAGGAGGAAGAGGAGGAAGAAGCAGGTGATGGGGCAGATGCCTCCAATGTGTAGTTACTCTCCACAGTGAGATCCCACAGGCTGTTGCACATGTGCGGCTGGATGCCATGGAAGGCAAAGAGGAACTCCTTGTGATCGAAGCCAATCTGTCCGGCAATCAGCTGCATGGTGTCCGTTTTGCCAATCACATGCTGCAGGCTGGTGATCTTTGTGTGCGTCTCCGTGGCCAGGACGCCCGTGATGAGGGCATCGTCCACCCAAAAGTAGTTGGCCTTTTGTGCGGCCTTGAACAGCCGCCGCGCCACCTCTGGGGCGTAGACGATGGCAAATCCTGGACAATAGTCCGGATAATATCGATGCGGATACTCCTTGTACGTGACCCGCCATTTGGACTGGAAAAAAAACTCAAATTAGGAATCTGGAATCTCTCCCAAAAAGGGATATGCATCTCCTCCTCTACTCACGCGATAGGATCGCTTAACCCTTGGGGCATTGACGGGCCTGCAGAGCAGCAGATCGGGCTCCAGCAGCATGGCATGCTCCGGCCGCGTGGGATCCTTCAAGTACTTGACCAACT
The DNA here is from genome assembly GCA_018150885.1 of Drosophila tristis. Lineage (NCBI taxonomy): Eukaryota > Metazoa > Arthropoda > Insecta > Diptera > Drosophilidae > Drosophila > Drosophila tristis. The sequence continues at coordinate 3,100,955 of JAECWT010000264.1, forward strand.
GCGGCGTATTCATGTACACATCGTCGTCCACCTTCACCAGCAGCTGGGCCTGGGGGCAGTTCTCGTTGAACCACTTGAGGGCCATCACATGCTTGTAGGTCATGTTGCGGTAGTCGTCCTTGAAGTTCCCCTGCACCATATCTCCGTTTTTGGCGTTCTCCTTATCGAGGAAATGCTGCCAGCTGGGCCGCTCGTACCACACATCCGCCAGCAGGAAAATCACTCGCAGGGGCGTCCGCTCGATGTACTTCCGCTCGGCCCACGTCTGTCGGATGAGTGACCGCTTCTGGTGGTTGAAGGGGGAGGTGTGCACGAGTATCAGGGCCTGGACATGGGCATCGCAGGGCGGCTGATTCATCAGATACGAGAAATTGGGCAGATCCATCAGATTGGTGGAGCCCTGGGGTACGGTTGTCCGCGGTGCCGAAGGCTGGGATGTCAGACTTAGATCTAAGCTATCGTTATTACTAGGGATGCGACTAGGGTCGTGTATTTGCTTTGGTTTGCTGCTCCAGCTCCTGCTCTCTCTCCCGACTCTTCCATTGGCACTTCGTGGCGACGGCGACGACTCCTCTGTTCCGCTGCTCCCATCCATATCCTTCTCGCCTCCTGAGAGGACTATTGCTGAGGCAGGGGCCTCTGTCTCCAGCATCAGTGGCTGCTGCACGCTCACCAGCCAGATCACGAGACAGAGATTCACGCAGATGACCAGCAGGCAGAGGGATCGCTTATCCATCATGCTACTGCTGCTGCTACTGCTTCTGTGGCTCCTGTTGCTGTGGCGGTAATGATGCTGATGCTGTTGCTGGTGCTGTTGCTTCTTTTGTGGCATGGATCTTGTGCTTGCTGTAACGACGTAGACACAGACTCAAACGGAAGCGTTTTCTGCGTGGCTTTGCCATTTAATTGGTACTCCGAGTGGCGACTGCAATGGCATAGGTAGAATGGCAGAAAGGTTTTTAGGTTAATAACAAAAAAAAAATAGAGTTGTCCATCCCCCCAAAGGAAGCCCCACAGTCCAGTCAGCTGCAGATAGCGGCAAATTCGATAATGGAATCAGCAATTAGTATAATTGATTGGCGCCATGCGCTACTTCGAGGCACTTCAATTTCCTCAATTGCTTTCGCTTGCAAGTTACGAGCTAAACACGAGTGTCAACAGGTCGCACTCGAGCAGCGGCTGACCTCTGTCAGCGGATGACCACCACCACCCCCCATTTAGGGGTTCATCCCTTAAGAACAATATTTGAAGACGTCATGGAATCGATGCACTCGATACTCAGTAGTACGGTAGTACTTAACTGCACACAACAAACGCACCTGAGGCATAACTAATTCAGGAGGACACAGAGAAGGAACACGCCCAGGGAGACCGCACACCTGATGGATTCCGTTGCGGGTCACAAGCTAAACTGTAAAGCGAACAAGAAAGGCCACCTTTATGGCAATATTCGGAAATTGAAATTGAAGCGAGAATTCGGGGTAATCGAAACGCAGATAACTCGGAAGAATTGATTTATTGCTGGCGGTTGATAGCAAAAGCATTGCTTCCAGCTAAAAAGAAACAAAAAACAAGCAATAAGCAGCAACTTCGTTATCGTTTTGCTATCAGGCATCTGAATCGATGTATGTCGATGACGATGACGTCGGATTCGTAGGTTAGCCTGATTAGAGACGGTGAGCGAAAGAGAGTGTTTCCTTATCGGTACAGTAGTGACATAAACTGCTGCATAAAAACATGGATTTTAAGTGCTTGCAATCGAAGCCGCTAGTGTTCTTTAAAATTTCTTCATACCCAAAGATTATGGAACCCTATATGAAGTAAAGAACATTTATCTATGTTTGTAGATCGAGGAAACATGGATGATAGATGAGGTCAAAAACTAAACAATATTGTTTTAAGGTGAGAAATGAGATGTCCACGATGTCTGTCTAACGAAGTGAATGAGCGAGTAGGCATGTTGGTACATTCAAGAACGACAGTAGCTCGAAGTAGCAGAGACTCGTGAACTACTCACTGTGAGAACCCACATATGTACCACCCATTAATAATCTACAAAACGGTTCATTTCAGGGATCTTGTCATCTCAATATTTCACTTCACTTTCATGGAAAAATGCAACTGTTGCGCTCAGCTTATCTACATTGAAAGTCTGCAATATTTTTACTGTCTGGGAAGTCAATCCATTGGCTTGATAGTCCCTGAATATCATGTAATACCATATAAAAGGCGAAGCACTACAACATTTATTGTTTCAGTAAATGCAATCAATTGTTCAGTTCAAACCTCCGTTGTGCCATTAAATATCTATCGAAAACGGGCGTGGACATGATTGCTCCTTGCACTTTGTTCGTCGTCTGTCAGTCTGATTTATGACGGAAAACTTTGTAGAATCAAATCTACATTCAAATAGAAGCAAAATCAGCGAAAAAAATCTGACACAAAGGTGGCACTTGCCTATCTCCAAAGTCCATTGAACCTCCTCCTGTCATAATTTAATTCATCATTTAAGGTTTTCTTTACCCACTTTTTGTTGGTGCACGGACGACGATACGTATATATTGTACGTATATATATTTTAAAGGCAACCGGAAGACGCACTCGTGCACATGTCCGTAGATAGACTGCTCCACCAGTTCTCCAGCTCCTGTAACTGCACTGCGCTGCACTGCACTCCACTCCATAGCCAGAGACAGAGACAAAAGACTTCCCCTACCCCCAGTCACGTAGTCGCAACAAAAAAATGCTATGGTGCAGCACCTTCTTGGTGCCTTAGCACATAATTGAAATGTGCAATGTCCATGGGCAGGTAGTACGTGGTGCTACCATATTATTTCTTGCACCAGAACAGGGGAGCCCTCTATTGATAAATGTCGAATGTCAGTCCAACGATTAGATAAGGGGGTAGAACGAAGGGAGGTTCGATTAGCTGCGATTAGATTAGCCTTTCCAAAATATCAGCAGCAGAACGCTCAAAACCCCATAAAGCCATGGGGCTTCGAAACGGGGCATAAAACAGCCACGGGAACGCGGGTATTAAAGCAGCAAAAAGAGCGAAACGTCAACGGTCTGGTCTAAGCACGAAACGTTAATAAACATTTTATATTCATGTAAATTCGTTCGGTGTTCGCCAGAGTCCAATAATAATTTCATACAGGCATGGTTAATAATGTAAAAGGGTTGTTACTACTACGAGTACTCTACCCCTCGGACACAGTCCTGGTGCCCCTTCTTCTCCTGCTGTTGCTCCTACTACTTCTCTTGCTGCTGTTGGGCGTGCAACTGCTGTTGGGAGGGTTGCCCCTAAGCACGCAATGGTTCAACAGCAGCAGCAGCAGCAGGGCTCAGTGATCAGGGTTCTATATCGCATAGAGTACGCCAGAGTGGAGTGTGAAGCGAAGTACGGCAGTGTAGTGATGGATGAGACCTGCCTCAGGATATGCAAAAAAAAAAAAAACAAACTAATTACAGCTGAACCTTTGACCTTTGCCAGCGCTCGCTCGCTCGTTCTTCCAGGGCCATCGCCATGGCTTAAAAGAACTCAGAAGCAAAACTGCAACTTCCAAGGGCGTTGGGGTAAATGCAATAATAAACTTCTGCTGTAGACTTCAGCGACTAAGAGGTGCGAAGGTTGCCACAAGAGTTGTCTTATAGGGAAATAAGGATAAAGGAGCAAATTAGAAAGGGATACCTGCACCCATAATATAAACTAAAAAAAAGATACATTTATCCCACTGATTGTGCGCCTAAGACCAGTAGTTACCCTTAGAATTCTTCAACTGCTTACAAGTGAATAATTTTCATAACGAATCTTGTGATAATTTTGTTCCTAAACTATTGCCATATAAATCTCACTTCAATCTGCTTCAAATGTCCCTTATTTTCCTGCCAACTCTCTCTCGCAGAAATACTCTTTAGGCCTCTCAAAACGAGACCAGACACAGTGGGAAAGGGGAGCAGGGTCTGTGGTGTGGAGGGGCATCCAAACGGTGTGTCAGCCAAGGGGCTGTGGGGTGGTCTGTGGTACGTCTGCCATTTGCTGGCATTTTGCAGTCGATAAAATGCCAACAGCCAACAAACAACAGGCCCGAAAACAACGTTTTTCAAGTCGAAGGTTAAATTTTATCGCGGTCGAAAAGGCAGAAGAAGCAGCCGGCAACAAAAGCAGCAACAAAGGAATCGTCTGCCTGCAGTCGGTCTTCTATTGTTTATCGAGGCTTTTGATTAGTTACAGACACTGCACACACCAGGCAGCAGAAGCAGCAGTAACAGCAGCAAGTAGATGCCCCTGCGCCATGTGGCTGGCTTCCAATTGAATGGCAGGCAGCGCGAAAACTTTTGGCTGCTGCCCAAAAACACTTTGAATGCCTGTCAGGTTGTCTCTCACTTTAGATACAATGCAATTTCTCACTCCCCTCCCCCCGCCAAAGCAGAGATATAGTAAATAAATTCGTACAACTGTATGGCAGGAGGGGCAGACTTTGACATGGAGACTGGGGAATGGGTTGAATGATGATATTTCAAGTGGCTTTTTCGTATGGTAATTGCAATCAATTCCAGCCACGAAAAGTGCCAGGTGCTGACCCCACCACACTTCAACAGATACAGATACATATGTATTTACAAATATTACTGGTATACATATATGAATCTATAGTATCTGTACTACGATCGAGTGGCTCTGAAAGGCAGTTTACAAGCGTCTCGGCAATTAGCAGAAAGCGAATCGGAACAGAACAAAACAAAACAGAAACAGTGTGCAAAAGTCTCACGCAAAAATAAACAAACTACAAAAAATACAATGACAACAAATTGCAAATTGTTGTGCCACTCAGGCCCCCTAGTATCGCATTACGTATACGCATTCAGCATCCAATATACCCAGCAAGCAATACTACTCACCCATTGATAATGATGATATTTTGCAATTGTGATGTGTGGTGGAAATTAGTTGCAATTTTGTGGTGTCTGTGTCTGGCTTTCAGATGGCTTTCAAAAGCTCTTACGCTCTTAAGCTATTGCCAACATTGGCTCGAATGACTGTGAAACCGGTTGGTGGAATTGGTAATTGGAATTGCATTTCCCCTTCCATTTATTGAGGAAATCAACTATTTTTCTTGTACTATGAATCAGTTGGGTTTTAACTTTGATATTAAGTAGAAATTTTATTTTAAATACATGGAAATAGATAAGTTATAACTCCCTACCAGCTGCAGGGCATCAGAGGAATTCCAAATTGGAAGAACGCTGATTCCGTGCTGATGTAGATGGGCGGCATCGTATTAATATGTTGCATAAAGATCCGCCGGTCATCAACAGCGTCTGCTCAAGGCGCTGACGCGGCAAAATTGGGGACCGCTGCACGGGCAGCGCTGCCCAAGCTGGGGGGTAGTTTGAAGCATATCATTTTCCCTATATCATATTTGTATTTCAGATTTATTCTCAATTTCAACTCAGCCAGATAATACAAATATAAGTCTTTCACTGCCGCTGGCTAAAGCCTCGACTTGAATAAAACTGATAATATGTATTTACTTAATTTATATATCCAAAACTGCTTGCTATACGGAGGAGAGATAATAGTATGGTATTTTTGTTTTTAAATAAAATTCATTGTTCTTGAAGAATTATCGGCTGCTTATTTACTTATTCTATAGTACTGCTGATCACCATTTCCTATATAACTATGTCGAAGAAGGCGATGGAGGATATATGCAAATACTCTCGATTGAACTGGAATTTCAATTAAATGTCATCTGGCCTGGCCTGCCTTTTTGCTCATAAATTAACTTTTATCCAGAATCAAGTGGAATCTTAGCTTTAGCTTCGACTATAATTAAGCTTTGCACTTCCTAAAATCTCTCATTTGTTCCCAGAGAGATTCTCATGCTCAATTATGAATAATCACCATCACCCCCCCAATCACCCTTGAAACGTTTAACAATCAAACAATTACAATTCATTTGAATGCATCACAGATGGGCGGACGGGGAACAACGGTTTTGTTATTGAGATGATGCGGGGGCATTGTTTGTGGTTCTACAATTATATGTACACACATACAAATGTTGAACAAATGGTCACGGCAATTGCAGCAGCAGCGTTGAAATGAATGGTTGACTATCTATGAAGCAAAGGAATATATGTGTCAGAGGCTCAAGATCTCAAGTGAGTGCCCCATTCAAAGGCCCACTTAACATCCTGTCGCTACCCCGTCCTCGGAATGGAGAGTCAAGAGTGCAACCATTAGGCCGAGAATGGCGACGGCGAGACAAATGTCTCTCACATGTTGCCACACACAAATGCCATCGTGCATGCCACAAATATGTATGTAAATACACACATATATATATAAATATCCAGACATGTCCCAGATGTCGGGCTGTGGGAGTGTACTCTCGAGAAATGTGAGTCAGCAGAGCGGCAGATTTGGCAGCGGTTTAAAGGAGTCCTCTGCCGCAGATTAAGAAGGAAATCGGGGGAAAAAAGAGAGGAAAAACCCAGACGCGAGGAACAGGCTGCAACAGCATGCTGTGAAAAATGACAGACGGAAAAGGGAAACACCGGAATCCCCATGCGATTCCCATTTTGCGGCTCTCGTTGGGATGGAAATGCTACATAAATAACGATGCCAGACGGATGGATATTTAGCGAGTGAGCGTGTATGTGTACTCTATGTGTGTGTGTGTACTCTATGTGTGCGTGTGTGTGGGTAGATGGCAATGCAATAAGATGCAAACTTGTTAAACATCCCACAACACAGATCCCCCACAAAACAGACAACAACGGATGCAATCTGCCCCAAAATCCAACGACTGGTTCCGTTCTGGTCTGGCCATACACTGTAAGAAATTTAGGGAATTGAACAAAAAATAAAAGGAAATAGGAAAGACAGTCAGTAGATGGTTAGATCCAAGATATATCATGAAATTGTACTGCAAAAGCTTCTTCGAGATCTTGGAGAACAATTTAATCGTCATTTGAGGTAAGAAATCAGTCATTTCATTTTAGCGATTTTTCTCTCTGTGTACGCCCCACAAAAAAACATAATTAACTCTTGCTCTGTGGATTCCTTATGGTTCTCTTGTGTGTGTTTTGTTTCCATAAAGAACATTACTCATAAGCCCCACACAAACGGATGCCCCAAGCAAGGCTCAGGCCATGCGGTGTCCTGTCCGGGAACAGAAGGAAAAGAGTGGCAGCAGGGAGGGTGAGGCAGCAGCAGGAGCAGCAGTGGGTGAGGAATACTCGAGTCACAAATGCATTACCCTTGATTGAAGGAAGAGGAGACAGAAGAGCAAGAGATTGACAGACTGACTGACGAACTTGCGGGACTTTTTCAATGACAAAACCCCAACTGGTGGCGCCACAATAAAGTGCCAATTAAAAGGCACTGGGAAAATAGGAGGGAAAATGCAAAATATACAACAAAAGTCAACAAATGTGAGGGATGATGATGAAAGTGGACGATGATGATAAAGGAAGGCCACACCCAAGTGGACAAGTTTATCCAGGGTATGTGCGTCCCGGGGTTGCTCGCTGGTTGCTGCTCGGTCGCTCCATGGCACACGCTAAATAATTTATGAATACCTTAACTTTTCCTTTTCCTTGAGCAGCGAATGAAAATTTAATTACAAGTTTTTTCACGGATCCAGTCCCGCAGTCGCAGTCAATGACCAGAGTCCAGTCTGCCGCTGAACCCCTGGCCAAAACGAGTTCCATGCACGCACCTTCCAAAGAGGAAGAGAGAAAGCAGGGGGGAAGGAACACGGGATTGGGGCCTCAAATATTTGTGTATCTCCTCCATAAAGAAAGGGAAATTAAATAAAAACAATATGGAAATAAGTGCCTGTCTGACAGGCGGCGGCAGAGAAGTGATTGCGAAATAAAAATTTGGCTTCCAAGCGATGGATGACTCACAGTCGCTCCCAGAAATGAAAATGTTCAGATAACAAAATATACATAAATGTACATGTATATGCTTTTTTTTATCGAAGTAGTAGACTTCTTGATGAAACTGCTGAGAAGTGCAGAAACCATCAACAGAACATAAGAAGGAAACTAGCTTTAAGGGTACCAAATTTTGGATACTCTTTCCAATCAAAGTTTATGCTAAATGATGTTTACAAACATTCTGAATTGGCATAGCAAATTTCTTTCTCTTTACGTGCGAAATATCAGCATGATTTCATTCGACTGCTATGCACTGCTCTCAACACTGACGATTTGTTCGTTATTTTAAGATACATTTTCCAAATATTTATAATAAGTTTTCCATGAGCCAAAACGTTTAAGGTGAGAATATACACTGATTATACTTGTATAATGATTTTTAATGGTACAAGTGAGAACAAACTGCTAAACAAACTTTGTTTATTTACATTAAATAAGAAATTCTCGGTAAATTTTCATATATTTCTGGCCTTTTCTATTGAACAATTTTAATGTAGGGCATTATTTCGATACGGTGGCAAAAATCCATTGAGCATGCACTCCATTAAGTGCTTGGAAATTGGAATTTGATTAGATTTCTGTACGTTAAAAACGTTTTCTGAAGGATTGGGCCTTAGGGCTATCATAACTCATAGGGTCATTTTGATTATCGTCTATATATAGCATTTTTCTGCTCTCTGTCCGTCGTCTAGTCGTGTAGTGCTAATTGCTGATTAAGCTTTTATAGAAATTTAAAGTCGTAGCAAAGCAGCGTTCCCATTTCAAAAGAGAAATTTGAATTAAAGCCGGCGTTGTCGAATTTGTAATACCCTGCTCTTTTCTTTCATTGCGAGGAGAGAATAAGAATCTTCTGCCCTTCGGGCATTATGTACGGGCACTCTCTTGAAAGTTCGCCTGGATAAAGTGTGAATAAGTGTCGGGCAGGGTATTTGAGTGTTCGTTTAAGATGACGCCCAAATGCCGGCTGCATCATAAGGCGGCAAAAGAGAAAGCCCAAGCTTAGGCCTGTGACGTAGGCAGACGTGCTGTCGAGCGGCTGGTAGGCGCAGGGGTCACTGTACCTGTACGCGCTAATAAAACTGCCGCCGTCTGGTGGTCCCACCGTTTGGCCTGATATCAGTGGGGTGGGCCCGAAGAGCATAAGAATGCGAAGAAGAGCAGAAGCAGAATCAGTGGCAGTGGCAGAAGAAGAGCAGTAGCCAAAGCAGAGGCAAAAACAGGGGATTAAGTGAACAAATTCCAAAATATAATAAGAGAGCGAGTGTGAGTGTGAGAGATAGCGAACGTGAGAGAGAGGGCGAGAGTGTGAGCTTAACGCGGAAGCTGCTGTAAAACAGAAAAAAGCAAAGCTTTATTTAGGTGCCAGAGAGACCATGTGATAGATTTTTAGCGTTTTTAGTGCAAATATATAAGGCACACACACAGACACACACAAATTGATTAAAATTGTGGCATATTGAGGAGTGAATGATAAATACACACGCAGACGCCATACACATAAACATATGTGGACCCAAGCAAACACACTCCACAGTGCCGTCATTTACCGCCAGGCTAAGTGGGCGATCGAGAGAGTGGAAGGTGAGGGATAATACAGTGGGTGTTACCGTGGAGCAGGGCCAAAGGCAGCTGCAGACAAGGCGAAGGAACAGTCGGAGCCCACAGAGACAACAAGAATAAGCATGCGTGCCACCGTGCCTGAACTTGTTCAAGGTCAATCCATGCGACGCCTGTGACGACGACAGCCACATGCAAAAAAACAAACACACAAAAAAAGAAGAAAAGAGCAGAAAAGAGGGAGAGGGCGCGATTGCCGGTGCCAAAGTTAAAAGTAAGGGAAATAGCAAGCAGGAGAACAAATTCCACCAAAGAAGCGCAGCAGCAGCAGCAGTAGCAACAACAATAAACGATGGGGCCAAAGAAGAGCGAGAGAGTGAAACTAAAGAGAGACACCGCGGGGGCGGACACGCAACAACAATGGGCCTTCGATGATGCTCGACAGGCGTCGTGTGATAAGAAACGCCTTAAGTACTAGTCGGTACGTGGATAAACAAAAGGTGTTGCTCAATTTTGGTCAGAGAGAGGGGCAGCAAAAAGCAGCAGCAGACTGCCAGAGAGCGGCTCCACTGATTGCTTAATTAAAATCAGACACTTACCTTTGTTGCTGTTGTTGTAAACGGCTGTTCTTGTCTCTCCTCTTGTTGGCACATAAAATTCAGTTGTAATCCTCTCAGTTTCACACACATGTATATACACACACGCATATGCAGCAAGGACACGCCAGAGACAAGAAAGAAATTCAAATTGAGAGCACAGGGGTGCTATTCTTGTTGTTGCTCCTTAGGCTGTTTGCATTTTTAATTAATTGTGAAAATTCACACGACACGCGCACCACACAAGTTTGGGGGAGAGAGAGAGAGAGTTACTGTAACCGTAAGTAACAGTTAACCGAAACGCCGTTGGTTACCCACCGACCGAGAACAGCAGGTCACACGCGCGCGAGTTCCGATTTGGATTTTGGCATCAATTTATTGGCAGCACTAAAATAATTTACGATTTCTTGCGGCTTGATAGGGTGGGGTAGGCGGGAGCATGCCCACATCCAAGCTGGAGGACACACACACACACATACGCAAACGCAAGCGAAAAGGAATGCACAAGATGATGAGAAGAAGCAGCAGCTAAAAGGATGCTGTGCGTGGAATTTTTCGCCCTTCGCACTGTTCTTTTGCACGTCGCTAATTTGTTGCTAATTTTTACTAAACGTTTCTCAATACGATTCGAGTTTGATATTGCACTAAAATACCGTTTATTGTTTCTTCTTTTTGAATATTCTAACAAAAACAAAAAATGCCCGCGGCACGACAGCAGCAACCGCGCGGACCAACCTCCCTTTCCCGAAGAGGTGACAAACCATCGTGGGCACTATCGATAGTATCGATATTTTGCTGCTAGCCTCTACTATCGATGGTTTTGAGACTATCATGATAGTATCGAGATACAGTCGTTGCGCTTTTAATATGTTTGGATTGTCTGCTATAAGATACGAAGACACATTTGTAAACAAATCGACAGGTGGCATCTAATTTGTACAATGGACAAGTTCCTAAAAGGTTTCAATGGTTTTTTAATAATTATCAGAGCTATCACGATAGTATCGATTGTTTCTTCAAAACATTCAACGTTGATATTCCTCGATTTTGATATTCCGTTTAATATTACTAGCTAGCTGGGACTCTCAGCTCTAAACAAATAATTTTATCCGATAGATACATAAATTTTCTACAAGATTGGCAAGTTTTTAGAAGTCCTTTTTATTGGATTATTTACATATTAAGGTTCAAACAAAAACAACATAAAACGAATGTGTCGTCGTTTTGTGGCGCTGCCAGACTCGTGCAATTCGTAGTTGCTGCGGGCTGCCATACCGTGATATTTTGTGATATGAAATTCGTCAATTTTGATATTCAGTTTAATATTACTAGATAGATGGCCCTCTCAGCCCTACAAAAATAATTTTATCCAATTTCTCAATGATTTTGTTTAGGATTGGCTAGTTTTCAGAACTAGCTTTCATTGGATTGTTTACTTTACATATTAAGGTTCAAACAAAAGCGGCCAAAGCATAAAACGTAATTGTTGACTAAATGTGACGTCAGTGTTGCTGGTCAACCAAGTTTCTTTTATGCGTATGTACTTTATACCTTATTTCTTTTAATTGATGCTAATTTTGTTGTTCCAAGCTCCATTGAAACATATTTTTCCCATACAAATCAAATGTATCATACGGGAACGCGTAGGAATGACGCAACAATGAATCTTCATTCCAAAAAATCAGCACCAACCAATGAAAAAGGTTGAAATTTAGGTAGTTTCAGTATTTATTGTTAAAAGGGAAGTATTTTCATTTCAAGTCAACCCGTCGGAAAATGTCGCGTGCGTCAAAATTGGCCCTAGATAGGATACTTTAGCCTAGAGAATATCAACAGCTACAAGCTGGAGAGCTCCCTCCACGGAATATGTTTACTATTATTTTAAGCTTGCTTAGATTTTACATGTATTTGATAAACAATTGTTTGGTTAAAAAATGAGCCAAACCAAGCCCATTCTAGCGTTCCTGTTTTTAGAAAAATTTATTTATGTGATCAGAGCTAATTGTAGGTATTGTAGGTATTGAAGTGGGGTCTTGTTAAATTTGAGAATCGTACATTTATATTTATCCTGGGAGTCCGCCAGATTCATTTGGCGATATAAATACACGCCAGACCCGACTTGCTTCCACTTATGTAGACGGCCTATCATCAACAATAAATATTTTCTTTATGTACTGGTCTGGTCGCCAGATTCATTGTTGCTACGCGTTCCCGTTAAGAACATGTTTCTCTCACCACGAAAATTAGGGGAAAGTCACCACAAAAATGCTCTCTTCACCACTGAAAAGAGAGCTAATTTTAAAAACCCACCACGAATTGAGAGCGAATTTTGAAAAACCACCACGATTTGAGAGCGAATAATATCGATATTTTTGTGCGCTAAATGAGTTTGGCGGTCATTTTCAAATGTACATATACATATGGAAAAATAAATATTTCACTTTTCAAAACATTCAAAACTATCTATGGATCAACTATCAATCGTTTGACAGCTCTACGTGCCCGCTCTCTTTTTCGTTTGCTAGCGATGGCATGCAAACATCGATAAGGTGCTCGTGCCTCGATAGCCCTGTTTAGCGGGTACATCTATATGTTTTCCATTATATTGGATATGGAGAAAGTTCTCCGCCAAGAAAGTTTCTGCTTGTTAATGCATAGTATTTCAAGAAATTCTTTGAGCGTTCCCCGTTTTTCAGGAGCAGATTTTAGCATTTGTTACGACACGCGCTCGTTGGAGCGGGCTGACCTTACCTTATATAGACACATACCACACTAGGGATGGCAAACAAATATCGATATGATGGGCTGCAGCAGCCCAGCTGTTTTCAAAATTGCAAGAACTTATCAAAGTAAAGAAAACAAACAAATCAATCAACACATTCAGCATTCAGCAGGATGGAAAAACTGCATATCACCTGCCGGGAAGTACAGCAGGTATTGCGGAGATTCTCAGTCATGGCTAGGACCTCACCTGGCATTTGTGGGATCCATTCGGGAACAACGTAAACAGATTCCGCAGCAGCAGTTCCATTTATTGCTTTGTTTTCATTACCATTTATAATATGGTAAAATCGTACATTAAATATCTTTCAAATTTATTTTATAATCTAATTTTTCACCTTTCAGCTGACAGCAGTGAAGGGAAAAGCAGCAGCAGCCGGGACTGTTCCATGAGTCTATGTGGATAAAAGTAGCTTTGATGACTGGGAAGTTTTCGTCCCTGCCCTCAAGGCTGACCATAATGACATGACTGTTGCAGGAGCACCTTTGCCAAGATGGTGCCGTGGTCGTCTAGTGCATTGACGCATCCACCCGCGGCAGACCGGACTTCGTACGCAGCGCCAACGAAGTGACAAAAAATCTGCTGTATCTCCGCTCAATCAACGTCCAAGGGCCACGACAACCCACTGGCAATTGAGCAAATCTCAAGCACCGACAGCTTCGAAGATCCAGGTCTCGGAGGATCTATTGACCATACGACACAGGTCGCAGGAAATGCCACCAGAAAGGAGTTGCTAAATAAGCGACCCAAGGGTAACGTGGCAAGCAGAGTATATATATCTGATGGGATGATCATAAAATACGAGTATTATATATTAAGATATAGATATTAGACGTATAACGTTCTGGATGTATTCTAAAGCTAGTGCGTTAGTAATCGTACAGATATGTATTAAGTATGGTGGCCACCCATGAACGATGTACGCCGTACGATGTACGAGATATATATATATATGTATAGATAGTACCTATTATGGTATACGTTTGACTAAGACAAGAGACTAAGACACTAAGGTTTTCGATTATAATGAGTAGTTTAGTTGTACATGAAAGCGATCACAATTGTCAGATGATGGAGGCGTGTGCGTTGACCTTAACGATCTAACTTAAGGGCTAGCATCTATTAGGCGACTTTCGGCTTGCTGGTGCTGGCTCTGTCTCGCCGCAGCAGGAGGCTGGATAGATTGCTGTACGGCAGCTCGAAAGCCAACGAGAAGAGAATCGAAGCCAGGTAGCAGATGACAGCAAAGCCGCAGGTCACAACGCACTGGAAACGAGATAATTCATTGGCGATCAGTGGCGATCCTTCACAGAATCCATCAACACTTACCAGCATGAAGGGATCCGCATGCGTGCTGGAGCTGGTGAGGCTGTAGAAGAGGGCTATGACCAGCGGATTGAGCAGATAAATGGCGTACGACAGCCTACTGACATGCTGGAAGCCCTTGGCCTCCAGCAGGCGTGACCACCAGACACCTCGCCCACCGGCACTGCCCGCTATCATCCAGCAGACGCTCAGCGAGAAGAACAGGCGGCCCATGACAAACAGCGTGATGGCCATCAGGGGGCCCAGATCCCTCCTCACCGTCGAGTAGATGCACCCGAAGAAGACGAGCAGCGCGAAGTGCCAGTACAGACGCTCGCGGGACTCGCTCAGCTCCACCTGGAGGCGTCGCTCCATGAGGCACCAGGCTGTGATGGCGCCCAGAATGTAGGGGAGGACCCGCACAAAGGGCGACGTGTAGATCTCAGTGCCAGTGGCAAAGGCGGCATCGAAGGACAGCTGAAACTTGATGCTCAAACCGATGCCATAGGACCAGACAACGGTCGAGGCGAGGGCGGAGGCCACCAGAGCTTTGGTTACCTTGGGATGCCTGCAACAGAGAGGTTAATGCCATTGATTTAGTCCCAAAGAGCCAATCAATCACTTACTTCACATAGAGGAATAGCAGTCCATTGGCCAGCACGAAGAACTGCATCTCGCAGGCCAAGGACCAGCTCCAGTTGGCGCACATATCCCTGTGATCGAAGAGGTTCTGGATGAAGAGGAGATTGCGCCACCAGTGCCTGGAGCACATCTCATCGAAGCGCTCGTTGATGTGGTAGATCGAGACATCTCCAATGTAGGCGTACACCAGATCCACGGTGGCCATCACCACCAGATAGAGCGGTCCCAGGCGCAGGTAACGATGGAACAGTAGCTTGCCAAAGAGCTTCAGATTCTGCCGCAGGCTATTCTGCCGCACTGCCTCCATCTGCTGGGAGTTGCGCAGAAAGTTAAAGGTCTGCAGGAAGCCACTAAAAGGGGGGCATAAATCAGTATCTTCTGTATTCATAGGCTCTCAAGGACCTCACCTGATGGTAAAGAAGACATCCACCAGCAGGGGGGCCGAGGAGACGTATTGGAAGAAGGCCTGCTCTGCATACGATACAAGGACCGTCTTGTTGTGCACCGTAAAGTACATGAACCACACGACATGGAAGACCATGATCCAGATGGCGCACACTGACCGCAGTCCGTTCATCAGCGGTATCTCAGTGGGGCTGTTCTCCCGCACCGCGAAGATCTTCGCCCAGTTCGTGGGCACATCGAAGCACTCGACAAACTTCTGCAGTCTCCGCCACTGCAGCATAGAGTGGAGTGCCCGCCACAGTTCGGACTCGGCCGGCGCCAGTAGCCCAGGATCATCGACAGTCGATGGTGGCGCCTTTATGGCTGCCGTCAGCTGCTGGGCGCAGAGCATCAAGGCGCCCGTGGCCAGGACACAGGCCACCAGCAAGCGGAAACTGGGGCGCTCAAAGAAAACCTCCTTCAGCTGCAGATCCTTCATGTACACCACCTGGGGGCGAATGTCGAAGATCTCGCTCTCGGTGAACATCCCACCGCTCACATACTCCTGGGCCAGATGCTTCACCTCCTCGGAGCTGCAGGCCCTGGGCAGGCACAGGCCAATGTGAATGATCTGCTCGGACATCAGCTTGATCTCCACCTGCCAGGGCGAGCTGTGACTCAGGTAAATCACACGGTAGTCCATATCGAAGGGCGCCTGCTGTGTGATGATCCCATAGTGCATCACCCGTTCGAAGTTCTTCGAGAGGGTAATACCGACGGGTCGTTGCACCCCGCGACACGCCTCACGACTGCCCAGCCAGTAGTTCTGGCCGTACACAAAGCCAGACGGTTTCGTTCCAGAAGCATCGAGAACTGCAACGAGATACGGGGGAGAAAACGATTGATTTATGGGTAAAACTAAAGGCCGCAGGTCGCAGAGGTTTCGTAAAGCAAAGGAGAAACTGCAATAAAACTTGGGGACAAACTTGGGGCAATGAGCAATGCAACTTGCCAATTATATTTACTGGGAGTACAGGGATTTAAGATCATTGAAGGTCACTCTTCTAATGAATAAAGTAGGGGAACCTTCATGTTTACGGTAAGCGCAGTGTTTTGCATGGAATCTCAGTACACTTTTCCACATGGGAACTCAGTCATTCACTCACCTTTCATGGCCCATGGCTGTTTGGTGAGTATTCCTCGCTGCACCTGACGCAGCTGTCCCTGGCATTTGGGACTCACTTGGCTGTCGTTGGCGGGCACCTTGGTCAGTCCAAAGATGACGGAGGTGCGTGTCAAATGCATCTCATGGGGAGAGCTCACAATCGATATCGTTGGTGTTGGTTCCTCTGGCAAAGTATGCGATTCATTCAGATGACTTTGATATCTCTCTGCTGCTGCTGCTGCTGTTGCCAATGTGTGTTTTGTGTAGAGCTCTGATTGCTAATGTCGCCCTTGGCAGTGCCTGTTCCAAGCCACAGCCAGAGCCAGAGCATCAGTGCCAGCCATGGCATAGAGGTGCGCCGCCTGATCTCCATGATGTGCTCTGCTGCCAAGGTACTTACTGTATGGTTGGATGTTACCTTGGCTTATTACTTGGCTTATTTGATGTTGGTATTACTATTGGTTGGCTTTGGCTGATATTTGGGCCACGTTTATTTTTTGTTTGGCTATTTGATTGCTGTTTGAAGGTCACTTCACCTTACTTCACCTCTCACCCCGTCCTGCCTCTGACAGGGGCTAACTGTTATTGATATTTGTTAATTGATTTGCCAATTGAATATTATTTTTTGGTGGGTTAAAACTTTCGTTCAAAACCAACAAAGAAAAAAGCCATTCAAAAGCGGTAAGCACGTTTTCGCAGTAGTACGAGTATTTTCCCAGTGACACACATTGCACCTCTACCATTCCTTCCTCTCTGTGCCATTTTCCTCGCGCTCTCTCTCTCTCTGTTGCTCCACTCCTCTGTTGTCGTAGAACATTACGCTGAAGCCTTCACACCTCTGTTTTCATAGAATATTACGCATACGGCTTGGAGGTTCGTTTACCGGTTAAATAGTCGTAAAACCCCGTCTCGGGGTTACACACATATGCGGGTTAGCTGGCGCTAACCAAAGACTCAAAGAGAGTGAGAGAGAGACGGAGAGGGAGACATGCCTGCTTATGCAATAATTAACATTTAACACATGCGTTAATAATTTTGCATTTTATTGTTATTGTATATTGGCTCCCAGCGGAGTAAAAGTTTGTTGTTGTTGTTGTTGTTTTTATTTTTTCGAAATGCCACAAAAGAAGATAAACAAAACTCAACCCAATTCCGGCTGGCAGCGCGACGGCACTGAGAGGCCCGATACACCCCCAGTACAGAGAGACCCACGGGCACGGGACTAAGGTTCAATTGATTGGTCGCCCAGCGACGCCAGCGCCGTTTGAGTTGTTTGCCTTTGAGTGGGTCATGATTGGGAGTGATTGAGTGAGTGTAGTAAAGCGCCTGCGCGCATGTGTAAAAGGGAGCACGGGCAGCGACGCGACGCTGCTGCAGCGCGTACTGTGGCAGAGGCAGTTCCATTTATTTGGACAGCGCCGCCGCCGCCTGACCACACACAATCTGTAGCGTGTTGTTGCTGGCCTTTCGTTTTGTATGCCCTTGGCGGGGAGGGTATGTTGATTTTTGGGTAGTATTTGGGCAAAGGATGAGAAGAGAGTCATGCAGTCATGTCTATTGGTCATTTTTTGGGATTCTAATGTGACAAAATTAAAGTCTTTGAAGGAATCTTTGCTACACTCTCTAATCATTTCAAGAATAATTCATATTTAAGGGTATCAAAGTCTGCGACTTATCTATGTATCTCTCTTGTTCAATTTTGGCTTTGGCAGACGCACTCACTCACTTATTCACACACTCACTCATTCATTCACACTCTCACAAGTACGCAATAATGCCCAAATGCTTATTGTTTATTATTATTTTGACTAAATGAGCGTAATCAAAAAAAAAAAAAAATGCGCTTCAAGAATTAGGCGAACAGTGGTCCGGCATTGGCTTAGGCTTTGGTTGTGCTCCGGTTTGGTTCGTATTGGGTTACGGTATACGGGTGCGGTATACGGTTACGGTTTCAATTGAGATCTTTTAAACGAATTTGCATAGTTAGCGCTTTCCTCAGAGGCGCTCTTTTAAGTTGGCTTTTGCATAATCTGAGACGCCCATTGGATGGACTTTGTTTAGTAGTTGCGGGGGGAATTTCGAAATATGTTTGATCTGCATTTTACATAACGAATTGGTGTGTGAAGAGTGTTGCATGATCGGGAGAGAGAGAGAGACAGAGACTGAGAGAGAGGGAGAGTGGAGATGCTGATTTTACACTGGCTGTTGTCTGCCCACACGCGATGCTGCCTGCCCATAGAATCCAATCCATCAATTAACATGTTGTATTTGCACTGAGAGAGCACTGTTCCCCTTATTAGAATCTCCGGCACTCAAGACACTTACTTACTTTTTTGTATAGTATTTGATTATTTTTGTTGCTTGGGGAATTGGGGAGAGCACTTTGTGTCTCTGATTTATTTTCACTTTTTAACTACATTCCGGCTCTAGTTGAGATGGATTTTTCTTCTTTTTTTTGTTTTGTTTTTTTATTGAGACATTACGAGAGCAAAGATCCGCGTGTTTCGACTTTCGTTTTCGTTTCTGTTGCTGCTGCTGCGGCCGCTGATAAAACGCACTGCACAACAGATTAGCTCTTTGCCTCGGCCACTGCCACTGTCTCTTTCTTCGCTTCTGTTTCTTCTGCCGTTTGCTTCTTCTTTTTGTGGCCCTGCAACTCGTTTTTCGTTGACGTTAACCGAATTTCATTTTCGCTTAAATTTCAACGAGGGCCAACGGACAGACGACAACAACGCGTGCAACGGGCGTTTTGGAAACAACTGTGCGAGGCTGCATTTTGGCTCAAAGTTTTATAAACTTGGTCGCCCGCTGGTCAATTGTGAGTGGACTGCGCTGTCGGCGCGCAGTCGCAGCAGCCGCCAGCACCCGAGATCTGGAGACCTGAGAGATAAATCAACAATGTGGAATTTCGAATTCCGTCTCAAGATCAACAAAAGGTGCAGAGGCAGAGAGAGAGCAATATATATAGAGAGAGAGAGTGAGAGAGACTCCCTTGTTGGAACTTTCGTTGCCGAATATCCAATTCGACTTCGGCACACGCACATCCATACCCTTGCTCCCGCTCTTTCTTTGGCCCTTGCCGATCATTATTGAAAAGCTTTAATCAAACGGTAGTTTTTTGAGTGGTTTCTTAAGAGGATGCCGCTTAAGATGGGATCATGGTTTATTTTAAGACTTTGTGCAACATTTGCGTAAGTTTAGATTCATTTCATTTGACTGCGTCGCTTAATTACAGACTACAGGATTCTGTAGGTTAACTTGTGGGTACATTTTGTACGCTCTTAAAATATATATTTTTAATTGGATTTATACCATTTATTTTATTTTATAGCTGAGTTGTCTTTAAGGTCGGAGGCCATCTGGTTTTCGAGTTTCAGCATAGGGCTGAAAGCACGCACAGCAAAAGGCAGAGGAAACGAATACACCCGAAATCGGGGTATCGTGAAAAAGGATAAAATATCAAAAAATTATACTGCCGGCACCACAACGGCGTGGCACGTCCACAAATAGCCGAGTAAACTTAAAAATAGAGTTACATATTTTAAACGTACTGAACTCCGCAACTGGCCACAAAAAAGGGCATACTTTTTGGAGAGAAAAAAATAAAAGAAAGACTGCCTCTGCTCAGTTATAAATTTAACTCCACTGAAACTTCACACGACTACAATAACTTGAACTTAATCATAATAAGAAATTATATATATTAAAACGGGAGCCAGAGCTCAGACCCTCACTCCAGGAGTCACTGCTGTTACAGTCACAGGACTACACAGTATACTTGGGAATGACCTTCACCTCAGGCCGTTTATTCAAGCTTGTATTAATTCCATGGATTTGAATTTGACGTACGGGACGATTCGTGAAGTGGATTTCCTTCGTGAGTCCTTTGGGATCCGAATCGAAAGTTGTCAACTTAATCCAGACGTCGGAGCTTTTGACATGTACGATCCAAGAACCTAGACCAGAAACAGGCACGGTCATACAGTTGATTACGGACAACTCTTTGAGAGAAAAAACAGCTAAATAGCTAAAATGCTTGTGGAACAAGCAATAAATAGAACTTTCTCCCCCGGCAACATGATGCAACGGTGGGGTAGAAGACTTTCAGACATTTTTTTATCCATGGCGTTGAGTATTTGGTCCGGCTCGAATATGCCAGTGGGTCGCACCACATGCTGCAGCTGTTGGTTAGTCATTAGCGGGAGACGTATGTGTGAGATCACAGACTTGATGTCCACGCTCGGATTGAAGAGACCCCATTTGCATACAGTCTGAAAGATTTCAACTTCGGGAGCAAAGAAGGTGTCCCGTTGTAGGACTTCCTCAAGTGATTCCTTAGACAGCCTTTCAAAGGACTCTTGGTTTAGCAGATCGGACGCATTGTGGTCCATAAAATTGAGGCATTCTTTGGTCAGCTCGTCCATACTATATCGGCGCGCTTCATCCAGGATCATGCAGACGTTGCTGACGGCCAGATTCTGCTGCAGATGTTTGTTTATGGCCGCTTGGACGTTCTGCAATCCGTACAGATGGGCCAATTCGAGCACACCTGTAATGCCCTCCACGGCCAGTGTGGACAGTGGCAGAGTGCCCGTGTAAATATAGCGCATGATCATTTTAAATGCATCCACTGGCACCTCCAATCGAATTTCCCGCTCCTTTAATTCTCCCTTGTCCCCGTAGAGCATGGCACGGAAGTACTCACTGCGCGCCGCCAGAATGTTGCGGTGGGCCGGTAGCCGCTGCTCCTCTACCAAGAACTCCACGTCCGAGTAGAGGTCGTTCATGCAGAGGCGTCCCATATCCAGCACCACGAGATCGATGTCGTCGGTGCTGGTTACCATCGTGGTAACAGGGGAAGACGCTTCGTTTACCTTGGCGCTCATTTTCGTGGCTGGATATCTGTGCATGGAATGAATGATGTCTATGTACGTATTATTTATTATTTATTTGTATATAAACTTACTTTATTTCCCTGTTTTCTTGATGTTTTTAATGCGCACAGCTTGTCTTTAACCACGCTTTCAATTGAAGGTGGCAGCGGCTTCAATACATCGATTAAGTCCTATATCGACCTATCGGTATATTGTATCTAAACATCGATTAAATTTTATATTTTTCATTCGTTTTTTAAATTGTTTAAATCAATTGAAATACCATTGATTCTTTGGAGATGTTTGTTCTTTGGAGTTTTGTAGTTTGAGTACAGCAGTTTTTGCAGTTTTTTTTAGAGTACGCGGACAACTTACGTTCAAAAAAGCAGGGATATTTAATAACCCGACGCTGACGACACCGAACGCGTTCAATTTTTAATTCAAAATGATATTTCTTTCGCCTTTCGAAAGCAGCGTATGCACAACCTTTTTTCCAGTGGCCTTCGATCTGTGAGTTGTATGTTTGAGGGACCTAACAACGAGTTGGAGAGCGAGAATTTTATGCCAAATACTGTTTTCTATTGTCCAGGCTTTACTTACAACAAGGTATGGTCACTCGAATTAGGTGCCTTTATACATATATATTTGAACAGCAAAATCAGGCCGGCTTCATATTGTTACCATACCTTCTGATCGTGTACCCTTCACTCGTCTCTCGCTGCTGTTGTGTGTATTTAGCTAGATTTGTATGCGTGGTGTGTAAGTATGTAGTGTAGGTACATATGTATGTATCTATTTTTGGGGTTTCCCTTATTTTGTCTTGACAAGTAGGCGACTTTAAGTGTTTGTATTGGAATAACGGCGCGACGCTACGTTCTGCGGAAGGCTTAATTGTGCATATATGTATTTTATTTTTTAATTTTTCCATCATATTAATTTGAAATGCTAGAGTTGGACTTATCACTAAATTCAATTTACAACTGCCAAAAGCTTTGCTTTTAGTTACCAATTAATTCCGCTAGAGCCCGCTCTGTGAAAGCCAGGTGATCGGTGCTACTCAACACTAAAAGATCAGCCGCTCTCTCAGAGCGTGTTTTGCTCTCTCTATCTCTCATTCACGCATCTTTGGGCAACATTTGAATACCCTAGAAAACAGAGGATGGTATGAAGTCGAGTTGTTTCTCGACCCCTTATAAGATGCATGTATAATAAAAACATATACATATATTCGATAATGAATAGACGAGTCTGCAAAAAAGTCTCCCAGTTGTAAATCTATAACAAGGAAATCTTTCTTTTTATGAACTCCTTCCATGAATAAACACATCGATCTGACAAAGATCCATTACTGCGTTGAGAAGCAGCTTGGAGAAGAGAATTTGTAATTTAATTCGAGCAGTTAGGGTATAGAAATGTCTATACTCAACAATACCTAGGACTGTAAACCGGTTTACAAGCAACATGAGTACGGACTACGAGCAACATGCAGGTAGCATTGGGCAACATGACGTATCCGTCGGGTGGTACAGTGGGAATAATGGAAGCACTGTGGAATTCAATCTATTAGCGGGCCGCGGACAAGTAACAACAGAAATAGTGCCGAATTTTGCTCCGAATTCAGAAAAGTAGTTCCGTTGAATACGAAAATATCCATATGCAGATGGAGATACGAGTAATGCCGCCGTGAAAGAGAAAACAAAAACGAAAAATTTTCGTGGGTGCTGAAAGAGCGCGGGCGCAACCGAATAACTTCACGATATTCACCGAATATATCTTAGCCAAGAGCGCGGCCTGATCCGTGCGTATCAATCAGTGTGTGTGTGTGTGCATGTGTGTTTGTGCATTGATGTTGGTTGTGTTTGTTTGTGTGTGTGTGCCAGAATATTAACCGAAAGCAAGTGCAAAAGAAAAATCATAAACAAAACGGGCAACAAGTTTTTTTTGCGTAGAATCGAAATTCCAAGAAAACAACAGCCGCAGCCAGCAACCAGCAGAGCCGTGTTTTTCGAATCGTATTGTTGCAACTCGTTTCGGTTTGTTTCGGTTGTTTTGTCAAAGCCACAAAGCGGGTCAAATGCATAAATAAACCAGCCCGATTTCGCTGTGAATGAAACGAAGCGAAATGAAATGCGAAATTTGTTATTATTTGTTTGGCCTGAAACGAAATTAATTACAGCCAGCATTGTCATTGCAGTGCATCTGTACTCGTATCTGTATCTGTGCCGCAGCGCAGAAATCGGTTAAGTTTATGTAAAGCAACGTTGCGGTGTTGAGTATCGTCGTATCGTCTTCTTTTTTCGGGCACCACGCCGAGAGTATCTATTGTCGTCCCGCTCCGACGCGTTCATAGAGCAGCGCGAAAGCTCGGCTTAGGCTAAGAAAGAGGGGACGAGAGAGGTGGAGAGTAAACAAATGACTAACTGTCTGCACTGAATGCGTGTGCACGGACAGGCCCCTGCACTTGGCGGACCGGACACCTGAGCGGACATCCCTCGCGCATCCACAAATGGCAGCTAAAGTGAGTTTAAACATATTTTAAAGCACTCTGGACGGACTGACCAACTGCGCGGGTAGCCAGCCAAATCCAACGTTTGGTTCTCACGACACACACAGCAACAACAACAAAAAGCACAGCAATCCCCACAGTGGGACTCTGGCACCTTTGAACTTTAAAGCGGGAGAGTGCAAGCGTGTAACGGTGCCAGAGCCGAAACTAAAACCAAAAGCAAACAGACATCAATGAGCAATTGGCAACAAAAAACAACAACAACAACAATACAAAAAATACGTAACAAAACAGTAAAAAAGCAACAAAAAACAGCAGACCAAAACCGGGCCCACAAAAAAAAAGGTTCCAGGCAAAAACAACTGTTGCAGCAGGCCATGCTGCAGATGGAACAGTGGCACAACGAAATTCTGCAATAGACTTGGAGTTTAGAAGTGCTTTTGGAGAGTGGCGGGATGAGGGACTGGCGGGAGAAAGGGACAAAAGATGATTAAGCTCTACGTACTTGCTTACGCATTTAATTTGTTTGCTAATTGACCAATTGAGAGAGCGAAAGTAGCCAGAAAGAGAGGAGCACTAAGTCTCCCAATGACCGAATAATCCCAGCTTACTCTACTTGCTTCTTTTTTTCATAAATTTCCAAGAGAAAATAGATTTCCTTTTATGCGCATTTCCATTCAAACTTTTGGTCTCAGCTGTCATTGAAAATTTGACCCACTGTGCCCTGGTCGAGTGCATTCTGTGGCCATGCCTCTAACTGTAATGGACATGGACAGTCGCGTACCAAGGCGCACTTGTCGCAGAACAGGTTTAATCTTGTCGCTGTCGCTGTCGCCAGTCCATGTTGTTTTTGTCGTTGTCGTTGTTGCTGCTATTTGTTCTGTACGTGTTAGTGTGTTTCTGGGGTTTTTATGAGAGCCCGCCAATAAACTTATTAATGGCCAATGCATTTTTTTCATATTTTCCTGCTGACCTCCGAGAGTCTGCCAGCCAGAGCTTGAAGCTGGAACCGGAGTATGGTTACGGCTACGGCTATGGCTATGGCTCTGGGTCTCGCTCTGGGTCTGGGTCTGTCTTTGGCTTTAAGCAAATTGAATCACCTTGCCGTTCTAATTTGCCAACTGCCACCGATCGTTGCAATAATTGGAGCGTGGCTAATGTGTCTGGCAAGAGCCGGGCCGGGCCGGAGTTGCATGAGCCGTAGGGAAAACAAAGGCCAGAGGTCGAGCTCATTAGCCCGGATCAGAGCTTGGGTCACTGGGGAGTTGGTGGGATGCCACGCCTCCGCTGCGAAGCTAGAGCTAGAACTTTGCACTGCATTGTTGGCAGCTTGTTTAACATTTAAAAATAAACTTATCATAAATCGTGTAAACTTATGGAAAAACACGAACAGAAAGAGGGGACAGAGAGGTAGAAGGTAGGTGCGAAGAGCGAGAGACAGTGAATGCAAAATGAAAACTGTGTGAACATTTTGCTGAAATTGAAAAGTTGTTTGGCCAGCCGCAGCGTTGACCATAACCATAACACAGTGGCAATTGCAAACAGACAGATGGGACAGACAGCCAGACAGCCGGACATTCAGAGACGAGACCGCTTCGAACCGAACCGGTAAATGGAAAACGGATCAACTGTTTTGTTGGTAACCGGACGCCGGAGCCAGCCCGCTGCATCGGAGAGGAGCAGCAGCAGCATCGGAGAGGAGGAGGAGCAGCAGCAGCAGCAGCAACAGCAGCATTAATTGCATTGGAAATGGATGCTAACGGAGCTGCTAATGTGACGCCAATGGAGCATTAAGTCGCTAGTTAGCCGCCAGTTGTGGGTCTTCGTTATGCAACAGTGATTGTTGTGGCTGCTGCTGCTGCTGCTGCTTTGTGACTCACTGCAGTGGCCTGCAAGCCATTTGCCTAGCCAAACGATAAGGTACTGTTAGGAGGGCACATGGCACTTGGTCTGGGGCGCGGCACGTGCACTTTGCGCTAATTAAGCGAGTTGGCACACCGACCACCGACTGACTCTAACGGGCCAACGGGCGTGTTTATGGGTATTTTAGCTTAATTACCTTTTTAACTCGAGGCGGGTGACTCATGGGCGCGTCTAGAAATTCCTAATAAATCGGTCAGCATTGTAAAACGATCAACGCAGCCTCCACTTGAGCAAAAACTTCTCTTTAATCCACCCACGCGGCTCTTCGGGCGGCACCTTAAATGCAAAATGCGAGAGACACAAAGAGTCGGTTGGATGGAGAGCCTTGAGCTTGACAAAAGAATACGCAAATTGCAGCAGAGGGAGAGACAGCGAGAGGGAGAGCGGGGAAATGCTTTGTGGGAAGTGCATCGGGAGCACTCCCTGTCCCACTTCCACCCACATTAAAGCGAGATGGTCTTAGATCATTGGAAAGACCATGCACGGAAGAGGGAGAGGCACGGCTCTCTGTGTCTTAATTTCTTTTGAACTGTCATAAATTCTGTTATGCTGCTGGCCATATGCGAGATTAATTTATCCAGATGATTTACCTAGTAATCGAATATTGTTTGGTATTGTGTTTCAATTTTCCTGGTCTTGCGGTGAGCATGTTATCTAATCGTAGCCGATAATTATCTCTCCCTCTCTCTCTGTCTCTCTCGTTCTCCCTTGGGGCTGTCACTTGCGCTTTCCTTTGCATTTAGCCTTTGCATAACACACACGCAAATTGCCCATCATCATCCACATCCACATCAGCATCCACTTTCCACACACTCCACACATATTGCCTGACCGCAAACTGCAAATTTGCCGTAATGACTGCTCCGGCACGTTAACTGTCATTTTCAATCAAATTCGCATCCCTCCGTGTGCGCCGCTATAAAACACTTTTGAGTGCCTGCCCATTAATTTTCAGCGCCTTTTAAACTCTTGCACAAACAGGAGATTTGGATGGAGCAACGTTAAGTACAGGCCCCGAGGGGGCGAATATTAAACCCCACCATGTGGGAGAGTCCCAACTTCTTGAAGTTTGCCGTAGTTATTAGCAAAAATCCACTCATAAAAACCCGAAAAATCTAGCCAAATATTTGCTCACTTTACACACAGTCCAGAGCGAGAGAGACAGGGAGAGAGCATGCCTCGATTCCGAGAATCAAACGTGTAAAAATTCGCCAGTCAAACGATTATAGACAGTGGGCCAACAACAATGGGGCGAGCAGGCATAGTATTACGAGTATATTCTCATAAGAATACGTGAGTGCCAGTGCCGTCGCCTGGGTTCAGGGTTAATTATTCTAATGCACGCTTGGACTACTCGGTCTCAGATTGAGACTCGACTTGATTCGACTTGACGTGAGTGCTGCCAAAGTACGCCGAGTGTATGACTAAATTATGCACTATTTGTATTATT
This sequence comes from Drosophila tristis, assembly GCA_018150885.1. Classification (NCBI taxonomy): domain Eukaryota; kingdom Metazoa; phylum Arthropoda; class Insecta; order Diptera; family Drosophilidae; genus Drosophila; species Drosophila tristis. The sequence continues at coordinate 3,128,092 of JAECWT010000264.1, forward strand.
AAATGTATGTCGGCACACACACTCAATACTCAAAACTCAGTACTCTAAAGTTACTTCATATTTATTCTACATAATTATTTTATTACGCGCTAGCGGAAGTTGACGACATCTTCTGTCGATTTTGTGTGTCATGCGTGGCTTGGAGTTAACAAAAAAAAAAAAAACATTCAAGGAAAACGCAGGCCTTCATGGCTGACAAAATTCTCGAAATAGTCAGACAAGACAGACACTCTGGGCAACAATTTTGCGACTAATTTTTAATGAGTTTATAAGTTTAATGTCTATATTTTCCCGAAAGGAAGTTGCATGGAAATTTTTAATTGAATTTTCCAGCACTAATAAGCGGCAGATCTTGGCTGGTTAAGCCTGACCTTTGGGCGCTGTATGGACGGCCGGCCGGCCGGTAGTATTGCATGGTTATAATTAGCCAACTGTTGTCGGGTGCTTTCTAATTGTTTACCCCACCGCATCAATAATTGATGGGATGCAGCGCCACATGCCAGACATTCCCGGTAGAGACTTTATCGGCGCCTGCCTGCCAATTAGCATAGCCAACAAACAATGAGGAATGCCAGCGATTGGCTGGCGTACTTAATCCATCCAGTAAGTCTTAGTTAAATATGGCACTACGCCCCCACTAGGTGTCGTCTCCCACTAAGCGGTTCAATCTTTTTTTGTTGCGATCTTGCACTCACAGCTGAGATGGATTGCCTCAGAAACTGACAATAAAATTTGCATTTGTTTTGTCTTAGGCGATCCGCTGCGATCTCTCCCGCCGACTGATAAAATCGCTCGTTTGATAAAAACATTTTTAGCTGGCCGTGTCGTGTCTCTGCTCGTCCACGATTTCCCAAGCGCCAATTTGCATGTTTAATCAGCTGTGGCCAAGTTTAACCCATTGTTTAACACAATGGCACAGAGCGAGAGGGCCCCACCAGCAACAACACAACAAAAAGCGAACCCCATCATCGCACGAGCAGTTTGTGTGGGCGGTTTCGAGATGGGGGGAATTCTATTATGGCCCACCTCGACCGAACCAAAAAATTCTTTCGCACGCCTCGGCTTCTCTCAAGTGTGGCCAAATGGATTTACAAGATTTTGATTTTGGGTTCCTTCATTTTGTCACTTTATCAATCATCGTAAGAGTCCGAAACAAACAGCCAGAGAACCACTTTGGAACTCATCCAATTGTAAGGCCACTCGAAAGTTTTTTTTTGTCAAAACAAAAAAAATTTTCTAAGCTGGAGCTTTGGGGCATTCTTTATGTTTGGAGTTCGTTTTTTTGTAGAGATTTTAAGCCCCTGTCCGGTTAACCATCAATGGGTATCTCCCCAGTCCAGTCTACACACACACTCCTCCACCCAGTGAGCCATTTACTTGTCTGTAATCTTATTGCGCGCTTTGTGGTCGTTAAGTTTAGAACGCTGATGTTATAACAAATTAACAAAAAATACAACAAAATTATATGTATAATCATATAAAGAGAAACCGAGAACGAGCGAGTCAATGGCATTTCTTATAATTAAACTGGGAGCGAGCTTAATGAGCCGCCAGGCAAAATTATAGCTAGAATTACGAGAAATATATAATTTAAAAAATGGTTATCGTGTCTTTTTGCGACTGTTCTTTGATCATCATTATAACCCCCCATCATCATCTCTCATGCAAATTTCTTTCTATTCGACTTTTCTTACACAGCCATAGCCATAGCCATAGCATCCTGCTTGCCTCAATTAATCATGGGAACTGCCAAAGGCAGCAAATAACTGGCAAGACATTCGGCTATGGCTAAAACGTGCATTGAACTTTGGTTTCTACGCTTTTGCTCATCAGCGAGAAAGGTTCTTTGGATGTAAAAGAATAGAAATAACCACGACTTGGGGCTTTGTCTGGCGCTGCCTGCTGCTCATCAGCATGACAAAGAATAGAATAGAAAACGCTGACTAAACGCTGACCCTCACTATGGTCTTATTTGTGGTTTTCTTTCTTTCAAACATTACGCAAAATCACCTGGCCGCACCCACTGAATGGCGGAGTCTTCTCTTCTCCGGTAGCCAGTGCCGTTTATGCCGCATACCAAATCGAGTGAAATTGTCAACGTAATTTTGCGCAAGCCGCGCTGCAAGCAAGCCAAAAAAAAGGCCCCCAAAACACTTGGGCTTCTCCTTTGCGACGACGATGTGTTTTAATTGATTCCCCAACAGGCAATGACACACATTGCCATAAAAAATTCATACATAGTTGCTTATGTTTTAATGGTCTAACGACGACGCAGCGAAATAACAAAAAGCTGACAATACTGTCAAGCCTCGTGTGTATGTACAACAGGGCGTATGCGTGCCGCCTCGACTTTGGCTTTGGGATTTTATTGAACCGCTGGCCTGTACAGGCGGCTGTTACTTTGGATCAGGCATGGATCGGATCGGCGACCTCAGTTATCACTCTTACTTACCGCGAATTATAATTGATGGTTGGCTTGGCTTGGCTTGGCTTGGCTTGGGTTGGCTTGACTGCCCCTGTGATGGCCGCGTGTCAGTCCGTCGGTCCGCCGGTCCGTCAGTCCGTGCCAAGCGGCTTATAGAGCTCTGTATAGTGATGGCTGCTGTGCTGTGGGTTATCTCTGGCTTGTATGTTGTACAAATATGTGTGTACAACTAAGCAACATAAATCTGACCCTAAGTGGCCAATCTTTTAAGGTGCGTTTCAATACCATAAGGCTAATGAATGGGGGGAAAAAACCCCAGGCAATTTACTGTAATGTAGAAGCGTGAAAATTACACAATTGGATAACTCGTCTAACTCTGGCAATTGATTGAATAACATGATAATTAAATAGATAATCAAATTGTTGCGATATTTCTAATGTTTTTCATTGACTGATGATTGCAATTGTGCGATAGACGTTAGATCACTTTATGCTAATGATAATTCTATGCTCGTTCGCTGACTGAAAGTAACATGAATTTATTAACATTGACTTTCTTAGTTGTTCCGATTTTTCTTTTGGGGAAAATGATTCCAAATTTGTTAATTGTTAATTAACAACATTTAAAGTAGGTGAATAAATGTTCATTTATTTAATCATTTAATATGGCATTCCAACATCTACCTCATTTTTAGTACATTAAAGCCGCTTAGCTTCCTGCATAAAATAGATTTTCTATTCCAATGACTTCCCTCTCATTCCTTTTCCAACTATTTGTGTACCAATCAGCGACATTTCACTAATGTACTCCGATCTCACTCTCTCTCTCTCTTCTCTTCTCTTCCGCAGCAGCAACGGCCAGGCGTACGATTTCCCAAAGCAGCAGCACAGATAAGTCGACAGCACGACTTGAATTATTGCACGCAACAGCAGCAGCAACAGCATCGGCAACATCGGCAACATCAGCAGCAACTGCAACAGCAGAGAAAGGGGAGAAGCTGAGCAGCGAAGTAGGAGGCGGAGGAGGAGCAGCTCCATTCTACAAGACAATTGTGGAAAATTGTAAAACCCGCGTGTGTGTATTTGTGTGTGTATATGTGTGTGTGTGCAAAACGAACAATAGAAAACCAGATAGAAAATCAGCAAGCAGAGAAAACAATCAACGAAAACACACAGCAAACAGCACAACAGCAAAGCAGAGCAAAAGCAAAAGCCAACTATAATTTTGGGATATTTATTTGTATGCTTGGCTTACGATGAAAATTCATCGAAGCAATGAATCATTTTGCTGTTGCTGGTTGTTGTTTTTGGTGGCATTGTTGGTGGCTGAGGCAGCAGCAGCAACATCGACGACGACAGTAAGTGAAACGCAGACGAATGCAACAAATGGTGCAATTAGACAGCCAGCAGTGGCAGTGGCAGCGGCAGCGGCAGCGGGAGCAGAGGGAGGCAGGGAGCCCAGGCAACTTCAACTGGGAGTGCAACAAAATGCGACAGCAGCAACAGCAGCAGCAGCAGCTACAGCCGCCGTCGGTGACGGGGAAAGCCGAAATTCAGCGGAAATTTTAAGCCCCAGCGATGTGGGTAAGTTTTCCATCCATACTTACAGCATATATTACCCGTACATACGGGCCACACCACACACCACACACCGAACACCCAACCCCCGACCGCCGGTTCCAATTCACTCACGGGCAAGAAAAAAATTGCCAACTAGCCAAAATAAATCTATGCCAATTATTGACCAACTGCCAGCAGACGAAGCAACAATCGCCGGTGCAACGGCAACACAAGAAACATTCAGGTTGCTGGCCAACAAAAAACAATTGGCCAGCCAGCCATCCAGCCAGCCAGGCAGTCGGTCGGCCAGGCCAAATGTGGCCCGAAGAAGAGGCGCAACCACATCAGCATTGGGCAATCTTTTGCATTTCAAGTGGGCCACAAAATGTTTGTCATCTGCGGCAGAGAAAGGAAATGGTTTTATGGGATTGTCTGGAATGGTTTATGGCAGTAGAGTAGAAGCTAAAGAGGAGTGTGGGAGACTGAAGGAAAATGCTTTAGGGGAAAATGCTTTTCGTAGCAGAACCTTCATACAATAAGATTAAGATTAGTTAACCCATTTAACTTTAATTTAAAATATATTAAATGAAAGATTTTAAACTCTAAATATATCTGAAGTAAAAAGGAAAATCATCAGCGGAATTACTTAAAAAATACTCTTTGCTTCCATCAACTGCAAAGATATATTTGTTTCTAAACGAAAGATTGTTGATCAGGCAGAAAGGAGTAGGTTGTAAGGATTAATGATATTGCAGAAGTAATAAATGGGAATCTACATATATAAGTTGGCATCCTTTACATTAATAACTTGGATTATTTGCAGCAAGCTGGAAAGAAAAAAGTGCAAATTGTTGTGGGGGGGAGCAAATGACACTACTTTCAAACTACTTATCGGACATGTTAATTATGTGCAACCGTCCCTCAATCTCAAAATACGAGTACCCATATATTGAATTAAGATACAACTTTAGCGATAAACCCACAAAAATAAAGCGAACCCATCCACAGGCTGCAACCGATCGAAAATATGAAACCGTTCTGCAAGGGCAAATGTCGAGGTGAAGATAGCCTTCCTTTCATATAACCGTACCCGTACCCATACCCGTACCCGTACTGGCACTCGTAAAAAATACAAATAAAAATAAAAATGGTGTGTTGCAAGTGTGTGTGTGGAGATTGATTAGACGAGCTCTTTTGTTCGTGGCTGCCTCACACTTGTGAATGCTTAAAGCAATTGTTATTTCAATTAAGTATTTTCATAAACAATTAAGTTCAAAAATGGTCTCTCGTGGGCGTCTCGTCGATGGTCGATGGTCAATCTTTTGCATTTGAACTGGAAATGGAAATTGAGTTTCTACGAATTGGAATTCAATTGAGCAGCTCCCTCGAGTGTTAGGCCTAGACTGGAGTGTACGAGTGCGAGGTCCAAGGGTAGCTAATCCCTCCATTCCATATGACAGATCACAGATTTTGTTGGTGGCAAAGTGTTGACACGAAAAGGGCGCCCCCATCTGCCCCATCTTTATTCATGAACCTTTTTTATGTCTACATTTTTGTATAGTTTTCTTCCTCTGTGCTGTTTTGATGGCCTGACCCCAGCAGACCCCAAACACCAGACGTCAGTGCAAAGGGATTACATAAACACTTTGGAAGCTCTGCGGTGGGTATGGGGTATGGAGCATGGAGCACGGGGTCTTGGCCGGGCCCAGAGCTAACTAAACAAATGTTAATGCATTTTGATTATTTTTAATTTATGCACATTAAAAATGTGCGATGAATGGGCATATTTTTGGTTGTATCTTTTTCGGTTTCTTTGGACTATCTGGCTGGCTCTTACGAAATGCAATTTTCGTATCGCCTGGCAAGTTGTAGGTGTCGTTGCCGGACACTCGAGAGTCGCCCCGAATACTTGAGAAAAAAAAAAAAGAAATCCTCAGCCGAAAAATATCAATATTGGTGTGGTTTTGGCCGCCTCTAGTGTTTCGGCTGGTGCTGGTGTGCTCATTACGTTTACCTGTTTCTTTTTTCTTCGTTTCGGAGAGACCCCTCATGTGCGTCCATTGCGTAATCCCACTCATTTAGCAGGCGGTTTTCGAGCAGAAGAAGAGCGCAAAGAGCAAATCTAAAAAGTCAACAAAGAGTCGGCCAAGTCAGGTAAAACCGCACAGCCAACGAGTCAGCCAGTCAGCCAGCCAGCCAGGCAGCCAAGTGCATTCAGGCAGCGTCTTCTGCAGCTGCCACTGAGACCAGGGCGTATACGCAATATGGGGGCGTGCATTCGATATGGGAAATGGTAAGAGATGGATGCATGGATGTATGGATGGATGGATGGAGGCATAAAAGGAAAATCAGTTGAATCATTGTTGCCAGAGGGGGCAGCACATCGACCGAAAACTGTTTAAATATTTTTGGCCCTACTGTATTACGTACTTTGATTTTGTGATTTTGCTTTGACTCTCTGCTCGCTGCCCTGCTCTCGATATGTACTCGTAATAACAAATATTCAATCAAAATATTTGCCCTGTTCATTATTTGATGGGGCCTCTGGGGCCGGGCCACACATGTGTAAACATGGCTACACGGCTTACGGCTGTAGGTTCATTTTTTTGTATAATAGATCTTCATCACGGAACTAATCGTTGGAGTCGATTCAGAGTCAGAGTCGAGTCGGTGTTCGGATGGCAAGGCCAAGAATTATTTACATATAATTATGTAAAGTTTTTTTCAAGCATTTCGAACAAGATAAAAGAGAAAAATAAGAATAAATACAAAATAAAAACAGAAAAAATAAATCGATTTTTGAATATGAGATAAAAATCACTTGTACAAAAGATTCTTCTACGCGGTACTTAGGTAGTACACAATTTTAAAGATAGGAGAACTACAAAAACTGAGCGTCATAAAAAATTATTTTATATGCCAGACTGCAGCCAATGGGAGAGCCTGATTCGATGTTTCTATATTTAAATTGGTTTAATCTAATTTGCTGAAGGACACAGCGAATCCCCCAATGTTAGTACAATTTCCTCCAATTCTTCACGCTCTAAAAACTCAAAATTCGAATTATTTTGCCCAAATATCATATAAAATAAGTATTATATATTAAAAACTAAATTATTCATATTATAATCAACCACTTTTCACTTTATTTCCTACACATTTACGTTCCTTTTTCATATTTTTTTGGTTTTGAACTGAATTTAATTTGAAGACCTCATTTCCATTCCCATTGCTAGTTGTGGTTGAGTTTTTAAATTTTTTAAGTGCTGTTTTTGGCGCTAGGAAAAGGAAATAAAATGCGCAATTTGTGTGTTTCGCGGTGGCCGCGGTGAATTTCAATTCGGCTTTTAGTTTTTTTTTTTTTTATATAAAATGTTTATAATTTCTTTTTCATTAACTTTCGTTGCGAAAAAGTTTGCTTTTTGCTGCTGTTCGTTTGTGGCGGTTTAATGAACCCTTTTTTGTGGGCCTGGGGAGGTGCACCAGCAGTTCCATCATTTGGCTAATTTCCCCTTTTTTTAATGTTTGTTGTTGTGTTTCTTGCGTGATTAATAATCCAAATGGCCCACAACTGTGAGGGGGGTGGGGTGGGGAATGGTTTACAGGTTTACGGGGGTTACGCAACGAAGATGATTTAGTGGGGGACTTAATTAAAAATCCGTTGGGACAAAAGAAAGTGGCCGAAACTAATGATGGAGAAGGGTGCGCAGAGGGGCAGATCACAGAAGATCACAGTGCATTGCGTAAAAAAAAAGCTGGCGCTGATGAGAGACGTTGCTGGGTATCTGGTAGCTGCCTCTGGGCTCTGGCACTGCCGCTGACTCTGCCTCTGATGATGATGATGATGAACATGTGCCACGCCCCACAGCCATTTGCAACGCCTCAATGCACAGCTGCTCTGCGTGGGGGTACGACGAGTATTGAAAAGTTTTCCAGGCAGAGAGGCACAAAAAAACGGAAGCCGCGCACAATGGCAGCAAAAAAAAACACACACACACACAAAAGCGCAGGAGGAAAAACAAACTAGCGAACAAAAAACAAACCTTAGCAATTATCCAACATTTAACAAGTGCATACGATTGAGGAGCGGTATTCATCCATATATATATATATGTTTCTATATATAAATCTTTTGTGAGGGCCCGCCACAAGGTGGAAATCGGTCTACGTAATTGCGCCATTAAAAGGTCAGACTGGCGGCTTCCCCAACAATCCAGCGCCAGCGTTGAGTGCTGTTTTATCTGTTTTGGGGCGTCAGCAGTTTGTCAGCCAAGGGTTAACAGCACCATCACGGAAACTGAAACTAAAAGTAAAACTAAAACTCAAACTCAAACGAAAACTTCAACTAAAAGACTCAAAGTGCCAGTGCCAGAGCCAGAGCCAAAAGCAAAACGATTCATTTAGAGGCATTTCACGACAACTTTTAGCTGCATTTCCGCATTGACATCCGCGATGGCTTTTGCCATGGCATGGCTTTTCCTTGACTTTTCCTTTAACTGCTGGCAGTACCTTTGCCATTTCTTTTGGCTTTCTCACGTCGTTGTCGTCTCTGGTATCGCAATGCACTTCCTGCATTCGTCTCTGGCGGCACCCACAAGAGTTGCAGAGTTGCAGAGTTGCAGGCCTGCAGATGGAGTTGCCCCGAAGCACTGGCTCCTTCTATGGGTAAAATGTCGCCTGCTTGAACCGGACTACTGGCACCGCACTGAGAGGCTGATTTGCTTGGCCACTCCCTCGTATGGCATACACCCCCGCTAGGCGGAATCTTTCTCTCGTTATGGTCGCTGGCATCGCAGGCATTCGATTTTTGGCATTTTCCGTTTGCCGTTTTTGCGTTGCATGCTTCGATTTCACATTAGAAATGCTTTCGATTGGCGGCTCTCTCGGACTGGCCAAGACATGTCTTGCATGGCTGTGCCTCTCTGCCTCTGGCTGTTTTGCGAACAAACAAAATGACCAAAACACGTTTTAGCCATGAAACGTGGGCCAGTGGGGGATGTCTGAATGGTATGGCATGGTATGGCATGGCATGGGGGATAGGATGTGCGATCCGATCGGATAGGGTGCAGCACTGCAGCGCAGCAAACGAAAGCGAGACAAAAAAAAGCAGCCAGCAAATAATGCAACGAAAGCGGAGAAAGTTTTTGTTGCTGCCAAGGCGGCATTTAAAAAATTGTATTTATGAGCTGTGTCTGCAACAGTAACTGTGTGTGTATGCACTTGTGTCTGGCTGTGTGTGTGAGCAAACCAAAAAGCAAAAGTGAGGCTGTGCCGCGGCCCGCGTGAATTAGTGCCAACGAATTAATGAAAGTTTTCAGCGATTGGATTTGCATTTCTTTGAGTGCTTGGATTACTTTCTTTCGTTGGCCAGGAAACACACCAAACAAAGAGAAAGAGAGAGAGAGAGAGTGAGGAGAAAGAGTTGCTTCAAGGTCACCAGTTAAACAGTGCGTTTCGCCACTGTAAGATTCAAGTGCTGGCTATGCCGAGTCTTTGCCTTTCATGACGCGATTAATTGCTATTTAACCAACTCGGTGGCTAAACGATTGCATCGATAACACAGGGGCAACCATTCGATTGTTGCCACAGATCCATAACCGTTTTTATGCGTTCGATTTTTGTTACCTGAAAATCAATTGATTGACGGGGTCTTTATATCGATTTTATGCCCCTATTTGCTTCCTTTTATAGCTCGAATAAAAAACACAAAGTGAATTTTCATACCGATATCCATTAGATAACTGGCCGACTTCCTGCCCCACAGCTGCCAGCAGCTTGATAACAGTAAACCATAATCAAAAGCGACTCTAATAAGCAGATAGGCGACTTGGCGTTTTGTTAACTAATTGGATGCCACAACAGGCTATGATTTAAGCCATTTGTCTGCCTTTGAAATGGAAGTTTAATCCACAGATTTGATTTATTTCTTCGTTCAGAAAACATTTGAATGTTCTTTAACTTTATTTGTAGTGCATTTCCATTCTTTATATTTCCACGGAAATTTCGAAATTTTCGCTCTCAATTTGCTTTTTGTTTTGTTGTTTGTGTGTTTTTTTTTGGCGGCCTGTGCAACGTTGCGTATGATTGACATTTGTGTCACAGACACAGGCCCATGCCGAGGCCCGTGCTGCCTGCTGCCTGCCTGCCATATGATTATTTTGTTATGTATTTTCCGCTCATTCAATGGATATTTCATAACTTTTCAAGTCGAGTGTGTGACACCATTAAATAAGTTTAGACAATCGAATCAAACACAGCTGTCAGCGGCAGTGTAGGTACACACCAATCAACGCAGTGCAGTTTGTATCTCTAATAGAATGGTGTGGTATGTGTGTGTGTGTATCTACGGGGGTATGTGTGTGTGTGTTTTTGCTTGTCAATTAGCAATAAAACAAACTGCAAAGTCAGCTGCGTCTCTATCTGCCACTGTCAGTGCTGCCCACTCGTGTCAGTAATTTATTTTTAATTAAAAGTTCTAAACAAAAGCCCAAGACATGCGATTCATTCAAGCGCTAATACCCAAACCCAGACCCAGACCCAAACCCATACCCATACTCGTACCCCTACTCATACCCATCCATCCAACATACTTTTAGTTTATTTCTGTGATCCATTCGGACATTATCTATGGCTTTGTGCAATTAAGGGGAGGAGGAGGAGTAGGAGTGGCAGACGCTGTTGCTGCTGCTGCTCTGGCGGCTACCTTGATGGGGCATTGTGCGCTGGCCGCTGTGATGCCTCATTAGCTGCCAAATAAACTTGGCTTTGTGGACAGAATTTTGGCCAGGGGTGGAGTCTCCGTCTACGCCATTGTCTCTGCTTCTGGCACTGCCTCTGGCTGTGGTTGGGGGCCAGAGTTCGATACCGAATTTCACAGTACATACAGCAAACAAAAATGTAGAAGCAACAGCTGCCTGGGCATTAGTCATGCCGTCGCATCCGTTTGGCTACTTCTTCTCTCTCTCTCGCTCTCACACAGCCAGCGATTAATCACCTGCCCAAAAGCTGCACAATTTTGGGGCATTATGTAAGCACTTTTAAACAGAAAGATTAGAATTAAACACCGAACCGAACCGAACCAAATCTCCAAAATCTCCCCACTGGTGGTGGCTTTTTGGCAGATCGCAATGCCACCCCAAAAGTGTCAGAGGAGCAGGAGGAGGTGGAGTAGGAGTAGGAGAGCGAACTGTTTCTGTTGGCCATTTGGCTTTGGTTCGTTGTGGTTTTGGTTTTGGTTTTCGTTTCGCTTCGCTCAGCTTGGCCTGAACTAAGGCTGAGTCTGTCTCTGTCCCGGCAGCCGACAAAAGTCGTGGTGTATATATGACCAAAATCAAATTAAAATTCCACAACGCATGCCAAAGCGGCTACGGCGGCATGGAGAGACGATGGCCACAGCAGCAAGCAGCAGCAGCAGCAGCAAGCAGCAGCAGCAGCAGCAGCATGGCTAATGCCAAGAAGTCGCACAGGCCACGGTATGGCCAGGCCAGGCCAGACCAGGCCATAGTTCCCAATACGATAAGCAGGCAGAAACCTAAATGAAAACACATCGACTGGGAAATACTCTTTGCTGGAGAGACAACAAAGGGATTGCTGATGGCAGGGCTTGGGTGTAACTTTTTTAACTAAAGTTTTGATAGAGATTTGCATGGATAGTCCCTACGACAATTGCTCCCTTTAGTTGAGTTACCTTTAGACAGTGTACAAAGCCATAGCCATCGCCATAGCCATAGCCTAGTCGCAGCACTGTCTGTGACTGCGGCTGAAAATGGCAACCGTTGGACGGCGTGCGGGCTGCCTGTCGTTTCATTGAAGGCAGGCAACGTGACGAGACGCCCAAATGGGGCGCACAGTGTTGTACAATATGGAAAATAAACGAATACGAAAAGCGTATGGTAAATAGAAACACAGCAAACGGCAAAACAACTTGGCCAAAACAAAGACAAATCGCTCAATGGCTCCGTGGTGCTGGGTGGTGGGAGAAGTCAGTTAGTTATTCAGTCAAAAAAGCTACAAGTGGCCAAAGTGCGGCAGCAGTGGCAGCAACAGCAGCAGCAGCAGCAGCAGCGGAGGCATCTGCAACTTGTTCTAGACGCCGTTGTTGCGTTGCGTTGCTGTTGCCGCGCTTGAGATGCCAGTCAGCCGCCTAACCTTGGCCCAAACTGCAAGCCAATGAACTAAATGTTTGTGAAAAGCAGCAGCGACAACCGTGTTTTCTGCTTGGAATTGTTTTTGGCAACGTGAAAATTAAACAATTGTGCAAGCCGCTCCGAGTCGCGGCCGCCTTGTAATTGTTTGCAACTGATTCATGGGTCAGGCAGCGAGGCAGTGAGGCAGCCAAGCGGCAGTCAATGGAATTAGGCCCATTGCTCAATTCGGCGAGAATGGCCAGCTGCCTGCCCCGAGGCGCTTAGAACACAAATTGTGTGCCAGTCACAACTAATTAGTGGGCTGCATCCACAGTTCGCGACGCGGGTAGGGGGTGGGCTAACTTGGACCAGTTTGTAGCAGTTTCTAGGCTAAGAAACAGTTGAAACAAGCTGATTAATGGTGCGCCCAAAGAGTGGCCCCAAAGATGTTCACGAGTTGCTGCTGATGGCTGGTGATACCGCCAAACAGATGCCGAGATGCTGCTGCTGTGGGATGATGACGAGGCCTTTACCTTTACCCATAGCCATAGCCATAGCCATAGCCAAAAGATCGCATTCCAAACGAGTTTCGTGCTCTGTTGTTGATTTAGTCGCAATCTCGCGAGATTGTTTTTCCAATATTTTGTCACGATCTGGCGTGGAGAATGGAAATTTATGCATACATCGCACTCATATCTCGCCTCTCCCCTCCTCCTCCTTTGCAGATGCTGTCGGGGATAAGCCGACCACCTATCGACCCTCGGGTGCTGGTCGGCCATCGATTGCGCCGCCCCTCAACTCGGCGCAGGATCGGGAGCGCAAGCTGATGAATGTGCTGGCCGCGCGGCGTACGGCGCTGCATCGCGGTGGCTTCCGCAGCCGCATCGGCGGCACCACGGGACGCAGTGGAATATCCCAAGCCGGGGCGGCGGCGGCTGCTGCCGTGGAGAGCACCTCAAAGTCACCGAGCGATCCGCGGTCCGTGTGCATCAGGAATTGCACCAAGAACTTTACGCGCCGCACCACCGCCAGCTGCATGCGGCAGTGCGCCAACTTCACCCGCATGGCCATGGCGGGCACCATGGAGCAGCGATCGGGCGGCAACAGTTCCGCAGTGCCCAAGGGATCCCACATGAAAGTGGGTGGCGGTGGAGCGGCGGCAGGCGGCGCCGGGGATCGCGACACCAACGAGATCCTCTTCAGCGATGAGTCCTCCCACGGCCTCTTTGTGGTGGCCAAGGAGCAGAACGACACGCTGAACCACATTGCGGATGGCACCAAGTCCCCCGTGGTGGGCAAGGCTGTGCGTGGCAAGGCCACATCCATGGAGCAGCAGCAGCAGCAGGAGCAGGAGCAGGACGAAGATGAGGAAGATGACGAGCTGAAGCCGTACGTTTATTTCGGTGCCAAACTGCCGCCGATTCGACCCGCTGGCCTGACCATCAAGGCAGCCGAAGGGGATGACGAGCATCCGCGTGTGCTGGAAGTGTCAGTCGCGCAGAGCACCCCCAGCGCCACTCTGACAGCGAGCAGCACATCCATGCCGGTGACTGCCACTGCCAGCAGACCCACAGTCTCCACGCGACGTCCCCTGACCGCTGTGGAGCGCAGTCGCAGCCGCTACAAATACCACATGCGGGAACGGGGCATAGCCCCAGCTGACCCCCCACCACCGTCCCCCGCTGTGATTGCACCGCCAGTGAGCCGCACGCGGTATGTGGGCTCGGGTCGACCCACAGCGGGACTGCAGACCGAAACGGAGCTGCCCAAGGCACCTGTGATGGTGCGTCGGGTGGTGGGGCCCAAGGCACCGCAGCCTTCCTCCTCCACGCCGCTCATCATCACAGTGCTGAGTGCGGAGGAGGATACAACATTGGGGCAGGCAGAACTACAGACAGAGGCCACGACCAGCAGCACAACAACAGCGAAGCCTACAACAACGAGCACCACGAGCACAACAACCACTCAAGCACCAATTAGCAGCACCACCACCAGGAGAACAACCACAGCAAAAAGTACAACAACCAGCACGACTCCTGGCACCACTCCTGGCACGACTCCTGGCACCACTCCTGGCACCACAACCATCCGTTCCGTCATTCCCACCACGCCGAAGCGTAAGAGCATCATCGAGAAGGACACGGAGCTGATACGCGCCCTGGGTCCAGCGCTAACCCAAGAGATCAACATCGAGGATCAGAACAATCTCATCATCTTCTGCAACAACACCTCCGACTGTGGCGCCACGCCGCGCACCACCCACACACAGCTGTCGCACACCACCGACTCCAGTTCGAGGATACTGCGCACCACAGTGCTGACCTCAGTGCGATCCACAGTGCATCCCCGAACCAGCACCACCACCAGCAGCACCACCACCCAAGCAGCCCCGACTGCTGCACCACCCGCTGATGTCTACATTGGCGTGGTGGAATCCTCATCCTCTGCCACGCCGCCGCTGGACATTAGCTCCACGATTTTGATTGCCAACGAGCGCGATGTGGATCTGGAGCTGCGGCGAATGAATCTGGTGACCTTGGTGCTGGTGGCCGTGGGCGTCATTCCGCTGGCCGCCATCATTCTCTATCTGGTGCGCAACTATGTGGTGCGTCGCAGGGCCAAGAAGCATGGCGAAGTCTTTGATGTGTGCATCACGGACCAGCAGCCCATCAGTCCGGTGAAGAAGGTCGACTCCAAGTACCAGCTGGACGAGGAGGAGGACGAGGTGGATCACCACCACCATCATCAGCAGCAGCAGCAGCAACAGCAACAACAACAACACCAGCATCATCACCAGGCCATGCCCATGGCGCAGGCAACGCGGGATGCCAATCACAATCGCTACACAATGGACGACAAGACATCGCTGGCCAGCGAGTATCAGGACTTTGATCGCGGCAACATTCGCCTGAAGAGTCTCCTGGGCGAGGGCAACTTCGGGCAGGTGTGGAAGGCGGAGGCGGACGATCTCAGCGGCCACTTTGGTGCCACGCGCATTGTGGCCGTCAAGACGATACGCGCCTGCAGTGCCCAGGTGAGCCTCAAGGATGAGGCCAACATCATGAGGAAACTGGGCTCCCATCAGAACGTGGTCACACTGCTCGGAGCCTGCGTTGAGAGTGGTAAGAATCGTCCGTCTCCCATCTGAAAGGTTTCATATTAAATCTCTGTCCTCTATTCCCTTGGCAGAACCCCACATGCTGATCATGGAGTATGCGATGCGTGGCCGTCTTCTGTCCCTCTTGAGGGCAGCTCGAAGTGCGACGAACATCCTGCCTGCCTCGGTGCCAGGTGGACGCAGTCTGGCTCCGCTCTCCCCGCGTACGCTGGCAGGCTTTGCACTGGACATTGCCTGTGGCATGGAGTACATAGCAGGGCGCAGGGTAAGACAAATCAACAGTAAACAAAAAACAAAACCAAAATGCTAAACTCTCTCCTCGCCCAGATTGTTCATCGAGATTTGGCCGCTCGCAATGTGCTGCTCGATCACAATGGCATGTGCAAGATCTGTGATTTTGGCATGTCCATTGATCTGGACGCGGAGCGCATGCGCAAGGAGCAGGAGAAGAATGCGGCCAACGATATATTGCGCAGCAATGCGCTGAAGTTCAAATTTGACTTTGGCAGTCGCTACATTCTGCAGCACTGGCAGCACACCTTCGGCGCGCAGCAGGGCCAGGGTCACTGCTCGAAGGAGCATCACGGCCATGGCAGCGAGAAGAAGTCGTCACATGGCCATGACACGATTGGCAAGCGGCATGCGCTGCCCATACGCTGGATGGCGCCCGAGAGTCTGCAGTATCACATGTTCACCACCGAAACGGACATCTGGGCCTTCGGCATTGTTCTCTGGGAGATTGCCACATTGGGTAAGGAAGAACTTTCTTTCTTTCACTTAAAGTTTGCAATGCTAAGTCTTTTAATTTTGTTGACAGGCTCCACGCCGTACTCGCAGCAAACGGGCCGCGAAGTGATACGCCGCGTGCCACAAGGACTGCGTCCGGAGCTGCCCAAGGAGAGCCGCCATGAGTTCTACAATTTGATGTCTCGCTGCTGGCACAAGGATCCGCATATGCGACCCTCGTTTGCACAGTCACGGCTGGAGATCACACGATCCCTGCACAAATGGGTCGACGATGATTCGGCCGCCTCCGACTACATGGATGTGAGCGGCTTCAGTGAGGATCTCGAGCACGGTGTGGTGTACTTCAACCATCGCATCTCGGAGTTTGAATGCGAAATATGACGCTGACTGAATCCACACCACCTCCCCCCCACCCGCATTCTGCATTCCCACCATCGAATCTACTCATCCCAGAACAACTCGTCCACCGCCAACCCAATCTCTCTCTCTCTCTCTGTACTTTTAATTCTTGAAATCGATTCGAACGAAATTCTCATAATTTGTGGCGTGCTTGTCCGAGCAGTATTATTTGTATTTTACGAGTATATTTAAATATGTTATGACCCCGTTTTTCCATTTTCCATTTCCCCATCCGGAGGGAGAGTTTCTTTCTTTCATTGTAAATATTTATTATTTGTTGGCTGGAATGCTTTGGGCCCTACGATTAATTAATGAATGGCGCTGCTACCTATGCCTAGTTTAATGCGAGAGTATTCGTCACTTAGTTCTTCTAGTCTGTATCTAAAAATATTCCCATCTTCAAGTTGAGCTATTACCGTTATTACCGTTAGACTGCACCCCCAAGAGAGGACAACAACAAGAACCTTAGAGCTCCCATCAGTTGTGTAATATTATTCGTTATCGCATAGGAACTATGTAATTGTATTGATATATATATATGATCTACATGTATATGTATATAGCTATAGAACTGTACAAATAAATTAATTAAACACGAAATATAATTATGATTATAACACACCAGTTGTTGTATGTGTATGTTTATCTGCTGTTAAATGAATGGTTAGTGCAAAAAGGATCTCCGCATGCCGCAAGCCTATATCTTTACCTATTAAGCTGTACAGCTCGTGCCGATTCCCATAGGGAAATTCTCTTAATGCTTTTCCCAATATTCTTCCATACATGGCACAAGATATGATTGATAACACAAGGAAACATTAAATTAAATATTATATAATTAGCATGACCGTTTGACATACTCCAAACACAAATATCTTTTTGTAGAAATCACTGACAAGCACTTCAACTGTGTAAAATTCCGTAAGCAATAATAATTAATAGCATTATTCTCGTTGGCGCCCTTAAATAAGCTAAACAACAGAAGTTGCGCTGTTTTATATTTATACAAATCTGGCAACCTTGTGTCGGCTTTTATACTCTGTTAAGTTTTCTGCTGCGTCCACATATCTGGCAACTCTACTGAAAGTTCCAGTTCGCTTCACTGACTCCATCAGAGTGCGCGGTTTATTTAAAGAGTAAGTAAACATTTTGTATCATATTTGTTGGCTTATAGCCAACAACTATTCCAAAATGTAACCGATTTAAATGGGATTATTAGTTTATTAGGATCTGGATTTTATTATTTTACTAGGAAAATATATCCTACTTGGATTGTATAAATGATTGTGGGTTGAGTTATTGGAGAACAATAAAAAACTTGGTAAATTGTTCAAGTATTTTTCCGCTTAAATGCTGGTTCAGCATCTTTAGCATATCTCATCCACAACTTTATTCAAATTTAAATGTTTGAAAGAAAACCTTGATGAGGGAGCTGGGAAAACTGGAATAGGTGTGCATAGGCTCCAGTTTAAAACGTGTATTTACGCATAATTAGCTCTGTGTTAATCCATATTTGGTACATTTTACCAAATAAAACGCATAAAGTATTGGAAAAACAAAAACCCATCATTGTCAATGTTAAAACTCCCACCAATGGGATGGACCAAAGAGGTCATCCACTCTGCAGATGCCAATGCCAGTGGTCCGGTGGTCCGGTGGTCAGTGTGTCCACTGCTCAACCGGAACAACTACAGCAGGGAATATATAAATATAAAAAAAAAGCAATGTGCAAATTAGCCAATTGCATGCGGTTTTTATGGCCGACCTCTCGGCTGGTTGTTGGCCGATAGCGGAAGATCTATCCCCCCATATGCAAAAATGTGAGTGAGGATTGATGCAGCTGCAGCTGGAAGCGACGGTTTGGGGGCCGGACCGGCCGGTCGCCAGTCGACGACTGATTGATGACGCTGCAATAAAGCACACGACCAACGATGCGGTAATGCCTCCAAATGGACATTAAGTTAAAATGCGTTTAAAACGTGGAACGCATTGCGTGTGAAATGAAAATCCTAGCTAAGAGGCAAAGCCAAAGCCGTTTTGGCGCTGTGATTACCAACGAAAGTGTGAAGAAAATGCTCTGCCCAAGTGGCAACTGAAAGTGGAACTGCCCGCCCTGCAGCACCACTTTGCTGCCGAATAGTTAATCATTTTAACCAATGATGAAGAAATAACAATAAAAGCGCACAACAGCGAAACGGCGAATGGCCATTACCAGACGCAGTGCAATAGCCGCAGTGGCCGCAGTGGACACAGTGGAACATAAGATTCCATGTGAAATGTTGTTTCAATTTCTTTTGTTTGGACATTTTCCTTTGCTGTTTTCCCGTGTACTGTGTGCCACTGTGCAAGCTGTGTTGGCTGGCCAAGAGGCGGAGACGCTAACAGCCTGCCCAAAGTTGCCACCGAGGGCCGTCAGCCATCAGCTTGTGGAAAACGAAAGTGCCTACCTGCCTGCCTACCGTGGCCTGTGAAATTAATTTTCCTTGACCCCCCGGCTGTTTAGGGGACTCCTCCGTGAAGTGGCCAAAATGTTTTGCCATGGCTAATGAAGCCAATAGAAAGCCGTTTAAATATATAAAATATATTTTACCGTGCTTCCGTTTACGGCCATTTGCTTCCTGACCCACTGCGAACGGACCGCCAAAAAAAACACACACAAAAACAAATGACTTAAGACACGAACTTGGCAAGTGGCTATTGATGCGAATACCTGATGGATCGGTTTGGTTTCCGCATAATACCTACTGGCAGGCTGCAAAATGCAAATCGAAGCCAGCTAACGGTTCAATGAACTGCTGCGAACCTGCAGGAACAAAAGCAATTAGCCGAAAGACATTTTCAATGCACAAAACACGTCCCGGTCCAGAACGTTAACAGAGTCGGCAGCATACCCAGCAGCAGCCGCAGAAGCAGCGAGGCAGCAACTGTAGCATCAGCAATGAGGCAGCAGAAGTAGCAGCAGAAGCAGCAGCAGCAGAAAGCCGCCGCGGCTGAGGCACACAGCCAGCAAATCAGTCTGCGGCGAGTGTTGAAAGCGCTAAGACATTGCAAGCGGAAGAAGCAGGCCAGCCCAAGCGAAGGTGAATGCCGAGCAGCCCATCAAGAAGTGTGGCAAAGTAGAAAATCTGTTAATTAAGGCGCGTGTGAAAAGTGTGAAAAATCGTCGGGCATTCAAGCTGCAAAATCAGCGAAACGGAAGAGCAAACCGCCCCATAGAAAAGTGAAAATTTATCTGTTTAAAGTGGAGTGGATATTGTGGTTCTTGGGTCTTGCAACAGGAATTAACAGCAGCAGAACTTCGGATCAGAGGAGCAGCGTGAAGCGGCAGAGAGAGAGAAGAGCGGACCTAAAGCATATATAACCTGAGGTGATTTCTAGAGGTTCAGTCTCTCAGATTTATAAATTAATCATACAAAAATACAAAAGCGAAAAGCAGAAAATGGAATAAAATCGAAATTGGAATTTTATAAATAAGTTTATTTCTTTTGCCGTTGTGTGTGTGTGTGTGTGTGTGTGCGTGTGTGTTTTAGCCAAATATGTGAAATGGAAACAACTTTCTAAATGGAAAAAATACAAATACAACAAAAATAAAACACTCAACAGACCGACACAGCGACGCACCAAAAATTTGAATTCTTTTTATTCTTTACGCCCGAGGAAATTGTGTCAGTCGGAGAGCTGTTTAAGGCCTGCAGACGTGTGTGTGTTTATTTATGGGCGTGAGTGCAGGTGTGTGCGTGTTGCCAGATTCCAAAACGCTGAAGTTTGTGTCTTAAGTCTTTCGTTTAGGGCCCGCCAATTTGGTTTGGGATTTGATGACAATCGCGGACAGATTGCCGCGTAGATATTGATTCTTGATTGGTTCGATGGCTGCGGTGGCTGCGGTGGCTTTGGTGGTGGCCTGACGCGTCTCTGGTTAGTGGTTCAGCGAGTTCGCTTACTAGGTTAGTCGGTTAGCACCTAGTTCTGCTTAGTTAGACTGCTTAGTCTGCTTAGTAGGATTCTCTTACTGCAGTCGATTGGAGATTGTCTGTGCGACGACTTTCTTGCGTTGCTGCTGCCTGCCTGCCATTTGCTGCGCTTTAATTTGTTTTCTTTAATTTTTGTTTGTGGTTTACTCTTTTTTTTGTGTTCGTCTGCTCGTCTCTGGCCCCGTTTCGTTTGTCTGAGCAATGCACGCAAAATTACAGCTTAATTAAGGTGGCCAAAGAATTTGCAGAGAGAAATGGCATGCAGCTGCAGCAGCTGCAGCATCTTCAGATGCAACGGCAACTGCAACTCTCCTGCTCTTAGCTAATTCCCATTGCCATTCCCATTGCCAATTTACAATTTTCTTAGCGCAGGCGCAGGCACCCACGCCAAATTGCTGCGCTGCGATGCGACGCGATGCCTGGGAACTGGCGAAATAATGGCCGCCATTTGTTCGTACAAATATGGGAAAGAAGTGCCTGTGGCTAGGCGACTTATTGGCTTAATTTGATGTATTGCATCGCAGCGCTTTCCCAGCCACAGACCACAGATTTTTGGTCCAGCCATATGCAAAAGGCCGCACACCAAAAACCAGAAGCACGCTGCGCCTCTTTCTCTCCCAGTTTCTTGTCTCCTTCTCGCTTCTTCCTCTCCATTAGCAGCGCATTTGATGATGGGTCTTCTCCGTGCAGGTGTGCGAAATAAATTAAAGCCATTGCGCGCGCCGCCTGGCTCTATGACAACGGCAGCATCCTCACGTTCGTGCCACAAGTTTTGCGCATCATTTCATTCAATTATTTGTTGGCTTGACTGCTGCCTGAATGCCTGGCCTAGCCTGGCCTGGCCTGGCCTTGCCTGCCTCCTGGCTGCCACTTGGGTGCCAGCATAATGGGCCCAAAACAAAGCCTGCAACAAAACAAACGAATCTCTCGACAATCTTTCAGCCCACGTCTGCCTCTAAAAGTTTCCAATGCTGGCTGGTTGGCTGGTTGGCTGTTTGGCTGGCTGGCCTTGGCTGCCTTTTCTAAACTGTCAACTGCTGTGGCTGTGGTTGTGGCAGTGCCGAATTTTCACTTTTCATGCGGCACAAAAGGTCACAGCATCTTCAGCATATTCAGCATGGATGCAGCTGCAGACAGCGGCCCCCAAGCAGCCCCCTTGGGAGCAGTTAGCATTCAGATTTGTCAGCAGCTTTCCATGGCAGATATTTGCATTGAGACAAGAAGAGAAAATCTAAAGCAAGTTACAATAAGCGCGGAAAATGTCTCCATTCAAATGAACCCAACAACATATCAATCACACGACCTTTTAGTGTGGCTTTATTACCGCAAAAGAGGCATAAACAATATCAGTGGCAACAACCGGGGCAACAGCTACAGAGCTGGTTCCAGCTGCTTCACGCCTTGTTGGGCAGTCAACAAAATGCCTCGAAGTGAGCGATGAGTTGATGACTGGAGTGCGATTACCTAAAAGCCATACCCATAGAGTCGGCGAGTCAGAGGAGAGTCAGAGTCAAGCTGCTGTAATAGCCATGGCTTATGCACTTCCCCTCCGCTCCGCTCCCCTTTACCCCACACCAACCCATAATAGTTTACGCTCATGTTAATGACTTTTACTTTCAAAGGAAAGCCAAACAGACACAAAACCAAAACTGAATGCCTAAATGTACATTTATTTCTAACACAACAAGCAAACAAAGAAAAACTCTAAGAATTAACTTGGGCAAGACTTTTTGAAAGCGTGTGAGTCGAGTGGAGGGGCGCTCATAAATAAAACAATTAACCGACTGTCATTTGTTGCTGTTGTTGTTAGTATTTTTGGAAAATTAAATGTGCAACTGACTGACCGCCCCGCATTAACTTTCGTTTGCTTTTCTCACTTTTTGGCAGTCGAGTGAAACAAAAGCCACAGAGCCACGAACGAAAACAAAAACAATAACAAAAAAACAGAAATAAAAACAGAAATTAAATAAAAATAAAAATGAAAGCTGGCCGCGCCTTTGGCTGCCTCTTCTGGGCCCTGCTCTATTGTGTGCTCTACCTGGATCTCGTCGGTGGCAGCAGCAGCAGCGATGAGGAGCTGCTGGACTTTGACTTTGCGGCGGCCAAGGATCCCGCCGCTGCGGATGACTGGCAGCTGGACGACTTGGATGAGCAGCAGCAGGCGGAGCAAAAGCTGGAATCGAATATGCTGGACTTTAGCGTGGATCTGGACGAGCCGGAGCCGGAGCGGCAGGTGCCGCAGTTCGACTTGCGGCAGTATACACTGCGGCATGCACTGGCCAAGGCGCTCACCGATGAGGGACTGCGCCAGAAGTTCATCGAGGTGATGCCCATTCTGCGTGTGCTCTCCTCCCAGCAGCGATTGGCGCTGTCCGCTCTCATCTCTGCGCAGATGAGTGCCAAGCAGGGCAACGAACTGAGACTAGAACAGGTTGGTAAACCCTTCTGCCCCCACTGCAACTCCCCCCATGACTTGCTCCTTTTGTTTACTTTCGAAGGTCCGCATGATGTTTGGCAATGACAAGAAACTCATCCTGCCCATTGTCTACGATCTGGCCAACCTGGTGAAGAGTTCCACCCGCAAGTACCTCCATCTGGGTTCCGATGTGGCTGCCGCTTCGGCACTCCTTCAAACGCCTTCGCTGGATCGCAGGCAGGATCAGCTGACGGTGGCGGAGACGGAGCAGGATGATAGTGCGGGCACCATCGATGTCAGTGGCAGGCCAGGGGATGCCGCCTCTCTGGAGGATTTCTTTGAGGAGATGCAGTCCGATGTCCTCGATCCACAGATGATCAATGAGGCACTGCAGCGGGCAGATATGCAGAAGAATTCCTCGAGTGAGAGTGCCAAGCGGGTGCGACGATCGGCCAATGAGTTTGTCCATAAGTTGACCCGCTCCGTGCCCGTTTCGGTGACAGAGCAGCAGCTCCTGGGCGGCATAGCGGGACGCACCGTTCGCCTGAACACAACGTCGTTTCAGCAGCCCAGCAGCAGCGGCAGCTCCAATCAGTCCTACGTGGAGATCGAGGATCTCGCCTTTGCCGGTCTCAATGGCACCGAGGTGATTCCCCTGAGCGCCGATGAGCGCCTGGATCTGCAGCGCAACAGCGGCGAGGAAGCGTCGTTGCTGGAGGAGCCACTGCCCAACCCAGAAGAACTGATTGCCGGTCCGCGCTATCGCCTGGGCAAGCGGCCAGCGCCTGGCCAAAAGTCGCCGCCCGTTAAGCGAAAGCGGCTACAGACAGCCAACAGGGGCAACAGGCCCAAGAGCTCGGCCAGCTCCCACAAGCCGCAAGTGGTGTCCCCGGTAGTGGTGGCGCCGCTGCGCAAATGCGAGCGCTTCACCAGCAACATGTGCATCCGCACCGATGATTATCCGCTGTAAGAAGTTACCTGTAGCCGTAGCTGTAGTTGGTGCTCGATCCTGGTCACGGTCCCCTACTTTTAGTCGTTAGTTTAGTGAGATTTTAGTTTACAAATAATAATAAAAAAACACACACAAAACAGTAATTTATGGAAGAACCCCGCACCCAACGCTTATTGATAATGCCCTGATGCACCTATGCTTAGTTTCCGGTTACGGTGGTTTTCGGTGCTTCACAGCAGACTTGAAATTCTTTAAAAAAACAAATAAAATCAATTCCAACAGCGAACAGATCATGGGCAGCATTCGGCGGCACAAGAATGCGATGTCCGCGCTGCTAGCCGAGTTCTACGACAAACCCAACAACAATCTGGAATTTGGGGATGACTTTGATGACTTTAGCCTCAACAAAAAGCGGTAAGTGATGGCCCAGACAGCACCCCCTATCATTACTAATATTTACTCCCTCTCTCTCTCTCTTTGGCAGTCGAGAGGACGAGGGCAGCAGCGCTGGTGGCATGTGCCTGAGCGTGGTGCGCTATGCCCGCCCACAGAAGGCCAAGTCCGCGTCTGGGGAGTGGAAATACATCGTGAATACGGGCCAGCACACCCAAACCCTCAGGCTGGAGAAGTGCAGGTAAGTCGAACTGCACTACGATACGCGGAAAACTCCCATTGAACAATCCCCAATCCTCTCATTAGCAATCCTGGGGAGAGCTGCTCGTACCTGGCGCAGACTTACCGCTCGCACTGTTCGCAGGTGTACAACTACCATCGCCTGCTCAGCTGGGACAAGGTGCGTGGACTGCATGTGGACATCTTCAAGGTGCCCACCTGCTGCTCCTGCCAGGTGGATGGCTACCGCCAGCAGTTTCCGCCACTCTCCTCCATTCAGGCCAAGGACTACTCGCCGCTGGCCAACTTTAAGCCGGAGAGTGTCGCCTCAAATGGCTACAGCACCATCAATGAGGAGGATCTGGACTATGCCGAGGACAGCGAGGAGGATGAGCTGGGTCTGGGCCTGCGCTATCCCACCTTTAATGGGCGCGACACCAACGAACTGTACGCCGGCGGCAGCAAGAAGGTGCGCGGCGCCTCGACCAGTGTCGGTCCGTATCTGAGTCCGCCCGACGATGATGTCGAGGAGGAGCAGCAGCGATTCGGCGGCTACAAGAGCCACAATCACAAGAGTCCGGGCGCTAGTTCAAAGAAATATTACAGCCAGGTGAGCCGTCGACGGCCGCATCAGCATCAGCAACAGCAACAGAATGAGGCGCGAGTGGACTTGGATTTGGCGCCAAGTGAGATGCACACGGACCAAGAGGTAAACGTAAACCTATTTGCTGGCCCAGAGAAGCCCATCCAGCGTCTGCCCATCAATCGCAAGCGTATTTATACCTCCACCCACCCCAACACAGCCGCCGCAGACGCAGCCGCAACTTCATCATCCTCATCATCGTCCGCTGGAGGAGTCCGGTTTCGCGTACCACAGACCACAAGCCTACCAGCCCGAACAGGAACCGCTGCAGCCATCAGCTCCCATTCCAGTGGCCATGCCACCCATGCCCATCAAGCAGCAGCCGCAGCTGCAGCACCATTCCCTGCTGCATCCTCAACAGCTGCGACATCTCAGCCTGCCCTCATCCAGCGCAATCAGCAGCACGTCGGCGGTAGCAAGTCGCGACCCCGCTTCTATGCACCCCCAGCGACCACGCCCCTGGCAGTCGCACCAATCCCAATCTCAGTGGCAGCCAGCCCAGCGTCGACTCTTCCGACCGAGCGCACCACACAGCAGCAGCAGCAGCAGCAGCAGCCGGGCGGGCAGCAGCAGCAGCATAAGTCGACGGCATTTCCACAGCCGCCGGCCGCCGGGGTCTACCATGTGAACTCCAATTCCATTTACACCAGCAGCAGCAGCGGGAGTAGCAGCGGGAGCAGCAGCGTCGACGGTGCCTCGGCTGGGCCAAGTAATGGCACCAAACGCATCAACTACAACTACCATCCCATCATAGACTTCTTCGAGAAGACCAGCAGCACAGCAGCAGCAGCAGGCGGGCAGAGCAGGCCACTGCAGCACCCGGAGGATTGACAGACTACGACATGGAGGAGTCACGTCTTATGGAGCAGCGTGTCTATCCACAGCGGCCTGCGGGCATGGGCATGGGCGTGGGCATGAAGTCTATGGACACAGGCATGGCCACTGGAGTCTTTCAGCATCCCATTCCGATTCCCACAACCTCCCACGAGCGTCGCATGGGCTTTGGTGCTGGTGGTGCTGGTGGTTTGGGTGGCGGCCGGCAGGGCTTTGCCAATGATAATGCCTGGCAGCCGATGGTTGTGGCGCCCTAATATAAGTCGCATGATTCCGCCTCTGCCTCCAACTCGAAATTCCCCTACTACCCCTCTCCCCTAACGTATTAACAGCGCCCTAATCGTGTGCTCGTCCATGACCTTTAGTCCGTAGTCTCTGCCGCTCTCTTGCCCGCCCCCTCCTAGGCTCCCTGGGAGAGCATTATCAAGTAGTTGGTCCAGTTATCAATACTCCTAATCTCCCAATCGATTCCCCCACGCCCCATGTTGCCGCCTAATGTCTCTAATGTTTAACCCATTCTATGTTTATCTATTTATTTATTTATTTTGTAGTGTGTAGTGAATGAGGCCCAACTTCGGGGATCGTCCAGTGGTCGCAAGAGTTGTAGCAATAAAATATAATTTATGGAAATTTTCGGAATTGTTTTTTTTTATATTCAAATGTGGGAAAGGTAAAGGAATAAATAAAGGTACATAAATACCTTCGAAAGCATTCATTTCTTTGACTCTGTCATTTCCGTTGCTCGTTCCATTCCAATGTTCCACTGTTTCTCATTTGTTTTGTCTTAGTGGCGCCTCCAGCAGATATCAGCGGTTATTTTTGGCACTAACGATTGTGTGCTTACATCAAAAAGCTGGCTGCTCTATAACTGCAGAGCAAACATTGTCAAAAAATAAATAAAAGCAGCATAAATTCTAAAAATGTAAAACTCTAAATAATTTAAACTTAAAATTTAATTAAATACTAAATGCATGATAATCTTTCAGCCTTTGAGATGGTTCTAGGGCTCTCCCAAGCAGGCTTTACTTTACCCACGGCACATACCAAACGGCCAAAGCAAGTAACGGCCTTGGTGTAACATAAAATTGTGTTTAATTTGATCAATAAATGCATGACAAAGCTCATTGCTTGCACAATTTAAATATTAAATATTTAAATATTTTGGGGAACTAATGCCTAACAATATGAATACCATACAAAAAGAAACTAACAAAAATGGCCAAGTTAAAGAAACATTACAAATGGAAGGGAACTTTACAACTTTTCTAAGATATATCCTCAGGTAATAACAAATAATAACCAATACGAATTATCTTTTTAACCCATTCATTGTTTTGGATCGTTTTAGATGTTTTCAATGCTCTAAGTCACCAAAAAAGATTTTTTTGGTATATTACAAATTGTAAATACGAGGATGCGATTTATTCATGCAGGACTACAACTTATTTTCGGACTTGTGCAAAGTACATCCTCAGCCACAGAGATGCATGTTTTATTATCTCTATCATTAAAGTCTGCTCCAAGATGAAAAATGTCATCTTCCCCTGTCCCCTGCGCATGAAAGTGTATCCCAAATAAATGTAAGCTAAATAGTTATTTATTTGATTCGGATTCGCCTTTCGCTCGGCTGACACAAATACTCGTACTCGTATTTATTTACGGCTCTGGCGAAGTTCAAGTTGAGGGTCAAGCGGCGTTCGACGCGCTAATGAGATACAGAGTCCGAGAAAACAACAAAAACACTTGCAGATGCGATACGAAACTAGTTTGTGTGTCGCGTGGAGTCAGAAAGTTGCACACACACAGACAGCAGAAAGACGATGGGGGGACAGAAAGAAAGACCTGGTGGCTGAAATGTGCCAAACCACGAGCCACCGAACCACAGCCGAGAGCGCTGCACACTGGGGGCATATGCAAAGTGGGTTTCTAAAGCGAAACGAGCTGGCCACAAGCTGCCGACTGCAGACTGCCGACTGCAGACTGCAGACTTCGATTGTGACTTCGACTTTGTCCAGTTATAACATTGAGCGCTGCAAGTTGCCGTTGGATGGCAAGTGGCAACGTCACTTTACTCGTGTGTTGCCAGTTTCGCTTTCATTTGGCGGCAGCCGAGCGATGACGAAGACGATGACGACTTCAAAGACATCTCGTCATGCTGCCGCTTGCCGACTGCCTCTGCCTGGGGGAGAGTAGGAGAAACACAAGAAGAAGAAAGGCTGCGGACCAATCAAACTGGAAAATTGGAAAAACGGCGAGGAGGAAATTTTATAAAGGCCCCATGATAGCACAATTTCTGCACAGTTGTGGAGCAGCCGCCGTTCGGGAAAAGTGAAAAGTTTACCAGTGGAAAATCGCTACGCGCTTCGCTTTGGCCTTGAGAGAGTGAGAGTAAAAGTGGCAAAGTGGCAAGTGGCAAGGTCGCAGCTCCATGGGGAAATCACTGTTGTTGCTGCTGATGGCTCTACAGCTCAGCCATGGCATTAAGGTAGAGATGCCCCTGGCCACGCTACAGGAGGTACTGGTGCCCAGCAACGACACTTCGAGTCCGCCTGTGTATCGCGTGTCCAGGCCAGCGCCCAAGCAGCCGGAGAAGCGAGTCCCCACGCATCTGCAGGACATCATGCCACATCCAGGCTATGTGGATGACGATGCGGGAGATGTGATCAGGATCATTGAACCGCCGCAGCACTTCCAGCAGCTGAAGCGCCTGCGTCAGCGGCAGCCACTGGACAGTCCCGCTGTCGTCTGGGAGCAGCCACGCAAACTTAGCAGCAATCGAACGCCCGCACAGCCACGCCCACAGCTACCCACAGGCGATCTCCTCACGCAGGAGACGCAGAACATGCCCCTGGCTAATAGCAACAGCAACAGCAATAACCTGCAACTTCCCATGGAGATACTGGCCTCTGTGAGGAAGACAGAACGTCTGCTGCATCGACAGCGCCAGAAGCAGTTGCCTCTGGGGATGCGACAGCGCCACATTCAGCGGCAGTCGCACACGCTTATTGCCCAGAAATCCATGGAGCAGCAGCTCTACCAGCGGGCACAGCAGCAGCGCCTGCGAGCGGTACTCAGCCGGAACCAGCAGGAGCACAAGCGATCAAAGCGCATGAAGCGGGAGACCCAGAGCGCCAAGGGCAGTGGCGCCTACGATGTGCAGCAGGGTCTGAAGTTGGTGGCGCACATTGGGGATTTGCTGCGGAATGCCACGCTGTATCTACCCGACGACGGAGAGGCGGAGAGGGCAAAGCAGCCCAATGAGGTGAAGAAGTCAACGGCGTGCAGCGGCAATGCAACCACCAACTGCGACAGTCGACGACGTCGCCAAAGGCTGTTCAAGCCAACCAAAACAGCGGAGAAGCAGAGGGAGGGACTGAGGGAGAGGCGTCGCAACTTCCGCAATGAGGCAACATCAACGCCAACAACAACAACAGCGCAACCAGCAACAACAACAACTACAGTCGAAACTACAAAAACTACAGTCAAATCAGCAGCAACAGCAGCAGCAGCAGCAGCATTGAGTGGCAATTCAACAACTTCCGCCACTCCGTTGGCCAGTCGCCTGGTAAATTCACGTAAATCACCAAATAATAATAAGCGCAATGGTGGATCGGTGGCCCGCAGCGATGATTCCATACTTTATGCGGACATAATGACAAACATACGGCAACTGTGGCAGGAGCAAGATGAACTCCTTGGGCCGGCACCACCCCAGTTCATTGCACCCGGCCAGGTGCCGAACAACACGGACTATCGCGCCCTGGATGTGTACCTCAAGGAGCTCGATGAGCTGTCCAAGCGATTGCCCACAGTGGCGCCCATCACTGGACTGAATCGCGAGGAGCTGCAGCGGGCCACGCCCACGCCCAGCTGGTATCTGATCAACCAGGAGGGTAAGATCTATGAGACGCGGCTGGACAGCGAAACGAAGCCCTCATCGACGCTCTTCCATCGCTTCCCCGACATGCCCAACGGCGATGACACTGTGGACTCCACCCTGGATCTGGAGTAGAATGCCCTGAGTAGTTGTTTGTGTATGTAATTTATTTGTCTAGTTGTAAGTTAGATGAAATAAAGAGAGAACCTTTCCCGAGACCTTTGGATGCTCTGCCAGCTCTTTCAATGCCACTGGGCCGGGGGGGTATGGGATTCTTGCTAACCAGCCAAGCATTTAATTCAACTAATTACATTGAGAGCCCAGCAGTCACAAGTTCTTGGCTAATGCGGCAATTTAGATAAGGCCCAAACTGGCAATTAGCCAGTCGGTGGGGCGCCGCCCCTACCCGCGCTCAAGACCCGCCAACGTGCGAAACGCATTGTCTGAAGCCCTGACCCCGCCTAACATGCAAACTTGTGTGAGAAAAACTCTACGTATTTTCGGCCAGCGGGGAAATATACATACACGTAAGTAGCCCCCAATTGAGGAAGCAAGTGCCACGAAAGGGGAAGAGTCCATAAGTACACTCAGAGAAATGGAAACACACACAAATATAAATTAAATATTCGGTTTTAAAAAATATGAAAATTAATTAGAGTTCCCTTCAAGCATTTAAGTATTTTAAAAAGTCTTTAAATAAATTTATTTAATTTTATTAATTTAATTATATTATTTAATGTAATTAGGAACAAAATTTAAACTTATTTGATTTAAATATGAAATACTTGTATTTTAAATACAAAATTTATTGATTCCTATTTTAAATATGATATTTATTTCAATAAAATATTTGAATACAATTTCCACTCTCTTGGTGCAAGTCTATTAGTATACATTTTTAATCTCAGTGCTGCTATTTTCTCTGGGTGTATTTTCGACCACCAAGTGGCGCAGAATAGCCATAGAAATATACACGTATGAAGGAAGTTGCGTCGCGACAAAGGGGTAGAGGTAGCGTAGACATATGGTAATTCACGTGACCTTTCTTACACAAATTCCACTAGAAATGGAACTCTGCTAGAATTTGGCTCTTCCCTCACGCAGCTCCATTTAAGTTGGTGCCCAATTTTATGGGAACTCTGGGGTTTGCTTTTGAGACAATTCTTTGGTTTAATTTTTCATTTCCAGCTTCATTTTTGGCTAGACTTTTTTTAATTTGGAACTGATGCTCTTTTTTATGGATTTAGAATGTTGTCCAGCCACTTTGACAGCAGATGCTTAATTTATAGAGAGCGTGTGTTTAGTTTGCTCTGTTTTTTATGATTATTATTGCTGGTGGTGTGGGTTGGCGGGGCAAGCAAATAAATTAAAGTGGAAAGGAATCGCTCAGCTCCGCTCGACATTATGTAAGCAAATGTTCGCTGCCCATTTTTCGATTTGGGAGGGGGAACTTGGGCCAAAAGAAAAGAAGGTTATGCTCTGCCCCATTGCGACATTGACCCCACTGGAACACAGAGTGGGGTAAGGGGCGGGGGATGCAGAGATGGGGCTGGCTGGCTGGCTGGCCAAGAGTGGGTGGGTGGCTGCTGGTAAGCTGGTAAAACAAGCAAACATAAGTTGGGGCCCAAAGCATTGTAATTAGTAGTCGGTCATGCAAGAAATAGAAGCCTCCTCCTCCCTTCTGAGTGCTCCCCGCTTCATTGATACTCGGAGCGGGGCATACGTTGAGCGGTGGCGGGCAGCTGCGGGGGTGGTGCATTGTTAGAAGCACACGCAGCCTGGAGTCGCCCAAATTGGAGGGAGGAGTTGAGTGGGGGGTAACCGTTTTTCATTCAGACAATTGTTTTGTCGCTGCGCATTGATGGCAGCCGCCGCCGCGTTGCAAGAATCGCGTTTTTTTGTTTGGCCATTATAAAAGGCCGATGTAAGTTTGCAGCGTCAGTCATTCAGTTGCTGTAAGTCCCAAGTGGCATTTCCACCAAATCCGCCAGAGAGAAAAACTTAAGCCCCCATCAAGATGTTCCAGCTGAGATCTGTTTGCCTGCTGGTTGCCTTTGCCCTCATTGCCCTGTTCCTGTGTGGCACGGAGGCCCTGCCGCGGCCACAGGAGGAGCGCGACGAGGGCGGTGACCTGGAGGCTGGCGCCGCTGCTGTCGAGGCGGAGGAGAAGGATCTGGAGGGTGCCTCCTCCTTCGGCTATGGCTACTACTCGTCGCCCTATCTGGGCGGATATTACGGCGGTGGCTACTGGCCGTACTACAGCGGCGGCTACTACGGATTAGGCGGTTACGGCGGTGGTTTGGGTAAGTGTTGACTTGACGGTGCAGAGAGTGCCACAACTACAATTACTCTTATGTGTGTTCGCTCTCAATCCCCGCAGGCTATCCCTACTACGGCGGCTATTATGGACATCATCATCACGGCGGCTATGGACACTACTTTTAAGGGGGAGCTGAGTTCTCCTCCAGCCTCAATAGAGATTTAGCAGCAGCACCACTTAGACAGCATCACCAGGCACTAGCTTCAATAGAGCAATAGCAAGAGAGTGAGAGAGAGAGATATAGAGATAGATTGTATAGCAAGAAGATAGAGAGCGCACTAGCCTCAATAGCCACACGAAGCGTTCTTGACCGGATCGCAGAGCCAAACCGATTAATTGCACCTGCTCTCAGATGGGCAAGGATAATTGCTTCAATTAAGCAACAAAATAAATAAATAAAAGTTATACTTTGTACAAAATGAATGCCACATGAATGAATTTTGTGGCCAAATCGAGAGCTCAACCCGACGACTACCGTTGATTGTTTCTACTTTCGGTTCTATTTTTTTTATGCCCCCATCGTTAAACAAATGCCAGGGAGCAGTGTTCGAACGCATAAAATCCCAGCGAGTCATTTGCAATTCAAATTGGCTCCCAATGGCTCCAAGCATTAGTTTTATATCATTCGCTCAATCTAATTAAGGTTTTATTTCGAGCAACCAAATTAACTGTACAAAATGCTAAGAATTTGTTTAAACTCTGGCAATTACAGCACGCAAATGTCGGGGTTTTTCTATGACTTCTGCGGCTGCACGCTGCGTATGCGTAATTTACGAGTAGCCAAGCAAACAAATGGTCCGCTGGCTCCGAGCATTTCCATTGTGTAAGCCAATTGTCTGCTCAATTTCTAAAAACACATACAAACTTGAACTGGCAGCAGCCAGACGTCGAAAACAATTTGTCTTGATCGGATTTTGACAAGGCAACAATCGGATATTGGAAGTGTCAGCGGCTCATCGCCTCGGAAAGGTCACGGAAGTGATGGACAATGGACATCCAAAGATTAACGGCTGGCCAACGGCTGCTAGCTGCTGGCTGCTGGCTATCCGGTGGCTATGGTGCGACAATAATCGTTTGAATTCACAGCGGATTTCGATTTCTGCATAAATTTTAGTGTAAGGTTAAGGCAGTAGCCAAGAATTGACCTCTTTATCGATAGAGTTCTTCTCTCTTTGGCTTATAAATGTCGAAAATAAAGAACGTTTTCAACGGTCCCATTCATCGCTTTGTGTTCATCTTTTTTCGATGGCCAGAGATTTGCATGATATTTTTTGGTGTGGACAATAATGGCATTAAATTGGCTATTAAATTATCGTTTAGCATTTCATTGTGGAGTTCCGAAGCGTGACCAAGCTCAAAATATTTGCCGCCAATGATTATTATTTATTCATCAATTTTGTGATTTAGCCATCTCACTGGCCTCCTCTTCGCTATTGAAGTGAGTCACAAGTGAGGTCGAAAATTAATTAAATCGTTACCCAAATAGACTCGAAACTTGTTTTAATTAGAGTTTTGGGCGACTTCTGTTTCTGTTTATTTTGGTAAATAAATTAAGCCCGAATGTCTGGCCGATTCCGGTCCCGACATTTATTGCACTTTCTCACAGTCTGGCCATAAATTGCTTGGATCTTTAGATCATTTCGCTTTCATTACTCAGCAGTGGGTCCTGATATAAGCCAGATGAATTGGCCAACTGATTGATAAATCTTTTATTGTTTGTTGGCTCCCTCTCTCTCTCTCACTCTGCCTCTCCCTGAAAATTGGCTTTTAAATTGGTGAAAAATTATTTTTAAGTTAAACTGGAAAAACTTCACTGAAATTCACTTTGCAATTGTCTTCTTTGTTGTGGTTGCCGCCTGCCGCCTGAGATATAATTATTGTACGTGTATTTTTCGTGTGGTTGTTTCTGTCTGTCTGTCTGTCTGTCTTTCATTCAATTTTTGGGGGCAGTGGATACTTGAGTTCAAGTGCACAAATTATCAGAAGCAGCGAACAGTGAGGCAAATTATGTTAAAATTTTTATGAATTTCATTTGAACTTTGTGGAGCAGAAATTGGTTGGATATATTGAACTTTATGCCACCGTGCACAGTGACTATATTTCTCTTTAATTATGTAAAACAGAAACTGAACTAGTAATTTGATTTGTATTTTGTATGCCCCGTACCGAGTATTTGTTTGCTCAGGCATGCGTGGGCTGGGGCTGCTTTATATCTCAATTAGATGCTAAGACGATCATCATTAGTGAGCGAGTGTGGCAATTGCATTCATAACGCACTCAGCACTGCCTCCGATGCGGGAATAATTTAAATTGTCGTAAATTATCAATCTATATGCCAGGGGAAATAACAGACACAGACTTGAAGGGGCTTAAAGGTGTCGTTTCGCAAGCTGCTGTCTGTTGGCTGCTGCCTGCTGGCTGAGAAGTTCCTGCTGCGACAGGTTCGTGTCTTAAGTCTTTCGTCTTTCGTGGAATTATCATGTCAGTCACGTATGCGGTCGAGCAACAATCGACGAGGCTCCCAGTCCCGGAATCTCTCTCTCTCTGCCCTAGGGTTGGGCTTGCCACCAAGGACGCTGCGGCTTGGACGCACTTGAACTCCGTATGGATCCCGCAATCCTGGCGAACTGACCCTCAAAATTGGCCATTGAACTGGCAACAAGACTCGTTTTCGGTTATCTCTCTTGTCTCTCTTTATTTGTGGCAGCTGCTGCTGGTTGCTGCGGCTTTTGTGGTTGAGGCAGGCCAGAGGAGTGCCGAGCGGAGCGGAATGGCTTTGTGTCCGATTGTAATGGTAAGCATTTTGCATACCACAGGCATTAAATCTTTTCGGACTTGACCTTGCACAAAATCTGATCTTCATATAGGTGAACAGAGGGGCCGCCACAGGGAGCTGCTGCTCTTGGCTGTGTGTCTGCGAGGCATGCTCGACTTGGCAGCTACGGAGAGTGGCAAGGGCAATCAATTGTGGGCGCTCCGAGAACTCCATTTCGCTTCGCTCCAAATGCATCCGACCAGAACCGTGCCCAAATAGATATAGAATACATTTATTTATATATATATATATGTGGCTTTTTTTCTTGGAGGGAGACTGCTTTGCTCATTATTTAATTTCCAGCCAAGCTATTTAATTAGCTGTTAACTTCCGCAACATTTGCGCCAAAAGAATGCCACAAGATACAACAAAAAACTCTCATCACATCCACCTATCCAATCCATGAACGTGTACGAGTATGGCAGAATGGTATCCGTATCCATTGTGGGTGCGTTCAACAAGCTGAAAGTGATTTATGAACTCATGCTGCGCGAGGAACATGCAGCAACTCCTATGAGTGCCATACGTATTTATGGCAATTGTTTCGATTTGGATTTCGATTTGCTATGCTATTTTAGGCTTTAATTAAAGCGCTTAGTGGCGGCGCCTCCGATCCAGTACTGGGAACTAGGAAGCCGCGCCGCACAATAGACTCAGCGCCCAAAAGTAAGTCAGATTAATTTCCATTAGTTGCAGCCAGAAGTGCTGACAGGAAGTTCTCATCACCCCTCGGTTCTAGCCATGAATTATTGGCCAGGTTTTCGTGGGGAGCAACAGGGCAAGCGAAGTGGAACTCCCGTCACCGATTTAGAAAGTCAAAATCCTGTGGCTGTGCCCGAGTCTGTGCCCCCAAGGTCACACATTCTCGATTCTCGATTCGATCGGTTCCAGAACCAGTTCTCTCGTTCACTTCCTCCTTTGTAACAGGATCAGGGTCCAGACACACACACACTGGCCATGTGTTGGCCATTAAGCGTCTGATCTGCGGCCTGTTCTCAGTTGATGCTGCAGCGACCTTGGGCAAAAAATCTTTTCAGATGTTTCATCGTCTCGGACTCGTACTCGGACTCTCTGTGTGTGTAGGTTGTAATTAACTTGAACTTGTTATGGCTGCCGGTTTCACTTGCGATATGCCGCCCAGTTGTTCAGCGGTTAGCTTTATGACCGAAAAAAAGTGTTTTTGTGTTTAATGTAAAATCAAGCAACGCCCCGATCCATCTCTCCCTTCACCAGCTAATCGCTCCGAAAGTTGCTTTAAATTTGTCAGTTAAATTCATTATGGGATCGGTGGGATGTCGCATTGTCACACAATGCAATTAGATATTGATGAATGCTGCCTTTTATGGGAGTGAGGGTGTTTTCACTATGCTGCAGAGAAAGAGAGTACTTCTATTTTGTTGTAGAGTTTGTGCACAGCAAATGAAAATCCCAAAGAGAGAAAAGAGAACAGAAAAGCTAACTTAAGAACCCAAAGTGAAGCTAAAAATAAGTTTCAGCTTGTAGCCTGAAATAAAAAATAGCGAAACTAAAATTTGAATATTTTGAATATTTTTGCTAGCAGAATTATATATTATTAATTTTGGCCATAAATTATTTTAAGCCCACCAATTAAAGAGTATAACAAATTGTGGCATGTGTCAAATCTCGGCCTGCTTTCATTTTTCATTTTTCATATTTAATTATTTATTTATTTGCGAATTTTTTGTATCAGTTCGATTTACACAACTGCTAAGGCTTTTGATTTTGAGGCTTGAGGCTCTGAGGTTTAATGAACTGTTGGCGGATTTGTTGTTGTTGTTGTTTTCGGTGAAAACCATTGAGGGCTGCTGAATCACCTGCTGATTTGTGTGTTGCTGCGGCTGTGGTCGCTGCTGCGCTGCTGCTGGTATTATGAGTGTTTACCTTGCGGTTGTCGTTGTGTCTCTGACGACGAATCATTTGTATGCCATGGGCGAAATTGTCACAGCGAGAAATGCATAAAAACTTCCAACCCGAACTATATTATTTATGGATCAAGTGGTGTGTGAATTTCAACCAGGTTCTAGCCCGTCACCAGGCACATCCTAGTTGCAGGTGCTGTAATAGTCCCACCCAGCACCCATGCAAATAGCGTAGCAGCCACTCAAA
Organism: Drosophila tristis; assembly: GCA_018150885.1. Lineage (NCBI taxonomy): Eukaryota > Metazoa > Arthropoda > Insecta > Diptera > Drosophilidae > Drosophila > Drosophila tristis. The sequence continues at coordinate 3,165,034 of JAECWT010000264.1, forward strand.
ATTGTGCAATAAAAAGCTTAAAATTCTCGAGTGTTTTCCCCCTACGCCGCATTCATGTTATTATTAGATTTCAGTGCTAAGCCCCGCTTAGGCAAATAGTATTTCCAGTTCTCTATGAAACAGAACTTCCAGCGGAAACTGAACTCCAGATCATCTCTGTGGCATGTGGGGCTCTGACTTATCTGTTGATCTGCTGCCCAGCTTTTAATTATCGGCTGGCAATAAACGATTTTTGGTTCGAGTTGTTAATGGCATTTCATTATGATTGTTGTGTGGCTGGCTGGCTGGCTGGCTGCAAAAACATAGTTTTTGAAAGTTGAAATACTTGACGCGAATCAAACAGCATCCAAATGGGATGTACAACCACACCATCTTCCGGTTTTGTTTTCGATTTATGATTATTATTCATAATTGAATTTCTATTTGTTGACGAGCAGCGAACACCAGACACGACACAGCCCGACCCGCATCTTTTTTGTAGCCTTTTGGTTGCCTTTGTTTTGTGTTTGCTTGCAGGGTCTATTTTATAGAGTTCACTTTAATGGAAACTGTTCGTTGATCGATTGCCTAATTTGTCAGCCCAAAGGATAAGTATGGAGTTTCAACATTAATTAGCCATTAAAAGCGGCACGAACAAGGTTCACCCCACCTCCACCTCCACCCCAACCAAATCATGAAAGGGTGCAGTGCCAATTGATTGATGAAACTCTAACATTTCACACTGCGTTTATTCTTTTCCCCCTGACTACCCCCGCCCCATTCCAGCGGGGCAGCCAAGGTCATTCAACGACCTAAATGGAACCAAAAACTGAAATCACTTCAAGCTTTGATTTGGGTGTTCTTTTTGGCACTCTTCGTTCGATATTCGTTCGATATCAGGGTCAGATCTCAAACCCACTTCAAAACAGTAGCCAAACCTGCAAAGCAAACATCAATGCTGTGAGTATTTTTATGCTCTCGCACAAAGGGTATTAGTCTTGCCCATGGAATTGCACGAAATTTAAATTAACAATCATGGCGAATATGTAGTTGATTTTCTGCTAAATTTTAAATATATTTCTGCATTCGCATTGCTGTATTTTCCTACATTTTTAGCTCTCCATTAGCCCAGAAAAACTCCACAGCGCTCTGCTCCATATATTTTCACCGTTTGCTATGTAAAGTGCGCAAGGTCATTTCCATTGCTAATTTTGGCACATAATTATGGCAATTTGGAGCTTCTTCTGCAGATCATAAAACACACAAAGTTCGCTCAGAGCTCTTAGGCCAACGACAACGGCAACGCCAACGCAGCAATTATGGGTGGAGAAGGTGGAGTAGCTTTAATATCGATTAGCAGCCTAGGGCCCGGCTAAGTGTTAACAGACACGAAACAGATCCATCTACAGGTGGTCTACAGCCCCCCCCTCAGGCCAGGCAGGGCTCTCAGCACCCGCTCTCGCGACTGCTGCTGCTGCACTGCGCATGCGTAACCGTAGACGGCGAGCCGAGCGGCGTCGTCGTCTTTTGCGTCGGCGCCGGCGCAGAGGTCGCTCTTATAAATAGTCTGTGCGTCGGCGCAGCTTTTGTTATTTGAACTTCAAATTTGCTCGAGTTCGCATCGTCGTCGTTGAGTCGCCAGCGAAACGCGCGCGTTTTCTTAGCGTTTTCTGCAGCCTCAAACCCCCGCCCGTTGCGCGTTTTGTGTGTGATTTTTGCTTACAAGTGGGTAGCCGTTGGCCATAAACAGACTGAACAGCTTATATAGAACATTCGCTGATGAAGGCAGTTGTAAACGTACAGAAATATATTTTAGGTGCTGACGCAAGTGCCTGAGCGAGTTGTGGAGCCGAACCCGTACGCGTTGTTGCATCACGAATTGAGAATGAAGATGGTGAGTAGTTGAGTGTTCGAGATCTACAAAAAAAAAGTGTGCACCATCTGCATGTATGAACAATCAAGACATAACCATAAAAGATGTCAAGATGCCAGGGGCTAGAATCCATCCCAGAAATATTCACTCACACTTTGTTTCGAGGTGCAGTTGCAGTGCCAGTGGCAGTTGCCGTGGCAGCTGCTGGCCCGGCCTGGCCTGGCCTGGCACTGGCATCCCATGAGGTTGTCTGTCAAACAAAATTGCCCAACTCTAGCGACGGAATGGAGTTTCGAAGAGCGACAGCGCAAAACAAACAACGCCAAAAACAGCAAATCAAGTGGAGGAGTCGTCGCATGGGTAAATTTGCATAAATGGCGCTACAATTGAAGAAAATCGGTACAAGTACAAATACAAATAACAGCAAAACAGCAAAACAGAAAACAGCTGGCAGCCATCTCAAGAGAGACCTGCCGCAACGGCAAATGCATTGACTGCGACTGCGACTCCAACTCCAGCTTGAAATCTCATTCCGCTGGCTGACTCACTCGAGGGCGGCTCCGACTCCAAAGCTGTGACCGGAAACGCTCATAAATGCGCCCTGGCCCCGCCCCATCAGCCACCCTTCGATGCTCTTCACGCATGCGCGTCTTCGTTCTGGACAAGAGATTTGGCAATCGGTGGATCGGTGGTGCGCATGCGCAACCACCGCTTTAAGGCTAAGGCCTGAACCGAGCGCATTAAGCGGAGTCGTCGCTTGAATGACTCAAAGCGCGCCAAGAACCACCAAGAGCCACAGTCAGAGTCAGAGCCAGTGTTGGGCAACTCCAATTAACGTCAGCCAGCCACGGACAGACACACAGACAGACAGATTTCCACCCAAGGTCGCGTTCCGCATAGACCGCATACTCATACTCATATCTGTGTGGTGTATATTATATGTGTTTTTTTTTATGGGATTTCACACGCCTCAATTGTGACAATTAACGCCCCGCCCCATTTGTCGCCCAAGTTTTCCGCCTTGGAGCCAGCCTAATGCTTTGTGGTGTGTGACTTGACAAGATTCGAGAGATTCTCTGCTGCTGGCATGCTCCAAATTGCGAGCGCACCTCCACCTCACCCACTTTACACGCGGCAGGTTAGGTAATGCCCCACAGAATTATGCCACTTGAGATGACGCGGCACTTTTGGGCACTAAACATTTTTGTAATGGGGCAACGGCGACGCTTTAATTACGGGTGTTTGTTATGAAATTATCAATTAAGGTCAAGCAGGAAAACGGATATACTCGTACATACAATATTCTTTTGTATAAATCCATGTTTAATTTGGATTAAGATTCGGGTGGAGATGTCCGCACTGCCTTTTGTGGCACATTCTATACAAGATTTTAACAACAACTCTCGGCTACGCCTCTGCCCTGGCTTTAAGCAAGAATTATTCATGTTATGCGACACCGACACCTGAGTCACAGGCCATAAAAAAGCCACTCGCGCACAAAACTTAATTGGGTTCTGACTTTAATGGACATCACAGTTGTCAACTAAATAGCAGAGCAAAACAACCAGCAAATATATGTGCATTATACATATTCGGTTTTAGCAAGAACTAGTTCTGGGGTGGGGTAAATCCGATTCTTGCCCCTCGGAGTGTTGCAAGTCTCAAGATGATTGGCAAATCCGCTAAAAATTAAGGCCCGACAGGCTGACAAGCAGCTTGAGTGAGGAGTGAGTTGAATGGAGTGCCTGTCGAGTGGCATTTTTCCATAACCATTTATCAAATAATAAAGAGAGACTCACAAAAAACTAGAATCGAAATGTGTAAGAAGAATATTGCGTGGGAGGCTTGAAACTATTTCCATTTTGATTGAGAGATGCGCTGTTGGCTCTCATCTAATCTCGTCTTGGCTTCTTTTTGTTGTTGCTGGCTGCTGGCTGCTGCCCATTGTTTCTATTCAATTAAAGTTTGGCTTTTATTTTAATGGGCCGCGGCTTTAACGACTTTGACTTGAAGCGCACTCGGCGCAAAACCTTTAATGCCGCTTAAGAATGCTGCTTTTCGTTGTTTTTTGTGTGTGCCTGTTGTATAGTTTTTATTTCGCCCAGATTTATGTGTTTCAATTTGAGAAAAATGGAATTCCGGGTACCAGTTCCAAAGATTGACGATTGCAAAGGTTCGCTCCGTGTCTCTGCATCCCTCAGTCTCTCAATTAGTTCGCAGCAAATTGATAGTCGCACATTTACATAATTCCAAATGGCAGAAACTATTTCTAATTTAATTTTAGCATCTCTTGGGGGTTTATCGAACCGGTCGCCGTGACTTTCACATTAAGCTCCAGCTCCAGTATTTCATACGAATCCGCAGGCCATTAACACTTTGGCGACTACTCCTCGTATTTAGAACTTTTCACGACGACAAACTACCCAACTAGCCAATGTCGAGTGGCAGATGCGTTGACCTTGACTCTGTGAGCAGACCGGCTGCGGGAGTGTTGGCTGGGGGGCAGCTAATAGTTGAGTTGAGATCTCACCATGCGGGTTGGGTCTAGCCTCTGCTCATAATTAATTAACAAGTTGCCATCGGGGTCGACAATTATCGTTGAAAAATGCGTTTAAGCGCTTTCAACTTGTTAATCAACAATGTGCGTAAAGAGCCTTGCCTTCGTAGAGCGTGACCCAATTGGCAGCCGCCGTCGAAGTCGCAGTCGCAGTCGAGGCAAAGCCAAGCCAATTGATTTGCCAAAAACCGATCAGGTGTCAAAAGAGCTAACTTTTGGTGGCGTCTCTCACACGGTCATTTGCCAAATTATATGCGGAAATTTTCAACGCTACCAGCGACACTGAAAGACGGCTAAATTGCCCATAAACGGCCCAGAGCCCAGGGCCCACGTAAATGTCAGTCCACGCAGCTAAATATAAATATAAATATAAATGTCCAAGATTTGATTTAAGATCATTAAGGTATTCGACAGCCAACTGATTTGTGTTATCCATCTCGATCTCCATCTTTGCAGCAACATCGACTACTCTGCCTGGCTCTGATCGCCCTCAGTTCCTCTGCCCTGGCACAGGTAAGTGGATGCCGCCGCATCGTATCCACAAGATACTCAAAAGAAATATCTACACATAAATTCGCAGGAATACGGAGGATACGACTATCCAGTACCGAAGGTTTCCTTTACGGATGGATACTCCTATCCCAAGCCGGCAATACCGTTCCCCCCGCCAGCACCCAAAGTGAGCAGCGGATATTCGTATCCAAAGCCGTTGGTGCCATTCCAACCGGAACAGCCGAAGTACAGGCCGCCGGTGCAGCAGATCATTCCACAGGAGCCGAAACTGGTGCAGGGATACTCCTACCCGAAGCCGGCGTTGCCGTTCCCACCTCCGACGCAGCAGCAGATCCGAGTGACGACAGCTGGATACGTTTATCCCACGCCATCCATTCCCTTCCCACCCCCACAGCCGAAGCAGGGATACGAGTATCCCAAACCCAGCATCCCATTCCCAGCTCCCACTCTCCCACCCCAGAAATACTTGCCTCCTGTGACGACTGCGAGTCCTCCAGTGCCCAAGTACCTGCCTCCACCTCAGCAGAAGCAGGGATACGATTATCCCAAGCCAGCTATTCCGTTCCCACCTCCGACGAATCCACCGCAGAAATACTTGCCACCAGTGACGCCTACGAAGCCGCCACAGCCGAAATACTTGCCACCTGCCATCAAACCAACACTCCCACCCCAGCCGAAGTACCTGCCGCCCCCACCTCAACCGAAACAAGGCTATGAGTACCCGAAACCAATCGTTCCGTTCCCACCACCCACGAATCCACCACCACAGGTCAAACAAGGGTACGACTATCCTAAGCCAGCCATTCCATTCCCACCGCCCACCAATCCCCCGCAGAAGTACCTGCCTCCCGTTGTCCCAACCAAACCACCGCAACCCAAGTACTTGCCTCCTGTCAAGCCCACCAACCCACCACAGCCGAAATACCTCCCACCTCCTCAGCCCAAACAGGGTTATGAGTACCCCAAGCCCGCCGTTCCATTCCCACCACCGCAGAAATACTTGCCACCTGCTACCACACAGCCACCCCAGCCCAAATACTTGCCCCCCGTTCAACCCACTTTCCCGCCGCAGCCTAAATATCTGCCACCTCCGCAAGTGAAGCAGGGATACGATTATCCCAAGCCCGCCATTCCGTTCCCACCTCCCACGAATCCACCACAGAAATATTTACCTCCTCCCGTGAGCACAGCTCCACCCCCACCACCACCGCCGAAGTACTTGCCCCCAATTAGGCCAACAAACCCACCGCAGCCGAAGTACCTGCCACCTGTCCAACCAACCAGTCCACCGCAGCCCAAGTACCTGCCACCTCCGCAGCCCAAACAGGGCTATGAGTATCCCAAGCCAGCCATCCCATTCCCTCCTCCAACTAATCCCCCACAGAAGTACTTGCCACCCGTCAGGGTAACCCTTCCCCCACAGCCCAAGTACTTGCCTCCCGTACAGGCAACCCTCCCACCACAGCCTAAATATCTGCCGCCCCCGCAGCCCAAACAGGGCTACGAGTACCCCAAACCCGCCATTCCCTTCCCTCCTCCCACGAATCCACCTCAGGTATACTTGCCACCCATCACCACCACCACCACCACACCTGCACCACAACCAGCCAAGTACCTGCCGCCCCCGCAACCCAAACAGGGCTATGAGTATCCCAAGCCAGCCATCCCATTTCCGCCACCCACCAATCCTCCACAGAAATACCTTCCTCCCGTTGTGCCCACCAGGCCACCACAGCCCAAGTACCTCCCCCCACCCCAGCCGAAGCAGGGATACGAATATCCCACGCCAGTCATTCCCTTCCCACCGCCCGCGCCCAAGACAGATGGTTACTCCTATCCCAAGCCAGCGATCGCCTTTGATTTCTGATCCCTCATCCGTCGCTCCCCAGCCCACACCGCCCAAATCACTGATCAAATGACACGATTGCCTCTGTGTGCGCATAGTGATCCTTAGGAACGTACGAAATTGAATATTTGTAATTAACTGTAATAATTTAATTTAATATGTACCTAATTTTTAATGATATACCAGGGTCCTGCCCGCGAACTATACGATCGAACTTAGTCATTAAAATATGTTTATTAAATTTATGTTTTAAAGATTACGCAGCGCTGCCGAAATTAAACGACCTATGTGAATGTTAACCGAGTTTATTTTCACTTTGGGATTGGGATTTTGGCACGCACCCGCATAGCTAGATTTTAACAATAACAAATAAACTATAAATATAACTTACATACAAGTATTCATTTATGATTCTCCACTCTTTTCTGCATTCATTTTTCCGCGGGCGAATTTCGTGATTTTGCCGACCGAAGTCACGCGTAAATATGTATGTACACGTAAATCGATTTGGAAGGATATCACTTCACTTGCACATATTTCCGTAGATTTTACACAGTAAATCTGCGTTTTCCATGCCATTAGCCCCGCCCCATTTGCTCGACCCCGCACCGACTTATTGGAATTTCGGTACCATTTTTATGTTTATTCAGTTCTACATGTTGAAAGTGCATGTTTCGTCTTTTTTACTCGTACATTACATCACTGTGATACGACAATTGTACAGTGGCGTAGGTGGCTTAGTACAACATCCCATCACATGCCAATGCAGATTAACAGCACTTTAACCCCCCTCCCGCACAACACTGTTCCGCTACTGTCAAGTGGTCTCTCATCAAACGCACAAACCTTCGCTCTCTTGGAGTTGGAGAGGGAGAACAAAAATAGGAGAAACAAGTGTCAAATTCCAATGAGAGAGCAATTAGGAAGAAAATGAAAAAAGGGAGAGAATGGAACTCGGAGCGAGCCACTGAGCCTCCTACGCATTTTCAACGCTCTCACGTCAATTTTTTCAGCCGGTCCAAACGCGCGCTTTTAAGTCAGCTCCGCAATTCGGGTCACGAAAAATGGGAAAAGGATACAAAATCCAACGGTTAAAGTAGTGGTGCAGTGTAGTGGTACATATAGTGGCGTAGCGCAGTGATTAAAAAAGAAAATTGTCCAAATATTGTGTAAGAAAAAGTTCCTGATCAAGAGTGGCGGGCCGTCGCGACGGCTAAATGGCATACAAAAGGCGGAGCGGCGAAGAGAAATAAGAAAAATAAGTGAAAGTGAAGTGTAACTAGTGCATTCATTATTGAGTTAATATTCAAAATATAAAACTATTCTACACATCTATTTATTTTTCGTTTGGTTATAGGATCCGTGTCAATGTGTGTGTGTTTGTACGTGCCAAAAATGCAAAAGAGATTGTTCGCTTTGTCCCTTTCCCGCTCCATCAAGCAATACAATATGCTTTCCAGTTAGGAAGCAAAGCAACAAGGAAGGAGCGAGTTCTTAGCGTGTCGACGCTCTCTCGTACCGTACCAAGTGTTCCATTGTAGGGTAAGGAATTCGAAATCTTGGTGATCTGACTCTCTCTCGTAGGTGTGTCAACTTAAACTTCAGTCCTGTTGCGCCTCACCTTATATTAATATACCGAACATTTTTTGGAATTCCCTTGCGTGTGCGTTTGCGTTTTCGTTTCGTATATCGTTGCTTCGCGAGCTTGCGTAGTCTAACGGTCCCGCTTCTTCTTTCTTCTTTTTACGAACCCACAGATCCATCGAATTGTTATTAAAACTCGAGTAATCGGAGGTTTGGTTTTGATGCCATTGTCAATAGCGGGAGTCATGGATACCCTAATAATAAGTTAAGCTGAGCGGCAGAAGTAAGTATGCAACATTTTTTGTTTTTCTGTGATCATGTTACCAAGAAGATATTCGAATAGATAGGGTTGCCATTGACTTTTAATTTTATATTCAGCATCCACGATAGTCCGAAAAGTATGCCGCATTTCTTATAATAATCGAAAAGTGTGCTACCAACAAGGTTGCCGCAGGCGGCTTTGAACTTGAAGCAGCTCCTAAGCCAATAATGCACCTGCATAAATTAAAATAAACTTGTGATTCATTAAACTAGTTTCCGCTTCATCGACTTGAACCACTTTGATTATCTTTTGATGACGGTAATCTTCTAGTTGGTGCTTGACGACAGAATTCTATTATTATATTTCTCTCAATTCGTAATTAATACAAAACTTTAGTTTTAAAAGGTTTTACTTTTTATTTTCCGGTTTTTGCTTTTCGTAGCTTAGAAAGTAATCAACTTTGGGAATATATTTGAAGATTTTAATTTCTGAAGAACCCGAAAATCTAAACTTGATTTGGCTGGGTTTGGTTAGACACCAGATATCTGTGCGTCAATATCTCTGGCGTCAGACGAGGCGACGAGGTCCGCGCATTGGACTCTTGGATAATGACCACTGCCGATCCTCTCCAAAGTACCAAATATTTTTCAAAGAAAATTTAATATTAAGATGCCGATTGCCTATTCATTTACAATACAAGTCTTTCTAATATAGATTTCAGGTGGCTTTTCGCTCTTCGAGTTCCGTGACAACCGAGAGAGTGGCTAGCCGCACGACTCGTGTAGGGCATTAGACAACTAAAAAAAAAACTGATAAATATCATTTATAAGGCAATCGACTGCCGCAGCTTAAAGTTCTTGCAGCTTTCTGACTTTCTGACAAAAGTCGCACTTGACTTTGGGCGTGTGAGCGCTGAACTGAACTGATTTCTGTACTCTCTTTGTGTCCTTTATTATATTTAAGATCAGTTGAAGATTGTATTTGGTCACGGCTGATTTCGAGTATGAAACAGTGTTGCAGGGATTTTGATTTGTCCATGCTGGGAAGGAGTTAAAGTGCGCAATGGCAATCGATTGATTGAACCTACATTTCTGCGCTCTATTGGAATGTCTTATAATGGTTATTGTGATGTTTAAAACTAGCTGAATGTAAGAAACAAAATAGTAAACAACATTTGGATATATTTTTCAGGTGTTTTATTTCAGATTTTATCAATTTCGTTCCCCAACAATTTCGGTACAAGTGACTGAAGAACCCGAAAACCAAAATTCTTTTTGGCTGGGTCTGTTGGGGGAGCCTCAACTGCTAAACCGTTCAATATCTGCGGCGGCGGATGACGCGACGACGCTGGGTCTTGTAGCGGTATCCATCGTTGGCCGAGAAGGTGTGGGCTGGCTCGGAAGCAGCGGTCTCGTACTCAGCGGGGGCAGAGTAGGAGGCAGCGGGGGCAGAGTAGGAGGCAGCAGGGGCGGAGGCAGCAGCGGTGTATGTGGCTTGAGCGGGCGCAGAGTATGACTGAGCTGGAGCCGAGTAGGACTGAGCGGGCGCAGAGTAGGACACAGCTGGGGCGGATGCAGCAGCGGTGTAGGTGGCCTCAGCGGGAGCAGAGTATGACTCAGCTGGGGCAGAGTAGGACACAGCTGGGGCGGATGCGGCAGCGGCGTAGGATGGTGCAGGAGCGGCCTGGTAGACTGGAGCTGGGGCAGAGGCTGCTGGGGGCAGGTAGTCGTTGGATGGCAGATGGCTCACATCACGACGATGGCGACGGAGGACGACGCGACGACGCTGGGTCTTGTAGCGGTATCCATCGTTGGCCGAGAAGCTGTGTGCAGGCTCAGACGCAGCGGTTTCGTACTCAGCAGGAGCGGAGTAGGAGGCAGCTGGGGCAGAGTAGGATGCAGCAGGGGCAGAGTAGGATGCAGCAGGGGCAGAGTAGGACACAGCTGGAGCCGAAGCAGCGGCAGTGTAGGATGGGGCAGGAGCGGCCTGGTAGACTGGAGCTGGGGCCGAGGCTGCTGGGGGCAGGTACTCAGAGGTTGGTGCGGATGCGGCTCCCTGGAAGGGGGGCAGGTAATCGTTGGAGGGCAGGTGGCTCACATCACGACGATGGCGGCGGATGACGCGACGACGCTGGGTCTTGTAGCGGTATCCATCGGTGGCCGAGAAGCTGTGGGCTGGCTCAGAGGCAGCGGTCTCGTACTCAGCGGGGGCAGAGTAGGATGCAGCTGGAGCAGAAGCGGCAGCGGTGTATGTGGCTTGAGCGGGCGCAGAGTATGACTGAGCTGGAGCCGAGTAGGACTGAGCGGGCGCAGAGTAGGACACAGCTGGGGCGGATGCAGCAGCGGTGTAGGTGGCCTGAGCGGGAGCAGAGTATGACTGAGCTGGAGCCGAGTAGGACTGAGCGGGCGCAGAGTAGGACACAGCTGGGGCGGAGGCAGCAGCGGTGTATGTGGCTTGAGCGGGCGCAGAGTATGACTGAGCTGGAGCCGAGTAGGACTGAGCGGGCGCAGAGTAGGACACAGCTGGGGCGGATGCAGCAGCGGTGTAGGTGGCCTCAGCGGGAGCAGAGTATGACTGAGCTGGAGCAGAGTAGGACTCAACTGGAGCCGATGCCTCCGCGGCGTAAGAAGCAACTGGAGCCGAGGCGGCACCGTATGCGGGGGGCAGGTAATTGTTGCTAGGGGTAGTAGCGGCCACGGCGGCGACAAATGCGCAGATCAACAACAGTTTCTGCAAATAAAAGGAGATCGAGATCGGTGAGTTAGTTATCCTGAAGCTGTGTACGCTGTGTGGGCTTTGTCGGCTGTGTGGGTGGGTAATCCTCTCGATAAGGACGGTACTCGTACCATTTTGCTGGCTTGGTCGGCTGTCCAGTTGATTGTAGAATGCAAATGGAAGTGATGCCTTAGCCAAAGTTCTGCTGCTTATTTATATGATTCTAATCACCGGGCCAGTGCTATGCCAAATTAGCATTTGGCTTCTTAATTTATGAATTTCGTATGTAGTGACACCGCCAAAACATATCCATTATAGTTTTTGCAATCAGGTTTGCAACGGGTTTCGGTATCGGTCGAGTCGAGTCGACGCCGCCGCGTGTGCCTTTGCTTTTGCCGGGGCGCACTGGGGCGTCCCCCTCTTTCCCCGCGAGAGTTCGGTAATGAAACATCAATTTAATAGCCAATATTGACCGAATCCTCAATATCGAAGATCAGGTTCCAGTGTTCCGTCCAACTGCACTCACCAATTTCTCTCAGACGAGCGCGTGCCACTGCCTGATCCGCGAGCTCCATTTGCTTAATTACTTATAATTAAATTTCGGTTTAATCAACTTTTTATTAATCGAGTTCTCTGACTCCTCAAACATGATGATGAGTAGTCGGATATGGCAGAGAAAAGGCCGAAAGAAAAAATAAAAACTCTCGTTCCGTTTTCAGATACTCAACGTATTGCCAAAAAATAGCAGCATACTCGTGCGTACGGAAATAAATCACGATCTGATCTCAATGTCGAAAGAGAAACAAAGCTCTGCTCTGACTATCCAAGAAGATGGCTTGAATGATGACTGGGGACTAGCACCAATGTCTATACACTCTTGCAATATTTAATTAGACATTAAAACAGATGAAATCAAACTTAATCACAGACATATCTGAACTCAATTTAAGTACAATGTAATAGCGCTTCAAAACGAAACAGTTGCAATACCGTGGAGTTGATTCCCACTAAGCCGCTTTATGAAACGAATATACCTTCTCACAAACGGTCTAACAGTCTTTTCGTATCACAAAATTGTCTTCTTTCTATACTCGTAAGAGAGTGTTCCACAACTGGCGGAAGAAATAATTGAAATAGATTTGAAATAATAAGAAATCAATTTAATTGATACGACAGATATAATTAACTAAAGTGTTCTCAAAAACTTAATCCTGCCTGGAGTATCCATCTTCAACTGCTCTCAGCGAGTGGTTACAACGAGCGGAAACATGGGATTTTTTGTTAACATGGGATTTTACCGGCACTTCTCCTATGTTCCTAAGCTGCCCTGTAATAACGCATGAAAAAATGACAATTTATTTTATCAAAGAACGCCCTAATTTTAAACCAAGAATTATAATATTTTGATAATTTCTCAAACATTTTGAAAATTTAAAATTAAAAAAAAAAAACAATTTTCAATTTCGTTTTCGTATTATTATATTTCTTCAATGAAAAGGAAAGTTATTCTTATAATAAAGTTTGCACTCCAAAATGAGTCCAAATCAATCACTTGGTGGAACAGATCTCGCATGGTTTAATGACGACGGATCACAACACGCTTGTGGGTCTTGTAACGGTAGCCATCATCGGCCAAGATGTGAGCGGGAGCGACCTCAACGGTGTTGGCAACGGGAGCCAAGTACTCGTTGGAAGGAGCGATGGCCTCCTGGACGGGGGGCAGGTACTCGTTGGACAGCTCGTTGACATCACGACGATGACGACGGATCACCACACGCTTGTTGGTCTTGTAACGGTAGCCATCATCAGCCAAGACGGTATCGACAGCTGGAGCCAAGTACTCGTTGGAAGGAGCGACGGCCTCCTGGACGGGGGGCAGGTACTCGTTGGAGAGCTCGTTGACATCACGACGATGACGACGGATCACCACACGCTTGTTGGTCTTGTAACGGTAGCCATCATCAGCCAAGACGGTATCGACAGCTGGAGCCAAGTACTCGTTGGAAGGAGCGACGGCCTCCTGGACGGGGGGCAGGTACTCGTTGGAGAGCTCGTTGACATCACGACGATGACGACGGATCACCACACGCTTGTTGGTCTTGTAACGGTAGCCATCATCAGCCAAGACGGTATCGACAGCTGGAGCCAAGTACTCGTTGGAAGGAGCGACGGCCTCCTGGACGGGGGCAGGTACTCGTTGGAAAGCTCGTTGACATCACGACGATGACGACGGATCACCACACGCTTGTTGGTCTTGTAACGGTAGCCATCATCAGCCAAGACGGTATCGACAGCAGGGGCCAAGTACTCGTTGGAAGGAGCAACAGCCTCCTGGACGGGGGGCAGGTACTCGTTGGACAGCTCGTTGACATCACGACGGTGGCGACGGATCACCACACGCTTGTTGGTCTTGTAACGGTAGCCATCATCAGCCAAGACGGTATCGACAGCAGGGGCCAAGTACTCGTTGGAAGGAGCAACAGCCTCCTGGACGGGGGGCAGGTACTCGTTGGACAGCTCGTTCACATCACGACGATGACGACGGATCACCACACGCTTGTTGGTCTTGTAACGGTAGCCATCATCAGCCAAGACGGTATCGACAGCAGGGGCCAAGTACTCGTTGGAAGGAGCAACAGCCTCCTGGACGGGGGGCAGGTACTCGTTGGACAGCTCGTTGACATCACGACGGTGGCGACGGTAGACAACGCGACGATTGGTCTTGTAGCGGTAGCCATCATCAGCGAGCTCATGGGCTGGGGCAGCCTCAATCTCAACTGGAGCAGGAGCGGCAACCTGGATGGGAGCAGCGATCTGGACTGGGATGGGAGCAGGAGCGGCCACCTGTACGGGGGGCAGGTACTCGTTGGAAGGAGCGGCCACCTGTACGGGGGGCAGGTACTCGTTGGAGGGCAGGTGGCTCACATCACGACGGTGACGGCGGAGGACCACACGCTTGTGGGTCTTGTAACGGTAGCCATCATCGGCAAGCTCATGGGCAGGGGCTGCCTCAGCCTGGACGGGGGGAAGATAATCGTTGCTTGGGGCAGCGATGATCTGGGACTCCTGCACCACGGGGGGCAAGTACTCGTTGGAGGGCAGGTGGCTGACATCAGCGGCCACGGCTGCGATCACGGCAAAAGCGATCAGGAAGAATTTCTGTAAAACACACAGGAAACACGATTGAGAATAGTCCTTTAAAGTCTTTGCGTTTTCTCGTCTCCAAATGTTTTTGGAGGGTAACGAAATCTACGAGTATGGTATATGGTATGTCCATAGTCTGATTTGCCCAAAGGCTTACACTGCGTACCATCTTGTCCGTTGAGCTGCTTGTTCACACCAGTAAAACCGAAACTCTAATGATGAATACGCAGAACCTTTTGGTATTTATACAAATTCTCCGCTCTTCGCCACCGCCGCACATTACAGAGCTCGCAGATTTTGTGCCGACGCTGACGGCAAAGCTGACGTCGCAGCCCACGTTCGGCCCATCTTCGGCAGCGCGCTGTAAATTCGCACGGCTTTTTGGCTCTGCAGAGGTTCTAAGCGCTCGTCTAACACGATCATTGGCTGCGACGGCAACAGCGACGCTTACATTTGCACAAAAAAGCTGATGCGAGAGAAGCAGCTAAATGGAATAAAATGTTTAATGGACAAACGCGTTCGCACGGACTCTCTTAATTGTTTTATTTAAGTATATGCAAAAGATTTTGATGGACATCAACGTTTTGGACAAGTCGAGCGCTCACACACACACACACACACACGTTCGAGCGAACGTGTGTTCAAAACAACTTTGCTCTCTCGTGTTTTTTACACCTATTTACGCCTGCTTGCTTGCTGTTGTTAGCGCTGGCTTTGTTCCATTCAAGACGCCGCCAAAAATTGCGCTCGATTTAGATTCAAATGATGAGAGTTATTCGTTTCAATCAAACTCGCTCACTTCCATAGTATCCAAACACAGGCCGCCGAGCAGCATCTGCTCATTGTTTGTCGTCATGTCGCTGTCGCTGTTCATTAATCAAGAAATAGGAACTGCCAAAGCGAGCCATTCAGTTTATGGAAAAAGATGATATAATTGTGCTGTTTGCCTAAGAATTAGGCAACTTTTTGTAAACTGAATGCCGGATATCAAATTTTCGCCTATTGTGATGTGACTATTTTCAAGAATCAAAAACAAACAAAAAGTAAAAAATTTGTTGCGTATCCTTCAACGAAATTATAATATTTTTACCTTGTAATATTTAACAGCAGATAGGAGACTGATTTGTAATTTGTCTGTGATTTTTATACAAAACAGAAAAAGACAACTAAATTACATTAAAGACTATAGAATTCCCATTACATATGTGTATGTTGTTGTCGGATTCTGGGGGCCGACTTAGCTGCCCAAGAGAACGGAGCTGCTGTCAGAGGAGTCCTTCGCGCCCATAATTGATATTTTATCCTGGCCTGAGGCAATATCCTGGCACTCGTATTATATATTCATTAGTGACATCGACTCGTTTGTTGATCCGCATGTTGTTGGGTCCCAAACTTTTCATTCTTCCCAAGAAATACACAAAATGTCTTCACTAAATCCAATGAACACCTTCCCACACTCTATCAATTATCACTACTTATGCCGCCGATCGACTTGTTAAAAAATAAAGCAAACATACGAGTAGCAATTGTCTTATGCAGCAGTAGCCAAAGCCCATGATTAATGATCCCCTTCCAAGTAGGAGAAAGAGTTGGCAATGTTGAAGTATCTATGCAACGGATCGATAGCCAAAACCACACAGCCATGAGAAGCAAGGCTCGTTAGAGGTGCTAAGAACTAATCGGTTCCGTATGATTGAAGGATAAACAATGACTAACAGATGCTTATTGATTCTACGAAATAAACAGCATAAATTATGCTTGAATGTTTTTTATTATTATAGATGGATGGGTCTATGTACCAGGTCGAGGTCGATGGAAGCACTCGACAATCTCGGCGGTAGCCCAAAATGGTAGCCCCCTGGGAGTCAGAGATGAGGAGGATTGGTGATGGTGATGGATGGTTGTCACGCGCCACAGTTCGGCGCCTCTAGACGAAAGTTAAACCATAGAGAGGATCTCTATATGTGGATCTGTTTATAGTACCAGTTTCTGCTAATTAAGTTGAGCCATAAACAAAGAGTTCGGCAAACCGAAGTATCAAATAACAATTGTATAATTTATCCTATTCTTTTTCCAAATGCATTAAGATTAAGAGTCTTACATTTCTAGTTTTGGCTGAGAATCTGCTGAAACAATGAAGTAAATCATTTCATTTCCTGTGTGTTATGTGCAGCACTAAAACTAGACTCACAAACTACTATTAACGAGCACAATTTATGACTTTGCTAATTTACATTTGAATCTCCCGCCAAATCAAAAAGACTGCTCTATTCTGGCATATTCTATTGTGGTCTAGTCTGGTCCAGTTCTACAGCCCATAAGCGTTCTACAGGCACATGCTGCTGCTGGCAGTCAATAGATCACGATCAGGCGACCGACCAACGCATTATTGTCATCAACATTATTATTATCCATCAGCAGCAGGCAAGGCAGCATCTCGGAATCGGCATCGGCATCAGCATTTGCTGCCCGGGAAGACAGACCCGACCCGACCCGCTCTAAACACTTAAAAGTGCCATTTCGGAATTGATGTTTATGCTGAAATCGCAAAAATATGCAAATTAGTGAATGGCAGCCACAGCCCCCAGTCCCCCATAGAATGACAGCAGCAGCAGCAGCCCAGACAAAAAAAAAGTCTCATAATGGTCAGACACAATATAAATATTGTCAAACTCTGTTTAATAAGTGAACGTGGGCACCCGAAAATTAGCGTAGATCCCACAAATAGAAACTAGGCGAGCGGCACAGCGAAAGGAGATCTGTGATTGTATTATCCGATCGGATAGTGGATGAGATTGGTCAGAGCGGAGCTACCCACCATATTGAGCGATCCCCCTTTTTAGTTGAGACTTAAGTGTGTTGAGTCTTGTTGTTGTTTTTTTTTTTTTGCATAATCCCAGTGGCCGCGTCGCTCTGTCTAACAAAAACCATTTCGCTGTGGCCTTAATTTATGCAAATTCTATTCCAATTAATATTTAAGACCATTTGATTTTTGCGCTGTCTATGAGCTTAGGAGGCGGTAAACTTCTTTCTCGTGGCAAGAAGCAGCCTTTCCTTTGTTTGTGGCCCCCACACACTTACACGCGCTAGTTCATTTATGCCTTTATTATGCCCTAACGAGAATGAAATTATAATTGGTTTAGTGGTAGACTTGGGCTCCTTTCCTTAGCGTTTCGGCTGAAAGAAGACAGGGCTCATGAAGAGAATTTTAAGCGGAAAGAGCATACACTTTTCGTTATGTTGTGCGCATAATCTACACTTGCCAAGTACACGTTTTAGTCTTTCATGATAAATTCAGCTTTTGTTTTAGCTGTTTTGGATGCTCTTTTTTTTGTCCACCAAAAACTTAACTGTATGATAAATCATTCGGGAAACCAGTTCTCAGTCGGCGACTAGAAAGTGCCCCCCATCGCCATGCAGCGCATCTCCACCGCCGCAAAGAAGACAAAACAAAAACCAAAAATCTTCGAAAAAACAAAAAAAAATAGCTTAGAAGAGTGGAAGATTGGAAGAAAAAAAAAACTTGCGCACACTTTTAACGCACGGCTTTGGGGGCCCACCATAAATAATGTATACGCGTGGCAGCCGAAGTTTTTAGCAAGTTCCTTTCCAATCGCTTGGCAATGTAAATCCAATTTTGATTCTGATTCTTTTGTGGCCAGCGGCTTTTTGAATGGTTTGCTGTGTGGTGGTTGATGGGAAATTGAAGTGCGATTGAGGCTTGAAATTATATTTTTAGTGGTTGGCTGTCTAAAATTAATTATGTCTGAGAATTAATCATCTTTTTGGGGGCCCTCATTCTGGCTATGTTTAACATATGACGCAAGGCGGAATTACATGGGATCGGTTTAGATCAGAGCATCAGATCCTATTCCCCCAACCCAATTTCTTTACAATCATAGAACTTAAATATCACGCTGTAATTCGCAGCTGGAGAAACATTAAAGCCAATGCCAAAAGCGTACCAAAAGAAGCGGGCGGATCATTGAACTCCACAGCTCCACAGCTTCACATCTTCCCATCTGTACGCTCACTCGCTCTGCATAGCTACAATATAAGCGGGCAAAAAATCGCACAGATTGTTACCTAAATTTATAACTCTGTAATCAGCCGCCGCAGAGCCACGAGCCGCGACTCGTAGCTGGGTCAGGTTTTTTTTTTTGGGCTCTCTCCGCAGTTCCCTCTTTTTTGTTAATTTTATGCAAAGCCCCACCACGCTCTCCACCGCTGACCACGCTCTATGCGTTCCTGCTCCGGAGAGTTTTGTGTGATCTCCGAATGTTTGCCATTAATTATTTTAATTTAATGCTACTTGTACCCCTTTTTTTTGTGGACTCACTTAAGTGAGTTAATCTAAGGGGGGAGGCGAACTGCGCTGATTTATGGTCCGAAAACTAAGAGCTTTCTATTAGCCGCGATTCTGCTTCTGCTGCTGCAGCTGCAGGGTATTGGGTCAAAAGCCTCCAACTGGCGGTCACATCTATACGCTGTGACCTAAGGCTAACCAGATAATGGACAATCGCCTACATTTGATTTAGGAGATTGCAGTCAAATATTGACATTGATTGGCGAATATAACCATTGAGTTTCGGGCCCGCCCTCGTTGCCAAAAATACGTGTGTATTCATATACAAAAATAGCCAAATCGTTTGATCATCCATGTCTTGTCTTACATACTCAAAAGGTGGTCTTTCAGCCAGGTCAATACATACTCAAAGAGGGCTGTTGCTGTACCATTGAAACTGTTTGTTTGTCGGTTGTGTTTCAGTTTCTTCTTCTCTATGCAGTCCATATCTCTTCACTTCCAATGAAACAATAGATTTTATTTTATTTGTATTTTCGATTTGTGTTTATTGGATTTGCATGAGAATCGAATCTAAATTATCGCATAAATTTATGTCGACAATTCATTTTGCCCATGTGTGTGATTTCCTCTCCATCGCTCGCTCCCTCCAACCCACCCTCCCTCTCGCTATATGAATCTTTTATCTATTTTTTTCTTAGTGTCTGAAGTGCACTAGTATGGGTTTCTATTGAAGCGCTGAACTAGTTTCCTTTCCTTATGGATCTTAATGATATTTTTCCATTTAAAATAAAAGCAGCAGTAAAGTTATTGTATATGCTTCATGCCTAAACTGGTCTGCCACGTGTGTTTTTTTCCATTCATTTGTATGACAGAATTTTGCCACAGAACTCTTAAGGTTGAGGTTATGTTGAGAGTGAATTTTCAAAGTTCTAGTTAGTCAGAGGGAAATCGAAAGAAGCTAAAAATGTGCCTCCAAAAGAAGAACAAAAAATATTTTACTCCAATAAACTTGGAAACAAATTTCATGTTAACCTGTGTAAAGCACACATCAAAAGCTTACTTCAAATGATAAAACGGAAGTTTCGAGCGCGCGATGAAGAGCCCAAGAGTATGCCATATCATATTGTTGGACTGCCCCTTGTGGCAAATGCTGCTAAGTATAATTTATTTTTGTGTATTTATAATATTGATTTTGTATACAAAATTCAAAACTCAAACGAGTGTTTGGGCTTCTTGTAGTGATAGCCATCCTCGCGGTAGTCCGTATCGTACTCCGAGGCAGCTGTGCGCAAGTCAAAGTCATTATCCTTTGTGCTGCTGCTGCGCCTGTTGAAGCTGGACTTGCTGCTTTTTTGGGGGGCAACCACATAGGAAGCCTGCGGATTGCTTGCCGCAAAACCCAGTGGGAAAGTGGGATCGGTATCGTCATCCACATCATCATCATCGTCCGCTACGAGCACGGACCGTTGATTGCCATTGACGGAGACTAGGGCACGATGATGGCCATGGCCATGGTGCACGCTGGGATCGCTGTAGAAGTTGCCATCGATGATGTTGGTGTCCTGTTGGTTGCCCAAAGCATTCGTCGGTCCCTGCAGATGTGGCTGCCCAAAGACATTGCCATTGAGCACGTTTAGACCTTGGTAGTTGGAACGATTGCGCGGACGTCCAGAGCGCAAACGTGGCACCACTTGACCCGCTGCCAGTTGGGCACCTAAAGCTGGATCGAATTGATTCTGAAGCGGTGCCTGAGCAGCACCCAGCTGAGCACCAAGCGGAGCATTCGGTCTCTGACCAGTGCCGAGTTGAGCGCCCAAAGCTGGATCAAATTGATTCTGAAGAGGCGCCTGGCCAGCTCCAAGTTGAGCGCCCAGAGCGGGATTTCCGAATTGATTTGGGCGTTGGGCAGCGTTCAGCTGACCTCCGAGCTGTGCATTGGGATCAAACTGATTCTGGACTGGTCCATAGGCAGCGATGGGTGCCTGTGCTCCCGCCGGTCGTTGCGCGGCAGTGCCAAATGATGGATCGAAGGGAACGCCAGCAGCTCCAGGAGCTTGACCCGCGGTGGCTAGCTGTGCGCCGAAAGTGGGATCAAACTGATTCTGGTTGGGAGCGCCTTGACCAGCAGCCAATTGAGCACCGCCAACAGCTGGGAATCCTGCAGCGCCCAGCTGAGCAGCCAGCGAGGGATCGAAGAAGAAGTTGTTCCTGCCATAGCCGCCGCCGTATCCGCCTGGACGAGAGGGTTTCTGCGGGCGTTGGCCATTGCCCTGCACAGCCAACTGTCCACCGGCTGGAATGGGAAGTGCTCCTTGATTGGCAGGCAGTCCAGCACCCGGAGCCAAGGCACTGGCAGGTAGCTGAGCTCCAAGTGGATCCGACGGACCACAGCCCGGTGGATTATTGCCAGGAACTCCTGTAAACTGGCAGTTCGGCAGGAAACCAGCACCTGTGGGAGCCTGAGCTCCCGTTGGTGCCTGTGCTCCGGCTGGCAGTTGCTGTCCTCCCGGCGGATCTGGACGGATGAGTGAATTGAGCTCCGAGTCCTGCGACTGGACGTTGATCTGGGTGTGCGTATGAAACACGGAGTTGGGGGCACTGGCGTAGGTGACGCGGTGGGGACGGCGACGCCTATAGACGACTTGAGTGGCCGCCGGAGTGAACAGGTCCCCGCTGTGATCCGTGCGGATATGCGGCTTGTCGTGCTTGTAGTGGATGTGTTCGGTCTTCACCTGCGGCTTCTTGTCGTAGTGATGGTAGTGATCCACGCGCTGTTTCTTGTCTTCCTCGTCATGTTCCTCCTCCTTGTGGTATACCACGCGCTCACTGGTGTGCTTCTCCTTCTTGTAGAAGGGCTGCTCCAGTTCCTCCTTTTCCTTTTCCTCTGATGGTGGCAGATAATGATGCTCGTCGTCATCGTGGTGCCGCTGATGCTTGTGGTGTTTCGCAGGGGAAACATCTGGCAGGCAGGCAATCGCCAGGACGCACAGCAGCAGGACACAGAGGAGTTTCTGTCGAATGAAAGTTGCCAAAGGATTAGCCGAGACTTAGCCGTTGATCCGTTCTCAATTGATCTCTCACCATTGTGCAAATGCCATTGAAGCTTATCCGCTCTAGTTGCAACATTTATACAATGTTTGGGGATCGATTTCAAATGCATTCGAGCCCCCGAAAACCCAATGAAACCGAAACTGAAAGCGAGAAACCTGTTGGCGGGAGCGTGAGAAATTCATTTGATGCTTTATGTGACCCATTTGTTCTCATTGAATGACTTGAATGCTAGCAATTTAAATTCAAATGAATATTCCAGCGAGGCACAGCGAAAGTACGCCGTAAATTTGTCAAAGATCAAAGCGCTAGAATTTATCGATCTAAGTGCGCTCCACACACGCCTCCCATTTCTCAGTGATGAGTGGGGTTTTTGATCCTATGCCCCAGCCAGAGAGATTCATCGATAACTGTATCTGCAATTAATTTTGCGAAGGCTTTACCCAAACAAAAATATGCATAAGGTTTCGAAAACATAATAATAAAAAATATACAACAATTTTTAAATTAGATTTAAATGATTTAAAAAAAACTATAATAATAAATTTAATATACGGATATACAAAAACACTTAAAATATAATAATTTAGTCGTGATTTCATTTACCAATATCATTATTATTTGTACTGTATTATCACCAATTCTTTCATTAGGTAAGTTTAGGTAAGCTTGTAGCGCTGAGCCATAGAATGAAATCTATACTATACATTTTTAGAAAAAAATCTGTGCATAAGCGGCTCTGCAACGCGTGCACAAAATTGCATGCTGATTTTTTAAATGACAGCCAGAGAATGTTGCATTGTTGCTATACAAATAGGTTTATCAAAAATTAAAAATTAATCAAAAAAAATCTCAAATTTGGTCTAAATCCAGTCATCAAACCAACTTAAAGTCACCATCAATGTTTCGGAAGACACCACTCTTCCTTCTTCAGCGATCTCTTCTTTCCTTGTAAAGGAAAATATGGTAGACCGGATATATCTCATTCATGGCAGTATTTCATCCATCTAATATCTAATGGCAGTAACTAACACTAGTCAACACTAGAGTTAGGCTATGGCCCAAAATAACTTTTTCTTATAGATTTTGGGGCTTAAAATTTTTTAACGAAAAATGGTTCTTTTTTATGGTGTAGTTTTTATTTAAAGAATTTTTCTAAATCTGGTATTTTTTTAATGTTTTTTTTCAGAGGTAGTGCTTCTATTTTTCATATAACTTAAGTAGCTTTTATCTGGTTCATAGAACTTTGCAGTTCTGAAATCTAAGCTTATCCATCGATTTTAATGAGCAATACCTTAAACGACGCCTAATTAATACGTCTATCTAAAACTAAAAATGTTGGCCATGAATTATTTTTCTTTCGACTTTTCCCGTGTTTCCCTGAGTCAAAATTAAAAAAAAAAAAAAAATTCCGCAAAAAATGATGAAATTTCAATTTGAAAGCTTAATATCTTCCAGGCGTTAAGCTGCATATACAAAACGTCTGGGTACGATTTATAGCTGCATTTGTCAGCTTTTCAGAACTATGCAACCAGATAAGCTACTTAAGTTATATGAAAAATAGTAGCACTACCTCTGAAAAAAATATATATTAAAAAATACCAGATTATAAAAAAATCCTTTAAATAAAAACTACACCATAAAAAAAACCATATTTCGTTAAAAAATTTTAAACCCCAAAATCTATAAGAAAAAGTTATTTTGGGCCACAGCCTAATTCTAGTGTTGACTAGTGTTATTTATTTACATAAGTAAAAACAAAGACTACACAATATATTTTTGTACATTTCATATCATATCTGTGCTCATATCTCCTAAACTAAAATTATCTTGAAAGTTAGATTCGCTAAATCTCTGGAAAATGTTCTACTAGATTTTGATTGTAGATGTGTATATTTATTTTATTCAAAGCCTTCATAAAATATTTTTATTTTGCCTCCTCCTTTCGGCTGAGTCACCAGTGAAAATACACACAATACTAACAAATAACATTTTAAAATTTTAAAGATTAAAATCAAAATCGATCTATTCAGGGCCGGATCAACCCTCAACCATCTGGGGCCCTCCATTTTTTCACGCCAGTTCATTATTTTTCCAATTGAAATGAAAACTTAAAAATTTTATGTTTGTTTGATTATTTTGTATATTTCTCAGTGGATATTCTATTTTTTATTCATATTTGGAGTTTTGCTTTTTCAACTGCTTTTTCTGTTAGGCCTAGGCAGGGTCCTAGGCAACTGCTAATCCGGTCCTGGACCTATTCCCGTCGTCACACTTCATATTTTTTTGGTATATTCTGTAGATCGACTCGGCCATTTACGAAGCCGAAAGCAGAGGCAAAGGCTAGCCTAAAAGAGAATGGAAGAAATACCCCGCGCGCCCGTACCCTGAAACGTCAAACGAAAATTGAACTAGCATTTGCTCCTCGTGCAACATCTTTGTATTGTATAGTCTTTGCTAGAACAGACCAAGGAAAAGGCAAACTCGACATACTGATCAATAAATAAATACATTTTGTTTTTTTGTTATTGAATTTTGTATTTTCAATTCAATTTATATTCATATTGTGAAAATTTACCACCCAGCGCTCAGCGCGTGCTCTGCGTGCCGGCACCATCATCTTCTTTGTAGTGGCGGTGGTTTTGCTAACTTAATACACTTAATTTAAATTAATACACTGAAAAGTGAATATTAATGCCCAAAAAAAAATTTTTAACAATTATTAAAAAATAATGAAATAAAATATAAATAATATGAATAAATAAATAATCTAAATTAATTCCGTAGATTGTATGTACATATAAAGTAAATCATTTCCCCCCAAAGAAAGTAAAAGTTGTTCAGAGTTTATGTACAATAATCGTTTAATTTTTCGGTTTAATTTTTCGGGAGGGGAGATTCCATCTTAAGCACGGTGCCTCAGGACGCGACGACGCACGGTCCTGTATCTGTAGCCCTGGCTGGACTGGGGCTGGCTGTAGTCGTAGCCGGAGCGAGCTGGAGCTGGGGCAGAGGCGGCGGCCTCGAAGGCTGGTGCTGGCTCAGGAGCTTGGACGGATGGGGCAGGGGCAAAGGACTGCACGGGAGCGGGCGCTGGGGCAGGGGCAGCGAATGACTGGACGGGAGCGGAGGCAGCAGCGTGGTGCACTGGAACGGGGCAGCAACTGCTGCTGGCGGCACATAGCTGCGGACTGGAGCTGGAGCAGAGGCAGCAGGCTGGAAGACAGGAGCGGCAACTGGAGCTGGAGCAGGAGCCGGGGCCGGGGCGAATGTCTGTACGGGTGCGGAGGCGGCAGGTGCAGGAGGCACGTAGCTTCTAGATGGGGCTGGGGCAGATGCAGCGGCCTGGAACACTGGAGCTGGAGCTGATGCTGGAGCCGGAGCGGAGGCGGCAAAATGTTGCTGGACCTGTGGGGCCGCATACGACCTCACAGGAGCGGGTGCGGGTGCGGCATAGTTGTAGCCTGCATCGGCGGCCACGCAGCCAACCAAAGCCAGAGCCAAGACGAGGAATTTCTGTGGGAAGTAGAACGGTAATCCGCAGGCCAAATATGTATTGTGGGGGAACAGAGCAGCTAAACCCTTACCATTTTCGATGATGATCTGTGTGCTGATGGGGCAACGAATCGAATAATATCTCTACGCTGTGGCTCCTGTACTTTTATACGAGTCGCCGAGTCTGCGGACTTGAAACGGAAGTACTGCCGTATCATAAATCAATAGAACCCCCCAAAACATTTTTCTCCGCATTTTGTAGACACAAAAATTTGTTTAATTAGCCAAATACCTTCAACCGCGGCACCAGATGTGTGGCTCGTCTCTACTATCTACTCTACCACCGCACTCCACTCCACTCGGACTCGATCTCGGGTGTACGGTACGGAGTGTGTGGCTTAAAAAACTCTCATTTTTTGCCTCTCAATTGGCTGAGAACGAACCGACTCTATGCTTTGCTATGCGATTATAAATATTCATAAGGATACCCATAGCACAGCATTATTTTTTTTTGCCCAAACCTGATATTTTTGCTTTTGCTTTATGTTTGAGTAAATGTAAATTTAACTCGATTAAGCACCCACACTGTTTGCAACTATACACTGAGACAGAGATACATTTAATGGCAGTCAGTGGTCCAAACAGTAGCTGGGGCTCTATTCAGGGAGTTGTTGAAACACGCCAATCCAGGCCAAAAAATATTTGGATGGTTATCAGGTCATAAACCATCTAAAGATTAGCTTTAACCATTAACATCAGCTGCTTGTTGGCACAAAATTTAATGCCAAAGTTAATGACTTAATGTGCCAATTGATATGTTGATTGATTAGCTGGCTGATGGATAGATCATAGCGGAAGGCTCAAGAGCAAACAGCAAAATGTTCAAAGCATTCCCCCCTTTATGGCAGAGTCGTCGTCTCCTTCCCAAAGGTTAACGTCTTCTGTGGCCCTTCTTAAAATAATCATGTAAAGTTTGTGGGATTTGGAACACCCAATTAGGACTGGCCTTAAATACAATGTGATACTCGTTTTCAGCGCTTTCTTTATTGTCTAATACTAAATTCTGGAATATGCAAATCCGTTGTGGATCGCGTCATCATATGCAAAATAAACATATCAAATGTATTTTTGCATTTCTCTGTTCTTTTCTGTTCGGTTCCATTCGGGAATTAGCATTAGAATATAGTTTGCGGTGTGTGTGGGTTAAACCGCAAACCAGTCGTCGCGTCGAGTTGGTTTGACGGAATTTTTTCATTAGATTTCTTCGGGCTCTTCGTACTGCTCGCTCAAGGATGATGCAGCGCCCTGGGGTGGCAGATAGGTGCGCCTGGGAGCACCAATTGAAATCAGCTGCTGGGGAACTGGACGTTCAATCGACACCAACCTTGGGGCGGGTGGCAGATAAGTACGTTGTGGCAATACAACTGGACGCTGCACCAACACCTGGGGACGGGAGATGATCTGCTGCTGGACCCTCGGTATAGAGATCACTTGAGGAGCAGGCCTGTAAGCCGATACCACTCTCGGGGCAGGAGTTAGATAAGTGCGCTGTGGCACCAGCACAGACTCAATCACAGGACGTTGCTGCACCACAGTCTGAATAACAGGACGCTGTTGCACCACTGATTGTATAACAGGTCGTTGCTGCACCACAGTCTGAATAACAGGACGCTGCTGCACCACTGACTGAATCACAGGACGCTGCACCACAGACTGAATTATAGGGCGTTGCACCACAGACTGAAGCACAGGACGCTGCTGCACCACAGACTGAATCACAGGACGCTGCAACTGCACCAACTGCACCTGCGGCTGGGCAACGATCTGTTGCACTTGCACTTGTGGCGGCAGGTAAGTCCTCGATAGCGAAGTTGCATCAGCGAGGCCCAGGAGCAGCAGGCTCGAGGCCACAGTAAAAGCCAAAAATAGAACACGCTGGCAGAAAAAGAAAAATTCGGATCATTTCTATCTTAAGATAAGAAAAAAGTCCAGACTCCAGAAATACCCACCACCATGTTGATCCAGACGAAGTCGAACAATTGAACTGTTTTGTTTGCGTGCTTGATATTTGGTATTTATAAGACGCCCCAAATAAATACTTAGTATATGTAGATATAGATTTGCATATGTATGGGGTGGGGGAATTGTAAGCGAACTGGAAGATGCCACTGCCACTCATTTATAGTATAACAAGCAGGTTTGGAGATGGTTGGCTTCAGAGATCTGCAATAAAACAATTTTTTGAGGGAGAAGCAATGTGAGCTGGAAGCAGCGAAACAAGTCAATAAAATCCATTAAATCTTATTTCCAGACATAGTATTCATTCACTTTTTAAAAGTACACAATAAAAAGCAGCGGAAAATTTGTGTGGATTTAAAGTAAAGCCAAAGAGGGGATACTCTGCCTAATGCTTACAGATATGAGAGATACAGTCTACATTCAGTTGTGGCTGTAGGCGATTAGCGCAGTTTCCATACCCAAATATACACTTCCATTTAAACAATTAAGAAATGATGAGATTTATTGGATTTACATTTAATACCCATAAGGTACGAACATCAAACTGTTAGACGGGTTGTGCCTGGGGCTGAGGCCCTCTCCACAGCTCTCATTATTCGAGAAAACTTGTATCCAAAAGGTTCAAGCAATTCATTGTCAAGGTTCCCCCTAAAAACAAGATCAGACAAATGTAACTCTCAGACATTTCGGAATAAAATGTTTTCATGATTATTCAGCATTGTATTAAAGTATTTATTGTATTAAAGTATTTATTTGTAAAGTAAAGTTGTTGTTTTGTCTCAAACTAACCGGATTTTGATACAGATTATTGACCGGGACGCCACAAATTTTCATTTCTACATTCTACAGTCTACATTATGCAGACTTATATTATGCATACTTTCAGGCTGTAGTATCTGTCAAAATCTTTTTTAAATTAGGGGTAGAGCTTAGCCCCAAGGAAGCGGAGTTTAAGACTTTATTCACTATTTGTAACCTCGCCATAAAAGATAAAACTCGCGTAAATAAACCCAGCCAGCATTCCTATTTGTTGCCGAGTAAAAATTATAAAGTTGTTGCACAGATTCGCTTCAAATTATTACCAAATTGATGTGCTCTTTATGCTGATTTATACACAGCTTGAAATACATTTTTGTTGTATTTTTAATGAACTTTAACTTTTTGTTTGCTCCGCTGTTTTGCTTTATTTTCTTTTGTTATAGTAGTGTTGTTTTATGAATTGCAAAAAGATTGCCACACATCCAGGGAGTATTTTTACTTGGCTTCCGTTGCCAGCAGCTAATTAATGTTCACAGCTCGCCGTCTTCGTCTTTATCTCCCCCCTTGCCAGAAGATTAATGTATAGCATTAGATGGGGTGTCTTCTATGCTATGGGGGATTGATAAACAGAGTTTAAGAAATTATTTGCATTAAGCGAGGCTGGAATTTGTGGTTTTTGTATCAGGAGAATAAGTCAGAACACACAAAAATATGAATAGAATAGAACAGAAACTTGTTCTTAATTATGCCTAATATGAGAATTTATATGCATACACTAAATTCTGAAGCATTCACTAAACTAATTGAACAGGTTTCGTTTCGGGATGGGATAGTTATTGGCTTATGGCTAACTAACTATTATCGGAATGAGTTTTACGATTCGGTCAATCTACATTTCTCAGTTCTACGGTTTGTGCAATTTCCGATCTGCGTCATGTCTGCAGCGTCCTACGCGTTCTCTGCACATATTTGGTTAATTCAACAAAAATACCATTTCAAAGATTTGTTTATTATGATATACATGTGTATGTGTGTGTTTGTATATTCAGACGTTAAACCAGTTTACCGTTGTGTGGCATTTACTCCAAGATCCATCTAATTAAAGCGCCAACAAAAGTGATTTCGGATGAAGTAATCAGAGCTGAATTTATACGAGACTAGTATACGCAGTATATTTAGCGTACGAATGATGTCTGAGAACTCATTTAAATGCCGGAAACTTTGAGGTAATATGGGTACGATAGATCAGGTCAATACACACATCGAACCCCGAACAAATTGGCCTGAAAGATGAGTCCGCTTATAGCCATTTAGCGTGAGTAAAAATCTCAAATTTCCAGTGACTATAGCATAACGTTTTATGATCACTTGAGAGTGACGAAGACTGGATCTAAGGCATGACGTATGCATCGCTTGATATTAATGAAACCAGATTTTATCGATAGCCGTGGCGACTTTGTTAACGTGTGTGTTTGTCTCAAAGATACGCCCTAAAGATTGCGTAATAAATTAAAAAATTAGGAAAAAAATCCCCCCAAAAAATCCATAAAAATAGAAACAGCATAAATATTATAAATTACGCTTAGTTCAACGATCGACCTAGCCAACTGTATGCGGAGGGAGGGTTCTGGCAAGCCGTTAGACTTTAACGTCATTAACCAACTTTGAACTTTGTTGGAAAGGAATATAATGATGCATTGCAGACACAAGCGACAATTAATTTAGGTAATCAATTCGCCTAACGGCATTAACTGTAGACTTTCAAGAATTCCGCATGCGATCAGAGCTGCAGATTCGTATTAATTAAATCTAAATTTAATTAAAAACAAAGCATGCAAATGTCTTAAAAATCAATTTAAAAGCAAGTTTTTGCTTGCGTGTCCAGAAATAACAGGAATCCAGGCGAACAGTGGGTCAGGAGCATGAGGGAAAGTGGTTATCGTCTCTTTGTCCTTGCCACAAACCGCAAGCCCAGGCAAAGGTCATTGTAAAGAAGGGAACTACATCACTAACCGGTTGAAGGCTGCTCTGCTGGAGGCTGTTTCCCCAACTGTAGTTGATTCACAGATCTCTGGATTGATGATATAGCGTGAAGGCCCGACCTTGGTCAATACAGCTGCAGTGGAGTGAGTAATTGCGGCACTTAGGAGGAACAGAGAGTGAAAGAGAGAGAGAGAGATAGAGAGAGAGAGAGCCTGACATCGTTTCAAGCGGAACTTTTTTGAGAATTTATGCAAATCTCTGAATGCTCTCATAAATAAAACATTCTTAAAACAGTTTCTTGTGGAATAGAAACACATAAATGTGAAATTAATTTATGCCCAGCCCATGACTCCAGCGGATTCTAAGCTTAGATTTATTTCTGCGTGGACAGAGGAAGAAAGAGTGCCATTGTCTGTGTCGTTAAGAGCCAAGTGGCTCCATCATCGCGATAGGCGCGACACATGTGGGTCTATGGTACGTCTGTCTGTTTGTCTTTCTGTATGTCTGTCTGTACCCCCTACTGGTTATCGATTTGTTCTACAAATATTTGCCGAAATTATCGAGCATGATTGGCTATGCGCACCCATGCGGGACACTCTCTATCTATGATCATTCCCGATACCTCATATGCATACATACATTCATATGTAGAAATATAGCTCGTGCATATTTCACCGGTTTTTCTTGAATTTAAATTTAAAAAACATTTTGTTGAAACCACTCACAAACCGCAGACAGTTAGTTGTCTCTGCTTCTAAGTTATTATATAGATATTTTTGGGAGTTCGCTTTGTGTTTTTTGTTCTGTATTTTAGCTATGATTTTTATTAAAGTCCATCCCGAATCATGTTAAATACAAGCTCATTTACGTCTTTTGCATATCTTTTTGGTAGTAGGTATTTTTTTGTTTTTGTTTTTGGGCTAAACTACTTAATTTTTGCTGTTGTATTGGTGGTGCTAAAATGTATAACGCCTGGAACGCCTGGACAGCGAATGAGATGAGTTTTTATGGGTGTCGTTTTCGGGCAAAGCCAGAAGAAGTAGCGCGCCCCAGCAGCAGCCGGTTAGCCAGCACCAAGCAGGTTCTGTTAAGTTTTTCGGGGCGTCTCTGTCGAGAATCTTCTGCCGTAAAACATTTTGGCCCATCCTGAGGCGCTGAACTATAAATAATTGTCGATGCGCGATGCTTCGCCACAGTCACATTTCTGCATTCGTCGTGTGGATTTGATTCTGAGCAAAAATGGTAAGCGGATCGAATGGATAGCAAGGATACTACATACAAAAACAGAAACAGAAAAATAGTGAAAAGTGAACAATAACCGTGAAATATTAACATTAGCTGTGGAACATAACTATCGCCGGGATAGTCTCGGATATTCTCCCCATCGTGGATTACAATTACTTACTGATACTGATCGTGTGATCTCTGATGGTTTCATTTGCAGAAACTTCTCATCGCTCTCGCCCTGGTGGCCGTCGCCAGTGCCGATGTCTCGCATCTGTTCTCGAACAGCAACAACCTGCAGGAGGATGGCTACGTCTACAATGCCCCGTCGAATCCAGTCGTGATCGATGTGCCATATGTGCCGAGGGAGTCCGCTCCACCCACCGTCATCTACCAGGCCCCCAAGCCAACGCCTCCTCGCCCCGTATACACCGCCCCCACAGCTCAGGTCTATGCCCCCGCTCCAACAGCCAAGGTGTACACCCCTGCTGTTCCAGCCGGTGCCCTGAAGGAGGATGGCTACCATTATGGCGAGCCTTCGGTCAAGTTTGAAACCTACGAGAAGCCCGTGGAGACTGCCCCTGCACCAGTGTACGTGAAGCCCGCTCCCGCACCAGTGTACGTGAAGCCCGCCCCACCCAAGGCCGAGTACCTGCCTCCTGCACCCGTGAAGAAGGTCGTGTACACTCCTCCCCCACCCCCCGCCCGCACCCGTTAAGAAGGTGGTCTACACACCTCCCCCACCACCGGTCTACGCAAAGCCAGCACCACCCAAGGTCGAATACCTGCCTCCTGCACCCGTGAAGAAGGTCGTGTACACTCCACCCCCACCCCCTCCAGCACCCGTGAAGAAGGTCGTGTACACTCCTCCTCCTCCGCCACCAGCACCAGCTGGTATCCTGAAGGAAGACGGTTACCACTACGGACAGCCCTCGGTCAAGTTCGAATCCTATGAGAAGCCCGCTCCAGCAGTTGTCATCAAGAAGGTTGTGACTCCCGCGCCAGTCTACGTGAAGCCTGCGGCCCCAGTCTACGTAAAGCCTGCGGCCCCAGTCTACGTGAAGCCTGCGGCCCCAGTCTACGTTAAACCCGCGGCACCCAAGGTCGACTACCTGCCTCCTGCACCCGTGAAGAAGGTCGTGTACACTCCTCCCCCACCCCCGCCAGCACCCGTTAAGAAGGTGGTCTACACACCTCCCCCACCACCGGTCTACGCAAAGCCAGCACCACCCAAGGTCGAATACCTGCCTCCTGCACCCGTGAAGAAGGTCGTGTACACTCCACCCCCACCCCCTCCAGCACCCGTGAAGAAGGTCGTGTACACTCCTCCTCCTCCGCCACCAGCACCAGCTGGTATCCTGAAGGAAGACGGTTACCACTACGGACAGCCCTCGGTCAAGTTCGAATCCTATGAGAAGCCCGCTCCAGCAGTTGTCATCAAGAAGGTTGTGACTCCCGCGCCAGTCTACGTGAAGCCTGCGGCCCCAGTCTACGTAAAGCCTGCGGCCCCAGTCTACGTGAAGCCTGCGGCCCCAGTCTACGTGAAACCCGCGGCACCCAAGGTCGATTACCTGCCTCCTGCACCCGTGAAGAAGGTCGTGTACACTCCTCCCCCACCGCCTCCAGCACCCGTTAAGAAGGTGGTCTACACACCTCCTCCCCCACCGGTCTACGTGAAGCCAGCACCACCCAAGGTCGAGTATCTGCCGCCCGCACCTGTGCAGAAGGTGGTCTATACTCCTCCTCCTCCACCCCCACCGGCACCCGTGAAGAAGGTCGTGTACACTCCTCCCCCACCAGTGTACGTGCAGCCTGAGGGTCCCAAGGGCTACAGCTACCCCAACGATCCCCAGCCATCGTTCGACTATTAGACTACTTAGGCTTTTTGTAAATATAAAGAATCTTCATTAAGTATTAGGCATATCTTTGAACGAATGGTGAATGCAGTGGTTTGGTCTTTCTCAGGAAAGAAGAATCCACTTGGAATAACTGTCAAAATAAACAAAAATCAATCGAGTTGAAAGTGCATGTTTCGTCTTTTTGACTCGTACATTACATCACTGTGATACGACAATTGTACAGTGGCGTAGGTGGCTTAGTATAACATCCCATCACATGCCAATGCAGATTAACAGCACTTTAAACCCCACTCCCGCACAACACTGTTCCGCTACTGTCAAGTGGTCTTTCATCAAACGCACAAACCTTCGCTCTCTTGGAGTTGGAGAGGGAGAACAAAAATAGGAGAAACAAGTGTCAAATTCCAATGAGAGAGCAATTAGGAAGAAAATGAAAAAAGGGAGAGAATGGAACTCGGAGCGAGCCACTGAGCCTCCTACGCATTTTCAACGCTCTCACGTCAATTTATTCAGCCGGTCCAAACGCGCGCTTTTAAGTCAGCTCCGCAATTCGGGTAACGAAAAACGGGAAAAGGATACAAAATCCAACGGTTAAAGTAGTGGTGCAGTGTAGTGGTACAGATAGTGGCGTAGCGCAGTGATTAAAAAAGAAAATTGTCCAAATATTGTGTTTTATTGCAAGAAAAAGTTCCTGATCATGAGTGGCGGGCCGTCGCGACGGCAAAATGGCATACAAAAGGCGGAGCGGCGAAGAGAAATAAGAAAAATAAGTGAAAGTGAAGTGTAACTAGTGCATTCATTATTAAATTAATATACAAAATATAAAACTATTCTTACGCATCTATTTTTTTTCGTTTGGAAACATGGTCTTTGTCAATGTGTGTGTGTGCCAAAAATGCAAAAGAGATTGTTCGCTTGGTCCCTTTCCCACTCCATCAAGCAATACAATATGCTTTACAGTTAGGCAGCAAAGCAACAAGAAAGGAGCGAGTTCTTAGCGGGTCGATGCTCTCTCGTCCCAAGTGTTGCACTGTAGGGTGAGGCATTCCAAGTCTTGGTGATCTGACTCTCTCTCGTTGGTGTGTCGGCTTAAACTTCAGTCCTGTTGCGCCTCACCTTATATTAATATACCGAACATTTTTTGGAATTCCTTTGTGTGTGCGTTTGCATTTTCGTTTCGTATATCGTTGGTTCGCGAGGTTACGTAGCCTAACGGTCCCGCTTCTTCTTTGGACGTAAATATCGGCAGCTTCTTATTGGGTGAAAACAACAGCAAAGGCAACAAGGAAAACGTAATGTCACAAGAATATTTCGCAAAAGGTAAGAGAGAGAGAGAGAGAGAAATAAATAACTCCAACTGTTTCCTGTCCTCTTTGCATACTGTTTTTCCTTCATTTCAAAAGCATGCTCTTTCGTTTTTCTTAGTGTAATTTAAATGGCTGTTTACAATGTTTTTAAAATTTTTGTTAATCTCTCTCGTAAGCAAACAGCTTTTTTCCTTACGTTATAATTAAATCGCGATCTTTCCAATCCATTTTACTATATTCACAGATCAAGTATGCAATAATTTCTAAAAAAAATAATTATATACTGCAAGAACCAGAAGATCGCAGCCTAAAAATATGCCAGCTTGTAGCTAACAAAGAGTAGTGTATTTTTCATACAATTAATTCATGTAGAATTCATGTAAAAATAATTATTTTTTTAACTGACCAAATAATAGTGTCGAAGATACCGATGTGGCGTCTAGACAATATTCGCTGCTTATATAGGTCAGAAAATAATATATTTAAGTGAGTAGATTCTTCCGTTAATCAGAATCAACTTTGCTTAGTGGGTGTGTCGCTATGTATTCATTCAGATCCGATTCCAATAGAAGCAAATGGAATACGGATACTCCAACGCTCAATCGAATCTGCTGATAGTTCAATCAGTCTTGGGTTGTCCACTCATTGGTTGACATAGATAAATTGTTCTAGAATCTGCATCTGGATCTGCATCTGCCCAGTCGTGAAGCACTAATGAAACGGAAACATATGGAAGCAGTTGTTTTTATGTGCTTTATATGCTCGGGGCTCGGGCTGCATAATTATTGATTCGCATTTGGGGGATTTGCTTCGGCTCACGTGGCGGCTGGGGGCAGAGACAAATCCGTCAACGGCTCTCAACGCATAGAATCATTAATTCAAGATACAAATCAATGCGAGTATCAAACAAATGCGACTAAGACAAAGGCTTGTGTATGGGTCTGCGGCAACGCTCTGGCACTTGACCCCACAAAACAAGTCTTGACCTTGGCAATGAGGCGACGGCGTAGCAGATGGAGACGGAGATGTTGTAGCATTTTATTTGTAGTGCTCGCATCGGCAGCAGCAAACAGCTAGCAGCCAGCAGCCAGAAGCGTTATATCTTTGCTTGTTTATCTAGGGCCTCCATTCTCTGCTTCTGGCAGCAGCACCAGCATCGTCATCTCGTGATCGGCTTTGGCGTAATTAATAAAGTGAGGCAAAATCTGGCCAAATGAGCCGAACATATAGAAGTATAAATAGTTGGGGTCTGAATGCCGGCGCTTGCATTCGCCTGAGCAACGTTTTGAACGCTGGAAGCGACCGAAATCCAACTCCATTCTTAGAGCCATTCCATTCCCCCAGTCAAGATCACACACAGTCGAAACATGGTAAGCGCGCTTGTCATTAGCCTCTTGCCACACATTCGGCTCACGCTCTCGTCGTACTCGTTCCCTGCAGCGTCTCTCCCTCTTTGGCCCGTTGCTGCTGCTGCTGTTGACGGTTTGTCTGCATTCCGCCACATCGGATGTCTCTCAGCTGGTGCGCTCTGGTAATGGCTTCGTCTACGACGTGCCCAAGGTCACCCAGCTGGAGCTGGAGGTCAGCAATGAGTTCCCCACGGGCGAGGAGTTTCCCCAGGATGCCATACCCGTAGCCCCATCCGATGCAGAGCTAGGCCAAGCCGAAGAGCCAGAGGAATACCAACTAACATCCGCCTCCAAGCTGGTGGCCAGTAAAAGTGGCAGCAGCATTCAGGGCTACAAGTACCAAGTGCCCAGCAGGCGATTCAAGAGCTGAAACCCCTACCAAGTTTCCTTCGAATTTTGTACCAAAGTTTTCTGTGTAAAGATAATAAAATTGAAATCCCCCCTAAGATCTAGCTGCCTTCCTTTCACCAGAAGCCCTTGGGCAGGGCTTACGCTTAAGACTTGCCTTGGACTCGCTTTAGAACGAGATTCCATCTGTGTTTTTGGTTTGTAGTAGACTCGGCGTCTTGCTAAATAAAAATGTTTATGCTTGACAAAATATATCTTCTAATCCCAAACCGGTTCCGGGGGGCTGCTTTAAAAATTTGCACAAGTCTCGGCTCGGTTCGGTCTGTAGCTAGAAATGAAGAGACGCAGGCCTAGCCATTGAAGACTAATGCCCATAAAGAACGACAATTAATTTCATAAACGGCATAAATTACGCGGATTATTGGCAAAAGGCGAGCACCGCACACGCCAGCACGTCCACTTTGCAGCACTTGACAATCGATCAGCCGGATCGGATCGATCCAGCGCCGTTTGGGGCGGTTCAACAACCCGCATAAATTATATCGGATCCACCGAAGAATGAAACAAAAAGTGATAGTTGAGACGCGACTCTGTCACTGTTTTTGTTTACTAAATTGCGATTAGCGACACGACACTCTAATCCAACTAATTAGTTGATTAAACACTGCCGTTAAAGAGATGGGAAATTTGTCAACTGTTTTAAAATAGATTCCCCATCTCCAGCTGCAACTACCATCGCCGCCTACGATTGTTGTATTTATTTGTAAGCTGGAATTGGAATTGCTTCCGCAAGCTCATGTCTAACGTCTTAGAGAGACAGCTTCATTGTCCGTCATTGTCCATGAAACTGAAGCTGGCCAGTCCACTTCACTCCACTCCATTGGAGACTTCTTGAGCTGCTGCTGCTGCAAATGGCAGCGCGCGCCATAATTATTATAAATGAAGTCTAAATGATTTATGACAGCTAGCGGATCGCGCTTACAACGCTGCCAGCTGCGGAACTAACGCAGTTCAGCTTCTCTTCTCTTCTCTGCTATGCTCGCTGTGGGTCAGCAGTGGTTGGGTCGGAAGCAGAGGCTCACTTTGACACCACCAGACAATGACGAGAAACTGAAGCGCTGCTTGAGCCAACGCTGAGTGACGACGCTGATGAAAAGCCGCACACCGTGGGGGCTCATCAAAACACATAATGGATCTCTGAAGCGAAGATGGAGGCGCAGCAGCAACAGCAGCAGCAGCACTAACAACAACAGCATTGTGGCGATAATCATTCATACAAACATGGACACAAATACTGAAAGCGAAACTGAGACAGATACATTTTTACCGATACAAAGAATGCTTACTGCGGTGCCGATGCTGATGCTGCCATGAATCGCTCTAAGCTCTAAGCTCGATATCGATTTAAATGATAATAATTGGCCTTTGGAGAGCAGGCCCATGGACTTGGTCTAAGAATTTTCGACTATAAATAAACAGCTACACATGGTATTGGTCAATCATTTGTGGTCAACGAGCTCAAGGTGTAACATACGATAACACATAGTAACCATGGTGAGTCTTCAAATCCTTAAATGCCGACACCTCGACACCCGGACACGTTAACGATTTTCAATTGTGTCATCTTGTGCCAGAAATTCATCATTTTGGCCGCCCTTGGCATGCTGGCTCTGGTTGCCGGAGATGTCTCGCATTTGCCGCTGGAACAACTCCTGGGGGAGCAGCAGCAGGAGGAACATGGCTATGGCTATGACTATCCCAAGCCGGTGGTGCCATTTGTAATAGTGGTCACCACACCAGAACCACCCACGCCACCCCCAACCTACCTGCCACCAAAGCCAGTGCCAACGTATCTGCCACCTCCACCACCAACAACAACAACCACGACTACAACAACGACACCTGCTCCAACGCCAGCACCAACCTATTTGCCTCCTCCTCCAGCGACCACAACGACGACCACACCGGCTCCCACGCCTGCCCCCACCTATCTGCCACCTCCACCGCCAAGAACGACAACAACAACAACAACAACGACTCCTGCCCCAACGCCAGCACCCACCTACCTGCCGCCACCTCAGCCAGAGCCAGAGCCAGAGGAAGATCAT
The DNA here is from genome assembly GCA_018150885.1 of Drosophila tristis. NCBI lineage: Eukaryota > Metazoa > Arthropoda > Insecta > Diptera > Drosophilidae > Drosophila > Drosophila tristis. The sequence goes on from JAECWT010000264.1 coordinate 3,203,372, forward strand.
GGATACCACTACGAGGTGCCCGCCAAGTCGTTTGTGTTCTAGGAACTGCACTGAACCCTGAACTATCCCCCAACCCCGCTGCTGCACTGTTGTTTGTTTGAATCGTTTAGGCTTAGGATTATATAATTAAGAGACAACGTTTAATAAATGCTGTTTTGTTAACCCCATTAATTCCCCCCATTGAACCACATTGATATCTGTTGCATTATGTGCGATAAGGCAGAGTCAATCACCGTCAATTGTCTCACGTTTCACGATGGAAATTTCGGCGACGCATCCACTACATATTCATGAGGCGCCACTGATGGACCACCGGTGGCTGCCGGACGAAGCTTTTGTTGTGCGCCTAATTAAAGCCAAAAGTAGCATTAATTGGGGGGGAGAAGATACCACACGCCGATAATTGCCATCCGACGAGTGGATGGATCACAAGTTCATGAAAAGCAAGAAAAGTGTGAAGAAAACCGAATCAAAAATTATGCACCGCTGGCCTTTGTGCCTTATGCTGATTGCTGCCCAGCAGATCGAACCCGACGATGGAGTTCGAGTTCGAGGAAGCTGCTGCGATCGATCGGAGTATAAAAGACGCGACCATCAACGATAGTGACATTACTCGAAGCCGTCAGCAAACGGCAGCAACACCATCAACGCACCACAGGAATACAACCACACGGAATGGTAAATGACACACGGCACCTCCTCGATCCGAAGTGGAGTCTTAATCATTCCCGTCTCTTATAGAAATCCACGCTGATCCTGTTGGCCCTGGCAAGCCTTGCTGCTGTCTGTGTCCGGGCGGATGTATCCCATCTGTTTGGTGGTAGCGGTGGACATGGTGGACATGGTGGACACCATCACGAGCACGATCATCACGATCATCATGACCATCATGATCATCATGAACACGATTACCACTACGATGCACATGCGCATTCGCACGACAGTCATCATGGGCACCACGATCTGCACATAGATCTGCACTACCAACCGGAGGAGCCACACCACCATCACCATCATGTGGAGCAGGAGCCCAAGTTCAACATTCCCAGCGGCTACAGCTACGGGGGACCAGCGCCGGCTCCTAAGAGCAGCTATCTGCCGCCAGCGGAGAAGCCCCGCCAGAAGTATCTGCCACCCAAGGCGTCGCTGCCACCTCCACCGCCGCCTCCGCCCAAGGCCAGCTACTTGCCACCTTCCAAGCCGGAAGTGAAGTATCTGCCACCTGCACCTGCTCCCAAGTACCTGCCACCTGCACCTGCTCCCAAGTACCTGCCTCCCGCGCCTGCGCCCAAGTATCTGCCTCCCGCGCCTGCGCCCAAGTATCTGCCTCCTAAGGTCGCTCCCAGCCTGCCGCCTCCACCTCCACCCCCGGTAGTTGCACCCCAGCCAAGTTACTTGCCTCCTGCCAAACCGGAGACTAATTATCTGCCACCCGCTCCACCGGCCAACAAGTATCTGCCCGCCGAGGAGCCCGTGGCCAGATACCTGCCTCCCAAGGTCGCTCCCAGTCTGCCCCCTCCACCACCGCCCCCGGCGTCCAGGCCAGAGTCGAGCTACCTGCCACCCGCCCCCAGGCCAGAGTCGAGCTACCTGCCGCCTAACCATGCGGAGGAGCATCACCAGCATCAGCCAGAGATTGACTTTCACATCCCCATTCCATCGTACGCCCTGCCCCTGCAGTCGGAGAGCCACGTCCACGTTCCGGAGCACGGCTACCAGTACAAGCCGCCGCTGCGTCGCTTCAGGCAATAGGCCACACCCATCGAACACCACACACCCCCCTACGATACACAAACCTCATAAATACTGCATCTAGTTTTAAGTTTTGCAAATTAAAATCATTTTCAAAAACAAACAACAAAAATCAAACGACGCGTCGCCAGCTGAAATATTTCACCAATCCATTGTTTGAGCGACTCTTTCGACAGCCGACAGAGTCAAGGTCGATCGTATTAAAGACATTTAGCCAGAGGTTCGACCCCCCCCGGTCCAAAAAAGGGACACATAGAGACAGGCTCAACGGCTTGGAAATTGGATCTGGGCATGCGCGACCCCCAAAATCGGATTGCGGCCAATCAACCGAAGTAGCTTCGGCATCAGCTATTGGTCTTTTGGTCTGGCTTCAACATCGGCACCTGCAGCTGTCTATAATTATTGTCTTTAGGAATGAAAAATGATGTTCAGTGCGGGCCAGAAATATATATAGATATTGATTGTTGGATGCGGTCGGTGTCTGTTACAGAAATACTCGAACTAACGCACGGAAATCGATAATCGCTAATCGCGAACCGTCAGCTATCAAACGACAGTCTCTGACCTCTTTCAATGTTAGCCCAGAGATGGGGCAAGCGTGAACTGGGGCAGATTGAACACTAAAACGAATCAAGAGATACTCTTCCTTCAATGTACTTCAATGTACTCATGCAAAATGTACTATGTACTATGTTACTATGCAAAACAGGATGTTAAAGAAGTTCAAAGAAGATTTTACCCACCATTTTTACCAACTAAAAGTGACACCTAAATAGGCTGATTCTTTTTTGGGGGGCTCTCCCACAAAAATGATTCCCAAATGGTCGGCAAGCGCAGCAGCTATCATAAAACCCAACAAGTTTGATGACTCTTGGCCAAAAAGAGATCTCTCCAAAAACAAAAGCCAACGCAACGAGAGATGACTGCGAATTGAGATATTCGATTCAATAAAACAATGAAATGCCGAATAGCGAATTCCGCACCGAATGCCGGCTGTGCTGCCAAAGTGTCTTAATGCTAAACGCCGCTTGGCTGACAGCCGCCTCGCCATCATCTGGACTGTAGTCTGAGATGCCATATCGTCTCTGACGACTACGCAGCGTCGGCGTAGACCCAGACGGCGACCGCTTTAGAGTCTGCCACCGCGTATGGTTCTCGCGGCAGCTCTAACTGTATAAATAAAGAAGCACTTGCCGGAAACTGTATCATTTCGGGAGTAGCAGTCGTCGCAGCGAGAACGTATCGTCCACTGAGGAAAGAGAACGCTTGGATAGTAAAATGGTTTGTCTGCAGCATCTCAAGAGATCCATAGAGAGACTGTCCGTCCTAACAGCTCGATAAATCTCTCTCTCTCTCTCTTGCCATACAGAAACTGTTCCTGGTCCTTGCTGTCTGTGGCCTTGCGCTGGTGGCCGCCGATGTTTCGCATCTGTTTGATCATGATCATCACCACGATCATCCCGGCTACAACTACGATGCACCCAGTATTCCCTTCGATTTACCAACACCCGGTCCTGCCTATCTGCCACCGGAACCCGTGACAGCTCGTGTTATTGCTCCAGTTCCGTCTTACTTGCCACCGGTCAAGCCGGTGACCAAGCCTACGCCGGTGTACTTGCCTCCTCAGCCATCCGTGAAGCCGCAGATCCCTGTTGTCAGGACACCCAAGCCCTCTTACCTGCCACCCCCACCGCCTGTTGTGAAGGTTGTGACGCCTAAACCCTCCTATCTGCCACCCCCACCGCCAGTTGTGAATGTTGTGACTCCCAAGCCCTCCTACTTGCCACCCCCACCGCCAGTTGTCAAGGTCGTGCCCCCTCCAAAGCCAGCCTATCTGCCACCTCCAGCTTCCATCGTGAAAGCTGTGCCACCCAAGCCTGCTTACCTGCCACCACCCGTGGCACCCGTGGTAGAGCAGCCCGAGCCGGAGTATCTGCCACCATCGAAGCCGACCTTCAAGATTCCGATCCCCTCCTATGCCGCGCCGCTGGAGGAGCCCGTGAACAGCTATCTGCCGCCTCAGGAGATCGTGGAGCCGCACAGCGATGATGGATACCACTACGATGCCCCCGCCCAGCCATTCCTCTTCTAAGAGGAACCACCCCAAGAACCTTTCCATCCTTAGCCATTTTATTGTTGTCTGCTAATGTCACGTGTATATACAATAGTTATTTATTAAGTTTTGAAAACGAATAAACCCTAACACAATGAAAACCCACATCCTGCTCTTGAACTTGAACTTGAGTTGGTTTCGGGGGAAAATCCTATCAGAAGTACGAACCAGACCACGAACTCGACTCAAGTGGGCCAAGAGACAGCATAATTACACTTGAGGCGTCTAAAAATATCAGCGAATGTGGCGGCAGAACAGTTTCATTCACGGGAGAACCCGATCCAGCTGTGGCTATTTTGAGACGTCCGATTATGCCACTGAGTAATGCTCTGCTGGCCAATTCCGGCTTGATTTATTGCCAAACAGCGCGGAGCGCGAGTGAGTAATTGAAGCTGGGCACCCGAAACGGCCATAAGCTCTAATTTTATGGCCCGAATTGTGGTTGAGCTTCAATAAACGACGGCTTATAATTTATGGCAATACTTGATGGCTCCACAGACAATCGCTGGCATTGTTGAAGGTGTGAAGATATGCCCTCGACCCCCCTAAACGACTTTTAGAACCCTCCCACGCTGATGGAGATAGAAAGTGAAACTAATGCGATCAGGAAGTTCAACATTTTTGGACGAAGAAGAACACTCTGGGAATGGAATCAGCGTGTGTTGACAAAATGAATTGCTTTTATGCAAATCGGATTGCATGATCTAATAGTTGATTATGGATTGGTGGATGGTGGATGGAGGATGGGAACCCGTTTCTTCTGCTACCCTGCCACTGCCACCCGCCAATTAATTCGATTATTACGCTTATCTTTGTTTAAGTGCCTCAAAAATGATTTACTTGGGAGCGCGTATACGCGTATACGGTTGTTGCTCTTAGTAGCGCCGTTTAAATAAACATGCCCCATAAATTATCGAGCTCATCATTGATTTTAGAAAGCCCAAACTGATGACCCGACGCGGGTTCAGGTTCACTCGTCTAGCCTGTTTAAGATATTTTTAAGACTGCCACTAATGAAACGAAACTATTTGTTTCCTCGTTTTCGCTTTTTTGGTATGGTAATTTCATTGATGCATTTGTATTTGTATATAGTAGAATGCTAGTTGGAAGATGTGGTAATTCTAGAGAGCGGGGAAAAAATTTGTAATATAAATAAATAAATTACAAATTATTTAATTTTATATTAAGATTTTCTCGATAATTTTAATATTTTATGAATTATTATGGAACTATGCACAAAACTTGTATCGGGCTTAAAACTTAATATTAATAAATGAAATAAATATTTTTAACTACTATACTTATACATTTTTATATATAAATATTTAATAATATTGTATTTATTGTTTATTGCAGGGTAATAAATTTTTTACCAAAAAAGGTTTTTAATAATATTACTTGTATTATTTTTGAATATTTGTTTTCTCAGTTTATTAATTTTTTTGTTTTTTTTTTGGATATTTTTAAGTGTTATTTTGACTTGGTCATTTCAGTTGGTCTGCTTTCGTCACTAGTTCCACATTTACAGGCCAACTTTTGGGTATATATAATAGTTCGAAATATATATCCGCCGAAAAGTATGGCTTGAAAAGTTTCAGTGCGAGTATAACAGTTTCCTTACAAAAATTAGCTCTAGGCAGACTTACAAATTATGAAAATAATTAAAATAATAGAGCAAAAAAATATAATGCTCAGAAATAGTAGATGGGCAAATTAGTAGATGAGCATGTTAATTGCAGTTTAATTTATTCCGCCATAGATTTATCGAAGCCAGAGATATCATTTTTCATAATCCATTGCCTTGACAATGCGACAAGGGAAGGGGCCTGATGTAACAATTTGTGTAATTAATAACAAAGTGGCAAGGCCGCAAATTATAATTGCCACTTGACTGATCGAGGAGTCCAGTACCAGTACCAGACGAGACGGAAGCGTCATCGCCATCGCCAACGAAGCTGTCATCGATTCGATGGCACACAAAGGAGCGGACAGCAAGCGAGCGAGTGAGAGACCCAGTTTGTCATAGTTCGTAGAAAAAAAGAGTCGAGTCTGTTAATGCCCCTGAATTGAAGCCGAGGCAGCAAGGCAATCAAATTGACAATCAATCCATCAATCAAATGCGTATTGTCTCATTGGCCACCCGTGCGGACTGAACCTCTTAAAATGGAGTGTTTACACTTCAAATACTGCATAGTCTATCTGTTGTGTGTGTGTGTTTTTTTTATTTATTTTTGGAGACAATTTAGCAGGTTTAGCAGAAGCTTAAACCGGTAAAATTTAATGTATTTTGAAAGTATTTTCAGTAGATTTATGTATTTCTATTTATTTTATTTTGTTTTTAATTTTTTGGCTAGAGTTTCGGTTTACGAGCCGTCAAGACTCATGCATGAACCTGCATAAATAATTATTTCTAATTAGCCCAAAGAAGCCACACAAACATCACACCACCAAATCTGCCACGCAACACAGACGAAAATTATTTCCCAGACTTAACCAGCGAATGGGATGGGTAATAAGGCGAGCGACCTCAAGTGCGCAGAAAGGTACGAGTACGAGTACCCCAGAGCTTCCGTATGCAAATGTCCATATCAGCTCTGAAATACCAAATTCTTGATTCCATGATTAATGATAGACGATAGTCCCAGTTCCAGTCCGCCATCAAATTGAGAACGAATCTTTGCATGTACATGGTACATCTTTCGACACACTTAATCGTGCGTTGATGAGCTGTGAATATTATAATTAAATTGCGATGCCCCCCTTTTGGCATTGGCCTTGGCTTTTGAATGAAATATTCGATACGAGATTTTGTTTATCATTTTTACAAATAATTTACGTTTATTTACTCGTACGTACTTTACTTGGAACATTCAACAATAACTGAATACTTGGGTTTTTTTTGTTGCGATCTTTGTCTTTAGAACATCATTTGTCTCTTTGTACTTTTGCTCTTTATGCTTTTTGATCTTGGCTGCTTGTTCGTTGGTTCTTCGATGTTTCGTTTTGATTTTGATTTTCGTTTTCGTTCTAGGATTAGGATTGGTGGTTAGATAGTTCGATAGGTTCGATAGTTGGATAGATTTGTAGAAGGGTTTCAGTGCGGTGGTAATGTGGCGTGTGCGTTGTGTTTTGGATATAGGTTAATGCTTGATTCGAGCAGTGGATTGGAGATTTGGGTTTGGAGAGTCGTTTCGGGCAGGTGAAGTGTGGGGTGCGGATGCGGGTAGAAGAAAGAAAACGGCAAAATATAGAGGGATAGATTATTAGGATATTATCGAACATGTATTAAAAATATATATAGGATATATATGATATATCGCTGCTCCATCTTAGTAGCGGCGCAGGCGGTAGAAGCGCCTTACATAGACTGGACGACGGTATTGGTAGCCGCTCCTGCTGTTGAACGAGTGTCCCACCAGCTGCTGCTGCGGCTGTGGCACCACCTGAGGAGCCAGGTACTGGACGCGCTGGGCAATCGGCTGCTGCTGCTGCTGGATGAAGGGCTGCTGCTGCTGGACGAACGTCTGCTGTGCCACTGGACGGGCAATGGGTCGAGCGATCGGCGCAGCAATCACTGGCCTGGGGGCAGCAGCAGCGGCAAACACTGGCCGTGGTGCAGGGGCAGGGGCGGCGGCCGCTGGTAGTGGCTCGTCGATGTCAATGTATTCCGGTTCTGGGGTGGCAATATCCTGGGGATTGGGTCCCTGTGTGGCCGAATCCGGCAGCTGGGCACCAGCAACAACGCCCACAAGGGCCAAGGCCAACAGCAAAAAGAATTTCTGGCGAAGAAGAGAGGAGGAAATCACTTGTGAGATTTTTGGGCATTCTATTTATGGAGCCACTGTGGTGTGAAACAAGACAAGTCCCGAGAGACACTCCAGCCCCGGACAGTTGTACACTTGAGTTGAGGGTTGGTCCGGGCACTTCAATCGAATGTTTATTTTTGTTCTTTTAATTTTGGTTTTATTTTCCATTTGACACATCACTTTTGGATTTATTGTGGTTTCAGTCTATATCCTTCTTAGAACTAAAAGCACTTGGGGATTCATTATCCTTTTTCCTTTTACCATTTTTATTTTTATTTATTTATTTAATTTTGTGTATGTTTCACGAAATTTTCTCGAGCAGATGAGCGGACGAGCAATTTACACTTAAGAAGTTCAAAGCACAAATGATGATGAGCTGGTCAGTTGGTAGGAAATTTATACTATATCTGGTCTGGGGACGGTCGGTCTCTTCGGTCCGTCCGGTTCGTTTCAGTTCGGTACGTGGGTCTTAGAGAGTCTGGGCAAAGATACGACGACGACGACCGCCAAAAACCCGATGAGACACCAAAGCTCCAAACCGAAAACCGCACAACGCGTTCGAAATAAGCCAGCAACAAAATATTATATTAAGTAGCAGAAGCAGCAGCCCCTTCGCCCCACCAACCCAACAAAAACAGCAACGAATCAAATCAAAATTTAAATTAAATGAAACGAAACGAAATGGAATCAAATGAAGAGAGACTGCGACGGCTACATAGAAGAGTGGTTGGTTGGTTGGTGTGGTGTGGTGGTTGTTCAGGTGGTGCTTGGACCCTTTAGACAATCACTGGGGTTGTCGTCACGAGTCACATGACGCACAGACGGACAAGTTAACAAAGCATTTAAAGAGCAGAGCATTCCGGCAGATACTCCACCCCCACCCGCACCTCTCTCTCTAAAACGCGCTCTGTATCTCATCAAACGACGCGTGGCTCAGAAAAAATAATAAGTTCGTTGCCTAAGTCTTTTGTTTTTTGCGGCTCCTGCGCCTGAAATAATTTGCATAACATTTTTGCTAGAATAATATTTTTCCCCTGAAGAGAGCACTCAACTAATTATGCGAAATTCTAAACTCGAGTTGATGTGGAGACAAAAATAAAGTCACTTAGACATTAATAATTGTATCTGAAAGCGATTTGGATGTGGTTTGCATGTCGGGAGGAGATTGTCTGGCTGGTAGCCCTCTCCATTCATACATTTGATCGTTCCATCATTTGGTCTGTCTGGTTTTCTGGCTGTCTGCTTGTTTGTATCTTCACTTGACCTCAGCAGTGGCAACAATAAGCAAATTTAACGGCTTTCGGGGGCATACATCATTTCCGTTTCTCGTACGTGTGCGTGTGCTGTGTGTGTGTGGGGAAATACATTCACCTGCCACAGTCGATTCGAGTGAATAAAGCCACTTGAGTGGAGACCCAAAAAAAGATGCAGTGCCAATAAAAATGATTTGTTCGATATCAAGGCTATGCCACGGAGATTAAGTGGCACAAACACAGGAAATGGTAAAGCTATTTTCAACCAACAAACATTGTAAAGTAGTTACCCATGAATATATGTACATATATGTAGAATTTTATATCAAATACCCACTTAAATATACTCTGAGCTCTAGCCTGTTGATGGCTGTGACATCATTTTTTGGCTGCCTTTCACCTGCATTGATTGATAGAATGTGTTTGTCAACGGGCTACCAGATGAGACACCTAGACGAATTTTATGCAACATTTTTCATATACCACAAAAAAAAAACAACAATTTATTGTGTATTTTTACGGTTATTAGAAAATTTAAAATGTAATTAATAATGCTTTTGGTGCGCTGTCTGTTGGCTGACTGGCGTGTTAGGTTTCGCCTCTGTGTTTCATAAATTTCGTGATCCACAACAAAGCATCCATTATTGTCTATTTTGGCCATTGTCTATTGCGTCAACAATATTTGACTTGCAAAATGTGTCATTTATGTATCTAAAAAGCAACGTTCTATCTGCGTGTAGCTGCTGCATAAATCAATCAAGGGCGTGGCAGATTTATGGGGCCACAATCCCACTATTCCACAACACAATAAATGTAGTTCAGTGATAATAACATTTAAGCCAACTGACTTTTATTTATGGTAATGCCAATATATCGAAATTAATATCGCCAGTTAACTATGTTTTTTGATCATTCCATCATCGTTTCTATGTGTTTGGCCGGAACCAAAGCATCGGACGACTTTTTGCTCGTATTTGCATACGGCATACAGCATCAGAGCCCAACTGAATCAAAAGCCATGAGCCGCCATTTGCCAGAGACTCTTAACTAAATGCCGGCAATCGAAAATCGTCTTTATTTATGACTCTGCTCGCTATCGAGAATCGATTAGACTTCACGTGCCTGGGTCGGAGTTCGGGGTTCGATTGTATCTGGTTTTTTTGTTCTAGGCATTCCCATATATTACGCATACGACCTGTTGTCCGGGTGGGGCCCAAACACGAGTCTGTTTTGTGTACGATTGTGCGTGTGTTTACATGCGATCCTTGGCACCTGATAACCAGAACTACAAAAGATCTTAATTTCTTAAACCAATTTTGTCACCAAGCGATTTGTGTGTTTGGGGGCTAAGACACTCCCCGTTTTCTAGCTGCCGGTTTCTTGTTTGACATTTAAATAAAAGGCGGCGCATGTGAATAGCAAAAAGAAATTAAACATTTGAAGCAGTCGTTTTTTAGAAAAACACCCAGAGACAAAAAGCCGAGACAATCGAATAGTTACACTGAGGTTTAAGTATTTATGCACCGAGAGTGGAAATATGACAAATATTTGATATAAATATATTTCATATTTAAATTAATTATTTTTATATTTAAATTAAATATATGTATATTTAAATTGAATATTTTGATATTCAAATTAAATATATTATGTATTTAAATTTAATTTAAATATTATTTTTAAAGTGTTTGATATTTAAATATCCATTAAATTGAAGTGAATTCGATTATAAAACCGCATCTTGAATATAAATGTGGGTGTGTTTCTCTTTACTATACAATTTTCTCTCAGTGTTGAAATAAAAACACAACAAAAATACGATCTTTATACGTAATGTTCAAGTCAAGGCTCAATCTAAGTTCTTTTTAGATACTTTGCAGCAAAATGATAATATGATTGGCTTCGCCTGCGTTAAGATTCTCAAGCCAGACACATTCCTGTCACTTTTTTCCATGAAGATTCTCAAATACAATACTTCGTAAATATTTTTGAGGAATTTTATTATTTGTTCAAGCTTCCGCACATTCACCGCGAAACAGGCCAAAGCCAGTGCCCAGAACCAGCGCCAGAGCGCGTCAACATTATGAATATTCAATAAATTACGCAAAAAAAAGTATAACAAAAAAAGACATAAAGCAAAACAAATAAATCATCTGCCGCTGAGACAATGGCACACTGTGGCATGATTGCCAAAGTTGTGGGTACCCTCTGTGCGGGGTAAAGGCTTGATCTAGGCACAGAAATATTTATTGCAATGCCTCGACATGTTTGGGGGGGCACTTGAGAGATTTATAACTGCCTCAATAAATTGTCTTTAAATAGCCAACAAATGGTTGAAGCTCAGTCTCGTTTCCGGGGGAGTGAAATAAATTATTAAACAATTATCGTTCATCAGAAACTTGACCTACACTGATGCCAAAAGCAGATCTCTTTCGGGATGAACAAAAAGTTGTTTGGTGGTTTGTCTTGATTTGTTTGACGGTCAGTCGAGGCAGAGCGTCGAGTCCGATTTCTTGTTAGATAATTTCTGGTTCCAATCAATCCTGTGACTGGCACAGACACACCGGCGCGGTGGTACGGGCACACGCGCCCTGTGAAAGCCGCCGCCACAGCCGCAGAAGAAGAACGTTAACATTTAATGGGAAGCATAAATTAATTATTGAAATTAGCCAGAATCGAAATAAAATAAAGCGAAATGGGAATGGTCATGAGAATGGAAAGGAGGGGACTCTGAAAGTCTGAAAGAGAATTCAGCCAACAAAAGACGAACAGAGAGCCTCTCATCTAATCATTGTTTAACTTAATAATTAATAATTAGTTTTAAATTCTGTTTTCTCCTAATTTGCTTTGCAGCAACAACAACAACAAAATCAAATCGATGGCCGCCTGAGGGGCAATGACGCGCGACGTCGGTGGCTTTAAGCCAAAGCCATTTACCCGCTTTTGGCACCTTTTTGGCTGGCTCGTGCCATCGTTAAAGCCATATGTGTTGGCTGGCACTTTGAACTTTGTCTGCAACTATAATCAATAATAATTGATAGGGGTAAGTCTGCTGACGCTCATAAAACAGCTTGATCTCTGAGAATATTCTCAAAATAGTGAATGCAAAAATATAAAATCACAGTTTTTACGACCCATAAAAACATAATGGATTTTTTTCGTAGTTTTTAAGCTATAACTTAGTCAATACGAGTCGCATCAGAAAGTAGTAAGCCATTTAGGAATCGTTAAGCTATTTGTGAGTGTAAAGTAGGAATTCAAAAATATAAAAAACGTTTCAAAGAAGACTTGTTCCTTTCACAAAATTTTTGAGAGTCTGGTAGACTTTTAAGAGTTTATTTGTTTACTATTGATCTATGACAATAGCCATAGATGGAGTCGCGACGACTTCCTACTTCAGCATACCCCAAAAAATACTCTATAAGCCTAGAGGCAAAAGATGCTGTAACCGATTAGCAGTGGGTTCAACTCAAATGCTGACAAATTACTACCATAAAAGTGTAAACACAGCTAATGGAATAGATTAGACCACAATCTGTGAGGCATCGTAAACCAATCCAATCAGTCGGTACGACTTCATTCATGCTAGATCTAGATCGGTGACGAACCAACCCTGACACTGAAGGCACTTAACCCGTTCTAGGTATCTACTAGATAGCGAATCGATTTAAATGTTTATATCTATATATACAGTATATATAGTATATACAGTTTATACTGTCGTCAATTCGAGTCAATTTGCACAAATGAAAATGCTGATTATTATGTGACTCTGGCTCTGACTCTCTGCCTAATGGCCATTAGGAGAACCTGTTTATTTGGTTTTTTTGGCAAAACGATAATGCCGATGATTATCTTGATGATGATGAGGGTTCTTGTTGCGGCCCGCCGCTCTGTCTGCCGCGATGCTAAGGCAATGGGCTCTGTCTGTAAGATTCTTCTTGGTTTCATCTGCAGTGAGTCAATGGCCACATTGCCTGTGGCACATCCACTAGATATGTATATTTGTGTGTCTTTTGTATTCATATTTGAGTTTAACTAACTGCTATGACATTGTTGTCGATGTGGAGATGCCGTTTGCTGCGCTTTGTTTGTTTTATTTGTTTGCGTGTAAGGCCAAGGTCAAAATTTGTAAAGAGATTGTAAGCATTGGATTAACCAGAGATCTGCGTGTATCTATATGTATCTACTTTGTGTATTTGTGCCTTTTCAATCGGATCGGATTGGATTGCTTTTTGTGTGTTGACTTTGCTTCTGCATTTGCATTTTTGTCCAAACTGAAGATCCATTGTCACTGCGTGCGGCTACATTCGAGTTGCCTGCTGATGTTTTGACATCTATTATGGATTGGTTTGACAAGTGCTGTCAGTGCTCAAAACACAACGACCCACATCGAGGGACGTTGCCATCGAATATTTGCCGTTAATAGCTTCACACCAGCAGTCCAACCAGCAGTCAGTCAGTCAGAAGCAACACTCTCGAGGCATTAACCACACAAAAAAATTTGCGTGACAAAACCGCCTTCTGGGGCTTCATTGTCTGTGAATGAATGAATCGAACTGGACCGGACCGGACCGGAGATCACTCAAATGGAGTCTCTAATCTAGTTGTCTTCATATTTTGTCGCCCCTATAGTAGTATTTTCCATGCATTTATGTGGTGCGTGTCGTGTCGCTTGACTCTGATTAATGTTGGCGTTTTTTCTTCGTTCGTTTTGTAATTAAATTTTAATTTTAATAGAGCATGCCAATGCCTTGGTATTATGCTAATCACTGGCGCCCACAGCCATCTGCAAATCTATGGAATCATTTACAAAGGCAATCATCCCCCTACTCCTTCTCTTCTTTCTTTTATCCACTCCATGCACCTTCCGACCAAAAGGCTAAGCGGTATTATTGTCTGGTTATTCATTATGGCCACGAGCGGCGACGGCAACGACGGCACAGCGAGTAATTGCCAATTTTGGCAGCTAAACGATTTTGTTCACGCTCAAGAATCGCAACGTTTTTTATCAACAAATACACTGCTGCCAATCGCCAGCAAATCGTCGATGTTGCTGTTGTTTTTTTTTCGCATAGATTTTGATTTATTTGCAGCCACTTCGAATGCTTGCCAGGAAGGTTAACAGTTGTTAAACATCTATTAAGCAATTGATTAATTTATTGTTAATGCGATGCGAGCATGCGACGCCTCAACCCGAACCTGAACCTAGGACTGGGCCAGAGGAGGGCTGATGTAGGGGCTTGGGGTGCAATATCGGTCAATCGAATGAGGAAGTGGGTACGCGAGTATCAGCAAATGAATTATACAGAAATCGATTTATTTTGCAAGCAGAGCCATTAATTGAGACATCAGTTGGATTAAATCAAAGTATACGTGGATTAGTGATCTTCATGGGAATTATTTAAAAATAGACTGCGAATGCAAAGAGTGGTTAACCTTAGTGGGCAAAGCTCTTTTCTATTTGGACGCTGTAAAGAATACGCTAAAAAAGCTGAACTAGGTGTATGAATAAAATAAAGCTTTAAAAATTTCTAAAGACGTATTCTGGCACAGAATATCCTTTTTTATAACTAATACAACTAACAAACTAATATATAACAATACAATTATACAATTTAAATATATTTATTTATTTTATTGATTTTAATAATAAATCACAAAAATTAATTTGCGATCCCTGATGGAAAGGGAATATTTATCTGCTTGAAAATGGTGATCATCTGATTGTCCATTATATCCATCATTATGATCTCCATTATAAGCTTTATCAGACTCCAAAGCTCAACTCAAAGTCGGATCCAAAGCTAAGCTTTTTGTTAGCTTGAAACTCAACCAACGTTAATGAACTTATCTAAGAGTATGCAATAAATTTATCTCAAATGGAAGCTCACACTTCTGTTTACGATAGACCCTTGCCGAAGCATACGTTTCTGCTGCCAACTCGCTGAGGCACTCAATCATGCTTGGGCAAGCTGAAAACCAGTTGCATGCGTGAATGATTTCTGTAGTTTTTGCCGCTCTGCGCCGGCTGCTCCACTTGAACATTGTTGATGGGCAGATTTCATATTTCTTTCGGCCTGTGGTCCCCGTCTACACAAATCATTGTACGCAATGTTTGCTGGAAACCGTTTAAATGCGTTGCGAGTGCTGCTGCTGCCTTTTTGTACAATCGAATAGACAGCAGCAATAGACAAAAAGCATCACAAATATGAGAAGAATAGAAAAAAAACGAAAGAAAAAAAACAAAAGCAGTTGAAACGATGCCAAGGGCAATTTCGCCTGTGATTGATATACAAGAGAGTCAAGTCAAGTGGGCCGGCAAACGCAATGCACAATCATTTTGACGTGAATCACATTGCGTATGCGCAATGTGCTTTGAGTGGAGTGGAGGAGGAACAGGTGTGTTAATCGTTCTCTCTTTAGGCTGCAGCATAAATCACTCTGTGTGACTTTATTGAATGTCTATTAAGTCATAATTATAATATGTCCATTAATAATTTCGATTAGCTGCTGTCGGAATAATTTTTGAAGAATTAATTAGAAATTTGAGATGATCGACGACGCCGAAGAAGGAGGATGGGATGGAATGAGAGATGGGATATGATGCGTTGGGGAATTTCGCCTTCGGGTAAGAATTATTTTTTGTGTCTTGTTTTCGTATGTACATATATAGAATGATTTAATATTTAATACTCGCATTTACATTTGCGTGTTGTTAAATTCGTTTGATGGCGCGCCAATGACTACAGAACCGAACCGAACAGAATATTAATAACTTGTTTGGGAAATTTACACCCGGATGGGCTCTCAACAATCTCTCACAGAAACTACGTTTGTCATTCACCCCCATCGCAGCTAAGGCTGGAAACATCTGTGAAATTAGCTAAGGTCAGCAGGTTGATTTGCAGGCAAATGAACTTGTTCTTGTTCTTGTTATTGATTTTCAACTTTTATATCTATTTCAGAGATGGGGTCATCCGAAAAACATCTCACTTAATTATCGAAGCAAAGCCAACAGACAAACAATGCGTGGCGAATCTTTTGTCAGGCCCAAAATCTTTTCAAGTGCCACCAAGTACGACGTACGACGTACGAGTACAATATGCTGTAATCCATAAATCACGCAAAAAACTGCACTGCACAGATCTAAGTGCAGCTGCCGCAGAGAGCCGCTGCCGCTGCCGCCGCCGCCGCCGCGTTAACAACATAAATCACACCCAAGCTACTCGTTAAGACGTTAATCAAATGGCAATCCGTTGGGTCCGTTGGGTCGGTCGGCCAGGGCGACTGCTGCTAGGGCGCTAGGAGTCGCGTTGGAGTCCAGCAATATTGAAGGCCGTTTCGTACTAGATGCTTATGTAATTAGTAGCATGCCCCGCACAGAGGGAGACAGACCCTATGCAACCAAGAGTGGAAAATTGTTGCACAATTCACAACTGCTGCTGCTGTTGCTGTTGCTGCTGCTGCTGCTGCAGTTTTTCTTATTTTATTTTTATATTTTTGGGCAGCCTAATGAAGTTGCCATGGCTACTAGACAATTTATTGACTAAGCGACGGACATATTGAGTAAATGACTGATGAACCTGATGACTGACTGACTGACGGCTTGTGGGAATAGAGCCGTTGATCGGCGATCTGCGTTGAGCGATCGATACGCTCGTTCATATTTATTTTGGCTCAACTTGGGGCACTCAGACGGCAGGCAGGCACCTTGAATGCAGCACCCATGTATGGGAGGCGACTTAATGTTGCCATTGCAGTTACCGGCTATAGCTATGGCACTGGCACTCTGGCACTGGCAATTGCAGTCGTTATGGGCTTTCATATCGTATATAAACGTGCATATAGTCATAATAGGTTTATAGATTCGCCAAAGCATAAAATAAACATTGGCTAACCTGGGAGAACGTTTCACGGCTGCTTGACGCTCTCGGAATTTCCGCCTGTGGCACAACGACGACACGTCTGATTCTGATTTATGGCGCCCCCCGGTTTGATTGATTTGACCTACCAGCTGGACCGATCGACCAACCACTTGGGAGTTTCAGGCGGTGGCCAGCGATTACAATTGCACTTGAACCGCTGATATTTGGCCAGTGCCATCTGCCTCTGTTCGGCTCTAATGACCGTCGCCATGAATCTTCTACTCGTCGTCGCCTGTCAGAAGCGACGCAACAGAAGGCCGACAGCATCGCTTGGACATTGAATCCGAATCCCCCGAGTGATTGAGTGATGTTTATCCAACAAGTTTTGGGCTTTTGGTTTTGGTGTAAATTTGTGTCTTTTATTTGGATTTAGATTTCTTCGCCAGGGAGGGTGGGGCAAGTGGGTGTGGGTCTAATTTGTGGCTAAACATACGAGTACGCGTACAGAATTAAAGAAGTGGAATTTTTGGACTCTAGAAGGTGAACGGCTTGGCTGGCTTGTTGTAGTTGTAGCCATCGGGTCCCAGGGAGCCCGCCTCATCCTCCTCTCCGGGGCTGGTTGGCGGTGGTCCGTACTCCTGAGTGGGCGGTGCAGGTGGTGCAGGAGGACGGGGCTGATATGTGGGTGCTGGGGGTGCAGGAGGTGCAGGTGGACGGGGCTGATATGTGGGCGCTGGCGGTGCAGGAGGTGAAGGGGGGCGCGGCTGATAAGTAGGGCCGGGTGGTGGGTTGTAGTCCGGAACTGGAGCCGTAGGCTGTGGCTGCGGAGGAGTCACCTCATTCTCTCCCGGTGGCGGCAGATACTCAGATCCGGGCTGTGGCTGTGGAGGCTGTGGGCGTGGTGGTTGTGGGCGTGGTGGCTGTGGGCGAGGTGGTTGAGGACGAGGTGGCTGCGTTTGTGGTGGCCCATACGAGGGGGCTGGAGCTGTGGGTGCTGGTCCGGGCGCAGGTGGTGGTGGCCCATATCCGGGTGTGGGTTGAGGCTGAGGCTGTGGCCTTGCGGGTGGTCCATATCCGGGAGTGGGTTGAGGCTGAGGCTGTGGTCTTGGTGGTGGTCCATAACCGGGAGTGGGTTGAGGCTGTGGCCTTGGTGGTGGTGGCTGTGGACGCGATGGTGTGGGACGAGGCTTGGGCTGATCAGGAGGCAAGTACTCCGGACCAGGTTGTGGGGATGGCGGCTGGGGACGCGGTGGTGGCGGAGGCTGTGTCTGGGGAGGTCCGTAAGATGGAGCTGGCTGTGTGGGTTGAGGACGCGGTGCAGGTGGCTGCGTTTGTGGTGGTCCGTAAGATGGAGCTGGCTGTGTTGGCTGAGGACGCGGTGCAGGTGGCAGCGTCTGAGGAGGACCATAGGATGGAGCTGGCTGTGTGGGTTGAGGACGCGGTGCAGGTGGCTGCGTCTGTGGTGGCCCATACGAGGGTCCTGGCGCCGTGGGCTGTGGCTGCGGACGTGGAGGTTGAGGCTGTGGAGGACCATAGGATGGAGCTGGCTGTGTGGGTTGAGGACGCGGTGCAGGTGGCAGCGTCTGTGGTGGCCCATACGAGGGTCCTGGCGCCGTGGGCTGTGGCTGCGGACGTGGTGGTTGAGGCTGAGGCTGTGGAGGTCCGTATGAGGGACCTGGCGCCGATGGAGCTGGACCCGGTCCTATGCCCGAATCGTCGATCTCGTTGCCGCTGCCAGGCTGCGGGAAGGGCACCGATGGCTGCTTGTAGTGGTAGCCATCCTCTTGCAGATCCGTGTCCAGGTGGGAGACATCCGCGTGGACGCCGCCCGCGATGAGCAGCGCGGCCACCAGAGGCAGGAGACAGCGCTGCAACAGAGAACAGATCGGAGGGGGGGCATTCAATCAACACTTCCCGGTTCGGGCGGAACGAGCAACGGACTCACCATTTCTGCTGGGTTTCCAACTGAGCGCGGATTTTCCGAGTTTTCCCGCACACACACACACACACACGCACGCGCAGGCACAGACACGAATCGAAACGAGACGAAGTCGAAATATTACCGGTTTCGCCTGACGAAAATGATTTATCCACTAAGTCCGGAGTTGGAGCTGGATGTCGATGTCGAAGTCGAAGGCGGGTGCCAGCGACGTCTTCGTTGCAAAATCAGAAAATCGAATGATGCCCAAATGTTCTCCCTTGGCGCATTTATACCAGAGCCGGAGACAGAGACTGAGACTGAGCAGCCCCTAAGCGGCGGCGTCATTCGCAGTGCTTCGGTCGTAGACATGCCGAGGCTTTGAGTCAGCCAAGACGAGACGAGTTTTGGGCCCAGTCGGTCGTTCGCTCGTCATCGTCATCGTCGTGATGCTGCAACCTTTGATGTAGCCATAGATGAGAAGCTGTACATAGCAGTACACTAAGATATACAGATAGATATTGTATCTGAACACGTACTCGCGTATCTGCTGTGGTTGCTGCTGTTGCTGTTGTTGTTGTTGTTTTTGCTTGGTAATCAGCGACGATTGTAAGTCAATAACACAGCGCGTACTAGTTAGTTTTTTTTTAGTTGCCTTAGCCTAGGCTCTGTTGGTTTTTGTGTGTGATTTAATTATGAAGCCCCCCCCCAGCCCCTCTGGTATGATAACCGCCAACCAGGAACCTCGAGGCAGCAGGGAATTCCTGGCTGGCTGTGTGTTTAGTTCATTACGATTAATGTCTTAGCTCTGGGCTATCTTTGGAGTCTGATTGCAGATGACAGAATTCACACCAGCCAGCCTGCCTGCCTGCCTGCCTGTACGTGGGCGTATGATTAATGTGCGAATTTTCTGCGACTTGACTGGAGACGCTTCTAACAGTAACAACTCGATGCCGGGGGCAGCCACATATGGCCAAGATGAGTTAAGAATCGTGCTTACATAATTGGCTAACCATTCCATATCGACTCGATCTCCCCCCCCTAACACCCCCCTAACAGCACTTTGATCTTTGTTGTGGAAACAACAGCAACAATTGATTCTCATTTAAATCGACATTCCCGCAGTTGGTCAATAAAATCATAGCCAATTGGCCGAGCGCGTAATACGCGGCAACTCACATAAATTAATTTTCTATTAATTAACTTTGCATTTTTATTGGATTTTCATTTTGGGGCCTCTCCCTGCTTAGAGAGACACCTTCGTGTGGTAGCTTTGTGGCGGCCTGTGGGTGATCGATTGTGAAGCATTTACAAATTGTGAATTTTAGTGTGGATGCCAATGCTTAAATGTAAAATTGTTTTACTTAAGTTTAGGTGTTATCTTCCTCTTCGGTGACATCAACATAACAAAGTTCTGACACAAACATCCTCCATCCATCCACTCGCTGTAATATTGCACTTAAACTAAACTCTCTCTGGTTCTAGGTTTTTAGTATATATATTAGCTAAGTTTTGTTTTGTTTTTTAAATTATAAATTTACGCACAATTCCACTAGGTTTGTTGTTGTTTTTGATTTATTTGTTAAACATTTGTTGCTGAATGAACTATTTGCTTTTAGTTTTAGTTTAGTGTACCTTCCCCTGCCAATTCTTGTGTGTGTGTGTGTGTGTGCGTGTTTACTTTAGCTTAGTTAGTTGTATTAGTGTTTTGTGTTAAGGTTAATTTTGTCTCAAGCCATTATTCGTTTATCGTTTTTCGTTTTAATTAGTAAAATCTAAAAATCCGCTCTAATTGTTGCAATTTTCTCATTAATTTCTCTTTTCTCATTCCTCTGTTTTTGTTTTGTTTTTGTTTGCTTATTATTGTTGCGTTTGCAATGCTGTTAACCATTTCAATTTTGCTCGTCCCCGAGCTGTATTCCTTCTCGAACCCACGACTTACTTTCCCCTGTAGATCTCGATAATGCGATCCTGATCGACGTACTCGAAGATATGTGGAGCATCCATGAGAATGCCAACAGTGCCGGCAGTTGTGACAATGAAGAAAATATACAACTGCAGGCGATCGATCACCATGGCCACGTACTTCCAATCCTCACGGGTCTACACCACAAGTAGAAGATATATATCAAAGTTCTGTCGAATATTCCGCATCTGTATGCAGACTCCACTCACCTGTATGTAGAGATCCTCGTTGCGCAAATGTTCGGCTATGAACTCAACCGCCTCGGTGGCCTTGCTCGCCTCGGGCGAGAGCAGAATGGAGTCGGAGGACTCACTCTCGCGACGGCAGCCATCGCCTAGGCCCAATTCGGCTCCGCTGTTCACCTTACGGTTGATCTTACAGTTCGGATGATGCAAATCGGACAGCTCCATGACCTCCATTTTGGACTGCTTGCCACCAATGGCGCTGATATGCTTGGGCAGCTCCGCTGGCGAGCCGTACGAGGGATGCGGATGGGCCGGCATGCTCATGCCCGGCATTTCCATCATCCAGCGTAGGCGGGTCTTCCGCGGCCGCTTCATGAACAGCAGGGCGGGCAGATAGTGCAGAAATACGGAGCGTATGTACATGGGCATGCGGTGGGTGCGCGGCCCACGGAAGTTCCAGTTGATGATGATCACCGTCACCAGAATGGAGACCGTGTTCATGATGAAGGTGAACAGCAGATACTTGGCGATCAGTGGCAGCACCAGCGATGTGGGCGGCAGAATCTTCGACACGAGCAACAGGAACACAACCAGTGACAGGAGAATACTAATGCCAAGTGTTACCTGAGCAGAGAAAGTTCCAGTCAATCGACAGCTAAAATCTGTACGTGCCTTGAACCCACCTTTTCGCCTGCCTCCGCTGGCAGATAGAAGACCAGCACACAGAGGAAGGAAATCAGCACCGTGGGCAGAATCAAATTCACCGTGTAGAAGAGGGTCTTGCGCCGAATGATGATGTAGAAGGTGATGTCCGTCTCGGTGGGATGGGTGCTGTCGCCATCGTAGACATTGAGGTAGGCGGGCACCTCGATGATGTCCCAGGTGCCCGACTTCCAGTAATCGGATAAGTCCACAAAGTTCTTGTTGTTGTAGAGGGCCAGCGACACCTGATCGCCGTTGAAGGTCCACGAACCGAACTTCATGATGCAGGTCTGCTGGTCAAAGGGGAAGTAGGTGACATCTATGGTGCAGGAGCTCTGGTAGATGGCCGGTGGCACCCACAGCACCTCGCCAGTGGGATAGATGAGAACGTTGGACTTGTAGCGCACCTCGTAGTTGCCATCGGCACTGTTGTGGGGGCGGGGAATATAGTTATCAGGATAGAAGATGGAAATGTTAGTCTTATTGGTATGCATATAGAGAAGAACGAGAAAGATCGCCTGCTGGAAAGCTGTGGATTACTTTCGCCTACTACTTTTTTTTTGGTTTTGTTATTTGGTTGGTTTGGTTAGTGTACAGAGTTGAGAGAGAGAGAGTAGTTGGGAGTAGTACTAGTACTGTTATATTGTAATGGCCATTTACTCACTTATTGAAGAGCACAATGTCCGGCTTCCAAACCTTGTCGGGGGGCAGACGTAGCACCCCGATGCCGCCATAGTCGGCCTCATCCCACTGCAGCTGGTAGTCGTACCAAACCAAACGTAACCAAACGTTTGATTTCATAATTTGATTTTTCTCATTCTTGTGATTCGGTTCGGTTCAGTTCGGGAATATTCGGTTTGTATTTTGATTTAATGGTGATATCATATGGTGATGGTTTTGGTGGTTTGGTAGTGGTTGGTTATTTGGTTGTTTTTTTTTTTTTGTTTGGTGGTTTGGTGGTGGTTACGTGAGAGATAACGGTACGAGGACGAATTCGATTTATATTGGGGATTCGAAACGAATCGAAATCGAATCGAGTTTGAGATAGAGAGAGAGAGAGAGATTGGGCGGGAAGGGATAGTTAAGACAATTATTTCGCATTTGGTTAACTCTTAGTTGTGTTAGTTAGTTAGTTTTGTTGGCTTGTTTAAACTTAATTCTTTAGGGTTAGTATTCGGTATTAGTTTTTTTTTTTTTTTTTTGCATGTAACTGTATTTCTTCAGCACTACGAAACATACAAAGACAAAAAGTCAAAGTCAAGGCAACGGTTAACGTAATTTTATTTACAAAAGCATCAAATAAAACGAAACTCATACTTTTTTTGGTATGCCTCCAACGCCCCATGCCACGCCCATAACTCAAACATGGGCGTGACTGGAGGCTGGCTGCGTGTTAGTGTGTGTGTGGCAACAACGAAACTGAAGAATTCAAACACGAAAATACATTTACACTCTACTAATG
Organism: Drosophila tristis; assembly: GCA_018150885.1. Taxonomy (NCBI): domain Eukaryota; kingdom Metazoa; phylum Arthropoda; class Insecta; order Diptera; family Drosophilidae; genus Drosophila; species Drosophila tristis. The sequence continues at coordinate 3,226,397 of JAECWT010000264.1, forward strand.
TTAGTTTTTGTTTTTTTTTTCTGATTACGTTTTTTTTTTATAGATATATTCTTATTATTTTATGGGTTTTTGTCTTTGGCAAATTTGATTTTTGTGAACACTTACGACATTGATTAGCTGTACGAACGCCAAACCAAATCTTACTCCAACTTTTTGTGTCATATTCTGTACGGGTCGTATGAGTTTATTGTAGCCTCGAAAGAGGTCACGCACCAGGCGCTCTTCATCTTCGGATGCACTGACTAAAAAAACAAAACATAAAAATAAAAAACGAAAGGAAACACACACAAAAAAGTAAAGTAAAAATACAAAAATAAAAAATAAAACGAAACAGTAAAAAGATACAAAATGGGGAGAGAAAGATACGTAAACATAGAGAAAGAGAAATAACGAAAGCAAAACGTTTGGTAAATAAACGAAAAAGGATAATGAAATCAGAGAATACAGAGAACGGACAAAGAAACGGAACGGATGAGCAAAGTTGTTGTATTCTTTGTATTTAGTTTTTCTTGGTTTTTTTTTAAATTTAATTTTTCATTTTTGAATGGGCTTAGGATGATACAGCTTAGACAGAGATAGAGTTAGGCAGAGAGACAGAGCGAGAGAGACAGTGTGTGTGTGTGAGAGAGAGAGAGAGACAGTCTGAGAGAGCGAGAGAGACAGAAAGGACAGAGAGAGAGAGAGAGACATTTATCCAACTTTTCACCGATTCTTCAACATCTTCTTCTTTAGCAACTTGGAATTTTGGAATTTTGATTTTGGAAAAAGTAAACATGAGTATCGCTCGATTGTGGGTTTTTGGTATTTTTTTTTTTTTGGTTAGTTAGTGGTGCTGCAAGTGTTTAATGTTGTTGTTGTTTCTGTTTCTGTTGTGATGGTTCTTGGCCTACGTGAATTATACGCCGCATTCCGAGGCACTTGCATTAAACAAGAACTAGGCGAGAGTCACATACCTCACATAGTGACTGCTTTAATGCAAATGCCTCTCATTAGGTGGTTCTTACAGTCCTGGAGCCTAGCTTATAATTGTACTACGATAACACGATAAAACAGCTAACGATAACGATCAACGATGATCGAATGTACTTAACGTAGTGCAACACTTATATTTTGGTGCCCCCTTTTTACCCTCAAACAGACATCCTAACGACCTAGCAAGGGATTCCCCTTCTATCTAGAGAGTGTAAACGAAAGGGACGACTATATTCCGGTAATCCGTTGTTTTTGTTTTTTTTTGTTTTGGATTTGTTTGCTACGTCAGCTGATTAAAGCTTGTGCTAAAACTTTATCCGAAAGCTTCGCACGTCCTTCGCTTCACGTGGCGTGTGTGGGAGAGAGCGGAAAGCTCCTTTTCGGGATGGATGCTGCTGCTGGCTCTCACACTCTGGCTTGCGTGTGTGTGTGACCGGGTTATCCTTGGCGCCTATGTGTGGGTGTGAGAGTGAGTGCGTGCTGGACTCATATATGGAGCACACGCGTGTCTACTGCTATGTGAGTGTGACTCCTTTCTGGAGTTGCACTTTACGGCTAGGTGGAATGGTGGTGTGGGTCCGATGTGGATGGGTGGATGTTCATACCGATACTATGTGATTGCGAGTGAGTGTATGTATGTATGTATGTGTATGTGTGTTTGAGTGGGTGTTTGTGTGTGTATGTATGTATGTACTATATTCATTATATCCAGAGCTCTATACACTAAGTACGCCTCATTTTCAGGGTTCTGTTCTAGTACAAGTTCTATTTCGCTTTCCCTATCTTTTTTCTTGGACTGCTCAGAAGAGAAGGAGTATGAATTAAGATTCGGCAGTTGATACAGAAATCTTTATATATACCTATACATAGAGTATATATATATGTATGTTGTATATAATATGCATTTCATTAACTGAAATCAGTTGTTTTTTCGGTTAAAATCGGTTACGTTTTGTTGTTGTTTTGTGGTTGATCTTTTGTTTTGATTGTTGTTCATTTCAGTTGCTGTTCATCCTGCGGCTGTTCGGCTGTGTCCCTCAAGGTCCTTGGCTACCTTGTGCTTACAGTAGTAGCCCCTTAAAACGTGGGATAGTCACGGGGTGGGTGGGGTGTTGGATTAAGGGGGACTTAGATGGGGCTTGGAGAAAAGTATAATTACAAAATGCAGAGATAGCTAAGGAGGATATATTTATGCATATATTTATATATGTATAGAGAGAGAGAGAGAGAGAAAGAGAGAGTACGGGTATTTTATATGTGTACTGGAGTATAAGGAATAGTTTTTTATAGGGTACAGAAGTTTACAGTTGTCGAGCATTATACAGAGAGACAGAGAGAGAGAGAGAAAGCAAGAGCAAGAGACAGAGATAGAGATAGAGATAGAAGAGGGCAAGTAGCAAGAGAAATATATTGTAGCTGCAGCTAATAGACAGACAGAGATACATTTGTAGCTATAGAAGAAGATCTATTCTTAACGGGCGGGGGGTGGGGCCAGCACTCAACTCAACTGTTTTTGTGCGGATGTTGGGTGGGTGGTTGGATGGGTGTGCTACTAAGGAGAGTTCTACGATAGATTATATGAAATATATATATAGTTTGATAGTTTGATATAGAGTGGAATGACTAGCGCAGTTTGTGGGTTTGGTTTATAATTTTCTGGTATTTTTTTTTTTCGTTGGCAGCGCTGCAGCAGCGTCGCTTTGGCAGATTCTCCAAGTCGCTCATTGTACATTTTGTCGGGAGGGAGATATTCTCAGCATCGCACCCAGTCGAATGTTGTCGATGGTTCGGTGTGGCGGTTTTTCTGTTACTTTTTTCTGGTTTCTGGTTCTTGCTAGGTTGTGGGGTAGTGTTGAGAGGCTGAGATACAATACAAGGGAGCAGCGGCCGCGGAGCTGAGGCTGGTGGTGGTGGTGCTGTTGCCAGAAGAGGTGGTTGGTTGGTTTGTTGGTGGTTGGCCAAAATGAGAGCTTGGAGAACTTGCTAAGGCGGCGCTGCCAGCGCGAGTTATAAAATTTAAGAAAAAAATCAAATCATTGCTGTAAAAATTTTTTAGCTATCTAAGAGAAAGAGAGAGAGAGAGAAAGAGAGATAGGTTTTCTTTTGTTTTTTTTCGGAGGGGATTGGAGTTTTTGTTTTAGAAAACGGTTAGCAGAGTTTTTACAGAGTTGTTCCATTTGGCCCTTTTCGCGAGTTTTTCATTACATAACATCCCCAGCCCGGAAATGGGGGCAGAGTTCGCAAGGCCCCCGATGTCGCCTCTCACCGTACGTACCTGCGGCAATGGCCAGAAGCACAAGGATGCCGTACAGCAGCCAGGATCTGCAGCCGTTTGACTCCATGGTGGTATTCCGCTTTTCCTAGCACTTACAACTGGAACCAGGACATGTTGGGAAATTTATAGGGCTGATGCTGGATGATGGATGGATGGAGTCCACGCCCCGAACTGCAGACACACAAAGAACAGCAGCCTTAGAGCTGGTACAACTTTGATTTGAATGGGTTTTGCACTTCACCTTTTGGCCAGGAGCTTGGCTTTGGCTTTTGATTTTTAATTAATATTTTGGTTAGTTTTCACAAGGTTTTTCCGAATTTTCCACAAGAGTTTGCACTGCTCTGACTGGGAGCAAGTCAGTTTGGGTGCGGATTAAGAACTCTACTTCGGGATTCTGGATAAAAATCAATGGGATTGCGACTTTGAGGCGCGCAGCAGCCGAGTGGCAAGGCCACTGCGCAGGCGTTAAATTTCGGATAAAAGAGAGCAAATTTCGTTGGCCCGCTCCCTTATCCAGGGGGTGGCTCTCTCTCTCTATCTCTCTCTCATCCTCTCCCTTTAGTAGTTTGTAAACAAAGGCGGCAAACAGCTGTTGGATGATACTTGCCATGTTGACATGACATGTGCTCTGCTGTGAGCACAGGGATGCCACCCGCCCCCAAAAGAAGTTCCGCCACAGTGCATACGAAAAGTAAATGAATGAGAACGAATGCTTCCGTGTACGCTAAAATTATACGTATATTAATTATGACACAACACTTGAGCCTATAAATTAAGCAAAAAAACAACAATAAAAAAACACACAAAAGCAACGCCTCAAAAGGTCATGTGGGCGGGGCGCTTAATTTGTTATTTCATAGTTTGTTTTTTTTTAGTTGTTTTCAGTTTTTTTCCATGATATGTTGAGCCTAATTACTGATGAATATCATTAGCATGCCGCAGTTCCTCATGGCGCCTCAATGATTCCACATAGAATGCACAAAAGTTTAGCTTAGCGAAATACTTACAGCACATTGTTGCAACCTGAAACATCATTAACATTTTTAAGGCTTTTTTCGGGGTTTTGGGAGGAGGAAGTCAATAAGTTCACGCTCGATTGAATTGGTTACAGTGGGGAAACCCTGCTCAGAAAAGATCTCTTTTGTGCTATATGGCAATGGTAATTAAAGCCCTTTTCTTTTTGCAGAACTCATGCAACTGTCAGCACTTGTTCACACGATCCCTAATTACATGGATTACAATATTACAAGCCCAGCACTTCCGTGTAACGATTCGATTAATTTTCGTGGATAGACGAAAACGTTTAACGATTCTTGCCACAATGCTAAAGCAGTGGATAAAAAAACTCCAAAGAAATAAATAAAGTTACAGCCAAAAGGAAAACATTATGCATGCCATATAAAGCTGCGCGCTAGACGTTTGGTAATGAAAGCATATTTTTGCATTGCTGATGGAGCCTCAAAAGTTACCTTTGCCTGATGATGATGACTATCAGGATGATGATGAAGATGATGATTTTCATGTGCGCATGACAGCGCAATACAATGCAAGCCAAGCGAAAGACTCAGGCCACGAACGTGCAAAAGTTATGAGACATCATGTGGCAGCGCGACTGCCGTCAGCTCTGGTGCATGGCATGGCATGGCAAAAAAAAGGCACACTAAGGTCGCCCTCACAGCGCATAAAAAGCAGCATTTTGAAGCCTTTGTTGGTGTCGGAGTTGGAGTCGTCGCAAGCCGGGCTGCCGCAATTTGGGAGCCATTTTGGTGTCACCCAAGCGACGGCATACACAAGTGCCAGCCCGCCAGCCAGCCAGCTAGCAGCCACCTCATCTCATCATTGCCTACAGCTGGTAAGTATTTCTCCTATTTTGCAGTTTGCTGAGCGATAAAATCAATGGCAAACGCCAACGCAAATTACATCAAATTAATTTCTGTATTTTCATAAATTATTTTGGCTGCATTCAATTGAAACACTTTTGGCCGGGTCGCCGTCGCCTCTCTCAAGGTCGCCTCGCTCAGCCTCACAGCCCCACAGCCGCGAAACGTGCCCGAGATGGACCCTCAGCGATGGCCTAGATGCTCGTAGGTAAATGGAGAAATCTCTTTTCATGCATAACTATTGCCCCCATGGGTGGGGCGGTGCCTGCTGTAGCATTTTAATTTTTTTTGCAAGATTTTTGTTGGTACTTTTGGATTCATTTAGTTTTTTAGCTTTTTAAACTGCCATTAATCATAAATGAGCAAAAAATAACGCGACACGGCATATCATACTCGTATTGTATGCAAAATTGTGTGCGAAAAATATAATTTAATATCATAAACATTTGGATTGTGGGCTGCGAGTTCTTTTGTTGCCTTTGTTTGTTTTTTTTGAGGTGTTTGTTTGTGTGTGCCGCAGCCAAATAAATTAATTAGTCAAAGCAATTTGACACTGCTTCTGTGTGCTTGTTCCGTGTTAATTTTTACACTCAAGAACAGCCGAGAAGCACTGGCCAAACGCCAAAAATGAGGCGGCAGCAGCCCATCGAAAATTGCACAATTAGCAGACTGTCTGTGGCTCTGGCTCTGGCTGTAGCTGTAGCTGTTGTTGTGGCTGTGGATGTGTGGCAGTTGCAATGGAAGGTTGGGTAATATTAAAAGTCCTCAACCATATTAACACTTTGGGCAATGTTTTGCGGCGCGCCGCAGTCGAAAATTTGTGTCAGCAGCAGCAGCCAACAACAAATGAAAATCATGCGGCAAAGCGCACGACCGACAAAAAAGCGTCACAATAAATAAATCTCCAGCTAAATCCATGACAAGCACAGCACACAAAACGCTGAACGGGCATGTCAATGATGGCTGGGGCATGCCACATGCCTGCCCCCATGAGGAAGTGCGACGACAAGTGGCACAAGCCGCCACTAAGCGGTTTCCTTATTCCTCCCACATGGGGCAGCATAAAATGAGACAACAGCCAGTCGTTCGCCTCCCTCCTGCAACCCCCTGCCAGACACGGCCTTCGCTGCATTTCGTGGAATGTAGTAATGATGTAAAAGACATGCGGCAGTCATGTAGACTGTACGTAAAATACGTTTACAGCTGCCATTGTTGCATACTTTTGGGGGCAACAACTTTTGGGGGCGTTCCCGTTTAATTTTAATACCAATTTTGGCAGGTTTGGCGACCGTTTATTTGCCATTTTAATTATCGGAAATTACGCTGTTTTCATTTGGCGAAATCAATCCTTAAAATTGTAACGAAAAACCTAAGAAAAGACTACAAAATAAAACTTAATTTAATCTACAATCTACAAGAGCGAACAGAACTTGGTTGGACATAAACTATATACACAATCTATCGCATGAAGCTTGAAGCGAAAGCAAATCAATCGATTTGACCCTTGTGCGCTATGTAGGAGTCGTAGAGCGTCGACTCCTTGCGCCGCTTCAGCCGCGAGCAGGCAATGAAAAGCGTCACCGTCAGCACACAGAGCAGGGCTGAGCCAGCGGCAGTCAGCGCTGAGAAGGTGCTGGTCTTTAGACAGGTCTGATGCGGCCCTGGGGGCTTTATCTGGCGATGGGCATAGACATCATCGCCATCGTTTTCGCCCTCCTGCAGCACGCGCAGCGACTGGAAGAGGTTCACGTTCTCTGAGAGCGAATTCTGTGTGGTGGGACTCTCCGTTGTGGCTTCTCCATCGGCGGCAAATGGAGGGAGAGAGAGATTCGTGGCCGTCATGTTGGAAGTGTCGCGCTTAGTGACCGCCTTCAGGTTGCGCCAATGACAGGGCTGGCTCTGCAATGGAAATGGAGAAAAAAGCAAAATAGAATCAGCAGTGGCTACGGGACTTGGTCTGACCGGACAACTTACCGGACAACGTCCGTGGCACATGCGGACATCGCACTCAATGTAGAGGGCGGGGGAGCCAGTGAACCGAAAGGTTTTCATATACGCATACACCTGTGTCTCGTAGACGCCCGCATCGGACCAGGAGCCCCTGAAGCGTGAGATGAGCTTGTCATCCACCGGACAGCCATGCTGATCGATGAGCTGTATCCGCTTGTTGGCGCCATTGTGTGCGTAGCAATCGTTGACCACAATGTCAAAGCCATCTGTGGATCAATCGCACGATCATCGATCATTTATCATTGAGGCATGTTATATTCGCACTTGATTCGAGCTAACAGATATATTTACTCACCGTATTTGCTTCTCATATAAATGATCAGGGTCAGGGGATCGCCCACACGCACTGGACCCGTCACGCGTGGACCACCAATGCCGTAGCCATTCTGGATTTCCATGTAGCATTCGGGTGGACTCAGTGTGAAGACAACAGGATTGCCAGTGGCCACCCTAGGGTAGGAAATTGGTTACAACTTTCAGTGGGGCTGAATCTGAATGGATACTTACTCCACATCTAGAAAGGGAAATGTCACCGTCTTCCAGAAGTCGTAGCCATACTCGCAGGTGACCTTAAAATGCTCATCGTACTCCTCCTCAATCAGGGGATTATACTGCACCGTCACCGTGTTCCACATAAAGTTCTAATGGAAATAATTAATCGTTAAACCATGAAATGTGTATTTTATTTATTGCTCTTCTCTTGGGACGTACGGTTGGATTCTTGCGACTCTCCTCCTGCAGCGAGTTCTTGCCCAAGGTGCCACAGCGATTCAATTGAATGTAGAACTCGTAATAGTCCCGACCCGAACCATTGATGTACATGCAGTCCGGATCGTAGGCATAGCCCGCGGAGTACAGCAATCCGCTGAAGGAGCCATTAAAGCCAATGCGTATCTTCATGTAGTCGTCCTGGCACTCCGCCTCAATGTCTATTCGGGGGAAGAGCAGCAGCTACTCGTTAGAGAATCGGGAATCGGGACTGAGTAAGAGTTCCACTCACGTTGCACTCTCGTGCTGTTGTGCAGAAACTGGTGGCCCGCGTATTCCTGATCCCAGTACTCCTCGTGCCATTTGTTGCCCTCATAGGGAGGTGCATGATAGCCGGCAGCACTGCCTGTCGGCGCTCCACTAGAATCCACACCCGTGGAGCCGTAATCCAGATGCACAGGATGTCCAATGCGATGCGGTATGTAGCCAGAAGAGTCGGGCACATGGTCGGGCACTTCGTGATGCAGCTTATTGCGCTCCACGGCGACGCTGCTGCGATTGCGTACATCCTTGGGAAACTTTTTGGGTCCTGCCAGACCGGCACGCTTGGCCAGCTTCGAGGCCTGTGTGGTGGGTCCCGAAATGTACGATTTTGAGGAGATGCTTGCCAGCTCCTGCTGCGCCTCCGCTCCAGTGGCCAGCGGGCGACTACCAGTCGCTGTTCTGGGCGTTGGTGTCGTGGTCTGAATGCGAGCCTTGAAGCTGCGTAGAGGTGGCGGCACCACCGTGTGTGGTGCTGAAGTGGTGGTGGCCACTGCCGCCCCTTTGCTTACCAGCGAGTAGTCTGTACTTTGTTCCAGGCCGCTGATGGGTTGCTGCAAGAGACAGAAGTGCGTCAGGCACGTGGGGGCGTATACGCAATGCGATAAATCACTCGGCTCGGGTTTGTGTCCCAAGTCTTTTGGTTTTTATGAGCCCAGCCCGATACCAAACAAAAAGTGCTGCATCAGCAGAAGCACCGCAATAGCTGGGATGGCCACAAAGCCACATAATTTTTGGCCAGCCAGACAAAAGCCTCTTCCGCTCGCGGTCGGGTCGGTTCGGTTCGGTTTGGTCGATACGCAATCTGCATTAGAGCAGAGAGCATATCCGTTAGACAGGGCGGACCAGCGATTGGCCAAGACGATTGGTTACGGTTCATGTGGCCTAATCAGGAAGTTCATTCTAAGAACTGTTAAATAGATTCGATTTTCCATCTTCTAGACTTGAGCAATGCTCCCCACCCCACACCTCCCGTGACTTGAGCAACAGACCAGCAACAGGTGAAAGGTTTCTTACCTGCACTTGGAGCAGCAGCAGCAGCTGCAGCCACAGTAGCAGCGGCTGCATCAGCATTCTGCACAGCTTCATCTCCGTTGATCAACTGCTGGCAACTGCAAAGAGATGCAAAGTGGTGAGCAATGGTGATTCAATGTAATCGGAATCAGAATCAGAATCAAAGTCGGAATCATAATCATAGTCATGGTTGCTGCATGGTTGATGCTGACCTTGCTAGTGGTCACTCAAGTGTTGTGTTCTTGCCTGTTGCCTGTTGCGTTCCGTTCTGTTGTGTTCAGTTGTGTTGTGTGTCTTTTGCCGGAGTTACACCAAATGCGTACGCGGCAGGAAGGAAGTTTGTGGTTCATAAATTAATTGTGGCCAATGTTTCAGATGAGTGTGGAGGAAATCTTTGAAAAAAAAAACTACACAGAACGAACATCAAAATACTCTTTTGTAGGATAATGAGACAGAAATGATTGTTCTTGGGGAAGGCACTTTTGAAGTGAATCGTAGCCATTGCCCCCCATGATACAGACATTCTTTGTCTATTCTATTTGTAACTTCTAGAACGCCTTCGATCGCCTTTTATATTAGAATGCAAGCTGTGCCTATGTCTTCTCTCCTAGCTGCTGTTAGGGTATACCTTTGCCATCAATGTCGCTGGAACTATTGCCAGAACAATGACATCTACTCTGTCTCTTTCCCCCCTCTATCTATCATTCTCTACCTATCTGTATCTTTATTTGTTTCTGCTGCTCAGGCCTGTCAGGCGTTAAGGTCAAAGGCATAAAACTGTCATCCGTTTAATTATGAAGACGAAGAATCCAAACTTAAGCAAACCAGAAGATGTGCCAGCAGACTTTGCCTAAACTTGGATTACATTTTAATGAATGATGTGAGTACACCCCCTCTTCTGCCTCACCCCCTTTTAGCTGTTACCCTTCACCCACCAAATGCTTGGCTGCGCTTTACGCTTAGCTGTAAAAACGCACGCCGTTTGCTTAATTGTTGTTATAATTACTCCAACTTCTGCTTGTTTTTTTTTTGTTTTTGTTTGGATTTATGGTTTTTTATTGTTTTTTTTGTCTCTCTCTATCTCTGTCTCTCTCTCTCTCTCTCTCTCTGTCTTTCTGTTATGCAATAGTTGTTGGGCGCTTCTTCTGCGTCTTGTTGGGTTTTTTGGTTTCGGTTTTTGGCTTTCATTATTTATTGTAGCTGTTGTTGTGGGTGTTCTTTGTGGTGGTGATGTTTTTCTGCTCCTACAGTTTGCTTTTATAATTATAGTTAATCGCATTGGTCTGACCTTGAGCCGTTTTCCTAAGCCTTTTGCCTCTGCCTTTTGCTGGTTAACTGCATTAATTGCACATACCTAACGGTACCCAAATACACGTTATCGACTCGTGCTGAAGCCGGCTTAAACCGTATGACAGGTGCCCCAAGCTACGCAGATTTTAAGGTAAAGTTTTATAGGAACAGCCACGGAATTTGTGGAATATTTCAATATGAAATTCTCTTTTGAATGGGATGATTACAGGCCCAGATAGACAATTATCTGGATAAGATTTTAGTGGAAGTTTCTGTTGTTTAGAAGAGTTTTTGCTGGCAGACATAATTTCAAAGGAAATGCAATGTACTTATACATTATACATATTTTGTAAGGAGTTTTCACAGTGAAAAAGCAATACTGGACTGTTTTCTAGTGTTGCTGCAACAAATTCCCAGTTCTTGTATGATATTATGCAGTGGATCCCTGTAAATCAAAACTCCAAATAATAAAAGAAACTTTCCTAAGTAGTATTAAGTAAGTTCTATGTTCAGAAAGCTTAAATGAACCATCTGATAGCAAGCCAATACTCACATTTCTTATATAAGTTTTGGTTTCCGTTTTCACAGTGTTTGGTTGCTGCCAAGTCAATCCAGGCACTGACCTGCTCAAGTTTTTCTTTGCTTTGCCAACGCGTTTATGCTTTTCTTCACGCCCCCACAACTCACAGGTGGCTGCTGGCTGGTTCACTGGCTCACTGGCTCACAGCTGCGGCACGCACTTTGACCAACTGACTTGGCCCATTTCGTGGTTTAACAAATCCTCGCGACTTTAGCCATAAAAGTTGACGATCCGTGCCGAAAAAAACAATGACTCAAAGCGGTACAAAACGTTTGGGCTGGCGTTTTGTCTTTTTGTTTGTTTTGCTTTTTTCCCCTTTTTTTGGGGGGGTTTCACTTTCGATAATGGTCGTTGGATATTGCGCGATTTTTGGCTTGAATTTTTCGTTTTGGTTTTTCTTGTCTACGTCATTAATGGCGTTTATCTGGTTTGCTTTACATGTTGCACGTCTCTTGGTTTTCGAGTTTCCAGTTTTTCGGTATTATGTTTTCCGTTTTTTGGAAGCCCGAAAATCACTCAAGTGCAACTTGCCAAATAGAATCACCGACCGCCAACGAGTGGGGGAGTACACGAGGCACACGAGTAGGTGCTCGGATATGTAGATGTGTGTCTGTTGCAGATTGCCTAATCTTACATAATAGTCGAGCCTCTCTCGATGTGTGTGTGTGTGTGTGTGTTCCGATTGCCTTCCTTGGTGGACGATGGACGTTTGCAGCTCTTCGCGTCGCGAGCAGGTGTGAAGCCAAGCGCGGCTGCAGCGGATCTTTATAAAGTTTTCCCAGCCCAGCCAGCACATCCATCCATCCACTCTTCTATGCATCCAGCCAGCCAGCCAGCCGCCCAGCCAGCCATCCGAGGGCCTAGAAGTGGAGCCAGCCAACCGCATTCTCTGGGGCTCTCCGCCTCTCAGCGGCTGGTTGTGAAAGAATCTCAGACTCTCGGGCCTGTGATCTAACCATTTTCTGATTTACTTTCGCTGTGATTCGCCGTTAGATACGTTTTGCACCGCGGAAGTCACAGCAGCAGCAGCAGCAGCTGGAGAGAAGAAGGAATAAGCAAATCCAGCCAACCCCTTACCCCTTAGCCCACCTTACCTTACCTTTAACCAAGGTCAACGGCACCTAGCTGTTAACTGTTGTTTGGCCCGTGTCTTGCTGCGTGTGTGTGTGTGTGTGCTTAAGTAAAGAGTAAAGTTAGGCGCGTTTAATTGCCTCCTCTTGCCAAGCGTGTCTGCCTTAAAATACTAATCACTAATTAGTTACTCGGCACTTTAGGCGCGTTGTGAAAGGCTCGTCTCGTCTCGTCCGCCCTCTATCCAGCTTGACCCTGGCCAATGCTCTGCTGATGGACATCCACGCAAGGGCAGCGCAGCCCTTGTCCAGCAACTGTGACGGAGTGCTCCTTAGATCGCAACGCAACTGCTGACCCACTTTCGAATGGATTTTATTGGGTTTTGGATTGTAGCTTTGGGGATATTCAAATACGTGGAGTAGACTAGGTTTCACGATCATCAGAGGGCTGTCAGTCATAGGGAAATTTTACAACCTCATCGCAAATAGTTTTTCTCATGCAAATAAAATTCCAATCCAAGTAATTTATAGCATAATCTTTTTATTATTGCAATTTTTTCATTGTTTTCTATATATATTTTTATCATTTTTTTGTCCATTTTTCACACATGTTTTTTCATACATACGCGAGCGCTTTTCGAACATAATCAGGCATACATAATCAGGCACAGTATTAGATCTGGTGCCAGGGCTTTAATACAATCTACACATACAATACGTACACACAAAAACTGAACCCAGGCTCAAACAGATCAATTTATAATCATAAAAATCCAGCGTCTTTCAACTCGGAAATCGCTCAATCAAATCCAACATAAAAAGGGTTTCAAATAATACACCATCAAACAATTCAGTGTGCTTTGCTTGGCTTTGTTTAAATAAATATAATAATTTTGTTGTTGTTGTTGCACATTAAACCTAAATCATTAATAAAATTGTTGCATATTTTATACATACATATATATTTTTTTGTATCCTTTTTTCGTGTGTGGTTTTTTTTTTGCATTATCATTTTGAAAATTTTTATTGCATTTTTTTTGTTTGTTTTCTTTTTTGGTATTTTATCGTGTTTAGATTTTAAGTTTTTGTTTTTGTTTTAAATTTGAAACTGTGAACGTTAAAATCTACGCATTTACACAGATAGTTAAATTTTTGTTGTTTGTTTGTTTTATGCATTTAATTATTAAGATTAGTTCATTAAATATATGTGTGTTTTTGTAGCTGCTAAATTTTGATATTATTCTGGCAGATGTTTCTCATTTGTTGGATTTTTGTTTCCTTTCCATTTTTGGGGGTTAAGTTAAAATACTAATTAAAATCGAAACGCGCGTTGCCCTCTCGCGCTGCCTTTGCCATGATTGTAATGCTCCTCCGGGGGCTCCTCGAGTGGAGGGAGGGGTGTTGGGGGTGGGGTGGTGCGGCTGCACTTAGAAGCAGCACTTGCGGTTGTTGTTGGCGCCACTGACCAGCTTGCAGTGCTGCATCTCCGAGCGGCGTGGGCGATGCGACTTGGCCTGGAAATCGCGCACCTTGTTCGACCGCTTGATGGCGCTGCGGCACAGCTGCTGATGCTGCTTCTTATTGTTGCTCTAAGGGAGAGTGTAGAGGATGAAGAAGGGTACAAGATTAGCCTTTGTTTCCACAGCAAGAGTCGCCAAGTTACCTTCTGGCTCTGACGTGCCAGAGTCTCCTGCTTCAATTGGGCCGCCGCATGGCGATCGAAGCGAGCGTTGTTCGGACGCTGCTCGTGTAGAGCCTGAGCCTGAGCCTGCTCTGGCTCCAGCTCCAGCTCTGCTACCTCCTGCTGCAGAAGCTCCTCCTGCTGTGGCGCCTCCGCTGCCACGCCGAGATCAAGATTTACAAAACTTTCGGTGCCCTCCTGGGTGGACCTAATACTACGATAAACAGACATGCTGCAAAGGCAAAAAGGGAATCGGAAAATCAATCTACGGTTCCAGCAAGTCCTTACGGGACTTCCAATCTACTTTTTGCGTGCGATTTTTGTGTGGATTGCGGGGGGGTTGGGGAAGGTTGTAGGGGGGAGGGGGAGAAATGTGTACTATAAAGATCACCAACCTTGGATGCTCAATCAATAGATTCTCAAATGGTGAAGTTTCCATATTGATTGGCCCAATCGAGGTGAAGCATGGTGGCGGTGTTACGTACCAGGACTCCTCCATCAGCACGTTCCCACCCTGGCCCTGGCCCTGACCCTGACCCTGTCCATGGTCGCTGCCGCTTGGCGAGGCCACGTACAGCGACTGGCTGACATTGTCTAGGTCCGCCAAGCTGCCGGGTGGCACACTTCTGGTCGGGCTCAGGGTGGAGATGCTCAGCGGACGGGCCACGCGGGAGCGCTGCAAGTGATTGCGCTGCTGCTGAGGCCGCGGACCGCTGTAAAGGGAATGCGAATTGATGTGCTGGCGCCGATGGCGCGATGACCCCGATGCTGCCTGGCCATGGCCGGAGGAGGAGGTGCCGCTGGCCCTCGGCTGCAGCTGCTGCTGCTGCTGCTGCACCTCGACAACGGAGAGCTCCTCCTCGGAATCGCTGCGTGGCAGAGAGTCGTCCTCCTCGTCTGGAATATACATATAACGAAATTGAAAATTGATCCTGCATGGTGTGTGGTGTGGTGTGTGGACTTACCCTCCTTCTCTACAATGTACCATTCGTCCTCGTCAAAGTCCTCGTCAATGGGGGCCTCGCCAGTGGGTGTTAGTAGCTTCGTTATAGTCGCCGGCTGCTGCTTCCTCTGCTGCTGCTGCTGCTGTTGCTGGTTGTATCTCTGCTTGCCACGACGATTCTTGCCACGCTTGCCGTTGGGAGAGGCGCGCACCGGGCCGCGACTGCTGTTGCCCGCTACAGATGGCGTCGATGAGGTCACCTCAATTACATCTCCCGGGGATGGGGTATCACAGGGATCGCTGCAGTCAGCCTGGGCTGGATTCACTTCGTTAATGTTGCTCGCGGACTCGGTCGTTGCTGTCGCTCCAAATAGAAACGTTGCAAGGCTGCTTAACATTATACAATGCTGCTGGATGCGGCTGCTGGGCGTTAGATGGCGCACTCTGCTCTATATGGTATTGCTTATCGGGTTTTTGAGATCTTTTTGCTTTGTTGTGGCGCTTAGTTATACAGTTATCTATAGAGAGACACAGAGAAACACAGAGAGAGAGAGAGAGAGTGCGGAGGGGGAGATTGCTTATGTGGTTGTTCCTTGGATTTCGCTTGAACGTTGCTCAGTCTTTTATTTATTCCTTTTTGTTTCTTGTTTATTTTTCGTTTGTTTGTTGCTTTGTACGCTGCTTCGCTTTCGCTGCGTTTCTGTTGCTGTTGCTGTTCTCTTCTAGCGTAGAAGCTGAAAGGGGGAAAAAAAAATAAAGATAGAAATGAGCATATTGCGTAATCGTTCACCTGTCCGCCACCCACACACACCCCACAGCCCCCCTTCTTGCATGCTAACTAAACCGCTTGTTTTGCGTGGGCACACTCGGTGCAATGGGGCGGATACTTAATTTAATTTAATTGCCATTCTTATACCCTAACCAAAAGCGGGGAGTGTAGATCTAAATTGTTGCAAATTTCGAACTAATCTCTAATATTTCATTTAAATATTGAAGGTAAATTCCTTATAAATAATTTAATAAATAAAAACGGTAATATTAAATTATAAGGATTTGGTTGAATATATTAATGATATTTTCCTGTATATTGGAACACTATTATATGTCCTTCATTAACATCTAAATTAAGAATTAAAATAGCGTTTCAGCATTTGCATCTAAAGATGCTACTATAGATTCCTGCTAAATTATTTATGTTTCTAAATTTGTTTCTAAAGAGTTTAAAAAGAGTATCCCACCAGCGCATTCTCCGACAACATTTTCCGCGCTTGTTTCGAAAACCAATAATTTAATTTCGTATTTCGTTGGAATATTTTTTGTGTGGTTTCTTTCGACTTCATTTCAATTGAAATGCGAAAGTGAAATTTTCCTTTATACGAATTATCTAAAGGCTGTAATTACTTTTGATTGCATTAATCAGAGTTTTGTGTTTTTCGTAGCAGTTTGACAAGCACTGTGCTGTGTGCTGTGTGCTGACTGACATCTACATACATAGTATATATAATGGACTGTGGGGCTGTGCCAGAAAGTATCGCCGCTGCATAGCCCATTAAGTCTCCCAGTTGATAGCTGGGCTGTTGGCTGCCACCCACCCCCTGGCTGGCCTTCAACCATCATCCCAAGTAGAGCTCTCCGTGCATGCGCCGAGCTTATGATCAATGCAATTATATACATACATATATAACTGTGTGGCACACACAATCGTTCGAGTACGAGTCTATAGCATATACTCTGTATGCGATTTTGAATTGAGCTCACGTCATGACAATAGGAAAATGTATTTGTATCTTTGCTCTACCCATCCCAAGCCCCCATCGCCCGCTGTCTCTGGTTGATTTTGTTTTTTCACCAGCCATTTGCTGATTATCGCATCATCCTCCTAAAGATGCCAATGGGATGCCCCCAGCTCCAGTCGGATATGTTTGTCGATCAAAATATGCATGAAAGAAGGCAAAAGGCAAACAGAAATAGAGTTGAAATTGGATTTAGAGTTGGAGTTTTGTAAAGACAATTGCCATGGCAATTTGCAATTTGACCGCAAAACGGAAAACGTGAAAATGCTGGAAGGAAAAGCCAACAAAAGCAACTAACAAAGTGAAATCTCCTCCAGCAGCAGCAGCAGCAGCAGCAGAGACAGAAAAGCGTACAGCAAATTGGGATTGATGAGGCCCCCAGTCCCGGAGTCCAAATGTCAGCGAAAGTTTGACAATCAAATTTGATGGTGGCGGCCATTGACTTCATTTCAGTACAAATAAATTCTGATAATTGCCAGCAGATCGAACCGAAATAGCCCATAAAGCAATAGGGGATCGGGATAACTATTCCCATAATTGTTTTGGGATGGAAATTTATGTATAAAGATGCCCGTAGATATGGTTAAGGAGCTTTGGATGCCATGCAGGCAAAACGAAATGTTTGCTGCTTGTATTCCGCTTTCTATTCTTGACCTTAAAATTCCTTACCATATTTCGCCTGACTTTGGCACTAGCAGATGCATATTAAGCACCACGAAAAAAAATGTATATAGGGAGGAAAATATTTTGCATTTTAAATGCATTCGCATTGCACAACTGCGGCCACAATTGGGTGGAGGTAGAGGTAGAGGTCCGTGTTGGCATTTTATTAATAAACACGTAGGGAAGCGCCGAATCGAAGGTTCTTACTGTTATGTCGGGTACTGTGTCCCTGATAACCCCCCGGAGCGGCAACCAAACCAAACAAAGGCAATGGACCCAGATAGAAATACAAAAATGGTTTCTTTTCGTATTTATTTTTTGATATCTGCTGTGAACTGCAGTAAATTTTTCATTTCACTTTTGTCACATCTGCAGCCAAATAATTCTGACCTTGAAAGTGGGATGCTATACATACTTACATAGGTATGTATTTGTCTGTATATATGCATATGTATATATTCCTTTTATATGTATATGACATCAGATTGCACAGCCTTTGTTTCTTTTGTAGTAGATACGGGTACGGGTATCGTAGCTTAGCGCATATTTTCGCACAGAATTTTTGTTATTTTTGCTAACGCCCTGGCCTTGATCCGTCTGTGGATTATATAAGTCTAGATATATGCGAAATTATCAGCCGTAAACAATACCCAGTCATTGTCTGGTCGAACCTTATGATCTTTTGGGGCCACCGAAATTAGCTTGTGCCGCTATCAGTGAGCAAAACAAAACAAAACAAAACAAAAAACTATTCGCCAACTCACTCCATTGCCGATAAGCCCCACCAGCCCAGACAGACGCGCCAGACAGGCCCGACTATGCTAATAATTTTTTCTATTTTCCAAATAGTATTGTTTACTATACACACACCAGTGTATACCCTATAGATAGGGTAGGGTCTGGCCTGGCGTGTGTTGCAAACGAGCCGACAGTCGAAAGTTCAGTTCAGGCTTTGCCTTGTTCAACTGATTGCGGCTCCAACTCTCCAGCTGTTGGAAGTGGAATGGGGGGTGGGCTGTGCTAATGAACTTGAACTAATTTAGTAGACTGACAGCTGCACAGATCAGGGAGTGGCTTAGCACAAACACGGAGGAGTGTGAGCTATACAATGATTGATAGATGTAGTGGAAGGAGTGGACTACTGACAGGAAGCTAACAAAAAAGAGAGCAATATAAATGGTATGTCTGGAGTGTATATATTCATTATACATATCTACGTATATTGTGTAAGTATTAGTGAAAATTTCATCAGCGATCTAGCCCCGAACAAAACGTACCCAAAAATATATATTTTCACCTTTCTCAAAGTATTTCACAAACAAAGAACAATATCATATCTAAAGCTTTCTAAGTGCAAACCAATACCCAATCTATATGAGCACACACACTCCCATGCACACATACATACATACAGTATATGTCGGTCGAAAAGTATCTCTGATTAGCTTAAAGCTTTTGGTTGCCAAAGTGCGAAAGTTTCTTTTGTTTTGATGGAGTTTCGTTTGTGTTTTTATTTTGCTGAATTTCCGTTTTTTTTTTTTTGGGGGGAATAACAAAAACAAACTGTAACAAGCACTTGTTGTGGTGAGGGGAATGGGCGGGTGGTAAACTTTCACGACATTATGCAATATTTGCCACAAGAAGAGCCTCCTCCGACTGACGTCAGCCCTGACCTTGGCTGAGGGAACAAGCCACAGAAGCCAGCACTACACACAACACGAGCAACTTATTGCAGACCAATTCAAGGAAAATTCGATCGATTTGCAGGAGGGGTAGGAGGGGAGATCGCTCACCTTAGGTGATGACAGCTTGGCGGCAAGAACTTTGTGCACAAAAAGAAGCGAACGGATAAATTTGGAAGCAAATAAAATACACAGATGCACAGATGCACAGCCACGGGTACACAGATACAGATACGGGATACAGCAGAGCCACACTGCGGAGATACAGCCAAGTCGACACTCGATTGCCAACTGAAATGGCAAACGGGCAAACAGCGGAAGCGCATTTGAATTTCAAAAGTGGACGCAAGAACAAAAGCTACACACACTGCAGAGTTCTGTTCCACTACACTGACTGGTGAGTATCTGTATCTGTATCTGCATGTATCTGTATCTGTATCTTTTAACGTATGTATGTGATGTTGTTCAGCTGCAGCTTGGCCAAAAGTTCTTTCTTTGCTCACTCACAATCTTTCAAACAAACTCTTTGCACTCACTTGTTCGTTAATCGTTTTGTGTTCATTTATTTACCTAATCTTTTTGTGTGAGTTTTCACTTTCCTTCTGCTGCACTCGATCGGAGCGGTGCGGCGGCTGCGTTGCGTTGCGTTGGGTTTCAAGTATCAAATGCGAATGGCAGTCCAGCAGTCAGCAGTCAGCAATCCCCCCGTTTGGCTCCGAAGAACTGCTCAGAGAGAGAGACAGTCCGACATACGAGATGCGAGATACGAGCGGAAGAGAGAGAGAGAGTCGCAGCGGAGCCAGAGCAACGATCGTGTGAGCGTATCTAAGCCCATAATTATGTATTTTTTTAAAACGCAAAAAGCGTTTGAACACGAGCGGGGGGAACAACACAAATACACTGCTGCAAAGCGCCAAAATTATGCTCCCAAGCAGCTGTGCAGTCGCTGGCTTCGTGTTCCCCGTTATATGTAGAGAGAGAGAGAGAGCAAACGATCATACATAAGGTTCGTGATTTTTGTTTACTAACAAAACCGAGCACCACACACTCACTCTCTCTCTATTGGGGTCTCTTTCTCTATATATATATACATATATATACGTATATGTGGTATATCTTTCTCTCTCGATCAGCTGCTCTGACGTTTGCGCATTTGACACACTTTCCTGGCCGCTCGCTCTTCCCCCTCCCCACCGCCGCTGATGCTGCTTTTTTGTTGTATCTGTTAGATACTTTTCTGTGAGTACTCGTGTCAGATGCCTGCCAGACCAAGTGGCTCTTCGCTTCCAACTTGCCCCACGAGCTTTGGCTTTGTGCTAGCGAGTATCTCAGTGACTAAGCCACCACTAGAGTCTGGGCGAGGGGGCCAGCCAGCTGGTTGCGCCAGACCTGCGCCTGCTCCAAAGTTCAATTTGAAAATACAGTTTCTGGGCTGCTGCTGCTGCTGCCTCTAATATTTTCAGATATTTAATGCCAAGTCACGGCTGCCAGAACGGAGCCAGTCGGAACGCATAAAAATGCTAATGAAATGGCGGGCTGAGAGAACTACTCGTGTTAGCCAAAGTGTCATTCATTTTGCGGGGGCAGCAACATTGACGGCATTCAAAGTGGCTCTGGGGAAGATTACTCGACTATCACCTTATGCAATACGAAATCAATTCAAATACGACATGCCCATAATAATCACTAAGTGACGGCAGCTCAGCTGCTCAGATAAGCTGAGACTTAAGCTTTTGGAAGGGATTGTCTTTACGGAGAAATTAATTCGAGATTTCACATGCACATAGCTTGGGCAGATCTTGTTTAAATTTATTTCGAATTGCATACAAATTTGGTTCCAATTAATTATTTTCTAATTAATTATTGTGAGGCCAATTTATTGCCAACTACACAATCAATTTATTTGCTTGCCACCCATTAAAAATAATTCCATTTCAATGAAGATAATGCTCAAACCTCAAGCTAGACATATGTACATACTATATATGTATGTATTTCTGGCAACAACCTCGCGGCCAGGTTCAAGGTTGTTTAGCCATTAGCTTGTTCTTCTCTATGTTTCTATATATTTTTAGATATTTTATCAGGCAACAGCTGACACACCATCGAGCAGCTCTGAGCAGCGACAAGTTGTAGCTTCTGGCAGAGCGAGAAAGCGAGAGAGAGAGGAAAGTAAAGTGCGCATACAGGTGCCAAAGAGCAGCCAAGAGATCTATACATACATACAGTATATCAGCCATATGTATGCCCAAAGTATACAGAAATTTATGCATACATATACTTACATACATATATGAAATCTTGTGATTCCACCCTTACGCCTCATTGGCCAAAAACACACAAAACTTTTCCCCATAAATCTAAGTCCGCACGCGTACTGTTTATGTTTGAAAAAAATTCCCCCACCCCCCACACTTTCATGTCCAGAAGAGGTAAACAATATATTGGGATTGGATTGGCGTCACAAAAAGACGCCAACGAAAACAAAACAAAAATCAGAGAACTTGCTCGTGTTTACGCACAACAACACTTTAAACTCAAATAAACAACCAAACGAAACCGAACCGAAACGAAACGAAACGAAAGGGAAAGAAATTGTGGCATGATTATCTTTGGTATTTTCTTTTCTAATCTTGTAATGTTTATGCTACTGGGAGTGAAGGAAGGGTGGACAGGCAGGCACATGGACCCATAAATTAGAACATCTCGTGTCACCCGCAACAAATGTTTGGCCCTTGCCAGCCAAACAAACGAGCCAGCAAGCGAGCGGCTAGCATCAAAGTGGGGAGTGGATTGGGCAGCACTTCTTTGTGGGGTTATTGCGCATACATAAACTCAACTTACTCAGTACTGAACCACGATGGAGCAGTACTGTACTGCACTCCACTCCACTCTATAGTGAGTGAGCATAGAAACTTGAAGCTCGAACTGCGCAGTTTTTGAGTTGTGAAAATGAGACGAGACGACAAGCAGCGACATCCAGCGACAGTGACAACAATAACCATAAAGCAAATGACAAACGCCAACGCATCGACAGACGTGAAGCTACTTTTTTGTCCCATTTTATGTACGAGTATGCTTGTGTTCCGATGAATGTGACATCTCTCAGCTGCATGCATGTAGAATTCGTGGTAATGCATACCATATGACATACACAATTCCCATAGAACATGTTCAGTTCTTTCAGTGGCTTGGATTGGGTTAACTAGCAGCAGAAATGTTTCCATTCCTCTCTGCATAGCTAACAGTGTCCAACTAAAAGCTCTGTTGAGATGACGCAAACGTCTGCCCACACGCATGCAGGGACACACTTGTCTTGTCTCACTGTACTCGGGAATGCTAAGGAGAAGGAGGCGGAGAAGGTGGGTGGAGTGGATGTACATTGGGCAAGACTTGGGCAAGTTCATTGTGTGGTTGCAGCTTATCAAACGATCGATGATAAATATGGCCTTGCCTTGCCGTGCCGTGCCTTGCCTGGGGTTGCTCTGTCACCACACAACTGAGAAATGACTGAGAATTTCTATATACTCGTATACGCGAGAGATTTCAAGTTCGGCGTACCTTTGGCTGCACTGCACTTTGCCTGTGTGTTAATACATTAATGGCATTTAGATGAGCTGTTTTTAATTATATATTTATATACATATACAGACTGTATTAATGGTTGTTTTATAACGCGTAATTTCTGTTAGTACGTGAAACGCAGTTGTGAGTTTTTGTCATTTTTTGTGTGTCTTCTTAGATGGAATCGCTTGGGCACGACGCATTAATTTTATCACTTTGTTTATCAATATCAGTCGCAGTCGCAGTCACAGTACCCAGTACCCGTCCCATCTGTTCTCTACGTTTATTAGAATAGGGTCAGTCACAGAGCTCTAGCTGCAAGCTAATCAATCAATGTGATAGTCAAACAGTGAATCGGTTTACGCGCCCTTCTATTGCTAGATTACATCAGAGCTATAGCTCCCCCTCTCTCTCTCTGTCACTGTCCCTAATGACGACTGCAAATGAATGCTGCTCATCATCAGATTAATTGTAGATGCCAAAGTCTGTATTGTACTCATTTAAACTAATTGAAACGCGTAGCTCGTAATTTAAGCAAAATAATAATACAGAAATACTACTCACTATTTTTTTATTTATAGTAGTGAGTCCCGTAATAATTCTTTTCCTTATGAAAATGGCAACAAATTTAAGAGATTATTATTAATTGATTAATTAAACAGCAGCTGAGGCAATGCAAATAATGAACCAAATACATACACATTTCTCATTTGAGAATCTCTTGCAAATTGAATGGAAATTAACTGAATGAAAATTCATCTTCAGTGACCCACTGAAAATGCTTCAAGGATGGGGGATGGCAGCTCGCATAATGTCATCATTGAAACGTGTCAAATGTCGCTTGAGCGTTGGCAATTAAAATGAAAATTGATGGCAAAATGCAAAACGACAAAGGACAGCAGCTGGACACCCAACACCACCCCCCCTGTGCAGACAGAGAGATAGAGAGAGAAAGAGAGACTAACTGTCAGATAGAAATAGTTGGCAGCGCAGTTGGGTTACGAAGTAACTGTAACAGTTACTGTTACGGATTTTCCACTATTTTCAGGGAGAGAGGAGAGAGAGTGATAGCTACTGCGCTCTCTCTCTCCCTCTTGTTCTTTCTCTGGGTTTGGAATTTTGTTTACAAACAAAATTGTTTGACCTGCGCAGTGGTTGCTGATGGTTTTCCCTCACATTTCCATTTTCCCTGCTGACTGCTGCCTGCTGCCTGATTACTTAGCAACCTTCACAGGGGACCCTACATACAAATGTGGAATGTTTTGGTCGACTCTCTCTCCTCCACTCGCCACTCTCTTTAACTGCAATTATGTGTGGCAGTGTGTGTGTGTGGGAGAGTGTATCTATGTGTATCTAAAGTAAAAGGACTTCCGCATTTATTTGGGGGAAAATGTAGACCCAGTAAAAGTTTCTGCAGCTTCCCGCTCTATGCTTTTGTAGGGGGGTTCCATTCCGCTCAGCAGGAGCCTATTTTTAAGCTCTCAGCAGCGACACCCAGAGTACCCATACCGCATACCCGTGTACCCGCCCCCCCTTTGCCTTTGGTTAAGCTGCAAATCGATGAAAGGTTCGTTCGTTCTAGCCTGCAAAATCAACGCCAGTGGAAAATGAACACGTCAGCAACCCCCAGTCCCAATCGAGCGCTGGGCTGGGGCACTGCGAGGCACTTGGGGGGTACTGCGCAGTGTGTGTGTTTGTGTGCAGTTACTGGGCCTACCTGGGGAACGACACAAACAGAACCACCCCACCACTGGAAACCCTCCTCTTGCAGCTGCGTTTTTCTTGCTTTCAGAATTATGACATAATTTTCGACATTTGATGCGCAGTCAACAACAACAACAACCCAAAAAAATAAACGTTGCATAACTTATTCGGCGCGTATGTGACTTGAACTTGACTTTTGGTATCGAATCCTGCCCAAATGACAAAACTGGTTTCTACACTCACTTTCTTGCTGCTCCCTGCCTCCTTGAGGCCCTCTGTCAGGGCCATAAATCAGGGACGACATGAAAGGACCTGTCAGACAGAGGCAGAGAGTCAGAGAGAGAGAGAACCCGAAACCGTAGCCGTAGCCGTAACCGTAACTGGAACCCAAACAACACGATCAAGTGTTCTTTGTTTTGGGTTTCTTTTATCCGTGTATATGCCACATAGACAGGCGTAATTACAGTTGCTGAAAGTCGACAGTTGACTAACTTTCTAATTATAGTCGGGGCTGCGTCCGTCGGGGGCCTCAATGCGTGCCATTTTGGGATTAGCGCACCGCCAGCTGCCATGGCAGCTACCTGACATTGTTGCTGGCATTGTGGCATGTGGTGTACCCGATAGGTTGCTTGAGAACTGAGACCCTGAGACCCTGAAACCCTCGGGAGGGCCGCCCTGACAAAAATGCCGCGTCAGTAGTAGTCGGTAGCAAAAACTGTGCCGCACTAATTAAAGCCACTAATGCCGTCTAACGATGACTTAATTGTTTCCATTTCCCTGCCTCCCTGATGCAGCGTCTGAAAAGCCTGATGCAGCGTCTTAAAGTTGGCCAGAACCATATAAGACTAGGGACCAGTTCAAAAATAGCACACAAAGGAATTGACATGGCTCCTAGTCGGATTTGTAGAGGCTGCTGCTACGGCTGCTGCTACGGCTGCTATGGCTGCTGCTGCTGTTGGTTACCCTTTTGGCCAATTAAAGCGGCCAGATTCGTTGGTCGTGATCTTGCCCACTGCAAAGCGAAATGTATCTGGCAGATACACATACAAACAGCCAAACAGCCAAACAGCACTCCTCTTCCAAGCAGCAGCAGCAGCAGCATCAGCTGTTTTGCCGTTGATGTCGTTTCCTTTTTCGTTTTGTTGTTTCGTTTCGTTTCCTTTTGTTTTTCAATTTTTCTTTCGTTGCCACAGACAAACAACTGGCCAGACTTGATTTATCATCCCGTACTACTTCTGCACTACTCCCCTCCCTCCCCGCCCCTGTGCACACCTTCCCTGCTCTACGCTCCACTCCGCTCTCAGCTCTGTTTGGACAATGGACAATGGGCAAACTGCAAGCAAGACCTGTTCTGCACATTTTGCTGGATGATTCACTTGGGTTTTGGGCCTTCTTTTTTGTTTTGTTTGGTGTTGGCCCCTCTCCCAATGCCGCTCCTTGGAGTGGATGTGGAATCTTCCCCATCTTTGTCTTGCAACGCGACCTGGCATACAGCCAACCACTAATTTTGGCCATTGAAATGCTCTCCACTCGCATGTATAGTTCAGGAAATAAATGCTGCAAGGCTAATTAAGATGTTAATCAGCGAAACATTCATTGCACTTGTCATCAGCTTGCCTGATGACAAACCACAAACAAAAAACACAATATACAAATCTAAAACAATCAAGATCCGAGGGGGCCAAAGCAGAGCTAAACGATCCCCAAAGGGGAGGCAGTGGAGGCTGGGTAAAACGTATCTGAACTCTGATAACGATCGCCAACACAAATGCTGAAAACGTGATGCAAGTCAAATTTATGGCCATTAGATGGATGCAATGCAATGCAATGCAATGGAAACTCGAATCTTATTGGGGGGAGTGCTACACTGGGGGCTCTGGCATAAAGAACTTTGGCAGAGCCTAAGGAGGCTACACACAGATACACACTGTACACACACACACAGGCAGCAGACAGCACACAGCAGACAAAAGTGTGAACTCTTTGGATGCGACGAAGGTGCAATCAGATTCTGTTTTTGTGCATTTTGTGTATGCATCGCTTGGCTGAACTTTCAGATGTGTGTGCGAGAGGGTACCCCATGTAAATGCAGCTAAAACCAACTTTAAATAATCGTAGTATGTATATTATATACATCTATGTATGCATATACATACAGATATGTAACCACATAAGATTTACTGCTTGTATGCCCTCTACTCGTACTTCACTTTACTTTGCTTACTTCCGCTCAAAGTTTTTGGGGGTTAAAAATGTTGCACTTACTTGCTGCTTGGAGTTTATTGATCTGTCGATTGTTGCAGGGTGCGAGATAGCGAGAGACCTTCTTCTCCTACGTCAGAGCCACACAGTTCTAGGTAACACCCGGAAAAACTGGGAATATCTTGCAGTGCAAAATATTCACAATTTTATTTTAATTGTTGTTTAGTTTTTCTGATTGCTTCCGTTTTTTGCGTGTGTTTGTGTGTGTGCGGAGGGGGTGAGAACTGACTGAGTGGCAGCGAGCGAGCAGCAGAAACTCCGTGTCGTACGACTTTTGGCGAGCGAATGATTGTTGGATGGTTGGATGGTTGAATGGTGGATGGGCCCAAAAACTGGCTGACTGCCTGCCACAGTGGCCTGCACTGGTATTGGTCGGTTCACCAGCTGAGCTCCGACACAGAAACGGTGGCTGCTGCTGCGCATGTGCAGTGTGTGCAGGAGAGTCGCACTCGATGCTCTACCATAACGCCGCAGAGAAAGGTTTAACCTGCAGAACTGGAAAAAGGTTCGCTAGCGATGAAAGTAAAGCAAAATATAATCCTCTTCCAGATATTATATTTCTAAGCATATTTATTCTATATTTTTTTATCCAGGTCACAATTAAAACAATATAGGGAATTGCATGTTCGGATGGATCCCCATACAACTAGCATTTTATTTTGTATTTTTGCTCTCTCGCTCTCTTGGACTCTCTCTCCAGCAGCTGACTTTTGTTTGTATACAAAAATCATATTGTGAGAGCAGAACAGCAATTCAAATGTCAGAGAGCATACAAAACCCAGAGAGAGTGAATAAATAACGAATAAGGGGAATCTTGAAGAAATGAGGGTTGTATTTACATACATACTTATATATTAAATTAAATGAATACTCACAAAGGCGGTTTAAAACTATGTTCAGGACCAAAAATATATATATGAAATATATGTAAGCACCTAGGCTGAAAGATATTTAATGGCGTAATTCATATTCCATCTGTTAAATTTTTAATATTTGAAATTCGATAGATATGTAAGCAACCCTGAAGAATGCCCCATTCGATACTGCAAGCAAATGCAACCTTAAATTTAAATACTTAAATAATACCCTGCCGGGTGTGACCAGTTTAATACCGCACTACAATCGATGTATCGATAACACGACTTGTGGAACAACGCACGTGTTTACTTTTTTCGGCAACGCAGTTTCTTTTCGCATACATTTTCTCGGGCTGTAGACTGAATTTCCAGCAAAAATGGGCAGACAAAATCGCTCCCGCAAGCGTCGCGATGAAATGAACAAAATAAAGAAGGCGCGCTACGACGCCAAGGAGCTGATTCGTCTGAAGAAGACGCTGGGCCTGCTGGATGCCGATGGCAACGAGATCATGAAGGATATTGCCGATGTGGTGGAAATCAAAACTTCCAAGGAGATCAAGCGGGTAAGCAGATCAGCGGGTGTGCACAATGCAGTGGCCAAGCTAACGACGCCGCCATTTTCGAACAGGAGGCCAAGACCAGGGAGCAGCAGGAGCTGATCTACGAGCATCAGGAGAGTCTGGAGAAGGGTCAGAAGGTGAAGGTGACCAACGACAAGACTGGCGTGGAGCATGTCTTCAACAGCAAGACTCTCAAGGATCAGTATGGCAACTATCCGGCCTGGTTCAAGAAGAAGAAGACCGCCAAGCGTCTACGCAAGAAGCAGCATTCGCAGAAAAAGAACTTCAAGCAGGCCTGGACCACGGTCAACGTGCCGCTCTAAGACGCCGCTGGGGGAAGGGATTGAAACGCATAGGTAGAGTAAGTGCAGGTAGAGTCTGGAAGAGCTGGTAGGCGCAGCAGAGTGCCTACAAAAGCGGCCAGCCGACTTGTGTATGTTATAGATAAGAGTTTATATTGCATATTAAAGCCTTAAAACTAGACGTGGATTCTTAAACCTTGCGGCAGCGGCACAAAACAATTAACTATCGTGATGGAACAACAACGCTTAAACTAGACACCGAGGAAGGGGATAGCTGCCGCCTGCACATTGCACAAAAACGAACACAAAAGTCATGGAAATTGAACTAATAGAAGGAGGAGGATCTCTATCTGCCGCAGTCACTGAATGGTACAATAGCTGCGCACACTACTCATGACCCCGGTTGTGGCTGACTCCAGGCGCCGCGTGTGTGCAGACCACATGTGCGTGGTGGCCAGGGCCGAGGACATGGTCCTAGGTCATTCGGGCTTCTCCTTCAGTTCCAGTCTCTCGGCTGTGTCGCCATTCGCCTCTGGCTGCTGCTCCTCAATGTTCCCGTGCATAACATTTGGATTGGCCTTCAGCACAGAGCCGCCTGTGAAGCCGAGTATGCCACAGCCGACGGCGGCCAGTCCGCCAGCCTTCAGGCCAGCCACCATGCCAATGGGTCCGCCCACACAGGTGCCCAGCAGAGCACCCATCACCGGGTACATGGCCTTCTTGTAGGTCAGCGCAGAGCGCAGCGATCGTTCGCCCGACTGCACATTCTCCAGCGCTTCCTCGGCGTTGTCGGCTATACTCTGAACAGCCACAGACTGCTCCGCAGTCAGCTGCCGCATGCCGTGGAACATGCTGTTCAAGTCGGAGATTTCACGCTGTAGATTCTCCATTTGGTCGAGGCAGGCCTGCCGCTGCAACAGTTGATGCTCCTCCAGCTGGAAGTTGACCTCCAGCTGCGGCATGTGTTGGTGGGCTGGCAAATTGCCAATGTCTGCGTGCTGCAGCTGATTGTCCTGCTCCTCGTCGTACTGCGAGCCCAGCGTTGAGGTAGGAGATTTGAGTTGCAGTTCTACAAATCCACAAGAAATCAGATTTAATCTCGTCAAGAGAGGTGGGGAGACGCTCAACCTACCCGCAAAGCATTTCATGCCTGCAAAAGCCCTCTCCTTGCCCGGCCGCATCAGCTCGTCGAAGCGCTCAAGGTCCTCCTCGCGCACCTTCTCCCGCAGCGCGTCCATTTCGAGCAAGAGATTCTTGATTTGTTTGATAACGCGCATTGCGTTGAGCTCCTCCCGCTTGATCTTCTGCCAGTCGCCCAGTGCCAGGCTCTTCTCGATGTTGCTGCGATGGTTTTGCAGCAGGCCCAGGTGGTGGGGCACGGCCGTGTCCTGGAAGCGCTGCACCGAGATCTCGGCCTGCTTCAGTGGCAGCTTCTGGTCGCCAGTCATCGCTGTTGTTGTTGCTGCTGCAGCTACTGCACTTTGTACCTGCTCCAATTTAAAAAGTGAAAACTACGCTGCTGTGGGGCGTGTGGGAGCACTCGCTCCACCCGTGCCCGCGCCCTTTTGCGTGTCGTAGGTCCAAGCGATTTCTTTGTTTTTGTTGCGCTGCGCAATTGACACTTATTTTCCCTGTGACGTCACTGCTCTGCTCTGTGGATTTGATGCAGATTCCGAATCTGTCCTCAATGTCGATCTACTAACGGTCGGACTATGCGGGTCGCGTCCCAATCAAACGCTGATAAAATAATTCTATTGTTTTCCATTTCATGGTACGTCCGTATATATATACACAAACATTTGTTTATATCGATATACTTTAGATACCATTTTTGGTATCGATGGTTTTGTGCGATAGATGGCATTTGGCCTCCGTGAGAAATCTCCTAACGCGTGGTATTTTCGCACAGCTGTTTTTAAAACGGTAAAAGGCGGTAAAAACAAAACACTTGAATTTGGAAAATGCATTTATTTGTGCAATGAATTTCTCTCATATACATTATAATTATATACAGATACATGCAAAAACTAAACACTGACTGACACACACATGGGAGCAGTGCCGGCGATGCGGCGATCCTCAGATCGTAATACACTTATGACACGTTTCATCGCTTAAGTACTAAGTTCTGGCTGATTCTAGAGACTACAGAGGCAGGCACTCGCATTCGGGAATGGCTTACAAGCAGGAGCATGGTGGTGTGGTATGTGATATGTGGTAACACGAACAAAATAGACAATTAAATTAACTAAACATTTAATTTATATTAGTTTGTTTTTATCGTAGAGAAATGCAGTTCTTTGTGCCCTCGTCGACCCCTAGGGACAGTTGGCATTGGGGCCGTTTCGGCACTTGAGCAGTAGATTGAGCATCCCCTCCAGCTTGTTGGTACGCGACTCCGTCTTGTACAGATTCGTCTGCAGGCGACTCACGTCCTGGGCTTGCTTTTCCTGTCGGGGAAGAGGACCAAGAGGATCAATCACAGTACGCCGCGGGGATGACATTACCTTACCAGTGTGCTCAGCCTCGTCTGTAGCGTGTCCACCACACTGTATGTGGCCTGGAGAGACTTCTGCAGCTCGTTCGTGTGCACCCGCTCATTGGCCAGCGAGCGTTCGATCTTCTGCAGCCTCGTGGCCACCTCGGGATCCATCTCATCAATGTCGTTCTCAAGATCTCGCGCCTCGAAGGCATCGTCGTCGTGGGAGGAAACCTTCTTGCAGCTCTGCTGGTCCGCCTGCAGCTCAAAGCCCTGCCTGCAGCGACAGAAATAGGAGCCGGGGGTGTTTACACACTGCTGGTCGCACGGCTTCTCAACGTGGCACTCGTTCACATCCATCTCGCAGTGGCGGCCCGTATAGCCGGACGGACAGGAGCAGGTCTGGGGAGCCGTGCAGTTGCCGCCGTTCTGGCAGCGCGTGGAGCAAACAGCTAAGGTAACAGGCAAGGAGATTCTTATAGTGAAAGATCTGCAATGAATCCAGGAAACTCACGTTTCATGCACGCATCCGCGCGCGGATTCTCCCGGCTCCAGCCCGTACAGCAGTCGTAGGTCATCTGCTGGGCCGTCTTGTGCTTGATCACGTCCCGGTAGGCCGGCTCGTGGACCACCTGCACCCGCGTGCACATCTGCCCCGAATAAGCTTGTGGCTGGCAGGGCGTGCTGATGTGCTTCCAGGTGGGGCGCGTGTACACCTCCGTCGTCTTGACGGGCATCGTGATTGTCCGCTGCTGCGTGCAAATGTGTCGCCTGCAAAGTAAAACGAGAGCAAGGTGTGAATTGGATTCGGGGTTGGCAGATGGGAGCGTGGCCCGAGGCTGACCCAAATCAGCGGATCATCTGCAAAAGTGAAACTGACTTTTCCAGCCGAATACCGGTGCCAGACACCAGCCAATTACTGTCATAACACAAGAGTGGCCAACAGGTTGGCCAACAGCGCCCAGCAGCAGCTGGTCTGCTGGCTCGCCTCCGCTTTGACAATTGTCACAAGTGTCCCCAGGTCCAGCTGCCAGCGGAGCGGACAACTTGCTAGCCACGATACGAATGTGTCTGCCTGTCAATATCTGCGATGACAAACACGACACGGACCACTGACTGGCTGGCCACGCAGCTTCATTTGTGGAGGCCAAACGAACAAAACTATTTCGAGGAGCAGCAGCAAAAGTGCTCCAATTCACGGAATAGATAGCGGAATGGTGGTTGGCGAGGCCTTCTAACCTGGCGCAAAAGGTGGAAATTACACAGAAACAGGGAGATTTCAGTCCTTCTAAAACTATATGTCTTACAATGCTCTCAAAACCTATATCTGCAATCACATCAAGCTAATTTTCATTAGAAGAGGCAGAAAAAGTATGCAAATTCCAATAGGCAAGCAATTAGGAAGAGAAGCAGAAGGAGAGCTAGGAATGTGCGAGCAATAAGGAAGTGGACTAGGAGAAGAGAATGGAATTGGAAAGCGCACTAAGTCACGTACGCATCTGTCACGCTCTCCCTCTCACAAATTCATATTTTTCGTGTGGTGTAAGCGTGCGTTCCCAAGTTAGCTTCAACATAAGAAATGCTAAGGAAAATATTGTTTAAATGCAAGAAAAGGGAGTGATCGAATGTGGAGGCGAAGAACGCGCCAAAAGTGCATAAAAGAGCAAGATGGCAAATTAAAATATACGGAAATGTGTGCAAGTAAATGCAAAAAGTGTTTTATATGTACGGACATACATATGTACAAAAGAATTAATTAATTGTTTTTTTACGTGCCAAATGTGGACTTGGTCATGTGATCTCCTGTTTGTCGTGTGCGGGTGTGAAAATTATGCAAAAACGGAGCTAAGTTTTGTTTCTTTCCCACTCATTACAGTAACAGACGCACTTCTAAAAAAATAAATGAAAACGGTCTAAATTCTCTAGCGGATTGCGGAAATACGTGGAGTACTATGGATCAAAGGGTGAGTTTTATTTAATGTTTTAGGGGTGTACAAATTTGTTCGCCTTTGTTTTTCCAGTTTGCAATATTCTCAGCTCAATCGCAGTTAATATCGATCAATCTATAGTCTCAGAAATCTAGCGGTATCGGCGAATAAAACACACCAAACAAACATTTTCTTAACATTTCACCTATGCTTTCCAGTGCTTCCCAAACCACACCGTTATTATTCCACTGTTCAGGCAATGCTCCTTAGACCTTTGGCCCGCAAGCTGTAAACCCGAAAGAGCGTTGATAATAAGCGGTTTATTTTGATTCGGGTTGCCAAAAAAAGGCAAAACTGGCCCAAAAGCGAGGTGCATCCATAAATTGCCAGGCTCCGACTGTATGTTGGTGCTGCTGCTGCTGCCACGGCTGCTGATGGTGTCGTAATTGGCAATGCGGGCCAAAAACAATTGCAAGCGCGTGACGTGGCCGCCACTGAGTGACGACGACCTGACGACGACTGGCCGACTGTTTGACTACCGCTCGAACCGCTTGGATGGTTTTTGGCCCCCAACCCCAAGCCGTTGCAGATTTTTGCACACTTTTTCCCTCGGTTTGTTTTTTTGGCCGAAAATTTGGTGCCTTACAAAAGAGCAACGCGACGCGGACCTCGAAAGTGGCACACAGTTGGCATGGGTCCTGCGAGCGGGACATTTAACAATTTCTTTATTGCTGCACATGCATATTTATGTGCTGACTTGGCTGTAGCTGTTCCTGTTACTGTTACTGGTACTGGCTTCCCTCCCCCCTGCACCATAATTCTCACGTTATTTATGCGCCAGCATTCTCGGATCTCGGCTCTCTCAGTAAAGGGCGCCACCAGCGAACGGATGGGGCAAGAGCCAGAAACAATGAAAAGAACGGGAACTGCAACAGCAACAAAATGCGGAAGTTTTTCTTACGAAGAAACTGTGCCAACAAAGTGCAACATGAAATGCTCATTCCCAATCCCCAATCCCCCATTTCCATTTCCATGCCATGCCACTCCGTTGCCTGCATAAATCTCCATCCACGAGCGGGTCTAAAACAGATCCCCCCACGACTCCCCACAGGGCCAGACAGCGCCAGACAGTGTGAATGGCTTCATTGCTTTGTTTAGAAACGTTTAGGCTAAAATTAAATTTGAATTTTTAATTGTTAAGGGCCTCGTCCGCCCAAACCAACGAACACCTGTGGACTGACCGACCTCCCCTCAAGCTCTGGGCTTTCCTTCACAGAGAAAGATGAGAAGAGCTGAGCTGAGATCTCAATGTGGCAGGGAAACCGAAACCCTTGACAGATCCATAAAATTATAAAAAAATCCATCAAAATTCTCAGCCGGAGAGCCAAAAGTACCAAAAGAGAAGCAGCCACAAAATAATATGCAGTCTGAGGGGCCAATTAATCAAAAATTAAAAACTGTGGAATTTTACAAGAAATGCAACCAGCCAACGAAATATTGGTTCGGCCTCCGCTTCGGCCTGTGCCACGATCCACAAGATGTTCGCCAAGAATAGGATGGGGAGGGGAGAAAGAGCCAGATGTGGATGAGGGGCCAAAGTTTGAGTGCGGTTTATTGATTTACGATTTATTTTCATTGGATGGCACGCAGAAATTGATGAGCCAGGCCAGCCGATGGCTGCAGGCCAAAAGGTGACCCAAAGCGGACCGGAGCGGACCAGAGCGGAGCGAAGCGGGTGTGTGGGCTTAATGGACTGCGTCGGATCGAACCGGGGCTAATAAATGGATGCGGCTAGTGTATACACAGATAGAGTTCAAAATACATAAAAAAATCACTTGATTATTCCCTCTGAAACAAGGAGAATAGAAGTCGAATGAGTCACACTTGCTGGAGCCTTCGAATTCAATTCGTTTCTACATTAAACGGAAGTTCAGTATACTCTGAATCCCAAGCCGTATTTCCTTTATTTCTTTTCTTTTTAGGAAATGAATTCTCAGCAGCATATGCTCAACTCTTGCGAGTATCCTTGACTCAAGCCGTGTAAATTGATAAAAAATAATAAGGCCCCCAGTCAAAATATATATTTCCCTTCACTAAATTTAATTAATAATTTAAATACGAGGCCCCATAAATTGTCGCTATTTACTTTTGCACCTCCCATTGTGCTGGCAGGCTGGCTGGCTGGCAGAGAGCAAAGCGAAACCTTGGGCGAGGGCTTTAGTGATTTATTTAAATCTTTATATTCAAACTGCAAACCTTTTGTTTGCCATTCTCTCGACAGATGAGAGATGAAAACCAACCAATTAGCCAGATCTAAACCAGATGCAACCTTAGATGAGGCGGTATTCCTCCTCCTCCTCCAGTCTGCCATTTGACTTAAATCATTTTTATTGATCGTCTTTTGATGGGGTAGGTCATTTGGAAACCAGTTTGCATTTTGTCAATATCTTTACAACTGCAACGTGAATGCATTTAAAAAACAGTTAAAAGCCAAACAGTTAAAAACCAGAGCCACAAAAAACTTGGCGACACTTAACAGCTGTAAACGGCTTTAGTGCCAGGCTTTGGCCTGGCTTTAACTTTGGCTCGGACTCTGGCTCTGGCTTATATGTGTGGCTAAAATATGCCGGGAAAAGTGCCAGCCTACCCCGCCCGCCAACTGCTGCCTGTGTGGTGGTTGGTTATCGTGTTTCCAAATGAAAATGTGAAATAAATTTATAAGAAAACATAAAAATATTGTTGCCACAGTCATAAAATGAATTTTTATGTCCCCGTCTTCCACAGATGAGCAGGAGGAGGTGGAGGAGTAGGAGTAGGAGTGGGAGAAGGAGAAGGCAGAGTGAAAATGCCAGAGGCTCTGGCCTAAGGCTGATCCGAAAGTGCGGGGATCTGCTGGCTAACTGTTTGGGCCATTTGTGGTCCAGCAGCTAATCTGATTTGCTACATGAAATTAGAATTTAAATTGGCCAGGCCAACGAATGTGCAATTCCAGACCATACCCCGGGACAGGGGACACAGAGACAGACCTGGGACTGGGAGGCCCTGGCCAAATGCATCATTAGCCCGACTGTATTTGCCTCGAATCCACCCACCCACTACCCCGCAACACGACAACGACGACGGACGACAACAAACAACGACAAGAAGAACAACCACGACAACGACAACGGCTGCCAGAAGAAGAACAACCACGAGCAGCGGAGCGTTGAACATTTTTAGACTTGCTTCCTGGTCTCGTGGTCCCGTGGTCTCTTGGTCCAGCTTTATTTGGATTTTCACTTGGCGTAAAACTGCAACGCCCCTGTGACCACAGCCCCAAATGGAGATGAAGACGATGGGCCCCACGATGGAAACGACGTACGACGACGACGCACTGCCTCAGCAGTTTTTCTAATAATATTTCAGTCATGTCCATGTCCAGGGACGGACCCCGGCAACGGCAACGGCAAGTGCAGCTTTCAGTTTTGTTCATCTTCTGCTAGGAGAATTATTACAGCACTCAGCAGCAGAAGTCTGCTGAAGTGGAAATCCAATATGCGACTGGACAAATACCCCGAGCTGAAATCCCCCTGGGAAAGAATAAATGTGCATCGCGGAAGCAACTTCTCTTCCTCGTCCTAAGAATGGGCAGGCCTCTGCTGGAGAAAATGTCTTTGAAGAACTTGTCAGCATTAAATCAGTTTGGACTTGGATGGATGTGCGCTGATATATGGGCAGAGAGTACGATTGGTATTCTCGCATTAACTTGAATTATGTATGAAATGAATGTGTTTCCATTGAATGGAGTCTGGCATTTAATGGAGATTTTCTCTCGGGTTTGTTGCACTTGTCTAGCTTTTCTTTGCGTTTACGATTGGCAGATTGATTGAGTTATGAACTCAATAGAATTTCCAAACAATAAACAAGATTTAAATTAAGAATCTCATATTGATTTTTCGAGAGAACTTATGGGTAAAACAAGTCATATGGATGTTAATTTCTAGTCTTATAATATTGATTTATTTACTATGGAAATCTCCTGCATTCAAAGCAACACCAACTCGCTGCTAAAGCGAATATGCCACCGATTTGTGTGTGGCAGGCAGAAACCGCCAGTCACGGCTAACCGCCAGCCAGAGCCAAAGCCAGTTCTAATTTGCCTGTAAATTTGTCTTGCTCTCTCGGTTGGTTTGGGATTATGCAATAAAAGACGCAACGCAGAAAGAATTTGTTGCGAAAAAGTGAAAAGAAAATTGCCGCAAGTGTCAGACGGTCTAAGAGTCGGGAGTCTCAAGAGTTGCAGCAGTTGCAGCAGTTGAAGTTGCAGATTGGATATGGAGATGGCGATGCAGATGGGTGTATGTCTGCAGCGCTATTTTGTGGTAATGCGAGCTGATTATATACAATATTATTATGGCCAAGGTAGTTGGCCCAAAAGCGTTATGGAGCGGAGTTTCTTTGGCGTGTGGAGTTCAGTGGCCGGCTCATGCATTTTCCATACAACATAATCGCGCGATAAGCGATCTCAGAGTCGCCCCAATCGCTACAGTTTGCCTGTCAATGGGACTCCGACTCCAATCCTCCACTAATGCGGCCCTTTCTTGGAGCTGGAGGCCCTGGAGCTGCATTGCATGCCTCTTGTGGAGTGTGAATGTGATTGAGAGTGTGCTGGGCTGTGCTGTGCTGTGGTGTGTGTTTGTGTGTGTCTGTAAGGTTGGTGTAAATCATGATTAATGCCCGAAACTTGTTTAAACAACAGCCGTGTCGAGCCGTGTCCGAAAATCCGATTAGTGGCAACGTGAGCTCCAGCTCCTCCGCCTCTCTCCAGCCTCTCTCCAGCCCTTTCTCCCTGCCCTTCTTCAGACAAGAAGAAGGCAGAGAAATGCAAGAGGCGTGCACGATTTCCATTTTATTTCTTTCCTCCTTTCCTCCAGTGGCTTCTTTTTCCGATGAACTGCCCAACAAAGGCGCAACCAAAGGCAAACGCACACACAAAACTTTTCATCAAATTAACATACCTCGCATTTGTCGGCTATGCTCTGTTGTTGTTATGATTGGTGCTGCTGCCTGCCTGCTACTTCTATTGTTACTAATGCTAATGGTAATGGTAATGCTGAAATGGGAGATCCAAATCGCGCAACGACGAGTGAAAAGGCCGTAACGAAATTTTGAAAGCGCTCGAATTTTAGGTGGGGACAGTGCACAGTGCGGCGGCTGCTGCTGCTGCTGCTGCCGAAAAGTGGAAGATAAATGAAGATATTTTCCTATGAATCAGTAGGCCCACGCCCTGTCCCAAGCCCAAGCCCAGGCTCTGGCTCAGGCTCAGGCAGAGGCAAGTGCAACGCTGGTTTCATTCCATTCCCTAACACTCCACTGCCGAACCCAATCCCAGTTGTGTCTGGTTCGGCCCCACATGGTATCCAATTGCAACATAATTAAGTAAGCCAAATGGCGTGTCTCGTTCCCTGTCCTCCTGGTGCTCTTATCTTTTACACTGCGGTAAATAGATTTGGGAATTATTCATATAAGAACAATAAATATTATTATTTATCATTATTCGGCATAGATAGAAAAAGAAAAGATCTAAGAGGAATCAACTTATTACACACTTTCGAGGAAGATTTCTATATCGTCTTTAATCAAGTGAAGTGCAATTTTATTGCAGAACATGTGAATCAATCTGAAAGCATGACCAACTCCAGAGTCATCAATTTATCTGGTGATGCTATGAACTCTTTTTACTGGAAGAAAACCCATGAACGACTAATTGAACCCCCAAGACGGGGTGAATCACCAAACATTAATAGAACTGCCCCAGAAGAAATATAGTATGCAAAATGCCATAAACTTCAATTGATATTCCAAGACATTAAAATGGAATTTATGATTCAGATGCACTAACTTTTCTTTTCTTGCAGTGTATCGCATATATGGCTGGAATTTTGTGCGTCATGCTATGGCATGGTCTTTTTGGGGGGTTCGTGCACTCGTGGCGCATGCCTCGTGTGTGGCACTCACACAGTTTTGTTGTCTTTTGTAGTGGGGCTGCAAGACAAAAGCACTGCAGAGACAGCGCCACCCAGTCCGCCGCCCCACCGCCTCACCGTATCCCCCGTCTTCCCGAACGGGTTTACATGTAATTCTGTCTGTCTGTCTGTCTGTTTGTCTGTCTGCCTCCCCAGCATTGCATTAACCCAATTTTCAACTTGAGATGCGAAGCTGCGTGATTTGCAAATTACGGTGCAGCGGCGGCCCACCTCTGCTGCTGCTGCTGCTGCCGCTGCTGCTGCAGTTCCATTGTGACGGGACGGAACGACTGTCCAAACTGTCCCCTGTGCAGTGTCCAATTCATGTTTTGAGTGACTTACTTGTGTTTATGTGAAAAACTCACTAATTGCACACACGCCCAGGCACAGTCCCATGCCCAGGCACAGAACCGAACAATACGCGTAAATTTATACCATGAATTGGACTTTTGCTTTACATATTCATTTAGTGCATTCATATTTATTTATTTATGTTTATGTTGGCGCAACAGACGCATAGATATAGATACATATTTGCAGTTTCAATGGTGTCCAACAGATCCCAATTATTGTGAGTATAAATATGACTTGGATTTTAAGTTTCGACTGTAAAATGACTTTGTGGAAAAGTTAAGAAAGTCATAGAAAATGTTTGAATAGATACACTCAGAGAAAAATATACATATATTTAATATACACATTTAATTAAATATTTTTTTGCAACTAAAACCCGAATATTTAATTTAAATATGGGTGCGTTTCTTTTTTACTACATTTATATTTTTTTACAATATTTAATTTAAATCTGGTTGTAGGTACAGCACACATTGATTGATAACCCGCCCTTGTTATATAGTAGAATAAAACAAAAACTCTCATTTGGTAATGTGATACACCTACAGACATGTCACACTCCGCACAGAAATGGTAACAAATATTTCCTCTAGTTCTGTGACCCATATCATACGTATCTGTGCTCCATAAATTGTTATATGCATATCGAATGCACACCCCAAAAAGGTGCACCAGATTCAGCCATTTACAGTGACAATGACCATGACTAATGACGGCGAAAAAGAGGTCAACAAATTGGAAATACATTCAGATACTTTTCTTTCAATAAAGGTTTCCCTTGTTTTTCAATCAGCTTTCAGCTCCGTCCAAAGAAATCCATCTTAATTAAAACGAATATTGAGATGTAAGAGACATTTTTGTTGTTGTTGCATTTGTCAGGCAGGCAATTTGTTCAATTGATGTCATATCCATGTCGTGTTCTTGCTGCTGATTTTTGATGAGCACGTGTACAGGGTTTAGCCTGTTGCCTGTTTCTGTTGAACTCCCACATGCCTCCATGCACGGGTACTCGGGTGTATGTATGTATGGATGTTGTTTTCCCATCGAATCCCAAGAAAAACTCATTAACCGAGAAGGCAGAAGCCTGGGCCAAGGTTTACCCTTGCTGTCGGCCTGGGTCTGCGCTGATGGCATGACTTGGATAAGCCCCAGCAGAGACTGAGACCAGGCCAAAGACCATACCATACCAGACCAGACCAGAGCTCGGCTTCAAGTGGGAGTGCGGTTAGGCACGCGTAGGCGTAGCCATTGAGCACAATGCTTCACGGTGCAAAATGTTAACGAATTTTCACAGGCTGCAGCCGCATTCTAAGTGCAGTTTTTCCAAGCGCAGCATATCAAATCATTCGTCACTCGCACTCGAGTGGCGTGCCCCCAGTACACTCCTCTCCCTTTCCCTGTCTCGCTATCCCATAATTATCGCAGAGCCTAAGCTGGGGTTCGATCGTTGACAAGCAATTTGCAGGCGGACTACAAACCCTGACTCCGCATCCAGCTGCGCATGCGCCTGTGCCCCTGTTCCCCTGTCTGTGGCAGCGTATGAGTCGCAGTCGGAGTCGGAGTTGGAGTCTATGTCTGCGTCTGTGTTCTTTGCCGTTTGTTAGGGTCACAGAGCTGGCTAAAGTGCACATAACTCTCCTTGGCTCTTGTCTCATTTTATTTTATTGTACATTTTGCCAATTGTTTGTTTGTAGCTATTGGCTTTTATTTTTATGCTGTTATGCTGTTTGTGTCCATAGCAGCGATTGAAGTCAAGGCCCTGCTTTGTTTTCGATTTTTATTGTGTGGAACTTCAGCTTTGGTAGATACTATTCGAGAGATAAAGATTGCAAGTTTTGGTCTGTGCAAGTGGCATTTAAGCGCTGGCTGGCCACGCCCACAGACAGGTAGTGCCCTCCCTGAATCAACACCTCTCCTTCCTCCTCCTCCACTCCGCTCCACTTCGATTTGGAATGTATAATTAATTCATTAACTCCGGTTTTAGATCAGCCGATCGATCGGTTGCGTTTTGGGTGTTGCAACCGCCGCAATCGCAAATCAAAAGTCAATCATTGAGTGGTGCTAGCCCGAAAAAAAACAGACATCAATCAATTGTCAGTGTGGCAGCAGCAACAACAACAAATTGTCTGCCACATGCCACATGCACACAGTGCAGACATCAATTGAAATCATCAAACAGAAGCCCAGAGACCAGGCGGCAGCCACAGTGGATCAACGTTGATCTGACGCAGCAGATTTCGAGGTATGCAAATATGTAGATATAAATATTACTCGCTTCTGAGAGTTGCAATTAAATGTAAAGTTGCCTTAAGCACTTGCCCCACTGTGGGGGAAATGACTTAACTCCACTTTTATACAGCAATCGGCGGCTATAACGCTGATTAACACCGGTCTGCAGTCGGACTGGCAATTGAATCGTTGCTCTGGCCATTAACCAGGTCTGATCTTTTAAGGGGAAGGGGAGGAGGAGGAGGAGAAGGAGAAGGAGGAGTAGCAGTACCATTGCAGATCTGTGCTGATGGCG
Organism: Drosophila tristis; assembly: GCA_018150885.1. Classification (NCBI taxonomy): domain Eukaryota; kingdom Metazoa; phylum Arthropoda; class Insecta; order Diptera; family Drosophilidae; genus Drosophila; species Drosophila tristis. The sequence continues at coordinate 3,267,818 of JAECWT010000264.1, forward strand.
GCGTGTGAATAGCCAAAACGAAACGAGAAGCCAAAGCTGAACCCAATCCACATGAGAAGTCATTTCCATATGGACTGGACAGACTCTGTTGCAATGCGCCACTTGCAACAGTTGCTGCTGCTGCTGCTGGTGCTGCTGCACGTGCAGTGCTTAAATAAATAGAAAAGAGGCAAGGCAGCAGCGCCTACATGCAGAAACAGTGGGAAAAAAGGAATAGGAATGGATGGCAAATGGGGGAATTGGCCAACAACAAAAAATCATCCATTAAATTATCCACTGAGAGGCGGTGCGGCTCAGGTTTCTGCCACATCTGCACCACTGTACTTGTAATGGTGCGAGGCCCATGGGTATGAATGATGATGCTAGGCTGTGCATTTGCCTTGTGGCAGCATTTTGGCAGCTGCCGCATAAATCAAAATGTGTCATAATTTGCAACGCCAGAGCCACAACACAACATTGCAAACTGCCACTGCCAGTGCCAGTGCCAGTGCAAGTGCCAGTGCCAGCGCTGGTTGAGATTGCGCATACGCAGCGTTTCCGCTGTGCCTGGGATTGGGAGATTGTGGGATTGTTGGATGGGTTTGGATGGGTTGGTTGGCATGCCTTTGCCCTTAAGTAGAGGCACATTAATTCCAATTAGAAAACATCAGCACTGGACTGGCAATTGAAAACTCGTTAAAGTTCATTACCTTAAAGCGACTGACAGCCACCACAGCCACAATGAAGGCGACAAGTCAATGCCAGGGCAGCACACAATCTTGGCCAGATCGCGGACGAAGACACGACAACACAACACAACCACTACAACAAATGCCCACGAGTACGAAGTACTCGTACGAGAGCAGTTGGTACATTTAAGGAGCTGCTGCAATTGCAATTGTATCAGCCACGGATACGGGTATGGAGTGGGGTATGGAGTGGGGTATGGGGGCATGGGATTCAAGTGCGCGCCTCATTGATTTGCTGCACAATTGACACACGACAATTGGAGCCGCCGCAGAGCAGCAGTGGATGTGAAGTGATCGTCGACTGGCTGTGGCTGTGGTGCCACTTGGCCTTGGGGCTAATTTCCAGCCAGTTGTTGGCTTGCCATGGCATTTGGTCTGGGCCGCAAATTAGCACCGAAGCGCAGAGCGGAGCGCAGCTGCTTCTGCTGCTGCTGCTGAATCGACATTGAAATCTCTCTCTCGGCTTGTCAAAATATTTAAATAATTTATGTTCGATGCGATAAGCCGCAGCGCGACAGAGGCAGGGGGCAGCGCCAGATCCCAAGCCGAGGCTGATTTTGGGCCAAAGGTAAAGTTGATGCTGGGACCCCGGCTTTTGGAAATATTTATTTATGACTGCAGCAACCTTGAACCACCAGGGATGGGGATCTCGCTCCGGCTCTGGCTCTGGCTCTGATAAATGCAATCGGACACGCCCCGCTGCCCAATGCCGCTGAAAGATCGCACCGACATCTCCATCTTCAGTTTCATCTTCCACTCATATTCCCCAGGGGTGTGACCCAAAAGCATTATTCTTCTAGGGAACCTTCAATGAACCTTCCAACAGGAAAGGTCAAACTATTGAATGGGCTTGTGGCTGCTCTTCTTTTTAATTAATTAAGGATGAATAGAAAATGCCTGAACTTACCTCTCCATCTCCTTGGGATCTGTGGGATAGTTGCGTCCAATTGTGTTCGTCTCGTAGGGATCCTCCGTGGTCACAGCGGATGTGGATGTCGTGCTAGTCGTGGGTGCCGTCGTCGTGTAGACATAGCCCCGCCTGGCCGGAACCAGTGGCGGAATGGTGCCAATGCTGCTCAGGCCCGGAGTGGCAGAGCGGCGATTGAGGCTCGGCGGTGGTGGTGATGCTGTGGTGCTGCTCACGGATACAGATGGCACATAGTTGTAGCCACGTCCCCGGTCTCGCACCCCAATGAACTCCACATCCTGGGTGTTGTCCTCCCCCTTGCCAGAGTGCGGCGAAGACGGCGGAACAGGTGGCGGTGGCGGCCCAAAGGTATTCGTGTAGATGTTGTAGGTGTTGTAGTCCCACTCGGTGGGACGACCAGCCACGCCCTGCTGGTGCAGGCGACGCGTTAGTACCTTGTTGTAGGGATTATGCGGATGGATGCGACGCAGTCGGGTGACCTCCTGCATGGTCACACCCGGCAGCAGTTCCACCTCCGCCTTGGCCTGATTGGCCAACTGCATGCGGCGGGACTGTCGCTGATGTGTCGTTACCATGGGACTCGCATGGTGACGCTGTCGATGGCCATGCCCTCGTTGGGCCTGTACTCTGGCGGTGCTGGTGGGGCTGCTGCTCCTGCTGCTGCTGTTGGTTCTGTTCTGTATACCTGATGCGGCCGTCGCCAGCAGCATAACTGTGCAGCAGAGCAGCAAAGCGGAGCTTAACGTCGGACTGGAGTGCGTCATCTTTGTGCCGCTGATTCGGCGGGTTAGTGCAACTGCAAAGAGGGAAGACAAGCAAACGGGTATGTCTTTATTAAGTAGCTGGACAAGTTCCCTCCCTCCCTGTGAATATCCATTCACTTTCATTCTCTTGCGGATTCCTAGGCATTTTGCACGCTTTTTGCATTTAATGTAAGCAAGAAGACGGATCCACTTGGATCTCATTATGGATTCCTTTGTCTCTCGCAAACCCGCCGACCGACCTGTCTGTCCATCTGTCTGTGTGTCGGTCCCTCTGAGTGTCCATCATCGCGTGCACTCGTAATTGAAAGGTAGCATAAATGTATTAACAAGATATGTCCTACCTACCCACCAGGAGTCAGGATTGCTGCTAGTTGGATGCTTTGTGCACTCGCTTTGAGGGTATTATTTATAGGGTATTCAGGCACCGTCTGTTTGGCCCCTGCTCCTGCTTCCTGATGGGAGCCAGCGCTGTTCATGGTCGAGTGGTCAACACTTTCAGCATTTCCACTACCGAAGTTCGCATTTTCGTGACAGAGACAAAGGCAATTTGTACAGCTGACGCTGACACTCTGACACTCTGATTATGGCGAGTATTCTTGTTTGTTCTGCTTAATGTGGTTCTGGCTGATAAATCACAAGTTCAACAGTTAACCCGCAGGAGCTGCTGCCGCTACTGCTGCCAAAACAAAAACAAAAACTGAAGCCGGAAGTCAGCATCAATTTTGCGCTTTGTTTTCTGGCACTTTTTTCACATTTCTCAATGTACGCACTGCGGAATCGTGGGGCCAGGGAACTGTGGCAGCATGCCATCATTTGTCAGCATCAAAAAAAAAAAACAACAGCACAAAAAACAATTATTATTGCAATTGCTGCGCAGCGAGAGAGCTGCTTATTAATATTCATTGCCTTAACTTGAATTTACGATAACGGGGTGCAACCCACACCCACCCCCCTACCCCGACGTGGAGCATTAAAGTGGATCTAACACATGTTCTGGGATGGGCATGGGCTATGCTTTCCCTTTCCCTTTCCCTGTACCCAATTTATGCACGCAATTGGGAGCATTCAACATAAGACTTTTGATGGCTTCCAATGACAGCCGCTGAGACATAATTAACATTTGCTGCGCTAATTAAAAAACAGTGAACGAAAGACCAAAAAAGATTGAGAAATGTAAGTCTGAGCTGACCCGAAAATGGAGCTGCATTTCAATGCTTCCATCAGGTGCGGCCTTAAGCTCGGCTTAGTAAGTGAAACCCTGGGACTGCCCGCTTCTCCTCCTCCGACTCCTCACCGGGCTCTTCGACTGCCACTCAAATGTCCAGCCAGACCCATCTCCAGACCCCGCCCTTCCGCCACCAGTTGTCATAACTCTCAAAAAACTTCCAAGAAATGCAAAAGCTGAAAAATGAAACCAACAAAACTGATAAAAAGGTTTGCGGGCGCCGCCATCAAGCTTAATCAAGACTGCAGACAAAAATGAGAAAAAATATTTTTATTCCGCGGAAATCTAAGCCAAGTCCAGCAGTTCAGCCTTAGAGAGTCTGCGGAGTTGACAACTTGCCTTGACCTTGCCGACTTGCCAAAAACGGTCAGCCCAGAGATAAATCAATCCGAATGGAGCCCCCGAAGGTGGAGATGGAGTCGTCTGGCCAACCCACTATTGGCCGATCAGCGGCAATATTTTGATATATCTCTAATTAATAGCTGGCATGGGCATGGGCATTGCCTTAAGAATCACAAATAAATCAACTTTCGGGTAGCGGTTGCAGTTTCGGTCGCAGTTTAGCTGGAAATTATGCAAAGGCTGCCGCTGCCGCTGCCCCCATCAATTTCCAAGGAGTGGGATTGTATCTTGTATCTGAGTGGTATGTGTGTGGGTGTGGGTTCGGAGTATCTAGAAATTAGTGTGTGTTAAATGTTATTGATTTGTTTTCCCAGCACATAAATCACAGAACAAATATCTGCAGGGCGTGGACAGACGCTCTAAGCAGCATCCGCATCATCATCATCCTCCTCCCCCTCCTGCTCTGCGGGGAAAGTGTCAACTTTATTTTTGTCAGCCTCGCAAGACACACACCAAACGACGCTGTGGGTGCAAGTATATCTGGATCTTTATTTTGTATCTGTGTGCGTGCAGCTTGCCAGTGAGTGAGCTGACCCAGACATGAGCAATGGCCAATGAATCACGAGAGATGCGTGAAACAGACGTACATATATCAAAGAAATAGTATGCGAGCAGAGGCGGAGGAAGTTGTGGATTCCAACTACAGGGAACTCACCAAATGAGCTAAAGATCTCCGACCATTTAAAGTATTTATCATAACAGTGGATAAATCTCACTCTAAGGGCAGGCCAAAGTCTACTTAAAATATGATATGAAAGGAGAAGAGGGGGACTAATATTTAATCTTATTTTTAATCATTTATATGCATTATTTATACTCTTAAACTTCATAATATTGAAAGTGCTATAATTTCAAAAAATGAAACTTTTTTTTAGTTATTTTTACAGATCTCACAAGTTTATTTCCTTCCATAAAGCGTATTATATTTTGCGTGTAGTCACCCCCTCCTAACCGTACAGAAGTTCCACGTTTCCCTTTTATCGAATAACCCCTGTCTGCAGAGTCTATAAATGATCCTCATCCTCAGCAACATTGCCCATGTCTTATTCGACATGTTTTGGTTGTCATAGGAAATGGCTGTGCCACAGACCAGACAGACCAGACAGATAGACAGACCGACAGGCAGGCGGACTGGCGGAAAGGCTGTGGTGTGGAGGGGAAGAGCACCCACCCCATTTTAGTTTTATTAATAATACAACATTTTGCATTCACCATTAATCATGGCTGTGGAGGGGTGTCCATGACTAAAGCACTAAAACTGCTGCTGCATTTAGCTAATTAGTTAATTATCGCAAGCATTATGGAAATGCCTGAAATTCTGGCTCTTATTTGAATGATCTTTCAACCGCACCTTGCACCTCAACCTGTTTACATTCGCTTTCGGCTGAATGGTGTGTAAATTGTTCATCATTTGGTGGAAAGGAAAGTATAAGTATTTTTGGTGTAACGTAATTTAAAGAGCTACAGCATCCAGATACTTCTCTCTGCCGGTCTGCCATTTAGATGTTAATTAAGTGCCCGACTGTGGCTGGCTGGGGCTGGCCCTTTTTGTGCAATTCCAAACAGCTGCCACTTTGGCATGCGTTTTTATTTACGAGTCCGAGTATGTTTTGTGTAATCTCCGAACAAAACAGAGCAACAGCAGCAGCAGCAGCAGGCCGCTCCTCAAGTTCTTATAAAGAGATAAACTAAGAGCTTAACGCCGCCTCGGGGCAGCAGCAGCAGCCAGAGAACTCTGCTGTTTGGTAACTCTCCCGCCAGCAGCAGCAGCACCATTTTTATGGCAACCCAAAGAAGAATTGAATTCTTTTTGTGTAATTTTTCAACGCTGCTTTCATTAACATTACCCCCGACCCGACCCGATCAGACAGCGGAGATTGGCTGTAAAATGTCTCAGATCTCTAAGGAAGATTTCAGTTCGCGCGACCGCATTAGATGTCCGATCTCACCCGCTGGGTGTGTGGGGCGCTGGAGCGTTAAGGCTGTGGCCACCCACCAGAGTTTGCTATAATTTTCACGCCCGCCAGCTTCTGGGGTTCAATAACCGATCGTGTTGGGGGGATTATCGAATGTATCTTATCTGTCAGATTGCCAAATATTTGCCGCATGCCACAAGGAGGGTGCCGACGGGGGTTACACATTTCACTCATTCCACAGCTTTGTTTGTTGTTCTTGTTGACGTTTTCGTCCCCGTTTTCCCACGACAGATCGGACAGCTCTGACGGGGTACGGTGCACGGGGCAGGCACTGGCAGAGAGAAGGTTACAAAATCATGGCCAGCACAGATTGTTAATAGTGTGTGTCAGAGAGTCCGAGTCCCGGCTATTTGATAGTATATTTCACATGGCTGCTCGTCTCTGCCCTGCCCTGCTCTGCTGTGTTTTTGTTATTATGTTTTGTTTTGTTGATCGTGTGTCGCTGTCTTTAATATGCAAAATCATGACACATTTGCCCAGCGTTTGTATCTCGTTTACTCTCTTGACGTTTCTTCTTTCTTTCTTCGTGGTCTTTTTCTTTGTACCCTTAGAGAGGGTATTACCAGCTTGTACACACAGAGAAAAAAGCACTGAAACTGTAATGTTTTCACTTGCATTTTGACATTTAAATAGAAATATTTAAATTCAATATTTTTCATATTTAAACTGAATATATTCCCTACTTAAATTAAATATTTTTCATGCTTCATCAGCTGTATATCGGCAAGAGTATCTGCAGCTTCGGGTAGCCTTTCGGGTCGTGTCTTCTTTTAATGTTATTTTTTATTGTTAATGTCTTTAATGTTTTTTTTGCTGTATTTTTTAACAAGATCAACAAGCTGACTTTCCTCACCCGTGACTGCTGGGGGAGTAGCGGAAAGGGGCGGCCGGCCAGGAGGTTCGAATCGTTCGAATGCCTTTTGTTTACACTGTACTTTCAGTCCAATTAAAGGAATGTGTTCCAAGTCTTTCGGCATGGCTTTTGGCCTTTGTTGTTTTGTTTCCTCTTTCCTCTTGCGCAGAGTCAGAAATGAAAAGCGAAAACGACAGCCAGACAGACAGACAGACAGACAGAGAGCGAAAAGCGAAAACTATACGCAACATGTTGAACATCGACAGTTTGACATTTGGACACCACCACCCCTCCCTCACCCCTCGAGCGCCCGACAAGTTCAACTGCGACTTCAAATGCGAAAACTCATTTCAATAACAAATGCAACGGTCCAAAAAAGGAATACAAGTACGGGCACGGGGATCGAGTACGGCTGAAAAAAAAGACTTCAACAACGGGCCTCACAATTTGTTGGCATGTCCAGTCTTTTACTAATTGCTTTGCAGCTGCAAGGGGGCGTCCGGTGGCGCGGCCACGCCTACGCCTACCTCATGGCCCATAGCTCATAGAGAGCCTGACCCAGGTCTTGGACGCCAGACAAAAGGCATAAACCCAGTTACCGTTAGCTGCGTAATTTATGCAAATGACTCTGGCTAATTAGAAAAGCCAAGAAAAAATCGAAAACCGGAAAGCAATGGCTAAATCGTTTGACTTGAGTACTTGAGTACTGCCCGTAGCCCGCACCACGGATTCCCCTATTTTTTTGTTTGAGAATTGTCATAATATTTACTGGAAGATTATGATATGCACCTCGGGCACGATCCAATAGGGTGGAATCGTGCCCTAGACTGCAAATTTTGATTGTACACTGGCACTCTGCAGTTGCAACATGTGTCAAAATGTACAAACAATGCATTACAAAAATGCATACTAAAAATATATATTTGAACAATGCAGAATGTCGTAGTGCATAAGTTTCATAAGCTATGGACAACAAAGAAACTGTTTGATTAAAATATGCGCACATTTATTGTGCATTTGAATTTTTGGATTTTGTCACATAATAAAACGCGTATTTATGCAAAGTTTTGATAGGAAATTAAAATTAATACTCGGTACACTGACAGTCTGTAGATTAAATAAAGATATTTTTCTGAGATATTTTTTTTTTTTTGAGGAAACATTTTACATGTTTATCAGCCTCGTAATGAATTGCTCATTGAAATTATAGCTTGACTTAGGAGATTATTAATCAGCTAACTATTAAGATAAAAAGAAAGTTGAAACCTTGTTTGATTTTAAATTAGAATTACCATGCAAAGTGCTGCAGAAAATTCAGTTGAAGAGATACCCTCTAATTAAGATATAATTCAAAATACTCTTACTTGGTTTTTACGCATTGAAATTTAGCATATTTTAAATTCAATTATGAAATGCATTCAAATGAGTTATCAGAACATTTATGCATACGTGCTTTAAGATCAGATTACATATGCAAACCTTTGACATTTCAGAGAAAATTGAATAATTAGAGTCAAGACCCATTAACCGATGGATGTTTAATGGAGTCACAGTCAGAGGCAGCGTAGACGGCAGCGACACTTAATGCAAATTAAAGCCATAAGCACTCGTGTAACTCCTATGCCCAGAGTCCCCACTCTGCAACACTCCACTCCCCTCACCACCCCTCCCGCGCAGCAACAACAAGAAATGCGATTTTGAGCAAGATTAATGTACTAGGAAATGTCGCGCGTTGCCTGACACACATTCAATTCATACATTAATAATTGCCATTAATTATAAAATATTTGCATTCGACTTACACAAATTCCCACTGTCTGCCCGCGGGAAAAAAAAAGATTTTCCCTGTTGTATTGTGCGATAATCGTGGTCAGATTGTGTTGTTGCGATGCTTAAAGATGCTTTAAGATGCCTTAAGATGCTTTAAACACAGATACGGATACGATTTTCGAATACGAATAAGAAATAAATCAAAAAACACAATTATGTCAAATTTGCAATCACAAACCATAAATCGAATTGAGTTTTCGCGCTGAAATTAACCAGATACGCGGCACGTGGCTTTTTGTTGAACAAATTATATGTAAAATTGTGAATTGATTCGTGGGGGTTGGGGGATCGCTCTTAAGTGATATTTATAAACATTTATTGAGGATTATTGCTCCTCGTCTGCAGATTCTGCTTCTTCTGGCGTTGGCTGCTTGCTTCCCGTATATGCCAAGGCGACACAACAAAATTTCGTTCGATATTTGATATATTCGAAATCTTCTTTGGGCGCGGCGGAGCGAACACGAGCACACACAAAACCGATCGCTTAGAAGTTCCGAGACGAACTGAACGATTCGAAACAGCCGAAACCGAAAGTCCAGTTAACGATCTGTGTGCTCCGGCTGTGCTGTGCGTTCGGGCCCCCAAGATCTCGGCTCGGCTCGCTTACAATAAATTGGACGGGGGACTGAGGTGTGTAGAACTGGTCGGTCGGACGGTCGCTCGGTCGTGGGGACGTTCCGATCATCGCTGATGTTTGAGTGCGTTACAGCTGTTTTGTTTATACGTTGCTTGCGCCCCCACCCACACTGGAAGCTGCAACAACTCCAGTTTGAGGTGTAGAGATGGGGCGTGCTCCGTGCAATGCAGAGGATTAAATCTATAAAATGGGCAGATATATGTACATCCCATTTTGATTATAATTCTCTGATAAACATTGCTAGTACTATTGAATCCTTTTCGGATCATTCATGTCTCATTCACAGGTTTCGCTACGCTGCTCTCTCGCGTAAATTCATTCAAAAATGTTTGTATTTCTTTCGGAAATTCTGGTTTTTCTTGACCTCTGCCCATCTCTAATTTTGGAGTTTTGCGGTTTATGCTTTTTATGGTCTGCTGTTGCTGCTGCCGTTGCTGCCGTTTCGTTTGTGTTGGCTCTTCTTCGTTTTTAGATGGTGGCAAGTTGTGAAGTTAAATATTTACCCGTTGCGGCCAGGGGCAGACGTCGCTACGGCGGCATCCAGTTTAGTGCATGGCCCGCTGATCTTTCACAGAACTTGTTTGTGGCCCTTCTGACCATATTCGGTGCCCGCCTGCCTGCCTGCATGCCTGAATCTGTCGCTGTCGTCATAAAAGCGCTACTGCCACAGCCACTGCCACAGCCACCAGCCAATGCTGTGTACAACTACTACTCGTATTAGGAATAGCTACGCTACCCACTGGCAAAGGTACGGAATGTGCCGATCTGGTCGCATTGGACATGTCAAAAGGATTTGCGCCTGCGCGCGCTGAAGCATCCCCAGAAACTGGTTGCCTGTTGCTGACCATTGCCTCTGGTCATAAATCGAATAATGTGCCGGGCTTTGACAGTTCGCTTAGTCCCTCTTTTACGAATGTGTTTCTCTCTTATGTTTCTCTCTCTCTTTATACGCATATCACAATTTATTGGGCTATTAGTTGCCACTTGAGTGGGGACGGGGCCCAGACGGCTGGAACACCCACGCGTCTGCGTAGCATCTCCAAATCGAATTCAAATAAAGCATGAAAAAAAAGCTGATAACAAAGCAACACAGCGCGGTGCCCCCAATGCCGACAATTAACTGATAACAATTCATTAGCATTTCGTGTGGGTTACTCATCAGCATCAGCTCAGATCAGATGTGCCATGGCATCGTTTCATTGGGTGTTTAGGTAATTTGACAGCCGTTTGATGAGTCCCCAAAACTGTATCTACTTTAATGGATCCTCAGGTGGGTGATCAGCGTGAGATCTTAGATATTAAGAAACTTCCTTAAAGACCACAAGACTTCATTTGAGAATTCGATTCGATTCAGTTCTTGGCAGCCATGTGTCAGCAGATTTGTGGCATGGTTCTGGTTCGTAAAGATCGTAATTTTCAGGGCGCCCTGTCATGCATTATCCATGCCTTGCATCTGGGGTTTGGTTGGGGCTTCGATTGGAGTTTTGTGGATTGGGTTGGGCGCTGGTCAACAATCGTGCGCACGCGCGCGCGCTGCCTCAATTTGGGGCAATATGCAATGTCACTTCCAGGGGCAGGGGGGCGCAAAAGTAAAGAATTTCGACCAAGAGACATGGCCATAAATCCGCCACAAATGTGTCAAGCGCCAGGCAAATTTTCCCAACAAATTTGTGAAAATGTTCTTTTGACACTGTCAATGGCAGTGGCAGGGGCACTGGCAGGGGCAGGGGCAGGGGCAGTGGAGGGGTCTACGTCTCGTACCCATAATTTATATGATCACGCTTTTCCCAGACGAACAACAAGCGGACACAGTTGACGGAAGCGCACGAATTGCCATTGCAAATAGCAAACGAAACGTAGACGAATCGTAGACAAAGGCGAAAATTGCAACTGGAAATAGCCAAATGATGCGCCAAGCAATCGATCGCTGATCACAGATCGTAGATCGCTAACCTTGCAGCCGTATTAAGCGGATCGGGGTAAAGCGCAACTTCCAGGTTGTTAAGGATAAGGCAGCAGCCACCAGCAACACCTGAGATGTGACGAGGCACGTTGCTCGTGCCTAACATTCCTCGAAAAAACAAACACACACACACAGTAGGCCTTCCAGTCAAGACTCAAGCGTAGCATTCGAAAACATTCAGAATTATGAAAATTTAGCACTGGACACACACAGAGAGACGACGACGCACACATTTGTTGTGAGGCAAAATTGATTCCGTATTGAGAAAGATAGCCAAAAGTCAGACAACCCGACCCGATCCGATTATGTTTCCATTCTCGTTCTGGAGTGCCGTTGAGCAGAAGGAGCTGCGCGAACAGACCTCGCCCATGTGGAAGCATTTGAATGAAACATTTGTGGCGTAAGTTGTTATATTATTTTGTGGGGTTTCCCTAATGTTATAGGGGCATACCTTTTGGCAGCGTCCTCGGCTGGAGTTGGCTCATCTACGTGGTGTCCGCCCTGGTCATCTTCGTTTGCGGCTATTTCGCTTACTGCGAACGCCGCCGCCAGATGGAGTCGACGCGACGTCTGCGTGGTATACAGCGGGCCCAAGAGAGGTATCCCCCTTGCATCTCGTAATATGTAGCCAATCAAAATCCCAAACCTGTATCTTGCTAGACCCCCACAAAAGCGTCGCCCAAATGCCGCCTATAGGGATCATCAGATATATCGCCATATCATATTGAGCGTGGCCAAGTACATGAAGAATCCGGAGGGCATACGTCCGTTCATTGAGCAAATGGATCAGCTTCAGTCCCTAAGGCCCTCGGTATCCGAACAGGAACAGCAGGTGGACGAACTCTCCCTGCATATGCACGTGGCGCCGTCAAGCTCCAGTTAGAGGTTTAGCTACATTTTGTGGCTTACAAATTCAAAGTGAAATCAGCAAACTTTTGGCACACTCAATCAAAAATATACAGTACAGTAGAAAGAATTAAACGAGCATCGAATTAAAGCATGTGGCTCGTGCATGCGCACTGCGCACTCGGCATGCTGCCTAAAAATATGCAGTACTATTTTTACCTGCGACAAATATAAACAAATGCCATGCCATGTGCGTCGCATCGCATCGCGTCGCGTCGTTTCGGTCGGCGGGAGCTTTTCAGCAAGAGCGTCGCTTCGGGGCTGGCTGAAAGTAGGCGAAAGCTTGCGCTCTGCTCTGCTCCGCTCTTTCCTTTCCTGTTGCGTGTTGTTGCAGTCGGCCTTCCAGCTAGACGACGCTGCGGACGCTCTCTCGCTCGCGCTCTCTCCCTCTCTCTCTCTTGAGCAAGCTCTTGGTGCTGGTGCCTCTCTGGGCGTGGAGCAGCATTGGCGCTCACAGGCTGCCCCCAGTCGCCAGTCAGACAGTGAGCGCGTCGCATCTTCGCACGCATCGAACGGAACGGAACGGCAACGGCAGCAGCAGCAGCAGCACTAGCAGCAGCGCGGGCGCGTTCAGTGGTTGTTGTTGTTGGAAACGGTCACACAGACACAGGCTCAGTAACACACACACACACACACCGCATACACACACACCCATAATCACCCACACACAAACATACAGAGACACACTATCCCAGAGCGACTCACAAGCGGCCAGCAAACAAAATTTTCTGTTTCTGTTTCTGGCCAAAAACAGGAAAAGTTGTTTCCCTTTTTTTTGGTCAATTAAAAGTGCCAGAGAGAAAATTTCTATATAAGAAAAACTGCAGAAAAGTCCCCATAAATGGTCTATTCAAAAACCGTGAAAAAAGGAATTCAATTAAAGTGTGGAAAATGATGGGTCGAGCCAGAGACTAATTGAAAAATCAAGGCACACACCTGCGCACATGTCTGTGACTGTGAGAGTGCTGCCGTTCGTGTCTGTGCGTGTGTGTGTGCCAGCGTGGGTGTGCTTGCGCCCGTGCATGTGTATGTGTGTTGAAGGCTAAAGCTGAAGCAGCAGCAGCAGCAGTGGTAGCTGCCCGAAAGCCAGGCCAAAAGAAAAGCCAACAAGTAAAGTAAAAAAAAAAGTTGCATGTGGTCCTGGTCGCCCGAATATTTTGCAGCCAGGCTAATGACAACATTGGAAAATTGTCGGAGCAGTGAGAGCACGTGTATGGAAAAGTGTGCGGGAAAACCCAAGGGAAAGTGAAAGTGAAAACTGGAGGAAATATTTAAAGTTTGGAGTGACATTTCAGGGCTTAAATGACTGCCGTATATCTTCGATAAAAACCTTTTCGACAATATAATTTATCATAAATTTAGCATGAATTAAAATATATTTGATTTGATTGATCGGATGGGCTTATAGCCAAAGCCAGCTTAGTTGTCGGCAAAACTTCTTATAGATAATACGATTAGATACCTAACACCTGAGCACCAACCGGATTCACATTTATCTAGATATTTTATAGTTCTTGCCTGTTGCAGCCAAAAGAAAGACGGGTAAACCACAGTGATAAAGACAAAGTGTTCAGACAAAAAAATGTTATAAATAATCATAGTTAATATACATACATACATACAAGAAACAAAATAACAAACCAAAAAATCAGTAAATAATTTAAACAAACGGAAACTGACAAAAAAGTTGAATGAAAAAATCACAGAAATGTTTGGGGCTAAACCATAGAAAAGATGTCCAAGAAGTCAACGGTGAGCATAATTCAGAAATCCATACATATTTTGATAATAATTTTGGGACACTTAAGGTCTAAGTTTTCCTAGGGGTTTAAGCTTTGCAAAATGCAGAAAATTGCGTTCTGTGGTTAAGGATTTTTAGCTTAAATGAAGAACTGTATTTTGGGGTAGCATTTTCCTAAAAACAAGCTTTGACTCCAACTCCAGCCGTACCCTACCTCAACACAAAAGAGAGAAAGAAAAAAGCAGAAAGAAGCAGCAAAAAAAAGGAAGCATCCAAGAAAGAGCCAAGCAAAACACAAGCAACCCCGAAAGGAGAGAACACACAAGAAGTAAAGGGTCCCGCGTCCCTCTTTCACTGACCCCTGCTGGCTCAGATATACCGAAAATAGGCAGAGCCAAAAGCGAAAAGAGGAAAAATGCGAGTTCTGCTGGAAAAGCTCAATGCAAAGAATGATTCCAGGGTAGGGCAGTGCAGGGCAGGGTAGGGCAAGGCAGGGTAGGATTAGGCCCCCAAAGTCAAAGACTTTGCGCAAATACTGAAAAGCTCGGAGGCTGAGCGCATCATTTCCCAAGCAAATTTCGTTTGCTGAAAATTTCAATTTATTCGGTGGGCTCCGACAGGATTTGCAGGATATGGTGGCGCATGTACCATGCCCTACAGATGGGCCCTCCAACTATGATTTTGTACGGGTACGAGTATCACTGGACCACACGTCACACTTTTGCTTTGCTGCTCTTCTTTTTTTTCGTTTTGTTGCTTTTATTGACTTTGACATTTTATGGGCAATTTGTCTTTTGGCTCTGTCATAAAATTGCGCGCCAAAGGAGCGTTGTGTCCTTATCCTTATCGCTGAAGGACCAGGACACGGACACGGACCCGGGCCGAGCCAGGCCGCTGCCGCCAAGTTGTTTATTCTGTCGTAAATTTGCCTTCAAGGACGCGACGACAAGCGCCAACCCAACCCAAGCCAAGACCTTCCCTCCCTCCAAGAGACCATTTTATCGATCACACAATGGGAAATTTCACACGTTACATTTTCTGTGCCGTGGGAGAGTAGTCGGAATCCAGTTGGGGGTTTTCCCATTCCGTACCATATTTAATTACGTGCACCGCAAAGTCTTCAAGGTCTTCAAGCCTTTTGCATAATTCAAGGGTCTGCTTTGGCTCGTTCTTCTTCACTCTCTCGGATCAACTGGGAACCTACCCATCCGACCATCCACCCGTTCTGTTCCGTTCCGAGTGGCTTTTGTTCTTGCACCCTTTTCTGAATAATGCAATTGACGCTGCTGCTGCTGCTGGTGATGTGTGGGCGCTGACACAGTTGCCATTTTTCACACATGAGCGGGCAACCGGGCAACAAGACTGTGGCATGCCACACACACCCCACACACTCCCACTCTGTGTCCAGTGAACGAGCGCAAAATTTCATAGCATACTTCAAGGCTGCCGCTTGTCGGAGTCTAATTTACATGCGAAATGACGCGCTGCTCTGCCCTGCTCTTCACCCTCTTCGGCTGCTTCCTCTGTGGCCAGCTGCCCCTCCGTTTGTGGCAGCTGCAGCCAGTTACAGTTATGAGCTGTGACGTGTAATTGTTTTATATCCTTTCGTTCTTTGCTGCTCTCTCTTTTCCTGCTGCTTCTGTGTTGTGTTTCGCTTCACGTATTCAATTAGCTCGATAAAAAAAAGCAGAAAAAACAACACAGGGCTGCAGCTGGCGCACTCCACACTTTGGTATTCATATAGAAGAAAGGGGAGGTTTGCATTCGTCCTTGGACACCACAGGCCACGCATTGACCCTTCCGATGGTGTTCGAATAATCCCGAATTTGATTTTAAATAATTAATTACTGTAGGAACTTTTTACACTTAAAATATTCCCACATTTCTTGAGATATTATTATCGTAAGTATATCATCCACAATGATTTATGGCAGCAACGTGTCCGCATTTTGCCCCCGCGTTGCGTTGTGGCACGATAGAAATTTTTGGAAAGTGAGAGTGAAAATGGTCTCGTTGGCGGCTTGCGTTTAACAACAAAACAAACACAAAACAAGGCTAAAACAAAGATGAGACAAACAAATGTGCGCCGGCTAAAATTAAACATCTCGGGAATAGCAACAACAACATTTATATATATCTAAATATATAGATTGAGGGGCAATCGAGCAACAGAGATACCCTAAAAAGAGAAGCGCCAAAGCTTTGCGGCCAATCAATTTAGACTCAGCAAATGGGTTTATTGGAAGAGCATAACAAGAGAATTCTGAATTCATTGCGAAGGGGCAAACAGCCTTAGAAATATTATACGTAGATTATTCGTGGTGGTACCCTCTATTACATCACATTTTAGAGCATTCAATGAACACATGTATACCCCACATTTCTACCCCGGTTTTTTTTTGGGGTGGCGAGAGGTATCAGAAAAACAGAATTTATCCAAACGTAAAGAAAAACATTTTAGCCGCCAGCAAAAAAAAATAATAATTGTCGCCACGGCCAAGAAAAACAAAGCAAGTCGCTGGCCGGCCTAAAATGGACACACCCACTCTGATGCCCTCCCACTCACGCTCTGCTGATCCACTGCCTTGTCCCCTTAGCCTTTCCATTTTCCCTTTGTGCCCTTCACGCACACAAATCGCAATTTTTGTTTCCTATCTTGGCCCTGCCCATTGCCTAATTAGTTGTGGGCTGTGGCCGCCTTGATTTATATATATTTATGGGTGGGCGTGGCCATGGTCTAGTGCTAACTAATTGCCGCCAATGGAGTGGGCTAGCCAAAAGGGAAATTCTCCTTTCGTAGGGAGACTCCCTTCCCTGCCAGATACCAATCCCCCCACAGATACGCGCGTACATTGCTAACTGCTGTGCACTTTGCAGCTGCAACGAACAAATTGGTTGAATGTCAAACTGTACTGTGGCATCCTGCACCACCCCACCACCCCCACCCCCTTGCTACAATCCCGGCCAGAGTTTGCAGCTCTCTTTCAGCGTCAGCTGCCACATTGAGCCAATCAATTTCAAATGAAATACAAGTAACAAGGCGAGGGCCATGCGCTGTGTGTGTGTGTGTGCAACTGCAGCGTCAGGAGGTTCCCTATCCTTAGCCCTCCAACGCATTGGCTTGATCTATTCGCATCGCCAACCACCCCCCCCCCCACCACATTCTTTGCTTATCAATCAGACAGAAAATAACACCAACAAATAAACAAGTTGCAAGCATTTACAACAAGAGGAACCCAACGAAACAGAACACTGTATGGGTGAAACGTGAATGACAAATTGATGCATTGCCGTATTGATTGGCCGACTGGCTTTGGCAGTGGCTGCCACAGTGCCACAGTGTCAGTGTGCCAGTGTGGCCGCCGCCTTGGCTGAATGTCAAGTCGCAGACATTGAAACGAAATTCGTTCGTTTGTTGCTTTTTGTTTTGTTTGTTCGTTTGTTTGTATTTTATTGATCGATTGTTTAGCATTTGATTGTATCTGTATGGGTGTGTGTGTGTGTGGGGGAGTGTCTATGTGTGTCGCGGGGGTGTGTACGAGCCGGTGCCAGGAGCCAACACAATTGTCCTTAGCGCAGCAAAGGAACAGCGCTACGTTTTATTTATTACGCATACGTCACGTGGTCTGCACTGAATTGGAAATAGAAGAAGAAACGGAGCACACCATGCATGACCTTGCCGAATGCTCAAAAATCTGCAGCATTAGCTTTTGCCACGCACTACCAACAAAAGTTGTGTCCAAAGGGAAATTCAGCAGAAATCTGAGGGGAAGCCAAGAGATTCCACGGGGATGCCAAGACAAGCGATTGCAAGGGACAGGAGGATGTCCAATGGGGGGAATAAAACAATATAAAACTGTGTAAACACGCGCGCGTCACCAAGACGCTGGTTGTCCTTGGATAGTCATTCCCCCCAACTAACAAGGCGAAAATTGGCCCAAATAAAAGCATTGCGTATACGACATGTTGTACGTACGGCATTTCACATTCCAGCCAGCCGAATCAGAGTGACTTCTTTCCGTTTATGGCCATAGCAGCGGGTGGCACGTGAATTTCAGTTGAGCCAATCACGCGCCAGTCCCTCCTGCCCACCCACACAGACATCTAACGGGGACATTTGCCAGGAAAATTGGTTTTCCTTTTTTTATAGCATTCCTTATGTAGAGTGGCCCTTGGCGTGGGAGGGGACTTTCCCTGGCAAAACTGTTGCATTCTCCCTCTTTCTAATTGCAGTTTTGCCTGCAGGCTTTTGCTCTGACAAAAAGTTTGTGGCCAAAAAAGTTTTTCATTTCATTCTCAGTGGTGGGGGGTGGGTGAAAATGGGAAAGCAACAGGCTGGCTGCAACTGGCTGAAAGTTGTTAAGCCACCGAGTGACAGGAGCTCCTGACAAGTCTCCTGACAGGGCCCCCACCCCAGCAACGCCGAAAATATTCTGCCATATGCGACATTTGACATGCGTAAGCATAAATTATGCATTGAGCAGGATGCACTGAGCGAAACAAGTAAACATTATAAATAAAAGGAAAGAAAAAGCAGTAGAGCAGAAGAGGCACACAGCCAGAACCACAGGGAGAGCCAGAGCCACAGCCACAGCCAGAGCCAGGCATAGCTCTCTGTGCTGACGCCAAGGTGAGGTCATGCTTATATAAAGACAGCGCCATCCACGTGGATGGTGACGATGATGACGTGGCACCCATCCGCAGCAGCCTCGCTGCATTCCCCAACCCCATTTGGCAGCCAACGTCATCAAATGAGTATCCTTCCTCAGCCTGCCTTGCCTTGGCCTTTGTTGCGATGTTTCGCAATTTGTTTCACACGTACATATAGACATATATATTTATATATGTATCTGCAGGTGTATAAGTGATTGCCCACCACCCCCAAAGGTATATTTATAGGAACTGAAAGCTCTGTTTCTGCTTCTACTTTTCACACCCTACCACCTGTCCTGCCTGGCTGCCATCTGAATATGATTTTATGGGCACCCGTCCGTTCGTCCGATAGGACGCTGTGTCACAGTCGATGGATGTGATGTGCCATTGAATGTGCCACATTTGTGTCTGCTGTGCGGCGGCATAAACACGCATGGGAATACATATTTTATGGGCACTCGCTGAAAAAAAATCCACAAAGCGGGAAATGGGCACAAGCCAACACACACAAACACAACCCACTCCCCTCACTGCTTTTCGGAAAAGTAGGGCAGCAGAGAGTTGTATTATCTGCTGACTAAGGCGGGTAAAACGGTGCAGAACGAAGCCCCACGAAAGTGTGTCATAGCAGGACTTTTAATTTTCAGGGATTTGGAGTACATTAGGAAAGGATGCGATATGCCAGCACCACTACTTGTTTTCTCGGGAGATATTAGTTTTATTTTATTGCAACATGAATTCCTTTCATTTAACAAAATGTTTGGCATTCTTTTCCTCTCACAATTCGACAGGCCATAAAGACCCTTAACGCAAATGAGTGGAGCTGGCAAGGGCTGAAGCCCGGAAAAGCAGGCCAACATTTTATTTTTAATTATGCCACACTCTCATAATGAGCAGCGCGCCCGTGCCCGTGCCCCAGTGGCAATCAAAATCTCATCAGGCTGTTAGCCGACAAAGAGTCGCCTCACACACTCCTCACTCTGCCTCCTCTCTGCCTCATACCCTCTCGCTCGCTCTGCAATGAAATTATTTACATAATTAATCACATGCATGTGCCTATTGATTATCCCTTTTGCATGAAAGAAAAGCGTCCGCCTTTTACCCTCTCTTTCCCTCTTTCGTTCGCTGTGTGGCAAGGCAAGGTTCGCTGAACCCATTCCTCACGCGGATGGGTCCGAGTTTGACACGAGGGTCCCTTATTATGTGGACACAAATCGACAACTACGGCTGCGGCTCCGGATAAGTTCCCGGCAATAACACTTATTACGCTGTAATTGCTGGCACGGACGTCGTCGCCGAGTTGATTGGAGTTGGGTTCGTGGGTCAGGAAGTCATTTGCACAAATGACGTTGCCATCCCCTCCCCTCCCAACCCCTCCCAACCGTCATCCACTGCAGGTGGCGCTTATGTAATGAGTCCTTCTGCTGCGGCAGGGGGTAGGGTGTTGGTTTTCCAAGCTAATGCAATTCATTGATATTTATCACCTGGCCAACGCAGGTTGGCTGGCTGGCTGGCTGGCTGGCTGACTGGCGAACCCAAAGCGTTGCCCCGTTAGCGTTAATTAAATTACAAAGTTCCGAGCAAGAGAAAGAAGGAGAGAGTGATAGTGAGTGGGAGGAGAGAGAGAGAGAGAGAGAGTAAGGGGAACAGACGAGACAACATAAATGACAAACTTGTTACCTCACACAATGCCACACCTCCTTCGCCACCCCTTGCATCAGAAGCCGCCATCAGCATCAGTAGCCGCCATTGCCCACATAGCCCACCTCCTGCTGATTTCTAATGGCCTTTGATAATGGTGTTTGTGTTTGTGTCTGCGTAGAAAATGGCACGATGACGTCGTAAATGATGCTGATGGGCACTGGATGTGGAGGAGGGGATCGGGTTGGGCAGTACTGCTATTCTCAGATAGCATGGGCGTAGCTACTGATGCTGATCGATTAGGATAAGGAAAGGCTACAACTAACAGACAAATCTGTGAGTTAAGGTCACCTAAAAGAAATCAACTGATTTTATATATACAGCTGGAAAATTGTCTACTATTTTGTACAGATTTTAGCAGACATTTGAAAGGGGATTTATGTAACTAAAAATATAAGGAAAAATGCAGAATTTATAATTTTATTTGTCAAGTGTGCACCCAAAATGTAGGAAGTTCTTGTCGATGCCGCTGCCGCACTTGACACTGTCATTGTCAGAGGGGGTGGTGGGGGAGGCGGAGGCGAGCCGGACACAGTTTGAGCAGCGGCGCCGTGACAGCGATGCCTCCCAAACTGTGTCAAGTGTGCCACCAGCCAAAGTGGGTCAATGCAGCAGGACGATAGAATGAGAGAGAGAGAGCAAAGGGTGGTCGGGGGGTTGGGGGTGGCAGGCAAGTGGCAGGCGCAGGATAAGCACGCTTATGTAAAGCGTTTGTGCAGCTAAAAGGCTTTTGCCGCCTGCCACATTGGCTGCCACTCGTACTCTCGTATGTGGTAATAATTTATTGATTAGCTCTAGGAATGGGCAGGGGGTGTCCGGGTGACTATTTATAGAGCTGCCAAGCATTCAAATTTGTTTCCCTTTTGTCCTTTCAGATGCGCACAATTAGCTTAAACTGACAAAAGAGGACGAGGGACGTGCATGATGCCCGCAAA
This sequence comes from Drosophila tristis, assembly GCA_018150885.1. Lineage (NCBI taxonomy): Eukaryota > Metazoa > Arthropoda > Insecta > Diptera > Drosophilidae > Drosophila > Drosophila tristis. Next base: position 3,289,060 of record JAECWT010000264.1, read on the forward strand.
ACCACAGCCAGAATTTACACAAGCAAAAGGATAATCAGAAGAAATAACCAACACAGCGAACGGAGAGAAAAAACCAAAAAGCGAAAAAGCAAAAAATAACTACGAAATATTTTAACTCGTTAATGTAGCCACACACAGGATCAGCAAACACACATCAACATCAACCATCAGAAAGAAGCCTTACAAAAACACCAAAAGCAACATTTGTGCTGTGCTTAAATTATAGTCAACCAAAACAAACAAAAAAAACAGATAAACTACAACTTAAAGAAGAACGAAAGAAAGAAAGAAAGCAAGAAAGAAAGAAAGAACGAACAGCCAGACAGACATCAATGCGCGTAATTATATAAAATAATTAATAATAATAATTAACAAAGATATATATATATACCTACTAAATAATCATTATTCTTCCAATTGCGAGTAAATCGAATCGATATTTAAAGTTAGTAGCAAATTAATTACCAACAAACAAGAAAGAAACATAAATTAAATTAACGTTCGTTGAAACCTTTTCGATTCAAGTTAGAGCCATACAAAAAAGAGTTGTGAATACAAAAAGAAACAAAAACTAACTAAAAGATAAACAGAATAGAACAAGTTAAAACATACACACATAGACAGTACAGTACAGTATAGTACATAACTGTGTACGCAATTAGTAGGTTTTAAACGAGAGACATTTTAATCCAATTTTAAAACGAGCTTCGAAACACCTCCCTCTCCTCTCCTCTGCCATCCCCTGCCAAGCCCCACCGCGTAAGACATGCCCCACAAAAAACACACACGAGCCGAGCATTATCCTTAACCTTAACCAGTGCCAGGAGCCAGAGCCACACGGTTACGGCTACTACAGGAGGCAGGCAGTCCCCCAAAGAACAAGAACATTTCAAATTACACACACCCGTCGCCCGTTGGCCCGTTGGCCCGTGTGGCGCCGTGTTTGGCTCGGTGCCAGCGCCTAAATTTATACAAATTTGGACCTCCAAGGCGCCCAGTGGCATACAAGGACAGCGACGACCTTCGCGTGTGCAAGCGTCGGCGGTTGCACAATAAAGGACGCCACTCACACTTAGACACACAAAAACACACACACACACACACAACACACTTAGACACACACATACGCGTACCCTTAGACATATAGAAAACGCTCCCCTTCCCCCACAAGTAGACTTCATATGGGTGGCCGCCATGACCGGAAGTGAGCTACGGTCACGTCCACTGGCCTTTGCATAACAATCAGCAGCAGCAGCACCAGCAGGAGCAGCAGCAGCAACGGCAACAGCAGCAGGGGAAGAGAGCACCACAACAACACCCACAACAACCAATAGCAGGGCAACTTTCACTCTCTGTGGCTGGCAAAAATGCAGGAAATGAGCTACCTGCAGGATAATTCCAAAGTGGAGGCCCTCACCAAAGCCGTGCTCATCTCCATACTGGGCGTGGCGATAGTGCTCTCCAATCTCCTCATCATTGCCACCTATGCCAATTTCAAGGGTGGGTAAATGTCTCCGCGCTTTGCATCATCCATTAATCTCCCATTACGTGCAGGTCCCACAGAGGTAATCAACTACTATCTGCTGTCCCTGGCCATAGCCGATCTGCTATGCGGCCTCCTGGTTGTGCCCTTCTCCGTATATCCCGCGCTTACGGGCGAATGGATGTACGGGGATATATTGTGCCGCTTCACGGGCTACCTGGAGGTGACCCTCTGGGCGGTGTCCGTCTACACATTCATGTGGATCTCGGTGGATCGCTATCTGGCGGTGCGCAAGCCCCTGCGCTATGAGACAGTGCAGACAAAGACGCGGTAAGTGATTGACAAATGTCCGTTCTATACCCTTGCAGCGGCTCAGCCTGCTCAGTCTGCTGAAGTATTTAGCACTCTTTTTCCTGTTTCCTCTATAGAATTTTTAGGTTTCTCTCCGCTCTCTCTCTCTCTCGTAATTGGGATATTTTCTTTTAAAGTTTTCTCTTGCAGTTTCTACTCGTATCACTGGAATTTGCACCGTTTAAAGTTGTCGATAATCACACGTAGTGTTTTTTGTTTTTGTTCTCCCACTTGTCTTCTGTAGCTGCCAATGCTGGATGGTGTTCACATGGATATCTGCTGGACTGCTATGCTGTCCGCCCATACTCGGCTACACGAAGCCGATTGAGAATAATCTGTCGCACATCTGCATGCTGGACTGGGGCAACATGGCGGCATATAGTGCCACATTGGCGATATTAGTTTTAGGTCCCAGCCTCATATCGATCGTACACAACTACGGCTATATCTTTGTAATGATGCGTAAATTAAGATCGGGCGAGCCAATACACGATAAAGAATATGCAACTGCTCTGGCTGAAAATTTGTCAAACCCTAGTCATATGATGTCATTCGCATTAGTCTTTGCATTCTGGATGTCCTGGCTGCCATGGATCTCAGTGAGGCTGTATGAGGTGGTCACGGGCGATGTTATCCAAAGTACTCTTATTAATTTCGCAGTCGTTTGGATTGGCGTATTGAATTCATTTTGGAAAATTCTAATCATGACCAGTATGTCGCCGCAATTTCGTATCGCTTTGAGAGTATTTTGCTTAACCATTTGTTGTAAGACTAAGGGCCGTTTGCAAGCTGAGCTAATCGGGTTGGACCCAGATGACTAGAGTTAGATTTAGATTTTCATTACCTCAAATCCCAATGCCCCCGTTCAAATATATACCCCAATAACCCCACCCCCGATATCCTGTTAAAGCAAACGTTAAAAATTCCCGCAAGTAAAAATTGGTTGTAATTGCATCTTGAAGCCATCTCTCTCTCGTTCTCTCTGTCTCTCTGTCTGTCTGAAATAGGACAGAACAGAACAGAATAGAATAAAAACACACACTCTTTCCTTACTTGCTATTTGCCATATAGTTGCATATTTACGAAGGCCCGTTTGGCAATACGTGACATAATGAAATGAATGCCAACACACTCCACTCCACTTAACAACAGTCACAGTCACAGTCACAGCCACAGGCCACAACACTCTCAGTCACAACTACAGCAGCACCACACAGCCATAGACACCACACACACTCAGACAAACGTTGAAAGACATATTCATATATCCTAGCTCGTAAGGCTAGATCTAAGAGTTTTTAGCGGTATCTAATTATGATTGATTGATTGATTATTATGTATTGTGTATTTATGAGCTTAACAAAGTATATACATATATGTACTATATATGCCTAGGTATATTCAATTGGATTGACTTACATTTATATCTCTACTATATGCATACATATACGTAGATGAAAACCACGCCTAGTTTAGCAAACGACTCTAATTCCGATCGTAGACGAGTGACGACAATTCACGTAATTGAGGGAAACGGAAACGGATACGAAAGAGGTTAGACAGCACTTCCGTTTCCGGCTAACCAACAAAATCATAGCATAGCGCTACTACTTACTCGTGCTACGTATGTATGTATGTAAATCTCTCGAGTTTAGAATATTTAAAAGTTCTACAAGAAAACAAACAAACTAAAATTGAATTAAATTAAAGTAAAGTAAAGTAAAGAAACCTTTTTCAAAGTCCATATTAAGTAGCATTTAGTATTTTACAAACAATCGAGTAGAAATTATTAAACAATTTGCCAAACAATGCCGAAAAGAGTTCAGAACAAACCTTTTTCAATTCAATCTCTTCGCACGCTTCGAACGGAAAACCCAACCCAAATAACCCAAAAAACCCAAGTAGAGAAATACAAAAACCTTAAACCAAAGCCCAGAAATTAAACGAATCCTAAAACGAATGGCAAAATTTAATTCAGTAAAATTCCCCAAACAAAAAAAAGCAAAAACATTTCCAATAGTTCGTAGAAAATAATGAATAAATAATTAAATAGTTTAGAGAACTAAAATCGTAGGGGGGTGAAAGTAAGAAACGTAACGTAGGTAAAATGTAAGCTAGAGGCAAGTTGCGGTCATGGTTAGGGTACAAGTACAATTTTAAGTTGTGGCCGTGCTCAGGGGCACTCCTCTGGCCGGGGGCACAACAGACTGTTGCGATTTTGCCTAGTTCCCTTAGTGGGTTAAATTCAATTTCCCCGCCCCGGCCGGCGATGCGCCCCTGGGCAACCGTGGAATGTTTGTTGTTAATTAATATCCGCAAACATGCCAACAAAAAAAAAAAAAAAAAACAAAACAAACCAAACATTGTGTATATTTTGTTGCATATTTAAATTTATGTTATTTAATTTTACCACGAAAGATGTTATCGATTTGTATATGTACGAAAATTGTTAGAGCCATTTAAGCAGTTTGACATGGAAGGGCATTGAAACGTATAAGTAATGAATGCAGTAAATAAATGCAAAAACATGATGATAATGTATGAATATTTCACTTGTAAATTGAATTTGCGCGGAAGGCTATCGATTATAGATACGATGATTGCGTCGAATCGATTATTTGTATTTCTTTCAGCCCTGGCACCGCTCTTTCTTTGAACGAAAATAAGAGCAGTCGCGCTCGGGGACCGTTTACGTTGTATTATATCTACTCTCGGGATATTTTGACGTCGGAATCGAGTTCAAGGTTTATTTACGGTATATAAAAGTATATATAATCAAGCTCTAATCTATGTTTTAAGGTAGTTTACAGTACTTTTCAAAATGACCGCCATACTCCTTTTAGCGCACAGAAAATACCGAAATTGTTTGCGAGTATTTAAAAGTATATTTAATATAGAGATGGTCAACTCATCCAACTCAGAAGTTGGTAGAATAATCGATTTCGATTATTTTTCCAACTCCTTCAACTCCTGAGTTGAGCATCTCAATTGAGACCAAGAAAACAGCTGCTAGTAGCAGCCTGCTACGCGAAACAAAGCAATCCAAAATATGGAAATTCGCAACAATGATCCTGGAGCCGTGCAATATGGCAATTTCATGAATTACTATCAATTTAATTCGGCCTCCGAGAGGGTGAAACTGCTGCCGGACAAGGATATCTGGCTGCCAGCTAGCCTAGAGGATGAGGAGGTGCGTCCCTATCTCGTGCTGGATGTGGGCTGCAATTGCGGCGTCTTCACCCAACTGCTGCACGGCTACCTGGAGGCCTGCTTGCAGCGTAACGTGCAGATTCTTGGCGTGGACATTGATGAGCGGCTGATAGAGCGGGCCAAGCAAGAGAACACGTGCCCGGAGAAGATAACCTACGAGTGCGTGGATGTGCTTGACGGACAGGACTTTGAGACGGTGCTGAGCTACTTGGACGGCCAGCAACGACGGCAGAAGTTCGATGCCATCTGTTGCTACTCCATCACCATGTGGATACACCTGAATCACCATGACGCAGGCCTCCAACTGTTCCTGCGCAAGCTGTCGCTTTTGGCAGAGCTGCTCGTGGTGGAGCCACAGCCCTGGAAGTGCTACCAAACGGCGGAGCGGAGACTCAAGAAAGCTGGCGAAGTGTTTCCCCTGTTCCTGCAGCTCAAGTGGCGCTCGGATGTGGAGGAGCAGATAGACAACTACCTGGAGCAGACCCTGGACAGGCGGAAGATGTTCGAATCGACACCCACCAAGTGGCAGCGAAGGATCTGCTTCTTTAGATGATAGTAACAAGTTCATATTGAGCATATTACATAATACAAATTCGTAGAGTAACAGGGACAATCCCCCCGAATACTTTAGTCCACATCCAGCTTCCGGAAGGATCCCTCGATGCCGAACAGACCTTCAAAGTCGATGGGATTGCCGGGCCGCAGGCTCTCGTCCGTGCCGTAGGTGGCGTTGGCCTGGAAGAACTCTTCGTAGTCGTCGAACTTCTTCTCCCACTCCGCGACTAGATCCTCGATGGCGCCGTTCTGTCCGCCGTAATTTTCAGACAGATACTGGAGTGGAACCTGATCCGTGAGCAGTCCCATTTTGCTGCCATGGACAAAGAGGCGGCCCTGCATCTTCTTGGACATCATTGGCTTCATGAAGTTGAAGACCTGCTCGAAGCCTGTGATGGTGTTGATAAAGTGCTGACCCTTGACCCGCAGCGGCAGCGCCTCCTCAGAGAAGACGGTAAACTTCTTGGCCATCGATGGCGTCATCTGGAACATGTGCGCCGCTGTGGCTCCCTTCATGTCCATGATGAACACAATGCCATTGACATTGGCGTAGTCATCCTCCATGATGGCGATCTCCTGCATGGCCTGCGCCACCTGCATACACTCCAGAATGTGGTACTTCTCCACGGGACAGAGCCCCATACGCCAGATGGCAATGCGAGGCCCGTTGCCGTTCAGGGGAGTCGGCAGGTAGACTAGCGCCCTGTTTGTGAGGGTCAGATATGAGTGGACTTTGCTTGGTCAGAGTTTTCTCTGGCTGTCGCTTACCCCGTTTGATGAATCTCACGAAACTTGGGACTCCTGGTGGTGGTCACGTTGAAGATCTCCGCATACTTGGTGCGCAGTGTGTAGTACTTGTCCAGCTTGTACTTGGCCCGCTCCAGGCTGTACTTGCAGCCGCGCAGGAAGGCCACCAGGAACTGGTCGTCTGTGCGCGAATTGAGGTGAGGCTGCTGCTTGATCCATGTCTTGAATGCCTCCAGATCCGCTTCGAGGCGTTCGGGCACCTCGTGCAGCTGCTCTTTGGCCGTCTTCTGCAGCTCGGGCGTGAGGGCACGTATTTGGGGCGGCATTTCTGTTCGTCTGTTCCGGACAAGTCGAAGGTTCTTGGGGCACTGCTGCCCCTTTGTCCGTGGTTTCTTCCAATCGTCAATGGTTATTGGGCTTTATTTATCAATTGCTGATAAGTGTGGCGTTGATTGCGTGCCATAAACTAAATAAAGACAAATACTCGTAGTGCAAAATGCCCCGATAAGCATAAGCAGGCAAGGTGTCGTAAGAACGCCGAAATCCCCACAGTGGAGGGAACGGCACATGCCACATGCCACAATCTACGAATCATTTTACAATTTAAATATATAATTAAAAGATTTTATTCGACTTGGAGGCCCTCTGCGCTCTACTTCTGGAACGGATAATAGTCCAGGCCCGAGTTGTAGTTGTATTTGGGTTTCTGCTTCTTCTGGGCCGTCGCTATCAGCTCCTGGACGTCCTTGCGGTAGGCGGGCGGCAGCATCTCCTCGTGCAGAGTGCACTTGTGCTCCTCCGGCTCCTCCACCTTGAAGACGTACCGCCGCACAATGTCAATGTCGCGGCCAAACTCCTCCTTGAGGTCAGCGATCTTTGTAGGCGCTGTGTCGAAGGCGATGGTGAAGTGCGTGCCCTCGCGATGCACCACCCCGTGCTCGCTGACTTTGTGGGGCAGCGCCCGCGTGCCCAGGTTCTCCAGCTTCCGGATGATGCCTCCCTTGTCCAGTATGGCTTCGGCGGTGCGGCGTATCACGGATATCAATTCGGGCTGTAATTTGGTTTTAATTGGTTATTAATGCAATATTTACTTTTATGTAACACTGTGGAAATCTCAAATTTGACTTACGCGAGGCAATTGACGCAGCACCAGGGCTAGCTCGTAGGAAGGCATTGTGGCGGGGTTCAGCTCTGTATTGCTTTCTTTATGGAAGATTTGTTCAGGCTCTTAATTGATATATATCCAATTATCCAATTTTTAATAAATTCTATTTGTTGATTTTGATCTACCGGCTGATAGTGCTGGAAAACGTAAATACTAAATCACATTTCGATTGTTAAGTGTGACCCTACAAAAATTGTAGTGTGCTCAAGAATAAAACATATGTGTGTGAATATTCTATGCTGCTGTTGACAAGCAATAAATGGTCAAATGACGCAGCATTTCATTTGCCGTTTCATATTATGCACTCTTACGTTTTTAAAAAATATGTAGTCGATATGTAGCAAATGTGTAGTTACCAGAAGGTATATTTAGGTATATTTCTGGTCAATTATTGAGCTCATACTTTAAACGCAAGAATGAGTCTGGAGTGGAAAGTTGAACTACAGCAGTGCTGCTAACGTTTCATCAGAAAAAAAGCTGAACATTTTTAGAAAAACTCTTAAAAATGTAATTTATGGTTTCACCAATTTCTGTATTTAAGTAATAATATGTGTTTAATATGTATGGGCCAGCAGAATTTCAGTGTCAAAATGGCTAAAACCGAAAATAAATAAGCTAGGAATTTGGCTAAGACTAACTACAATAAGTAAATCTAGCCTGAAATACGCTAAAGGGGCAGCACTGGTGTACAAATTTGTTGTTTGGTTTAAAACAAAAAAAACTTGAACCGAGCGGGTTGGTGCGCGCGTCGTTGTCGAATTAAGTAAATACAAATAAATAACCAAGTACATACAGAGCAGTTTTTGAGCAATTTCTTTGGATCCGGCCCTTCGTTTGGGCGTTTTTGGCCAAAGGTAAAAGAACGCGAGATAAAAAGAGAAACAAATTTCTGCTGTTGTGCCACTGTGCAGTGTTTGTGTGTGCGAGTGTGTGTGTTTTATGTGTGCAAATGTCGCACGGAATTATGACGCATGCTATTAAAAGTGCAAGCCGCATATTGAAGAAAGATCTGAGAAATTGTGCAACAAATCGGGCAAAACGAGTTGCAGAAGAAAAACGCCTGCCTAAAGAGTGCGTGGGAGGGAGAGACAGAAAGAGAGAGCACGAAGTGTGCGTGCAAAATTATGTAAAATACGAAAACAATAGAAAGAAAAACTAATTCAAAATTCCGATTGCACTCGCACTCTCTCTTGCAATGCAACCCATGCTGTCTCTCTCTATCTTACTATAGTGCGCCGGTGCAGCGCGAATGCCAGTGCATATTCCCTTCGGTTTTGTTTTTAATTATTTTCCTCTCGATTATTGGCGCTATCCAGAAAAACGGTCACACATTCCCCCTGATGCAGCTACCTGCCCTGCCCTGCGCCGCTGCCCCTCTGCCGGCTGCGCTGCATTGACACGTCGTCTGCTGCAACATTCTTTCTTGTTTCTTGTTTTTTTTTTTGATGTTGTTGGTCGTATGTTTTACCTGTTTAACCACCAAATTCGTCTGCCGCGTCTCCGCGTTTATCGAGGGGGAATTAATGCTCTCTTTCATAGAACGCGCAACGTTGAAACAAACACAAAAATTAATTAACCTTTGCGGGAAATACATACAAACAAACGCCAGCGAAAACAACAACATCTCTCATATTTTACTCTTCTTCCTCTCCACTCTTTCGTTTCGTGCGCTTCTTTTGGATTACATTATCTTCGTATTTTTTTGTGGATTATTCCTACTACAGTGGCAAGCAATTCAAGCAGTAGGCACAGCAGCAACAACAAACTGGCTGAATCGGAAAACGCAGCAGCGGAAAACTCCAACAACATGAGTTGGGGCACAGAGCTATGGGTAAGTTTTTCTCTCTTTTGTTGATTAGAGTTAGAGTGGGTTGCAGTTCTTCCAGGGAGAACTGTCTGATTGGATTATGGAACTCTCAAGATAAGCAGTAGTGAAATCCTTCCCGTTAGGCGTTGTATGAGTGAGTGCTTTTGTTGTTGTTATTGTTCCTTTGTGAGGGGAATTCTTTCTGTGAGGGAAGCTATTTCTGTGGGAACCCAACAACTGTAGATTTGGCTATAATTCTTATCAAGTTTAGCGGTTCTTCAAAGAAATAACAGAAAACTGGAGACACAACTGCAAATTTCAAATAATGAATTATTGGAACTCTTTGGGTAAACAGTTATTGAATGAATTTTGCATTGTGTGGGAATTTTTGTCTGTGAGTGAGGGAGTGCTTCTGCTGATAAGGAAATCTTGTTCGAGCATGGAATGCAAAGCTTAGCAAAAGACAAAAGAGAGATAGAGAGAGAGTAATAGTTGCAGATGGGGAACACTTTCGTGGTCCCTGGGCTTCTGAATGTAAATGAAAAATCTCTTTACAATTGGATTAATGCAACTTTCAAGTTTGAGGGCTTCTCAGGCTTTTGCAGATTGCAAACCAAATGCCTCTTTCATTAAATTTCTGGAATTACTGAAAACAACTGTTTAATCCTTCCACTTACACATTCCATTTCTTTCCCTTATCAGCTTTTACATCTCAAAGCAAAGCTTAAACCAAAGTGCAGCAAATGTCTCAAGAACTTAGCGTTCATAATGTGTCTCCCTCTCTCACTCTCTCGACGGCTCTACCTCTCTCTCCATCTCGTCTGCGTTGGAACTTGAAACTTAATGAAGAAAAAAAAACTGGTTTTGCGGGTTTTATGTAAATTGCTGCCATATGAGCGGCGGCGGTTCCATGCGTGCGCGCCCCAGAGCGTTATTTCTCGGATATCGTTGTTATTTTGCTTATGCAGTGTGTTGTGTTCTACTCGGGACAGGATAGGAGAGGGACCCCAAAACACCATTCCACTTCTCGATTCCAAGTACCGGCTCCACATTATTGTTCATATATTTAACAGTTTTTTTTCTTCTCTTCATTTATCTCTCTGTCTGTCTGTCTCTCTATTTCGCCGTCTCTTTCTTTGGTTAGACATTCGCTTAAACAGCTGTTTTTAATCGTTTTCTGTTTTTTGTTGGGGCGTTGACACGCCCAGTCTAAAAGCTTACCTTTTGACTCTTTTTTACTTAAACAATAACTTTTTGGCAATGCTCAGCTGCTTTTTACTCCACTTCCTCTCTCGCCATCTCCCCCTCACCGTTGCTCGATTTAGTTTTTGCTGAAATTACAATTCAATTCGAGATTCGGATATCGATGGATTTTATATACGTTTTTTTTCGGGGGTAGTTTTGTGTGCACTCCGCCCCTGGATGGCATTAGATGGAGGAGAAGGACAAGCAGGGCAGCACCAGCAGCCGGCGCAGCACACCCTCGAAAGGTATCTGTGTGTGTGTGTGTGTGTGTGCGTGTATTGGTGTTTGTGCAACTCTGGAAAATGTGCTGCCGCAGCAGCAGCAGCAAAAGCCGCCTCTGCCCAGAGGAGCCTCCACCATGTTGCCAGGGACCCGAAATTGCACGTCTAGACAGCATTTTGCAATCTATTTGTTAAGCAGTTTTCCTCTTATTTTCCTCTCTTTTTGCTGCTACGTTTTTTTGGTTGCGATTTTTTGGCTTATGGGCGGTAGTGTCAACTGCATGTCTGTTGCTAGTTTTCCGCTTAGCCCAGCTTACCCAAGTGTTTGCTAGAGTATTTGCATACGGATCCAAGGGCCTGACCAGGGCAGGACAGGAGGGAACCAATAAAAGCAGCAAGGGCTACCAAAAGAAACCAAGAATCCAGTGATGGCTTACAAAAACTTTGCAATAAATAAATAAATGAAAGAATAAAATTAAAGAAAAACAAGTTAATTTCATAAGAAAATACATTCTAAATTTATTGCAAAATTGATTTATTAATATTTGGAATTTACCAGAAAAATAAAACGAATTTCCCAAGAAATTCACAAAAGCTCTGCTCATATTCCCCCAAAAAATAGATAAAGATTTTTGTTAACTTTTTACCTTTTTCATATTTCGTTTCAGATAATGTAATAATAGTTTCTAGGCATACAATTAATCAAATTAAAAATAATATTCATTAGAAATTATGCAAATTTATTTCTTAAACTTCTTTTGTAGCTAATTCAGCATTGTTCCGCCTCGTTTTTTGTTTTTTTTGTTTATTTCTTAACCATTTCTTTAGGCTTTTGGTTTTGCTTAACGCTTTTTGGTTATATGATTCATGATGTGGGTTATAGAAAACCAGTTTCTCCCTGCCCCTATGTACATATGTACAAATGTATCTCCCCTACACCTCCTTCCGCCTACCAAACATATATCGTATCTTTTTCTTGCAGACTCAATAACGAATCATTGTTCGAATCATGGCGAAAAAGTCGGTAGCCAGGGGAGCGCGTAATATATGCCCATAACTGTTTCCCCCCGACATTTGCATAAGTGATTTGCACACGAAATACTCGATATTCCACTTGGCCCAAGCCCCAGCCCCTACCCCTACCCCTCCCACGACTCTTCTTTCGTTGCGCCCCCAAAAGGAAAGTGTAACCAGAAAATTTTTTTTTCGGTTTAATTGAATTTTGTTGGTCTGTGCCTGGAAAGCGAAGCGCGGTCGCATTAAAAACCATCATAATATTATTATATATATTTATAATGCAAAAATCATAGACTCCCCTCAGTGGGCGGGGGGTGCGGCTAAGCGGGTCAAATGCGTGTCCGGCCGCCTGCAATCGCCACTCGAGCACAAAACTTTCTTTGGATTTTTCGCTGCTTTTCACTTTAATTAAATTTAAAGCATGCGCCGGCCGTCGCCGTCTCTTAAATTCCATTAAGACCGCTCGACCGCTTTGCATATGCAAAAAAAAAAATAAAAAAAGAGCTAAAAACTTGAGGCACGGATAAATAAAAATTGTTGTTTTTTTAAGCATTTATTTCGACATTTGTTGAGTGGCGTCCGTTTGGTTTTCGGGAGGGGAAATCTCATTTTTGGGACAGCCAACCCACCCCAATGGGTCGTCTCTTGGGGACTCTCTCTCCCTCTCTCTCTTTCTCTCTGTGTTTTATCTGTTTCTCTCTAATTTTGTTGTGTCTATAGCCGGGAACTAAAAATAGTTTTTGTGTTTTTGTTATTTTAAATTACTTTTGGCCTAGACAAGGTCCAACGCATTGAAGATGAGGCATGGTAGAGGCATTACTTGATTAGATACTTGTATGTGGGGAACACAAATCTTTAATAATAATCTGTGATATACCACAGAAAGCAGAGGGAATAACACCTAAATTCACGTAGGGGAGATCTTGGAAAGGTTTTCTTTAGAAAGTAGCGTTAATCCATTATATGTTTTACCTTTTTTGACCTAAGAATATCTAAAAGAATGCACAGTATACATATATGAAACTTATAGAGTATCTCTTTATAGGCATTCCCCAGACTTTATTTTCCATTCCATTCGATTCATCTTGCAGCCAATTTTTGCGCTTCCCCGCAAATTTTTTGTCATCATTTTAGTATACCCCGTACCAATCAGATGATCTTAGAGCCTCCAGGCACTTGCCCGAAGATCTGTTGAACTTCAAGATCGAAGACGACTACTCCCCCCACTCGTTCAGCCCGTTCAGCCCGTTGAATGGCGCTGCCGCAGCCGCTGCCAGTTGGAGCTCCTCTGAAGTGCAGCTGTTTAATGTTGTCGAGCACTGTGTAAATAATTTGTATGCCATGCCCCACAACTCGTGCCCCGTGCCTCGTTCGTTTGTATTTGATCACTTTTCACATGACATTGAAAAACACTCACAAAAAATGAATGCGAATGGAAGAAACATTCACCCAGCAATTGGCCAGCGACAAAATATTGTTTTCAAATTGGAAATAAATACTCGTGTATTTTGGCCAGGGATTTCCATTGTATCTATCCCGCGACTTTTTGAGTGGCTAAAAATATGTATTGTATGTCCATAAACCATTTTTATGTGTCCAGAGGTGTGGACATACTTTTGTAAGGAGCTGTAAAGAACACGGGAAACGGTAGCTCAAAGCTCATATATCTTTTCACAGCAGGTTTCTTTTTGTCTTTTGGGTGGAGCAAAGTGGCAGTGTCAGGGCGCCCTCTTCTATTTCTAACGTGTCCGCCATGATTGAAATTCTATCACCCCCCAAGCATGAATCACCCTGAATTGTTGTCCTACCCAGACTTTTTTTTTGAGATTGCATTGCGTTTTTCTTTCCCCCATTCGCTCATTCGAGATGATTTCCTTGCAAGGGTCACGGCCTCGCCCTTCGTCCTTTGCCTTTGGGCTGGGTTCCAATTAAGGAAGGGCGTCATGGGGTGGACTCTAGCTCAAGGCCAAGCATCTCCCTGCATTTCTCTCCACCATTCACTTGTCTCGGCAAACGCGCCCTATCTACGGGATCAACTGGATCTGGGGTACATTATCTAGAAATCTGTAGCTAGTCTGCTGCATTGCCACCTCCTTATTCTTATCGATTTTTTCACACACTTATCCCCCCCATTACAATATGTCTCTCACAATAGTTTCTGGCTTCGCCACCAGAGAATCTCTCTCTCCTTCTCATTCTCGACGGGTGGTTGCAAAAATAAATTTCAGTATTTTTGCTGATTTTTATTGCATCCGGTATCCGGGAAAAGGAGAGAGTTTTCAAAACGAAATGTGGATGCAATTTGAGACGAAGACGCATATTTTTTGCTGACCCTGGCTTTTGGGGATAATGTTTATAATGTATTCCCGAGTGTCAAAAGTGGCGGCAAATATCTCAAGAGTACGCTAAAAGGCCTTGGCCTGGGCCACAGTACAGTGGAGTGTGGCTATGGGTAAGCACAGAGGGGGAATAAATTGATGTTTAAGTGATGTAAAAATGTAATAAGTAGAAGTTGCTGATTTAAAGATTTATTTTTAATGCCTCATCAAAAGGAAGATTTCTTAGAAATGGATGATGGATCATCATTATGGAATGTAATATTAATGTCGAAATGTATGTCAGGAATGATCGAACGACGAATGAACTTTAGGAAGCTTGTAAAATATATATCCATATATAAATATATTTGTAAACTTAAGGAATTCTTAACTTTAAAGTATTCCACGGAGTCTCGTTTCCTTTAGCGGACAGTATTCCCTTTACATTCCATAATATATTTCTCATATATATATTTTTCTCTTTCTCTCTCTCTCACAATGCTTTATCCATTATATCCTCTCCAACTGATTGCAAATTCTATTCACATCCAGCTTTTGGCAGTGCATTGTAAAATTATTACTGATTTTTTTTTTTGTGCGCAATGTGGCACGTCTCACGTGGCGTCTATTGGATTTGGTGGCCAGTAGCCTTCAGCCAGTTTTTGCCGCTTGCATATTAAACAGTCGCCGAATGCCGATTTGTATCCAAAAGATACAGATACGCCGAATACAGAAGAAACAGTAGAAACAGTAGAAAACCATTTAAAATGCCAATTGCAGCCGTTGCAGGTTTGAAAAATATCTGCGGTTGCAGCGGCGCGCCGCGCTTGCGGTGAGCCTTTTTGTGCCACACTGCCCAGTGCCGCCTGCCTCATGCCCCACATCCCACATAAGTGTTTCGTTTCATTCCCAAAAGATAAGCTCCACATTCTTCAACAATATGTTGATACATATGTTTATACATATAATTTATTTGCTGTATCTAGAGCACACACTTCCTTTCCGCTTAAGCCATAACTTTGATAAAAAGTTGACCAACTTTTTAAGTTGCTGTTGAGTGTGTGTTTGTCCCTGGCGATAACTGAGCAATCCTTATGTATTTCCACACACAATTTCCCGCATTCTTTGCTTATTTTCCCAATTAATAAATAAATATTCAAAGTGCTAACGAACAGTGAGCAAAATGTGGCCAAATCCTATGATTAACACCTGAAGAATTCTCCAATAAACAAATCTTGAAAATGAATCATCTGAAGACTGTTTCTCTGTGCTTATGGATAACACACTTAAACAGAGAAAAATCTTGAAATAAATTACAATTTCCATAGTTTCTCTAGTTTCTCAAGTTTTATCGGCCATATCGCATACAAAAAAATATATAAAAATAAATCGAGTAGAGTATTTCCAGCGTTTCCGCTTCATTCGTCGGCTGTCGATGCGTCAGAATTAGAGTCAGAATACTTATCAGCTAAAACCATGGCACGGATAGACGGACAGACGGTCGAACGGTCGAATGTGACTAAATTAAATGAACCTGTTGCTGGTCGTAAAAATTCACTCACCCAGAGAACATAGGGTAGGGGAACGACGGAACAGGTGACTGTAAAAATATATTCCCCTAGGGCTCTAGGGGATTGCCGCCTGCACATGATATACGTTTTTTGATAGGGGATGTTTCCCTTGGCGATAGTGGGTATAAAAGTTGTTTTATTATGCTTTGATTATTCCATGATTTGAAATCGTTATTACTCTTAGCGATCATGCACTAAAGATGAGCTGAAACGGAAAGCAAGAAAGAAAGACGATGTGATTCTCCAGTGAGCAAATGCTCTAAAAACAATGATCTTATAAATGATACTGTTGCAGATGCAGTGTAACATTTTCAAGTAGTTCTAGGTAGAAGGAGAGCTCAAGAAAGAATCATCAAAAGCAATAAATCATCTTTTTATTTCACAAACTCTTGATTATTTTGCATGTTTTCTTCCCTATCATAATTTCAATTCTCCTAGCAAGAGCATGTGAAATTCACTATGTTCTGGCCAAGCACTCTGTTTTGGCCTGGCCGCTTTGTCACACAGTCTCCCTACACTAACAAACCTGCACGAAACACACACATATCACTGTCCTATCAGCAAAAGGTTAATAAGTAAATATTAGTTAGACATTAGATACACATTTGTGGTCATACATACGAACATACGTATCTGCTGGAACAGTTTTTGTTTTCTTTTTTTGGCTTGTGGTGGGGGGCACAAAGGCCAAATTCAATTATAGTTGCGGACAAACAGCGAATAAACATGGCCAAAGTTGGGTGTGGTCGGAACTTATGGGAAAGATTTGCGAATGAAAAAATCCAATAAGATTTAGAATAGAATTTTATAAAAAATCAATGGGAATTCTCCACTCGATAAGCAATGCGGGTACCCCTGATTCATTATCAACAGGTTCTCTGGGGTACAACTTTGACCCTGGCCTGCCATTATTATTTCCAAAATTCATTAATTACTTTGGGAATTAATGGCCAACCCTTGCGTGGCCCTCACTTTTCTTTATAATTCATTTACGGCTGCGTGACTTTCTACAGCGGCAACATGTGGCATTGTGGCAGTCTGAAGAGTCCTCCTCTTGGGAGAGAGTGTGTGTGCCATTTTGCCAGAGATCTGCAACAGAAATCGACCACAAATCACTCGAAATTACAGCGGTGGAGGAGGGTGCAGAGGAGGGAGGTCACCCTCTTTCTCTGTTTTAAAATGGGTTTCCAGCACAGTTTTTGAATGCACTTCTCTGGATGCACTCGAAATGAAGTGGGAAATGGGACAACGTCATCGTAATGGCAGCCCATGGCTGTTCCCTTTGTTCAGGGCCATACTACCTCTCCCTGCACCACTGCACCCCTGCGCCTCTGTGGGCCCTAATGCCAGTTGGTATCACGTTTTAGTCGTTGATTCCTCTGGCAACACGTTTCATTATTTACACGCCGCTAGTTGATAAAAAGCTCTCTCTGTCTCCTCCTCCCTTCGCTTTATTTCTTCCCCCTTTTGAGTCATCCAATATCTGTGTCCCGCTCTGAGCTTGACTCACTCGCATAGCTATGGGGGTGGCCGTGTGCTGCCCACCCTGTGCGATAACAGCTGGGTGACTCATCAGCTGAGCCTGTCGCCTGGCCGTGTGTCCTTCCCTCTCCCCTAAAGCATTGCCTACCTCCCTCCCACCCTCTGCGGCAAAGTGCTTGATTATGATGTTTGCTTAATACTCGTACTTTTTGTTGTTGTTGCCAGTGGGACAATGTGCTATCAAGGGGAGCACAGCCACCCAAGCAGTGCACTGGGGAAAATCATGCACTTACTCGTAAAGATTAAATATACAACAAAATATAAAGGTGGATCGTCTTTCTGGTTGTTTCAATGCAAATAAGGATCTGAGATTTAAAGATATTTATCCATTATAGAATACGCAAGAACAATTTTTCGGAGATAATTTTTGCAGTTTTAAAAGAATTGAAACAAACTTCAATAATTTTAGTGTTTAATGTACAATCTATTAAATATTTCATTAAAAGTATTAATCTATAGGTCGATCTAAGCCTGGAAGCGACTTGTCCAAGTGTTTTTTCAGTGTATGGAGCGTCCCTTGCCCGTATGGAGGCTGTCTCTGTCATGCAGCCCACAGCTTTGGCCCTATTCAACGAAGCTTTTTTTGCTGCCATTCCCGCATGCTCCCACAAGTTCAAAGGCGTTCAGAGAGAGATGTAGAGAAGGGGAAGAAGGGCATAGAAGACAAAGAGAACTCTGAAAGAAGAAAAAGAGAGACTCTGTGTGTGTGGGTGTGTGTGAGTTTCATCATCAAATGTTATGCAAAGAGGAAGGAAGAAAAAAGAGGACACAGCCTTCGCTTCGCTTTTATCATTGTCGCATGTCGTAAAGGCCTGTCCCTGTCTCTGTCTCCGCCATATGCCTCCTCCAACTGCCTCTTCTGCCCTTCTGGCTTGGCTTGGCTTTTGGGTTTCCTTTCGTTTGGGTTTCGGTTATTTGGGTTTTCGGGTACCGCCTTTGTCTGTCTTCCCCTGCACCCCTCCCCACTCCCCAACACTGGTGGCACACCCGCAAAACAAATTAGCTTCATTTCCTGCCCACATGACATTCGTGCCCATCGTTGCCTCCCCACTCTCTGTGCCCCTCTTCTGCCTTTAACCCTGCCCAACAAATGCAATATGTATTTTGTTTTTATTTTCTCATTTTCTGTTCAGAAATACATAAATTTTATGCGAAATTTGTATATACATATGTGCAAAGTTTGCCGAAAGAGAGAGGGAGACTCCTCCTCCACACGGATCGAAGATCGGAGCGACGGAAATCGTTAAATATAATACTCTTCAGGCGATAAGCGCGTGCTGCGAGTGTTGCAGCAACATGTTGCAGGGAGTCTGTGGGAGGAGGGGAGAGTCATTGAACCTCTCCTCCATGCACCATAGCAATCGATTCTCTCCGATCTGCTGGTGATGCTGCTGCTGCTGCAACTCTTTGACTCATTTCCCGGGCAGGCTTTCTGCGCTTGCAACTGAATCACATTCGCGTCGCGTGGCAGCGGCAGCGGCATCATGGTCATTGGGGGTTGGGTGTGGGATGTGGGGTGTGGAGACTATAGAGGGGCCGCCTTTGTCTGCCTTTTGATGTTTATGACAGTTTCAAATAAAAAGCATCCATCAACATTGAAAAAAAAACACAGAGGCGGAGGCAGAGCGGCGGCCTCATCAACGGAGCCTCTGTTGCTGCTGGAGCTTCAGCTTCTGGTTTTGCTTTCAGCTCTTTGTTTTTTGTTGTTTCTCCATTGATCGTGAGAAAAGTGCATTTGATAGCCATAGGATCATCGTATCATCCAATCATCATCATCATCAGCATTTTATCATCATCATTATCATCATCAGTGACAGAGGCAGAAAAAGGTTTAAAAAAAGCACTTCTCTTTCCGAAACTGGGCATTGCCTCGGTGGCAACAATGTTGCCACTCAAACGTGCCACACATAATATTATTAAAAACTTTGTTAAACGAACCAGGAAGGGGGCTGTGTGCAGGCCCAGTGGGAGCTGCAGATGGCGACGACGAAGGCATAAAAGTTGCAAGTTTCTTTGCGTTGCAAGTGGAGCAGACAGTAGAAGGCAAGAAGTTGCCACAGTTGCCTGGGAGAGCAATGCACTCCCGGCACAGTGGAGGCAGAGCTGCCAACTATTTTGCATCCATTTGAGTGCAGTTCCATATGCCCCTTGTGTGCCTGCCCCTTGTGCATTTGTAGCTGTGTGCTGCGTCGTGTCATGTACTTCAGTTAATACTATTATAAAGAACGAGGGTAGGCGCTGATTTGCCCTAGACATAGAGCAGAAAGAACGTTGACTCGTGCCTCGCAGGAGAGCCAAGCAGAGGCACTCTTGAGTTCATTTAATCAGCGCTGATATACGCATCTCTAAGAATAGCTAAAGAATGGGTTCACTATAGAAATTGAAGGCTACTTTATAAGTGAGTCAGAGGCAGAGGAATCATAGTATATTCTGCGAAAAGTCCTCCTTTTGGTTGGGGACTTTCTATTCAAAATTGAATATTTGCCAAGAATCCTATTGTGCAATTTTATTAATCAGTAACCCCCTTTCTATATCTTCTGCTAGTATATTTTATTAATCTACTTTCTTTATTTTTGTTTCCAGGTAAGTTTCACCATTTCACCATCAATCAAGCCACGTGAGTGACCCCTCCCACTACCGTGTAAACAATTTTGGGGTGGGAAAAAGCCTGGAAATGGTATAGCTATGGGTGGATTATACCATAGCCCGAGATGGCCGACAATGCATTTTGCTTATTTTGAGTTTATTTTTACGGGTCGGGTCTCTCGGAGGCGCAGCATTTATTATAAACAAAGTATAAATGTTTACGCTAACATTGACTGCCGATCCGATGCGGCGCAATGCGTACGAGATGCGATCAAGAACCTGAATCTCCAGAGAAAGAAATGTATTGGGATGGGGAATTAAAACCCATACCATTCCAACCCATCCACCCACCCATTTCCGTGGCATTCTCCGTGCTGTTTAGTAAACATTATGTCCAACTTTTCCGACTTTTCACCAAAGCAAAACACAGGAACCGCGAACCATCTACAGACCGCAGACCGATCTCAATCGATTCGATTGGTACTTTTACTTTTCATTTTGGATTGCGTCTGTGCAGCGAATGGAAAATGATTCAAATTTGTTTTTGAAATTTCCAATGCGTTGATAGCTCTGTTCATTACCGATTTATATACATATAATATTTCTCCATGTATGACATCCATCCATAAACGATCTGTGTGTGTGTATAATATTTTTCCATATTTATTTAGTTTTTATATTTCCGCATTTCTCGTATTGAAGTCACTTTCGGTTTCCATTTGCGATCCAATATACATATGGATTATGCATTCTCTTTATTATGTCGTCTCCCCCTTTCAATATGATTTTGCTGACTAATGGATATATGTATGCTCCCCAATCCCCCTGCAGTCTTTTTGGAATAATTAACATTACAAATCATATAAATTTCCAACTCAATTTGCATCTCCCATTGTAAAAAATAACAACAACAAAAAAGGCTACAAACAACAGCTGATAAAAGATTTTTATGTAGTGTTATTGTCTTTTGTGTTGTTTGTTGGTTTTGTTGGTTTTTTTTTTTGGTTAGTATTATTATTTATGCATTCTATGGAAGAATGGAAGGTCTCGTTGTGAAGAGGGGCTGAAAGGGAGAGACAGAGGGGAGACAAATTTGGAATTTATTTCCCTGATCTTTTACGATCTCTCAAAACACGGCTCTGTCTGGTCTGGGTCTGGGTTCGGTTCTCTCTTTTGTTCATTTGCAAAAGTGAAAACGGTTTTCTAACGAACATTTCTTCTGTAATAATAAACAAATCAAATAACGAATAACATTTAAATGCAAATGTAAATGGCTGAGAGGAAGAGTCAGTCGGTCTCGTCACCCAACAAAAAAACACCTGTTGGATCATCTAAATGAGGATTTTCGTTTGATTTGCATACAAATTTCCATTGTTTCTATTCTGAAGAATATTTCTACCTAACGGGTATCGAATGCAGGTCGTAAGAGCTAACTGTAAATGCAACTTCAGATCGTTTTGGGGATTCCTCTAGAAAAATCTTTAAACAGTTTCCACAACGGTTCACAATTTGATAGAGCTGTTGTTTTTAATTCAAACGGAAAATATATAAAAGAAAATGATCTAAAAATACACTTTCATATCGATAGAGAGAGAGAGAGAGAGAGAGAGGCGAGGCAAGGAATGTTGTTGTGGAAAACCACTCTGCGTAATAGAATTTTCTGCAAAGGAAAAATTCGCCCACTCAAAGCACACAAATTTCTCGTGGATGGCAAAAGAGATCTTAAAATTATTGCTTTTGCTTTTCTTCAGACATTTGGCAACACTTGTTATGAAATGACTACGCCCCCGCCCCCGCCACCACCCGCCCATTCATCTTTGATGATTTTCAAAATTCGAATTTTCCTCTGGACATGGCAAAGGCGTTGCCAGACCGCAGAGAGAGAGAGGAGAGCAGACCCCTTCGAGCACTACAAAGTGATGGAAACAATGGATCGCAGCCACAGACCGAGACCCAGTCCCCAGTTGCAGACTCACTGGCACTTTGGGGGCACGAAACTCGTTTTGGCTTTGGCCTGAGTGTTGGCTGGAAATTTAGCAGAGCAGCAGCCATCTCTCTGCTGTCTGTAGGCTGCATTTAGCGTCGTCAAGCAGCTGGAACAGAGACTCAAAATACACACACACACACACGCTGAGGAGATGGAGGAATCAAGTAAAACAAAACTCACATCACATCCCCCGAACAATGGCGAACAGTCGGAAACACTGAAAACCGCGAGCAATTGAAACCAGAATTCGTTTGGTTTAGATTTTCACTTTTGTGGCTGCCTGACGGACACCGACACTCCTCCCCCCCAAGCGTCGGTTCTCATTGCCCCCTCCCCGTCCTCCTCCTCCTCCACCCCCTCTTCCTATAGGGATTGCAGTTGCAGTCTACCTTCTACTTTTCATTCTCCTTCTCCCTTTCTTTCTTTTTATTTGCCCTACTCAATTTTCGAAAAATAAGTAACAACCGTAATTGTGGTATCGACTGCCGGATGACCTCTAATTTAATTTTGTTTTGGGAATTCGCAAATATTACAGACATTTATTGCGTATTTGTTTAGTAATATTACCGGTCGGAAGAAGTTAACGAGTGTGTGTAGCACTCCCGACTAATGGTATTTGCTATCTCTTTTCATGCCTTCATCTACTATATTTGGCTCATTTTTTTTACAGTCTCAATATGCTCGCATGCTCTTGGCTTTTAAGGGGTACTCAAAATAATGGGTTAGCTTTAATCGTTGCTTTTGTTTTTCTCTGTTTGGAGAGCTGACCGGCACGTGTTTCTCCCACATATCTCCCCCTCTCCCTAGTACGAGTCTTTCCCTGCACTCCCTCTCTTTGCCTTGCGGCTGCTGGCTGCTGAATGCTGCTGCTGCTTAGGCAATTTACGTTATTCCGTTCTAAGGCACAGATGTTCCATTGAACTGGTACTGGTACTGGTCTGCGTTTTTCTTTATTTTTTGTGTTTTCACTCGCTTAATTGCCAGCTTTCTGTCTTTCTCTCGCTGTCTGAGTGGCCTGCAATTGTCCCAATGAGTGTTTGAGGACAGCCGTCAGTCTGTTGGGTTTTAGACGCCTGGACTTTGGCCTGGACAATTGGCATTCGGAATTGACATTGACGCCAAATGAGATTTGTGGCAAAACAATGAAGATCGTTGAATTAATCGGGAGTAGGGTAGAGTATTCTTTCAGCAAGAAGCTGGGCGGCCATTGAATAGAAGCTCCTTTGAAATGAATGATATTTTTTTCCCTAATCGAAACAGCTGCTGGCAGATCTTTTTGTGCAAAGTAATTCCAGCGCTGTGAAACTCTCTCACGTTCATGTCGTCGTCGCGATTGAACCCGAAGTTAACCTTTTTGTGAACTGGTCAAAGTCTTGTGTTGCAGGCCGCCAATGACGTCAGCATGCAATCAACTCTCGGTCTTAGCCATCGCAGCTCTCTAGTCTTTAGTCTTTAGTCTGGGCTTTGGATTCAGCCGCAAACTTCACTCTTCAGCCTCGACTTTGGTTTCATCTCCAGCTGTGGGATTGGATGCCGCAACATCTCGAGAGATGCTTGTCTGCTGTGTGCCTGGCTGGCCAGTGGATGGCGGCTTTGGCTGCTTTTTTGTTATTAATTGACTTTTGAGTTGACTCGCGAGTCGCGACTCTCGGGCAAAATGACAGCGCGCTTAATTTATTGCGTATACGCCCCATGTTGTGTTGTCCCCCGCCGGAAGGTAGGGATAGGGCACCACGGGTGGGGGCACAGGGGCACGGCGGGCACCCACAAGAGCAGTCTCGGAAGCAGACGCTTGAGGAAATTGATCAAGTTTTCCCCACATTGCATTTTCATGGCTCATAAATAAAAGGAAATTGCAACTGCAATGTTCTCAAGATGAAAGTTTCTTTTTTTTTTATTGTTCTTTACTGTTGTGTTTTGTGAGCGGGGCTTTTCTTTTTTTGCTTGGAGGAAATGAAAAGTAGAGGAGAATCGTGTGAGTGTCAGCGTTTTCCCTTCCTTCTTGGCTGTTGTTCTGTCGCTCTTCCCAGTATTTGCATTTTTAGCCGCTCCTTCTCCTTCTCTTCTCTCTCTCTCTGTCTCTTGCTGGGTAATTGCCTCCTTGTTTTCCATGAATCTTAGATCTCCATGCAACAAGCAGCAAGCAGCAGCAGCAGCCTATCGTCTCGTATAATCAAAAGTGCATGTAAATACATATGTGAGAAATTTTAATTACACAGCCATTATCGTGTATATATAAAGATATATCTCTTGTTGTTGTTGCAGACAGACAGAGAGACAGAAAGAGAGAGACCAACAGAGGGAGAGAGAGAGAGATAGGGTGATTAATGAAAAGGAGAGAATGTCATGAGAAATGAGTTACTTGGAAAATGTTGCATAGCTTTTGTTGTTGTTGTTGCTCTAGTTTTTTGTTTTGTTTTCAGATAAACTTGCAACAAGAGAGCTGCTGCATATTTTGTTGTACATGCAACGGAAATGCAACAAATTTTTATGGCCACAACGAAGCAGAGGGAGAGAGAGGGCGAGAGAGATGGAAAGCGAAACTCTGGGGAGAGTCCGGCAGGCTGGCAGGCTGGCTGGCCTCTGGATAAGGCCCGGCCAGGGGTCTATTTATAGAGCGAGAGGCAGCTTTATCCAATTGGGGTTCTGGACGCTGACCATGTCCGGTCTTAGTTGCAGTCTTTAGTGCAGTGGTTAGTGGTTAGTCTTTAGTATTTAGTCACCATTGCAGTTGACAGCAGCCCCAGCAGCAACCATCCAGCCAAGCGAAAACCGAAGCGAAGCGCATGGCCATAGGAATTGGCCATGGTTCTGCCTCATGCTGTGGTTGTGGCTGTGGCTTGGACTTCCACTTACATAGTTGTTGTAGCCGTCTTGGCCTGGCTCAAAGTAGTTCAACCTGTTCGGTGGCTTTGGCTTTGTCCAGAAGAATGTGGCTGCAAAATGTATAGCTCTTTTTGCTTTCAACTTTACTCTACCTCTACGGCTTGCCCCAACCCCAAACCCAAAGCCAACTTCTATGTTCCATCAGCAGCATCAACAGCAGAAGCATCAGCAGAAGCATCAGCAGCTTTCATGCCTCCAATTTGCAGCAAAAGATTTACGCAAAATGTTGCTGAAATATGCACAAGAAGTCACATAAAAACAAGCAAGAAGCAGGGAATTACCTTCCAAGATACTTTTCCACCAAGTAAAAGTCTTTCATTTAGCTGGAGGACTTAACAAAAAAAGTGAGTGAAAGAAAATCCGTTGATCCATTTTGGCACATGTCTGTCAGTCAGCATTCCGTCAGGCATTTCATTCATTCATTCATTCATTCATTCAAACACTCACTCTGGTCTGTGTCAGCCTTTTGTTTTTGAGCGACATCTTCGCTTGCTCTCTCTGGCTCTGTGGGATTCTCCAGTGCCTTCTCCAGATCTCAATTAAGTTTAATGAGCACATGAGCATTTTCATAATTGGAGCAAATTAACTTGAATGGCGCTTCAAAAAAAACAACAGACAGAGCGATGCAGATACAGATAGAGAGAGATGCGCTGCCACACAGCCACTGCCTGCCTCTTCCACTTTATTTAGATCACTTTTGGTACATAGAAGATTCCCCCGGAAGTGTTTGCTCTGTGGGTCTTAAGTCTTCTTTTTGGCTGAGACTGCGACTTGACTTCCCTCTTCTGTTCTGTTGCTTCTGCACCTAATGAACCGCAATTGTCAACTGCTTGCGGGCCGGGCCAGCTGGGCTTGGGCCACAGCTCGCTTGAGCATAACTCTATGGTTCTGTCACGTTTCGAGGTTACTTGGACAGCGGGAAATCAGTCCAAGATTGAATACTCGTATCGCGGGAATGAATACAAAATAACAATAAAGAAGAGCCAAAGCCAAAGAAACTGTTCATCTATGGATGCTGTTGCACACATGTTTCTTGAAATTCTTGGCTTATCTTCGAGCCCCGTTCTGTCTACTCCTCTCTGCATCTGCATCTGCATCATTCTCTTCGTGTGGCTATTTGGGCTGGCGAGACCACTTAACTGTTGGCTGGAACAGTTGGTCAATTAGTTCGTTTCTGGCTTTCAACATGAGCTGCCTGTTCGGGTATTTGAATGCTACCACGACGACGGCCCGCAGCCTCAACTGCGGCTCTAAGGCGGCTGTGGGGGCAAACATTTGTTGGGATTCCTGGCAACGGATCGAGGAATTTTGGGTGAGTGTTGGCTGCCACAGCAATAAGCAACAAGCAACAACAAGAATGGTTTGGCCCCGCCGCAGGTGGCTAACTGTGTCTGTCCAGCCAAGCAGCAACCAGTTTGCAATTAAATGTCGCCGTTTAAATGTGATTTGATTCTTTGCATAACCAAATGCCTTGGCCAATGGGTTTGCGATTGGATCTCGTGATTGGTTCTGCAAGGAGTGTGGACCGGATGGGGGAATACATACTGGGATGAGTGGAGTGTGTGTAGATTGTGTGTGCGCAAAATACTCGTAGTTGATCTATTAATCAAGTGAAATTCCTGTAAAGAAAAGCTTAAACTTACCAATTTGTGTGGCGGTACATAATGTTTTTTTATTGAACAGAACTCACGATATTTATGGAGAGAGTTGCCAGTGATTCTGTGATGGTTATAAGACTCTTTTAGATCAAGTTACCTAAGGTAGCTACTAATCTTTGCTGCAACCGATTCGATTGCCTTAAAGACCTTTAAGGTCTTGAGTTTGAAGTGAAAAGTAGTTGATAGATTCTCCCCTTAAAAGTAACAATAAATAACAATTAATGTGAAGAGTTATTTGGAATTGCGATTAATCAGAGATCATTAAATTGCACCTGAATTACCCCTTTGGGCACAAGAAAGGGGTGCGAATAGAAGAGGTTCAAAGTGAAGAATTTTTGTTAAATTACAAAGATTTCGTCAAGAATTTATAGCTGGAGGGAAGCACATTTCATGCGTGGTTTGCGACCAACTCTAATGATCTCTTGGAGTCTTCCAGCCATTCCACGGGCTGGACCAACCGCTGTTTATGGGCTGCTTTGCTGGTTGGGCGATATGGGGCTACTGCTGGCTGTTGGCTACTGCTTGATGCGTGCATTGCTTACCGCCTGGTCTCGCCTGTCCCTCCACTTGCTGTCCTACTGCTTTCCCATTTGCGGCTGTCTGCTGATTCTCTTCCCACTTCTTCTCTACTGGCTTCTGTAGCTGCTGCTGCTGCTGCTGCTCGCTGCGTTGAAAGTTAAAGTTCAAGCCAACACGAGATGTTGCTCAACTATTTTTATGATTACAACTTTGCGGTGACTCTATGCTAACGGTTTCACACACGCTAACTAGACAGCAAAAAAAAAAATATGTCTATGTACATCTCTCTTCTTTTTTGGCCTTATGTTTTATGCTTCCTGTTGTATGCCGCCAAGTGCGGCATAATCATGTACGAGTATCTGTGGTTCTCTGTATATAATCGTGAGCTTCTGGCCAAGATCACTCAGCTTCTCTCTCTCTCTGTCTCTCTTAGCTATGGTTCTCGGTTCTCGTTTCACTGTTGCGCTGTTGATTTTCCACATTCTGTGCAATGTAACTGTGAAAAGGCATTGCCGCCAGTCGCGTTGCCCGCGTCGCTTGATTTATTCATTTATTCATTCTTTTGCATGATTGCATATTTACATGTGTAATTATCAAGTTTCTGAAGCTTGACGGCAATTTGTTAGCTGATTATATAGACACACAATTATATCCCATACTACATATATCCGACTTCAATTCCATGAATCGAAAGTGTTTTTGTTGCAAGGGTGTGGTGGTGTGGGGTACTGTACTTTGATCTAATTGGATCCACAGTGGAGAAAAAGGGAAAACTGCTTTGATGTTTGACCCACTTGTAACTCTTTGTTTATCGATTTACAAGTGCGAAGAGGGCCACAAGAAAAGTAAGGGAAAAACTAGCAGCTAGAAAAGTTATTTAATCAATAAAAGCAGAAAAAACGGAAACAGCGGCGATGGCACCCACGGGTTAATGTGCTAATTTTGGGGTTTTCGTCACTTGTTCCCCCTCCTTGTGTCAATAGCGATTTGCGGTGCAAAAGAAAAGCGAGTGATAAAGAGTAGAAGTGGCAGAGACAACATGTAAATATAGATTTAGAGAAGCGACTGAGAGTGGGGGTGGGAGTCAGCAATGAGGCGGAAAATCGTTACAGCAAATTAACTGAGAATGAGGGGGAAAAACAGCAACAAGCTGCTTATAAAAATAGCCATGTGGAAAGGGAGAGAAGGAAGGGAAAACAGGTCAGGAGTGGCTACTTTGGCTCCGCTTTTCCCCGAGCCATTGTCTTCTATTTGCCTTTTCCCTTGCCGTTTGCCTTTGAGGTTTCTGCAGCAAGTCAAATGGAATTGCTGCTGAAAACAATTTCCATATGGAAAAGCTGTGGAAAGTGCATGTAAAGTACTCTCTTGGAATGAGTGTGGAAAGGTTGAGAGTGCCCCAAATTTAGAATGACAGTCGGGTGAATGATTTAGCACTGGGAGGTCAATGTGCTGCAACCTGAAGAAAGAGGGCGAGGGAAGAAAACTTGCAACATATGTACATGCATGTATGTACGTATTTGTATCAACGAGTACGAGCATGTACATATCTGCTGTTCATCATGCTGAGAGTAGAGTATGACATTCTCCCTCTATAGATCAAACACAAACAAAGGCGCCGCCAAAACGTTGTCATGCAAAAAACAAGGCATACACACACACACAAACGCAAGATCCATTGCCGGAGGAGGGGGATGGGGCACAGCGGAAGCTACATGCATGCTTTGGCACTGTTATTGGTTGCATGTTGCAAGCACTCGCGGGGGCAATGTCAATTTGCGTCAAGCCCAAGGGCCCCGACCATCGAACATTGTCATCATCCAAATGTCAAATGGGTGCAGCAGCAGCAACAGCAACAGTGGCTGTGGCAGCAACAAAAGCAAGCGCGTCATGCCAGGCACTGTCGATACAGTCATGTCTATAAGTTTGTGTGCATGTTTTCACTGCTTCCACACTGCTTCTCTCTCCCCCCAGAGCACTGGCTTATCAGCTGCATTACGATGTTGCTGCTGTTCTTGTTTGCGTGCCACGTCCGCTGCAGATAAAAAAACGCGTGCTGCTTGACTTCCACTGAAAGGGAGGAGGAGAGCGACTGCTTCCCCGCCCCCACTGCCTCTATGGAATCTGCACTGCAACAAAATATGCAATAGAATTGCATATACGGAGATACAATTGCCATGAAGAAGATGCATTTGGATAGGAATGTGTTCACACACAAGAAATGAGTGTTCTCTTTGGATTACTCATGAATATTCATGAATTACCCAAAAGGAAAGTGAATGCAGAGAGAGTGGGAGCTGTCATAGCTAGCCAGAGGGAAGGAAATCCCTAACTTTCATTAGCCATGGAGCAATTTTAAGTGCCATTTTTTCCAGTGTAAACGCTCTGCTGAGCCGCTGTCTGAGCCACCACCCATTTGCCTATGGCTTCGAAAAAGCAAACCACACAAAGCAAACCCACTCTCAAGTGGTAACAAAATCGTTGCCTCAGCCCCAGCCCCAGTCCCAGATACATACAACCCGCCTTCAGTGCACCAGTGCACCGTGCACCTGTTACCCAGTTATAGCCGTTGGCTCTCTGCAGCAGCAGCATCAGCTCTGTGGCTCTGTAGCTCTGGTCGGTTAGTCGGTCGTTCAAACTGGGTCTCTCTCCTAATCATCGAATACCAAAAACCCAGAAAACAAAAACAAAAGCCAGAGCCAAAAGGAAGCCAACGTTTCTGGTCGAGTGCTCTCCTCCGGGGGGGCCGACAGACTGGCTGGCTAGCAATTGTAATGCAAACAGGAATCCATATTGTGCCACCGATCGCTGCCAGGGGCTGTGCCAGACAGCCGTCAACGCTTTCTGCTTCAATTGACACCCTCTTCGGGAGTTGCAGTTGCCACAAGAGTTACAGTTGCAGTTACAGTTGAAGTTCCATGAGGTAGTCATTACATAAAGACCATTGACAGGGCTCCTGCATCGTTGTACCGCAACAACGATTGTGCAACAGCCCTTTATGATTGCAGACAGCCTCACCATCATCGATACGAAACCCCTAATGCGGTTGCAGTTTTCGATTAGGAATGGTATAATAAACTTTGGGGTTTTCTGTGCTTCCTTCTTTAAACTCTTTCCTCCCCGAACTGAACTTTCGTTCAAGAGTGAAACGATCACTCAGTCAATCTTTACACTATTGATTATCATGCACTGTGCTGACAGCAGCATTTACTCCATGAAGACAGTGCCCTGCCCGTCCCCGTTCTACTTTCCCTTTGAATTCTTTCTTTTCGTTTCGTTTCGATTCATTCGTTGATCGAATGTCACGAGCCCATGAAAATGAATCGAAACGAATCCAATACACGATTAAATTAAATGGAAAACCCACAAAAGAAACAAGCAGACACAACAATGCAATGCAATGCCGTGGAATGGAATGGAATGGAATGAACAAATGCGTTTAATCAATCGGATCAGTCTTCAATCTTGACCCACTGAGCAGAGCGCCCGTGCCCTGGGCAAATGGGTGCCCCAACAGCACATTCCACACTCTGCCACACATTCTGCCACGCATTCCGCATTGATTGCTCGCACGTCCGTGGGTACCATTTAATAAAGAAAACAAACCTCAACAGCAATCAACAATCACAATGACAATCTTCAATCGAATTTAACACTTTTTTCCCTCCAGCAATTTGTTAATTTCTTTATTGATTTTTATTGTCGTTTTTGTGTTTTTGTTTCTGCGATTCTTACGATTGCCGCCTGTTACATTTTGTTAATTGAATTTGACTGACGGTTAAGTTGTGTCTTCCAAGTGAAAGTCAGTCTATCCATCCAATCCTCCTCTCTGACTGGAATCGGGATTGGATATTTGTGTCTCTCGGTTTTCTGCTAATAAACTTTTGTGACATCTGATGCCCCCGCGTGATGATGCCTGATGCCCGGTGCTGGTGTGAGCAAACTTTCGCCATGATTTATTGGCCAGCTTGTTAGTTGAGAGACTCTTCATTATAGCCAGCTTTTTTGGACATTGCCACATTAATCTCGGCAGCGGCGGCTGCGTCTGTAAATAAATATTATTTAAATGCCAGTTTCCAGAAATATTTGTCGTCTTTGGAGAGTCATCAACCTGAACGAAAGACCCTCCTCAGTTGCCACATGTTTGTGCTTCAACTCTTCTTACTCCTACTCTGATCTGCGATCTTCAAGATCTGCTGTGGCTGTCAGGCCCTTGCCTCATGCCACACACACACACACACAAATACTCGTACCGTACTGTATGTACATATGCCTCAATTTGTTTTTTATTTCATTCCTTATATGCCCAGATCCAATCATTCGCTGGTTCGCTTTGTGATCTGATCTCTCGAGGCGGTCAAGGTCAGCGGAATGCGATCCGATTGGCAAAAATAACCTTCGAGAGTCGTCGAGTCCGTCCATCAATGTCTCAGTCGTCGTCGTCGTCACATTTGTGGGGATGGAATGAGCGACAGCCGCGCAGCATAAATGGGAATGGGGAATGGGAAATCCATTCTAATCAATCAATGGACTACGGACATAGACATTCCTTTCTCACCTCATAACCAATCGATGCATCGATGTGGGGAAACAACAGCATAACTATTATCTTAATAAATGCATTTTGTACCATTTTAAATCTGTATTAACTAGATATTTATATAAATCAATGGCGCTAATGGCTGCTGAATGGCGGACGCAGACAAACGGCAAACAATTTGCCATTCCATTTAATCAGACAACATGGAAAAACTAGCACAAACACACACAAAGCACAGCACAGCACAACAAACGATTGATTGGAAATTTTCCCACTAGAGGCGAGGATATTGCGCAAGCGCAGCCGCAGAGCCGCACAGTCGATGTGAAAAGTAAATTAATTTGATTTGAACGGAGCTGGATGGAAAGGCACTCCACTCCTCTCCTCTCCGTCGCTGTCGCTGCAAGGAACGTATTCCATGCGATTATGCAAGCAAGAAATGGGTTTAGGCCACCGGCAAGTGACAGATGGATGGATGTTTATAGGCCAAGATGCAGGACTGTAAAAAAAAAACACCCACATGATCTTATGGCCAACGGCTTCCTGCTGCTGCAACCCTCTCTCTATTGACACTTTTCCACACACACAAACACAAGATATGTGTTTCCATTTGTTTGTGTGGTGCCGCACCTTGAGGCGGGTGAAAGTTTTCCCCCTACCCCTTACCCTTCTGTGGGTGTGACGCAATTCCACTACAAAAAAGCGAATTAAAAACTCAACCGAAATTCTACAAACGCATTTGAAATGAAATTGTTTTAATGTTTAATTAATTTCACGATCGACAAAATTGAGTGAAAATCGAATGCCTGGGCCACGTTGCCAAATTTCACTGTTCAACCTTGTTCACAAAACGTAAGAAAAACAACTTTGTAGTGGAGGAGCAGCCACAGCACAGAAATTAATATAATCGCTTCACATAAAACATTGAAACCAAATTAAATACATGTAGAAATTTGGCAATGCCACGGAAGAAGCGCAGAAAAAAAACCAAAAACCAAAAAGAAGCAACTGAAAACGTACATTTTCAACAACAATTTAACGCTCATTTAAGCCGCAACCGAATTGTGTCTCGGAACTGGGTTTCATTATGTAATTGATGTTAATTTTTTGACAGACGACGAGGAGGAGTAAGCGGAGGCGGAGTCGTTGGGAGAGTAGAGAGTATGGCCGTACAGGGTACAGTGACTTCTCTCTCTTTCTCTCGCTCTCTGCCTGAACTTCACATGCAAATTGGCAAATTTTTCTATGGGTTTTCTATGCATGTTGAGGAGGAGGGTTTACTTAACATTCAAATCTGCTGTCTGCTGCCATCATCGATGATTGCGTTTGGGGGCGTGATTGGCAGCTAACTCGGCCACACGGCAGCCTCTTTTGATGTCTCTTTGCCCCTATTTTTGCTGTTGTTTTTGTATCTTTCGCATGCGTGCGAAAATAAAATCAAAAGTGGAGCGCAGCGCAGCGCTGTTTGTGTTTGTATTGTTGTTTCTGTGTTGTCTGTTTGGTTTCTGTTGTATTGACAAACGGTATTGAAAAGTGTTGCAAATTGCCCCAAAAGAGAGTTACAGATACAGAGGCAGAAACAGAGACAGAGCTAGATAGACGCGATATATTATATCATAACTTTTTTTCCGCTGAGGAGGAAGTGGCTGCTGCCCATATTTGTGTCAGCGGTAAACACTAACGATCTCCTAACGAATGGAGCAGACGATAATTTAAAACCAAATCACTTAAAATTGTCAACCATATCGCGCTCTTTATGGCTAATGAGTTAATGGATCGACTTTTGGAGCTCCACTCTCTGAAGTGAAGTGTTTCCATTCACTATACAATACAGAGATACACTCTCTCAGAAGCAGCAATAACCGTTCTTTCTATGGCAATCTCTCATGTGCTTGCATTTTTGTTTGCATATTCTGTGGGGGAGCGCAGTGCAGTCTCAATTGTCTTATCTCTTGGTCTGCATTTGATCTAGGAGCTTTGCTCCACTCACGCATTGCCCAGACAGACTATCGCAAGTTCTTCATTACATTGCTCTCTCTCGCTCTCAGAAATTCCTCCTTTTGCTCTCTCAGTAACAGCAAAATTAATGGAAAACTACTATGCTGAACACGTCAACTCTCGCTATCAGGCATCACTTTCTGCGTGCTTATATACATATGTAAACATATATGTATGCAGATATTGCCGATCTTTATCCATAAAATCCATTTGCTATTTGCTACGCAGTTTCTTTCTTAAGTAATTAAAATATTTCGATTAATTTCGTTGGCTCAATGTCAAAAGGCATTAAGTGGGATTTTTTCCACTCTTCCACTCGAGATATCTGACTACTGACTGCTCTCTAATCCATACCATGTGTCCATTTCTATTTCCAGGATCAAAATGATAATCTAGCGATACACACAAACAGAGGCATCGATGCGCTGGACAAGTATGCCAATTTTCTACGTGATCGCGTGGCCATAGAAACGGAATATGCCGGCAAATTAAGGTGAGTTTTAACCAATAAACATTTGAATTTATACGGAATTTGGGATCGAAAATTCTTGGGATCTTTTGAAATAAAATATACATTTCTGGGGACTATTTCTCAAGTCTCTGAGCGTCAGGCGGCGCCTCCATTTATGGCCCCAACAAATAGCCAATTAAACATAAATATTTTGTGTGTTTTTTTTTTTTTTTGTGTATGGAGGCCTCACCCATTTGTGGCATGCAGCTGCTGTCAAATATCTCACCAAATTCCAAATATCTCTCTGGGTCTGGGGCTCTCTGGGGTTTATGGAGTTCTCATTAATGTAAAAATCGTAAAGTAAAAAAAAAGCGTCGTGCACTCGCTATACGAATAAGCACAAGGTCGTCCACTCTGTGGCACTTGTGGAAGTGATTGCACTGTCCACGGCATACGGGTTCCGTTCCTGAAATCAATTTTCTTGAGGCTTAAAACGTGTCTTTGTCTTTGTGGCTCCGTGAGACCTTCGTAGAACAGAGAGAAGCATAAAAATAATCGTAAATATCTAAAAGCTAATTGTGTTCATTGTTTGAATGAGTTTTTCGTTTACTGGCGTCGCATTTCAATTGCCGTTGATACGAAACGAGTATATGCAGTAATTTTTATGGAAGGAAAAGAATTTTCGAAAGCCGCACCTCCATCAGACCATCAGGATGGGACGGACCAACCGGTTGCAACCCCTTGAGGCGGCTCTAAATTGCACAATTGAGTGACACCCTCTGGAAGTGAAGCCAACATGATCTGACCACGACCTGCCCCACGCAATTGACACGCGACGCAACTGCCACACCGTCAGGGAGTCCCCTCCCCATTGAGTGCCCCCATGGACATGTGGGGGACTTAATGTGATTAGGCTTGAGTTACTCGGACTCTGACAAGCCCCGCCAATTGCCCAACGAACGAACGAACGAACGGCTGGTGTTGGCGTGGGTCTTCATAATTGTTTAATTTAAGCAAAGATTATATTGCCGGAGTCGCTGACGTTGTCAAGGTGTTGGGGAGACCACAAGACCGAGGCTGTTGGTGGGTTGGTTTGTTGGGAATGCTATCGGTTTCCCACTGCCTGTCTGTCCTCTGTCTGTCCGAGTGTCTGGCAGTTCCCACAGTTCCCCCAATGAGTTGGCTTGATGACTGCCACTGCCGCCACCGCTATGCTACCGAAGCTCTCCGCTGGCTGGGAGTGAACTGTGGCCCCTGTGTGATACCGCTGGAAGCTACCGTCTTGACGTCGTTTTAATGACTTTATCATTACGCGTCTCTAAAGCTCTAGTTGTGGCCTGAAGCTGGCGCTTCAGATATCTGTATATGTTTTTGTATCTGCCTCTGCCTTTCCCAGCAGCATCTATGTACTGCGTTCGTCTACCAACTAGACCACAAAGCAGACGGCAGACCCCCAATGGAAAATGGGGAAAAACTCTATTAATATGCGGAGCGCTGAGTGAAATCTGTAGCTCTTGCGTGTGCGATGAAAAGTATCGTGTTTAATGCAAATGCTCCTCCTCATCTACCACTTACTAGTATTGCGATTATATTTTGTATTTATCTTTCTCTCTTTTTGCATAAACAAAGTTTCACTAATGCCATGATTTTGATTTTGATTTTCCTTTTCTTTGCAGGCGCCTAGTGAAAAATTACCAGCCCAAAAAGAAGGAGGAGGAAGACAATGAGTAAGCACCAAAACAAAAAGTATATTTAAGTTTAATGTTTGTAAACTGTCATGGAAAACTATCGGCAATTTGTTGCATTTTGCTTCGGATTTTGGGCATTATTTGTGGGGCAAGTCTGTCGCTGGGGATCTGGTTCAGATCTCTCAGACTGCTCTAATTGTGCGTGTCGGAGGGACCAGATTCACATCCATTCATTCCTTTCAGTGTGCGTGTGTGTGGTCTGAGAATCTCTCAGTTTTTAATTACATGCCATGCAAATAGTATGCGAATAACTGACATCATGACCCGCAAATAGATCTGCTTGGATGTTGGATTGGGGCTGGGGCTGGGGCTCTGCTCTGCTCTGCGTGGCATGTGTGTAACATGACAATGAAGCCATAGCCAAGTTGAAGTTGACTTTGGTAATGAAATGCCAAGCGCTTGTGCCTTATTCAGTTGTAAAATCCATAAATTTATCCTCCAGCCATATAGAGAGTGCCGCAGCGATGACAGACATACAGACAGCGACAGACATACCGAGGCGTGGGCGTTCTGTGGCGCGTCACAAAGCGCGTGTCCAACTCTGTCAATCTGAGAGCTCCATAAATTGCTTCCCGACAATGGAATGGGCTGAAAGTAGAAGAGTAGCTTGCCAGAGGCGCGAACTGTCGTGGGCAGGGGGCCTTTAGCCTATGGGCTATAGCTTATTGCCACGAATGAACTGACATTCACATGTTCTCTTTATTACAGATTTACATCGATGCAAGCGTTTCGCAATCTGCTCAAGGAAGTGGGCGACCTGGCGGGACAGCGCGAAGTGGTGTCCGAGTCCCTGCAGCTACAGATCATACAGGGTGTGACGCTGCTCTCTAAAACGCTGCGCGATGATCGCAAGGTGAGTGTTGCATGAAATATTACCCTGATTACAGATTATAGTAAATATACAATGAATATCTTTACAGAAATGCCTTAGCGATGGTGCAATGCTGCAACAGAACCTCACCACACAGCTCTCATCGCTGGAGCGGGCCAAGCGGAACTACGAGAAGGCATACAGGGACTCGGAGAAGGCTGTCGATAACTACAAAAAGGCCGACATGGATCTCAATCTGAGTCGTGCCGAGGTGGAGCGCTACAAGAACATCATGACGTCGAAGATCCAGCAGTCGGACGATGCCAAGAACGAGTACGCCAATCAGCTGCAGAAGACGAACAATCTGCAGCAACAGCATTTTAGCATCCTGCTGCCCGCTGTCTTGAGTCGACTGCAGGAGCTGGACGAGAAGCGCACCCGTGGCATACGCGAGTTCATCATTGGGGCAGCGGAAGTGGAGTCCTCGGTGGCACCCATCATTGCCCGCTGCATGGAGGGGATTGTCAAGGCGGGAGAGTCCATCAACGAGAAGGAGGATTCATTCAAAGTCATAGAAAGGTTCAACCATCAATCAATCCACTCGTATGTGATTGCATTTCTAATCTTTGTTTTCTTTTCTGTTCTACAGATACCAATCGGGTTTCACGCCCCCAACGGACATACCCTTCGAGGATCTGTCCAAACTCGATCCCGACTCCTTACAGGATCACTACAGCAATTCCATGTCGAACCACCTGACGATGCGAGGCACGATGAGTGCCAACAAGATCAAGAAACGCGTCGGCATCTTCAACATATTCGGCAGCAACAAGGTGAGGGGATCCGTGGCCGATTCTCGGATAGGTTTATGGCTGTTGTACCATCGTTTTAGCCTCGTTTCTGCCTGAATCTCTCTCTCTCTCTCTCTGTCTGTCTCTCTATCTTTCTTTCGATGAGAGTTTTCAGTTTATCCCCCCACACATGTCCGTTCCTTTCAGTGCACCCAGAGCCTCTTGAGTTGAGTCGCTTCGTGATCTTTTAGTTCCTAAGTTGTCTATCCATAAGTCGTAGGCCTCTGTTATGGTTTATGTGTGGTGTGTGGCTCTCTCTTTATAGTTTACTCATCCAGTGTTCTATCTCTTTTCCGTTCTATCTCGAATCGATTACCATTTACCACTTTAATTTACACCTGGACCATGGTCTCTGTCTGTGCCTCTGCTGTAAGTACCAAGAGTCCAGTCCTACAGGCCAGGCCGTATTTCCTCGTGTTCGTTTCGTGTCATCCCTCACCCCACAAAACTGATTCCATATACTCGCTATACATACCCGCGCCATTTCCCACATTGATTGTCTTCCCGTTTGCATATGA
The DNA here is from genome assembly GCA_018150885.1 of Drosophila tristis. Taxonomy (NCBI): domain Eukaryota; kingdom Metazoa; phylum Arthropoda; class Insecta; order Diptera; family Drosophilidae; genus Drosophila; species Drosophila tristis. The sequence goes on from JAECWT010000264.1 coordinate 3,326,842, forward strand.
ATTGCCATCCAATCCATGTTTTCTGTCTCTCATTTATTTACTAATGTTTTTGTGCGCCAACGCTTTGATTTTGAGTTGTTTCCCGCCCTATACGCACCCAGATAAAAAATACCCACCAACAAAAAACCGAAAGCTTCTTTGATAACACTCTGCAAAAATATTAATTGTATTAACTCTTGATTTCCATTTTCGTTGCTGCCATTCGATTTTAAAACCGAATCCAAAATGCTTTTACTCACACAAAACACACACAAACAAAAACACTCAAATTGCAAAAATAAATATGTATTTGAATATGAATACTAAATCAATTCGCTGCCAATAGCAACGGCAGATAATTGAAGCCTGTATCACGATGAAGGTATGATGAATCTTTCAGCTCTAACTACCCCTAACTAAACTAAATAACTAAATAAATAACACCAAACCAACTAATTTACTAGTTCTAACTAAGCCTAGCCTTAACTAGCCTACCATTTACATATGATTGCTCTTAATTACAACACTCTATCCACGCTATCAACTAATCACAACAGCTAACCAATCACTAGTCACTAGCCACCAGCCACTATCGACTGTCGTTCGTTTTCCATTAATTAATAATAATTATAGCAGTCTCTGAGCAAAACTTTCACTTTAAAGTTTAAACGATCGGCATATTCTTAGTTCGAGCTCTAAAAATAAACAAGCTACCCATTAAACAAGTCGAAATCTTTAAGAAATGTCTTAGCTACTAGCACACTCACACATTATCCATGTTACCATCATTTCTAATTGTAATTTTGATTATTTTTACGATTCTTTGAGTTTTTCTTTGATTTTTGTATGTGTCATTAGCTCTTTTAAGAAATTCCTACGCATGATTTGGATGAATGAATGCTCCACCGATTAAATCTAGAAGTTATTTTCCCATTGTCTTCCATTTGCATAATTTATTTATACGTTTATTTTGTTGATTGTTTGATTGGCGCCTGTTGCCTTTCTTTTATCTGATCTTCTGTTTTACTCACTGCGTGCTACTACCGTTGCTGTTGTTATTGTTGTTGTCTTGTGGACGTCTTGATGTCCGTTTATTCATTCATTTATATCCATATCTGTGTCGCCTAATTCTCTTAACTAATCACGTGTTTTAATCATCATTAGAACTCCCTAACTGCGGACGGACAAAAGGAGGACTTTAGTGATCTGCCACCGAATCAGCAAAGGAAGAAGCTTCAGGCGAAGATAGTGGAGCTGCAGCAGAAGATTGCACAGGAGACGAATGCCCGGGATGGCCTAATGAAGATGAAAATCGTCTATGAGACGAACTCATCGCTGGGCAACCCGATGACCGTTGAGGGACAACTGAACGAATCGGAACATAAGCTGGAAAAGCTGAAAATCGATCTGAAAAAGTTTCAGGGCTACTTTGAGAGGGCCAATCAGGCGCAGGTGGCCAACAATAGTCCGCAGGCGAATCGAAATCAATTACAGAACGGACACCGAACATCGAGGTGAGCTGCGACCGAATAAATTATATCCCATAGCTCTGATGTATTGATCAACTAATCGTGATCTTTCTGTTTTATTCACCTGCAGACATTCCAATGGCAGCGCCGATGATCATCACGACGAGGGCGATGACCAGCCTGACGATGCTGGCAGCTTAAGCAGGTCAGGTTCTGAGGATAATGTGGCGCAAATACAAAATGGGCATAATAATAACAATAACGGGTACACTCATAAGTCTACGTTCAATGTTTATACATCTATATATCTTACCCACAACACATACATACATACATTATCGTAGCATTTATAATTTGGCATCCCATTCTGTACATTGCTCATTGCACTTATCCTTGGTTTCGGTTCCGTTCCCATTCCCTTTTTCGGTTTATCATTTTACAAGAAATAACATCCAGAATGAGCACACAAAAATATGCCACAATATGCCAGCGATACAAAATTTAAAAATGAATCTGCTCTGTTTTCTAATTTGTAGTTTAAAATTATTGCTTTTATTTTTGATTTCGATTTTTGATTGCTTTACACCGAACATTACAACACTTAATAATGTTGAAATTGCAACTTCTTCAAATATTTCGTTTCATTTTGCCTTTTCCATGGTGAAATCCAGCAGTTCGGCAAGTCCCGAGAGTGGTCTGGGCACGTCGCACACATCCCTGCCTGGCTCCGGACAGGGAAGCGCCAACGAGAATGCCATTGGCGAGGATGCGTTCTTTGAGACGGAGGTGGAGCCCCTGCAGCCACTGGGCACATGTCGAGCCCTGTATCCCTTTGAAGGTGAGTTGTGATTGACTCATTGATTGGAACACTGAACATCTTTCTGTCTTTTTGAACAGCCTCCAGCGAAGGAAGCATACCCATGAACGAGGGCGAAGAGCTGCAGGTGATTGAGATCGATCAGGGTGATGGCTGGACGCGAGTGCGGCGTGCTAACGATTCCAATGGCTGGGACGAGGGCTTTGTGCCCACGAGTTACATCGAGTGCACGCTCTACGCTTAGGCTTAAGAACTTATGGGCGGGCAATCAGCCAGGCGGTTTTAAATGTTAACTACTCAGCAACACTTGCATATGTTCCATTCATTTTGTGTACTTTTGTCATAACTTTGCGTTCTGTCAGACAGCCATAACACTGCCCATACTCCCCCCACAAACACACACACACACACACACACTACGCACAACCATGTACATTTTGACTTAAGCTAAGTTCGACTCCCATTAATCCTCGGTTGCTTTGTATATTTACTTTGATTTTAAACGTCAATGAATGATCTTATGGTAGTGCAAGCGATATCATACTATACCATACTATAGTCAAATGCACCTACGAGCAGACCTCACCTAATTGTAAGCACCGCAACGTAACTTTTCCCTCTTCACTGCAACAATCATGATTACACCTATTTATATACATATATATGAAATCAGATTTATATGGCACTTGAATATGTGAGAACATGATGAACCAAATTGAAACTTGACTCGAAAATAGGATTGTGAACATATTTCAAATTAATCCACATTATTTCGGAATGCGTTTATGATACATATTTTCATTTACGGCCTTGGCCTCGGGAGCATCTGCCGCTCTTCGCACTGACCAAGAAGAGGGGCAGACTGCGTTTCTGTCGAATTGTAGCACTAAAACTTTGGTAAATATGCAAAGATCAGAGTGGGAGATGAAGAGAGAGTCGCCCCCTAGAACATCGACTATACAAGAACAACACCCATTCATACAGACACACACACACACACAACTCAAGGATAGGTATAGCAACAGTTATGGCAATCCTGCATGACATGCGGCATATGCAATGCGAAAGCGAAGAACGCGCTAGCTTGTTTATATAAATAGAAACATTTGTACATTTTACTTTACACACTATGCATAATGCCTAATTTTAGTTTGAAGATAACTTTGTATTGCCTAATTTTAGTTTGAGATAACTTGTATTGCTCTTTGCCTTGTACATTTTCACACATTATGCTTAATCCTATGCGCATCGAAGGAAGCGAGAGCGAGAACCAGATTGATTTGAATAATGCAGCAAGTAATTATGTTTTAGGGACTCCTAGACGTTTAAGCTCACAACATTTAAGGCTTAAGTCAAAAGCAAAGCCGGGCGGCGCTGCATTTGTTATGTTCAACGCCACTTTGCAATACATTTATTTATAATTTACGAAAAAAATGCTACCGTCTAATGGTAAACCACAATCAAAAACAAAAACAGGCCGACAAGGCAGAGTGAATTAGATTTTTAGTTAGGTATTCAACAGCCTTTTCCATGTGTATTTTCTACCTTCATTTCGCATAGAGATAAGTGTGCATACCACTGAAACTGATGAATTGTGTTCCAAACAATTCCAAAATTCTTAAATTTATCTAATTTTAAATTCGAACCGAAACAGGCACATACGTATTGCGTGAAAATTGAAATGAATAATGAGTTTAAGTGACAAAATACGGTATATCTATGTGAGAAATGTCAGCGTAATAAAAATAACTCAAATAAATTGTGTACATTATTTACATTCTCAAATTTTACATTCTGCAGACTAAGTTTTTATGATAAAGCAAACTTTCAGCACGTACTGAGGAAAAATAATTGTTACGACTGGGGAAAATATCCTTGATCCTTGACAAAGACAAATCAGGGATATAGCCTGACGGCACTTGGGCCGGGGTATGCTCGCCCAACCGGGGTTCATTGAAATTTATTTGATCTCTGGATGTGGTAGCTGAAAGAAAAGGTTTCCTGGATCAAGAATAAGGCGACACGAGTAAGGTGGCAAAAGTAGGTGGTTATTTTTTATTGATCTTAAACGGGCTCGGCCTCGAGGTCTTCCTTCAGGGTCGTCAGGGCCGCACGTGGCTACTCGAGGCGTGCAGGTCGCATCCGGATAGGATACGGTCGCTGGCGTAGATCGGTCGTGGAGGATAATGCGCTCCAGGGAGTTAACATGGAGGTGTGTGGAGGATGATGCGCTCCGAGAGCGAGATGCGTTGCATTTCGAGAGAGAGATGTGTTGCGGAGGATAATGCCCTCCGGGAGAATGTGATGGGTTGACGATGGACGGAGTATATTTGTGACGCTGGGCGTCAAAAATAGAAACAATTTTTTTAAATTAAAAAAAAAAAACAAAATAATTATTTTAATTTTTAAGCTGACTGATAAGAAACGAAAAATTATAATTACTCGTTGACAAAAGCTGATTGATATGATTTTTTAAAAATTATGGTTGCTCGCTGACAAAAGCTGACTGATATGAAACGAAACGGGTATAAGTAGAGTCGCGTCTCCAGAATCGAATCACACGTTCCTTCTCGTTTTAAATAAAACCAACCCCCAAAAGTATTCCATGGTTTTTAAATCTATTTGACGTGCTTTTAATGCCGTTTCTCGTCCGCTCGATGTGCCACAGTGATCGAATAGAAAGCATGGAAATGGCATGATATTCTCTAATTTGCTAAAAGAGTAAATAGTATTCAAAAAGACACAGCGATTTTTATTAAGCATTTTATTTGGTTATTCGTACGCGTGTGGTTTACAATACAATAATGTTCTTTTTTTGGTAATATTTCTTGTATGTTTTTAACACAAATATTATTTTATTTATATCCCATTACAGTGGTGATGTTAAAACGTTTAAATCCTTTCAATAATTCGGTATTTTGACGAATACACGCAAGATGTGCATTACGAAAATTAGCGATACGCGTCCTGGGCTGTTTTGAGTGGTAGGTTCAAGTGAATAATCGCCATACTATATTGTTCGTACATGTGGTTTAAATTTGATCTATGTATGGTTTCTCAAATTGTATATTTATGTATATGTCAATGTTAAAATATGCAAGCGTAAAAATTTGCTTGGTTCTTGTAAAAAAATGAGACTTTAAAAGCATTTCACTTTCCAGGCTTTGACTACTATTTCATTACGTCCCCGTTTACACATGCTCTTGTATAATTGCTTAAATTAAACTACAATAATAAGCGATTCATTTAATAATATCCTTCGTACATATACATAGATAATAACTACATCAAATTAAAAGCAAAGGTGTATTCCATTACGACGCTGCAGCATAAAGCATTCGCTTTTATTTAATTTTTAAACATTAAAGCCAATAAGAAAATGCGTTGAACAGCTAGTGCCTGTCATATTCATATTCATGTTTGCGATTTTATAGTTTTTATAAATATATAAAATATATATATTTGCATTTAAAAACTCGGGTATGCAGCTCAATATCATTAAAAATGTGTGTGTATGTAGATGGAAAATGTCAAATTGTCTAGTTAATTATTATGCTGTACGCTTTTCGGTTTTCGATTTGAAATCGGTGATGTACATAGCTGGTGAAGATGCTACAGCTGCCCATCCAAAGAGTACTTCATCGATTTGTGTTTCCCCTAGAAGTTCGCCTTGTCTGTAAGATTAGAAGGAGAAGAAAATTGTTTAATATTACGAATGCTGGCATGGGACGGGGCGGCGAGTATTACTTTTATCTTTCAAAGTTGAGCTCTGCTTCTATATCGAAGACCAAGTAAAGACACAAATAAAAAAGAAATCAAAGAACATAAAGCCGCGAAGCCTGGCCTCGGGATGCTTACCTAGCCAAATATTCTATGTCTCTGTTCAAGCCCCATTTTCATATACGTCTAGGTATGTACGAGTATTCTCTCTCTCCCATCCTGCGCCACTGGCCTTACTGGCCTTGCTGCTGCTTCTTCACTTGGTCGCCCTCATCCTCGACCACCGTGGACTCGTCGTGCGACCAGAAACTAGCAGACATTTGCGACGACGACATGGCACCCACACCAGGGAACGAGTCTTCCATGAGCGTGCTGGAGGCACAGCTCGTGATGCTGCCGGACATTTGCGAGTTGCCTGCGCTGGTCTGATACGTCGCAGTGGTGCCAGCCGAGCTGGTCGTCTGCTCCACGCAGAGGTTCAGGGAGTCTATGGACACGTCCTTCGACATGCCGCTCTCATCCAGAGGCAGTTCCTGGACACCGCCGCCTACAGTCGTTGTGGTTATCACCCGCGTCACAGTGTGCTCATGCCCATCGGCATCAGTGCTGGTAGTGGTGGTTGTGGTGGTGGTCGTCAAACCATCTCCCAGTGTGACTCCTCCGCCGCTGACAAACTTGGTCATCAGATCGAGTTGCTCGTCACCGAACGACTCGATGCTCTCCTGGCGCGAGTGGCGTTTATCAATCTCCAGGGAATCAATGTCGGATCGCGTGGTGGCATCCTTTGAGATGTCAAAGCTCTCAATGCTGCTGGTCATCATGTCGTGGCTCTTGCTGATCTCCATGCTATCTATGCTGTCCTTTTCGGAGTCTTGACTATCGATCTTTGACTTGGTCTCCAGCTCAGTGCCGGCTAGGTCGGCCATCTTTACCGATGCCGATCCCGGCTTACTGTCACCCTCCTCCCGCTCCAGCTTCTGCTTGAGCAGGGCTTCAATGTTTTCCGCTTGGCCCGAGGGCACCACTTCGGTGCGGGTAACTGTGCGGGTCACCTTGGTAACCACCATGTTGCCAGCGGCTCCTTTGTCGCTGCCATTCGATTTGTTCGACTCGTCGGATCGTGAGAGCAGCGCCGCCTCCTCCCTGGCCTTGATCTCAGTGAGATGGGCTTCAATGCAGGCATTCTCCAGACCCTCGAACTCCTTTAGACTGGATATGGACACATCGTCGCCGGGCGCAGTTCCACTTCCACTGTGTCGGACCACGTAGCGACGTGTGAAACTGCCGTTGCTCGAGTCCGTGGAGCCCTGGTGGGTGCGGTTGCGGTTCTCCAACGAAATGGCCTGCTCCAGGGACTCGAACTCCTGCAGACTGCTCATGGACACATCGTCGTGCTCGCCGCGGGAGTGGTACCGTCGCGCGGCCATCACATCATATTCGGGTGTGCTCGAGAATGAGTCCTTGAAGCTGCTGATGCGACTACTGCCGACCTCAAACTCCCCATCCTCCTCCTTAATGTCCTCCAGCACGCCGCCAGTGAGGTCGTAGGGATATCGCAGCTGGTTGTCCGTCAGCTGCATCTCCACCCACCGCTTGTTGGCTGCCGCCGTATCGCTGGAGTCGCTCTCCTCCTGCTGATCGCTGCTACTGCTGGCGCCCGTGGGCGGACTCTCCTCGAACTCAAAGTTGAGATCATCCTTGTACAGCTGGGATCCCAGCTTGGGGTCCGCGGGGGCCGACTTGGTGATGATCTTCTCAACGTCAGAGTCGTGCTTCTGCTCGTACTTGATCGGAGCTATCTTGATGCTCTTGCCGCCGAGATCCACTTCGTTGGCCTCCTTGGCCACCTCCTCAATGATGACGAACTCGTCCGATATGTCCGGCTGCTCGACCATTTCAAAGGAGTCCGGCGAATCGGGGGCTTTGCGATCATCATACTCCGCACCGACCTCGGCACGCTTCAGCTCCTCCAGTTTCTGTCTGTACTGTTCCTGGACTCGTCTCTGGAAGTCCTGCTCCTTCTCTTCGGCCTTGGCCTTTTCGTACACAGAGGTATCGCTTGCCTTATGCAGCTCCTCCTCGGTGCGCACTTTGTACAGGGACTTCTCGGGGAAGTCATCCGCCTCCTCTTCCAAAATCGGCGACTTCACGTCCTCCGTTACCATGATGTCGGGTATTTTCGAGTAGTCCTGCATGTTCTGTGAGGGACGACGCTCCTCAATCATGGCTGCCTCGGCCTCCAGCTCCTCGGTCGCGTCTTCCACTATGATCTCTGCCACCAGCTGGGACGGGGTGAACGGACGCTTCTCCAGCTCCGCACTGTGGTCCATCTCGGCAGCTGCCTGCTTCTTTTTCTTGCTCTTGCGCTCCTTGGGCGAGCGGAATTGGCGCGCATACTCGGACTCGTAGGGATCCGTGTCCGACTCACTCTCCGACTCCTTGCCCTCGCCGAGCAAAGCCACCTCCTTCTCCAGGTTCTTCAAGGCATCGCCAGAGATGCTCTCGTTCCGCTTGTGGCCGCGTCTCTTCGACTCTCCGCCCGGCGGCGTACTAGCGTTCGAGTCCTGCGGAGAATGCTCTTTGCTCTCCATCTCCAGCATGAATGTGGCATCCTCCGGCACGGAGGCAGAGGGCATTGGTTCGTCGTGTCCATATTGGAAGCCCTCGATGCCGGTGAGCGACGACGAGCCTGCCGAGCCGATAATGTCATCAAAGTTCTCCACCACGGTGTCAATGTTGGAGGTACTGGACATGCTGACCGACAGAATGCTGCCCTCGTCCAGGCTTGAGGCCAGCTTGGAGTCGTCAAAGGACCGCCTGGGGTCGCCGTGATACAGCAATATGTCCTCGGCCCTCTCGCTCTCACGGGGACTATCGGCCTTGCTGTCCTCCATTGGATAGGCCAGGCCCCAGGTGCGTTCGGCCTCTTTGGGCTTGGGATACTCTTCGATTTGGATTGCCTCGATGGCCGGCTGTTCATCCGCCTCTGTCTTGGGCTTGAAAATCATCTCCTGGGATCGCTTCATCAAGCTCTGCTGCTCGTTAGTCGGATACGAGGAGCCTGGCAGTTCTACGCTCTCATCGCTGTCATCATCGTCGGCTTGCAGGTCACGCAGGCGACTCATTTCCTCCGACTCGAAGGGATCTGCCTCCGCTGAGGAGGCCACCAATGTCTCCGACAACTCGGACACATCGATACTGGCCAGATTGGCCGAAGTCTCCGACTGCGAGTCGAAGCTGCGCATGCTCTCGTGCGAGCTAATGGTCTGGCCACTGCTGCTGCTGTTCAGAGTGCTGAGTGCACTCACGTACTCGGTGCCCTCGCGACAGGTGGAATCGCGAGCAGTCTGGTATTCGCTGGAGGTGCCGGTGCCAGTGCCAGTGCCAGTGGCGGTCAGTAGGATGTCCATGTCGGAGGACAGGGGTCGACTCTGGGTTTTGTCGAAGCTCTTGTGGTAGCTCTCGCTGGAGCTGGAATTGTCTACGTCGGGTATGGACCAGCGGTTGGTCGAGTCCGGCGATGACTCGGTCCTCAGCCGATGCACCACCGCATCGACCGGCCGGATGGACTGGTCCGATGTCACCTCCTCGAAGCTGCTGGTGGTGATGGACTTGTCGGCAGCAATTTCCTCCGCTACCAAGCTGGCAGTGGTTAACTTTTCCGTGTAGTAGTCCTCCATGGAGCTAAAGTCCTCTGCCGTCTCCGTGGATATAAAGCCAAGAGAGGCCTGCTCTTCTTTCGCCATATGCTCCTCCATCGAGCTTAGTTCTTCGGCGGTGCCGGTGGAGACGAATCCCAGGGATCCGTGATCGTCACGCCTCTCCACGCGTCCGAACACGTCTTGAGCATAGTGCGCCATGGCCGCCTGCTTGTTCAGGGTCTCCCTGATTGTGGTATCGAATAGGCCCTCTGGGGGCTGGGTACTGTCCAATGTCGACGTTTGCATGTCGGGTATGCCGATGAAGGACGATATATCTTCGCTCTCAGCACCGGTGGCAAAAGCGTGTGGCATTGTCTCGAATTCGAAACCGGCTGGCGATTTTTCGTTGAATTTTCCGTCCCTTTGATCAGTCTTGGCTGAATCTAGGGAGTCCTGGGGTTCGAGACTGGCTTCACTGGCCAGCGATTCATCCACGATGTCTGTTCCGGTGGTGGCTTGCTGTTGCTGTGGCGAGTGCACCACCTTAGGCTTGCCCGCACAGGGGATTTCCTTCTCAGAAATCTCCCACTCACTCTTCTCCAGCGGCAGTTCAAACCGTTCTGTGGAGGATATTGTGTTCACTATTTCGGGAATTTCCTTGCCGGACTCATCGGGGTCTTCGCTGCTCGAGGGCGCTACCTCTATGATTGCCCGACCACTGGAGCCGGTGGACGTGGTTAGGCTCTCCTCCGTTGTTACCTTGGTGAGAATTGGCTCACCAGCCTTCTCCTTGTCGGCATTCTCAAACTCTAAGATATCGTTTCGGGTCTCGGAACCCTGCCTGACTATCTTGCTATCCACGGCCTCAGCATCGTCACGTTTCATCGTCACGTACTCCTTAAACACGTCATTGGTTTCGTCCGAGTCCACGGACACCTCCTTCATCAGCGATATGTCCTTGGCGTCGATGCCAATGTCCGTAGCGGGCTCTTCGTCCTGGGGTGTGTTACCGGCTGACTTCGCTGTGGTCTTGGTGATGACATTCCGGCTCGATTCGCCGATATAAAAGCTGGTGGTCTTTTCGGCAGCTTCCGACTTCTCAGTGTCGGCATCGTCCACTGATATCTCGCTCGTCGGCTCGAAGCTCTCCGTGTGATCCTCAGAGGCTGTGGTGGTGGCGGTTGTGGTTGTGACCACATCACGCAGCTGGGATCGAATGGACAGCTCTGTGGAGGGCTCGTCCGTCTTGGAGAGGTCTTCCGTAAACTCAAAGCTTCGCAGGCTAATGCTGTCGGACTGTTCGGCCAAGGCGGCCAGATTCTCCGATGGTTCCGTATGCTTGATGGGAGCGCGTGGCTTCGGGACTGGTGCGGCGGCATCAAAACTTATATCGATCGGTATGTCGGGCTTTTGCACATGGCTGGGGAGCGTGGTGGTGCTGCTGTCGATGTCGGTGCTGGGGCCGGGGCCTTCGGAGACGGGGGAGCTGGCTTTGAGTACTCGTGGCTTTGGTGTGGGTGTGTCGTGGCTGGTGGTAGTAGATGCTACCGCCGGCTCATCTGTTGTTTCTTTGTCTGTGGCGACTGTGGCTGCCACAACGGCCGACGGTGGTACGGGAGTGGTTTCACTTGAGATTGGTAAATCGCCGCCTGTTTCTACAAAACAATAGGTGTGAAAACAAAAGCAGTTTTAAAAGTGTTGTGAAAGTCGAGAACAAAAGATGAGACAGAGCAAACACAATCGATTACGATTATAGAGGATAGGAAAGAGGAAACAGGAAACAGTAAACAGTAAACAGAACAGGGTGAATTAACAGAGGTTAATGCATTCGAGTACGAGTACGAGTAGGAGTAGGAGTAGGAGTATATGTATGATTGTTGATTGGTTAGCATAAGATACGAGTAGATAGAATGATGATAGATAGATAGATAGATAGATAGATTGATTGATTGATTGGTTAGATAGGTTCATAGAGATGGAAGTAGAGTTAGAGTGAGGATGATAGATGATTCGACATGCATATTTCCATATGAGTTAACATGAGTACAAACTAAACCAACAACTGAATACGAATGGGATAAATGCAATTAGAGCTCAACTTGAACAAAAAGTCATTATTGGCCGCCACTTCGACACCACTTCACACACACGCACACACATCTAGATTCTAGAGGTATGCTGTCTGTACGCTCTACACGCATCAGCAATGGATCAGCAATACGATACTATACTAAATACTGTATGTATGTACATTATGAAAGCATTGGTTATTCGCATTTGCTTATGATACCTGCGGTCAGCTCTTGAATGTCATTGTCGGGGGTTATCTGGCTCTGGGCCATATCGGCCATTGTGTTGGTCGTAGGCGAGACGCTGTCGTCCCAGCTGAGCTTGGAAAAGTCACCCTGCAGGGCACTGATCTCATCCTCGTGCACAGCCGACTCGAAGGCCTCATCGAACTGCGCACTCACATCGTCCATGTCAGTGGATAGCTTCTCAATCTTGCGCTCGATGCGTCTCGTACGCGTCGCCTCTGATTCGTCTTCGGTTTGATCTTGACTAGACACTACAGGTACTGGTACTGGTACTGGTTCTGTTACTGGCATTGTTTCGGGTTCGGGTTCGGGTACGGTTTCTGGTACATGACACATGGCAACGGGAATGGGAGCAAACAATACGGGAGAACGGTTATAGCCAACGGACTAAGCAACAGAATGGGTTATAGTAGTAGCAGTTCGCCTAGTGCCAGCAACGATCCTATCTTCTAGTATTCTATCGTATGACTAGCGCAAAGCTCTAAGACTCTACACGGGATAGTATGTATGTTACCTTTTGCCGTTGATGAGGTTGTGGCAGCAGCTTGGGAGTGCGAATGCGACTGCGCCTGTTGCTGTTGCTGCTGGTATTGAGTGGTTACTGTGGTCGTGGTCGTGGCGGCTATGTTTTGGACATGCAAGGGTAAGTGTATTTGCTCGTCGGTGAAGCTCATGTTATCATCGAATGACTTGCCCGACATGGACTCGATTGTGGGCGATTTGATGACATCAACGCCGTCAATGTCGTCGCATGTGATGGCATAGTTGTCACTCTCCGAGTTGTATTCCTGCTTAACGAACTCGTGGCCATTGGCCTGGTGCTGCTGGTCAATGCCTTGGCTCTCAATGATCTCAACGCTCTCTTCGAGCACGCTATCCACCAGGATAGTGGCTTCCTCGCGAATGCGTGCCACAAGATCTGCACCATCATCATCAGCATCAGCATCACCATCACCTCCACGGCCACCTTCACCACCACCAACTTTAACATCACCTGCAAGACAATTGCACAGATTCATTGGTAGATAGGTAGAAATAGGACAGATAGAGATACAGATCGGATGAGATCGGAAAAGCAAGCTGGGAAATCATGAAGAGCATGAGAAGCGCGTGGAGAGTGGAGTATGTGCGGTTTAAGGTTAGCGTGATGTGATAGCAGATACCAGATGCGATATACGAGATATATGTTTATGAGATATACGAGATGGCGGTGAGTGGTGGATTGGTGAAGTGAAACGTGAGATCTTTAGCATTTAGCATTGAGTCGAAGCTGGTCAATTGGTTGTCTCAATGAGCTTTAATTGCATTTTGTAAACTAATAAGATTTAATTACTCAATGAAGCATTATGGAATGTTTGCCAACAACACAAATACGAGTATTTACTACATTTACATACATAGAATAGTTGGGCATTACTTACCGATTTCCTGTGAGCTCGTGTCGGTATCCAGAATGGATGTGTCGATTAATTTTTCCTGAAGGGTTTCTGCAACAGACAGGACAACGATTAGACACATTCAACTGATTGTGGGCATAGGAAACACAAAAGTGACCTAGGGGCTACATTAATTTACGCTACAAACGAAATGATAATGGAATGATTTACACACACAACTGATAAGGCAAGTCCATAAGGCAAAACAAAAACGGATTCCAAAGAACGTTTCTGTTAGCGTTAGTACGTGGCTAGTACCACTAGGAAGAACAGTGTATTGTCAATGTTAGTTGAGCTTTGGTTGGTTAGTATGTGGCAACGGTTAGTATGGCACGGGGCACAGACACGGGGCAGAGGGATGGTGGCAATGCGAGTTGGGATCAGGCTTTTTTCTGCTTTTGCTTTGAGTGTGGCGTGGCGTGGCGATAACTTGAACGAAAATGCTTGGTATTTGTTGTTGGCTTTACTTACAAAATGCTTGAGTTTGAGTGTGTGTGTTGGGTTAAGTCAGTAGGACTGTCGTATCAATGAGCACTTATGAACTATTGTTGAGATGGCTTTTTATCAACAGCTGGCACCGTATCGCAGCGGACCAGGGCGGCACGGAGAAGACACTAGTTGCCTCCTCGAGCGGCTGACTCGTCGGACTCCACATACTCAACGTCAGTATGGGCGTCACGAATCATGCCTTTTATGTGCAGCTTCTCGGACTCGCTGTTGAAGCTGCGGCCACTCTTCTCGTGCACCACGGTGTAGCTCTCATTCAGCATGTCGTTCAGCTCCTTGCTGTCGCTGTTCGCCACTAGGATGACTGGTGGCTCCTCGAGCCCGTCTTCGGCCTCCGACGGCAGCTGAACGTCTTCGGTGTCCGTATTCTGCTGGCTCACCACATCCCCCTTGAGTAGGCGCATGTGGAGCGGCTGGAGCTTGCTCTTGTTGCACGGTGGGGGTGGTGGTGGATCGGAACTATCGGAGATATCGGACACATCGTCAGTGGATATGTCTTCTGCATCGGTGAGTTTGTTGGAGTGGTTCGAACCCGAACCCTTGGCCTGGTGCTTCAGTTGCTCCACGCGCTTCACTCCAGGGGGCAGGTCGCACTCACTCAGGTCCATGTCCTCGCAATCGGTGACGCCCTCCTCCTTGGCCTTGGCCACATCCAGCAGTTTGTTCTTGCCTTTGCTCAGGGTGCGTGTCTTCAACTTCTTGCGACGGTTCGTCCCGGCCACGAATATTTCCTCCACATCGGTCACGGACTCGGCATTTGAGTGGACCTCCAGGCGTTTGTTCTGCTGCTGCTTCATCAGCTCATTGGACACGATGACCTCATTCTCGATCAGACCTGGCCCGCCGACCGCAGCCTCTTCAGCGACTGAGTGACTCAGACTCCAGTCTTCGGCGCACGAGTAGTCCTCGGAGTCCGTGTGGACGGCATCTTGTAGGTGGTTGTAGATGCCAAACTCGTAGTTGCTGTCCATGGGCATGACATTTGTGATGGTGTCTCCGTTCTTGTCCTCCTTCAGCTGCACAACCTCGCGATGCGGCAGCGGCAAAGCCTCGGGCGACACTGCTGTGGCTTCCGGCACAGTGCTGACTAGCGACGAGTCCTCGCACCACATGTCCTCAATGTCGGTCAGACAGGTGCCATCGTCGCCAGCAGCCAGGATGACGGCACGTGGGATGGGCTGCTCGTCGTCCTCCTCATTGTCGAAGCTGTCCTCCGCTGCCGAGTCATCGATGCCCTCAACGTCGGTGAGCACCTCCTCGTGCACGGCCGCCGGTTGGAGAAAGTGGTGCTGCCCAGGCATGGGTAATGTGGATTTGGAGTTGCGGCGGGGCTGGCCTGTGACGCTGAAGAAGGCCACATCGATGGGATAGCTGCTTTCACTTACACTCTGACCTCCGGCTGCCCCTTGCTCCGAGTCGGACTCACTGCCCGAGCAGGCGATCTGGCAAACCTCCTCGTTGCCGCTGTCAGATACCTCAAGCACCTCGTCCTCGGACATGCCGCGAACACCGATGCCTGTGCAGTCGGACATGGCCGTGGCCAGGTCACTAATGTCGCTGATCACGGACACATCTTCGTACTCATCGGAGTCGTCCTGGTTTTTCTCGCCATCGGCTATATTGACGCGTCCCAGATCGCCCACGGCATGGTCCAGATCCACACAAACGGACTTCTCGCAGCCGTAGTCCACCTCAGATTCGGTGTCGTAATCTTCGCAGTCGGTCAGATAGTCGGCCAGGCCATTGAGGTTTTGTGATTGTATGAAGTCCCCGTCTCTCATTTCGCATCTCTCCTTGCCATCCTGGTCGAGGGCTTCCTGGTTCTGTAGGCCCTGCTGCAGGAACTCCCGCAGCGAGAGTTTTAGTTCTGGATAGGCGACGCTCTTCTCCTCGTCCTCCGATTCGGTGTCATAGTCCTCCACATCTGTCACATCGTTGTCGAATGGGCGGGCCTTCTGCTGTTTGGGCTTGGGTCCAGCACTAGCGGAGCCACGTCGCGAACTGGCCTTCAGCACCTCTGCCTGGCTGTCAAAGTCTTCTACATCGGTTACGCCGCCTGCCCCATTGCGGCCATAGTCCATGTCATTGCTGTCGGAGTCGCGGGAGGATGATGATGAGGATGCATCGGAATGCGACGAGTGATGATCGGCAGTTACGGATATAGTTGGGAGTTTCTTAGACATTTTTTGTTGGGTTTAATTTTAGGTTTAGGTTTGGGTTTCGTTTTCTTTTTGTTTTGGTTTCGTTTCGTTTCGGTTGGTGGTGGGTTTATGGTATTTTATTTTATTATTATTTAGTTATTGGTTTTTGGTTTTTGTGTTTGCTATTTGTGGAGAACAAGTTAAAGTTAGATTAAGTGAAAGCATTTCATAAACAGTATGTACGGGTATATCAATAAGAAAAGTTGCATTCGGAATCTGGGCCCTGAGTGTGATGGGTATCGTAGCTAAGCTATTCTTAAGATCAAAGTTCAAAGTTCAAAGTGCTCTATGCCTAACATCAAGTGGCTGCCCATATTTACCTTTGGATGTGCTGCTCTTCTCCACCTCAGTCTCCACCACAATGCTGCCGCTCTCCACATGCAGCTGCCGCGAAGGGTCTAGGGAAGAGGCACCTAGTCCCAGTCCTGCCCCAGGCCCTGCCCCTGACACGACTGCACTGTGGTGATGGGGCTGCTGGGGCTGCGGATGCGGCTGGTGATGGTGTTGGTGCTGCTGCTGGCGGCGCAGCGTCTCCTCGACGAGGGCTAGGGGACTACGGGTCGGCTTGGGAGAGCCGGGACTGGCGGCCAGCAGGCGCTCCGGTTCGCCAGGGGCGAACATGGGCAGTGCTACGGAGTCGGAAAGACTGGAATCGGTGGTATCGATAAAGCTAACATCAAACTCGTTAATGCACCGCTGCTGCTCGTTTGTGGAGGGCGGCCGCACGGACATGATGGTGTGGTGTTCTACGTCGAACTCGGGCTGACGGTAGACAACCTCTAGGGGCCGATCGGGGCCGAAGGTCTTAGTGAAAACCTCGCTGGTTAGCACCTTGCGACTGTTGCTGCCGCTACCGGAGGATGATGAGGTAGAACTTTTTGTACTATCGCTTGATTTAATGGAACGTATGGTTATCACCTCACAGTCGTCATCAACGAGCACGGTGCTAACAGCGGCGGTTGTCGCTGTCGGTTCCCTGTGCACGCGCACAGTCGAAGTCGACGCCGATGCCGAGGCCGATGACGATGTCGATGGTTCCCTTTTCTTCTCCGACAGCTTTAGGTTGGCCATATCCTTGTCGGTCTTCCGGCTAACCGTTACCGAGCGCACGCTGCGCCGGGTGCTGTTCGAAGAGCCGCTGGCACTGGTACTGCCACTGGTCGAGTTGGATTCGTTCACGTTGTCCTTCATCTTCTTCTGCAGCTTCGGCTCAATGGAGCTCTGCACCGTTCTGGTGGCAGCCGTGCTGCTGGCTGCCATGCTGCTGGCTGCCGAACGCCTGACTGTTTTCTTAACGTCTATCTGAGGTTTCTTCGCGGTTTCATCACTCCTGCCAGTCAGCTTTGCTGCTGCAGTCCTTGTCATGGAAGACGACGCGCTAATCGGAACTTTGGTGCGCTGTATAGTGGCTGGGGGAGCCTTCTTCTGAAGACTGGCCGCCGCATGCCTGTTGTCGGTTTGTATGGAAGTTCTGTGGGCAATGGTCTTGGTAGCATTAGCTGATTGGGTCTTCATGCTTTTGGTTGCTTGGCTCTGGGAGCCTATCACGTTTGCTAGCTTATTTTCTTTGGAGGTCTGTCTCTTGTATAGGCGTTCGGTGCTCTTCAGCGTCTCCTTGCTGTCGCTCTGAGAACCTCGCTTGATCTGCGAATGCTCTTTGGGCTGCACCTTCTCGACAATCGACTTCTTCTGCTTTCGTTCCAAATATGTGGACTTTGTCAAGGCACTTGTCGTACTTGTCTGGGTTCTGTATGTACTTTTGGTCTGAGGCGGTGCCGGCGATTTCGGCGGTGCTGGGGACTTGGGCGGAACCGGCGAGACCCGCTGGCCCTCGGCATCGCCACTCAACCCATATCGGATACTGTGGGACAGAGTGGGCTGCATATATCTGTGTGTGGCAATAGGTGTCGGTGTTATCATTCTCCTCGTCTCCACATTCTCTTGGCTGCCGATTCTGCTGTCGATCTTCTTGACAAGCTCTTTGCTGGATCGAGTGGTAGTCGTCTTAGTTTGTTTAGTGGCTGTCTGCTTCACTGACGATGCAGTTTTTACTCTAGCTGTCGCTGTCCTCGTGGACTTGGACGGGGGGCTCAAAGATCGAATTGAGGCATTGTAGGGTATTCGTGTGACATCTGTTTTCACCCTAGGCCTGGGCGTGGTTGAGCGGCTGCCCTCGCCTTGCGGGTGGCTCTCGTAGAATATGGAACTGGATGCGGGACTTGCAGACCGCTCGAAATGTATCTCACTGATTACACGGCTTGTGGCAGAGGCTGAACTTGTGGTCGAAACGGAGCTCGTCACCGACCTTCTTGGCTCGGTTTTGGCTGGTAGCTTCGGTTTTTCCGCGGCAGATGTCTTCCGCGTTACGGTTTGCTTGCTAGCTGTCTTCTTCTGTTTGGGTTGCGCTAACGACTGAGTTCTCACATCGGACTTTGGTTTTTCCTTATCCCCCACTGTCCTCCTACTGATAGAACTCCTTGCTGTTGGCTTTGCAGTGGTATCTCTTACTATTCTCCCCTTTGCAGTTGCCGACTTAGCTACCTTTTTCTGTAGCGTTTTGGCAACTGATTTCTTGGCGGGCAATGGCGATTTCTGCTCATCATCGAGGTTCACAAAATATGCTACTGGGCGAACTTCTTTGGGTTCGGCCTCCTCAACTTTACTAGTGCACAACATTTCATCCCTAGGCCCTACATAATCCAGCTTTGCGCTCTTCAATGTTTCTTCTACAATCTGCTCTACCGAACGCTCATCTTCTGACTCGAACTGATCCTGCACATGGCCCAAGTGGCGATGTACATGAACACTCTTAAGTGTCTCGTTTACGATTTTTAATACCTCAGCATCACCTGCTCTCAAAGTGTCTTCCACAATCTGCTGAACGGATCTGTTTTCATCGGAGTACGACGTGACCATTGTCTCACCATCGTTGGAAAGTTTGGGCGTTTCGACCGCTTTTAATGGAGATTCGTGTGAACTTTCAAAGGAATGAAAAGGTACAGAAACTGACTGGGTAGCCGATGAGTCTTTTAAGTCAACTGGCTTTGGTTTATCTTCAGGTTTAAGCAGAGACTTATCTCCAGCAACAATAGAAGGAACGGCCGATGGAATGGGCTTACTAGCGGGCTTTTCTTGGGGTCTGGGAACACAATATTCCTTATCACTTTCATCGTCTGAGTACACCGAAGGACTTGGCTTAACTGAGTCAAGAGGAGACTTGGGTTTGTCCTCGGGTTTAGCTGGGATCTTATCGTCTTTCAAGTCAAGAGGTTTATTGTCCTTCAAGTCAGTTGGTTTAGGTTTATCATCAGTGAAAGAACTTGTTATAAGATCGGAAGTTTGCGATACCACAGTGGCAATACTTGTCTTAGTTGAACTTGCAAACTCTTCTGCCTTGAACTCAACAACGGTTTCTTGTTTGAGGATATCTTTAAGCGGAGACTTATCTCCAGCAACGATAGAAGGAACGGCCGATGGAATGGGCTGACTAGCGGGCTTTTCTTGGGGTCTGGGAGCCCCATATTCCTCATCACTTTCATCGTCTGAATACACTATTGGACTTGGCTTAACTGAGTCAAGAGGAGACTTGGGTTTGTCCTCTGGTTTAGCTGGGATCTTATCGTCTTTTAGGTCAACTGGCTTTGGTTTTTCTTCAAGTCAATTAAGTTTAGACTTATCGTCAGCGATAGAAGGAACGGCTGATGGAATGGGCTATAGGTTTCTTGGAGTTTGGGAACACCATAGTCCTCATCACTTTCATCGTCTGAATACACGATTGGACTTGGCTTAACTGAGTCAAGAGGAGACTTGGGTTTGTCCTCTGGTTTAGCTGGGATCTTATCGTCTTTTAGGTCAACTGGCTTTGGTTTTTCTTCAGGTTTAAGCGGAGACTTATCTCCAGCAACGATAGAAGGAACTGACGATGGAATGGGCTGGCTAGCGGGCTTTTCTTGGGGTTTGGGAGCCCCATATTCCTCATCACTTTCATCGTCTGAATACACTATTGGACTTGGCTTAACTGAGTCAAGAGGAGACTTGGGTTTGTCCTCTGGTTTAGCTGGGATCTTATCGTCTTTTAAAGTCAACTGGCTTTGGTTATTTTTTTTTGTTTAAGCGAAGACTTATCTCCAGCAACGATAGAAGGAACGGCCGATGGAATGGGCTGGCTAGCGGGCTTTTCTTGGGGTTTGGGAACACCATATTCCTCATCACTTTCATCGTCTGAATACACCGAAGCGGGCTTTTCTTGGGGTTTGGGAACACCATATTCCTCATCACTTTCATCGTCTGAATACACTATTGGACTTGGCTTAACTGAGTCAAGAGGAGACTTGGGTTTGTCCTCGGGTTTAGCTGGGATCTTATCGTCTTTTAGGTCAACTGGCTTTGGTTTTTCTTCAGGTTTAAGCGGAGACTTATCTCCAGCAACGATAGAAGGAACTGACGATGGAATGGGCTTACTAGCGGGCTTTTCTTGGGGTCTGGGAGCCCCATATTCCTCATCACTTTCATCGTCTGAATACACTATTGGACTTGGCTTAACTGAGTCAAGAGGAGACTTGGGTTTGTCCTCGGGTTTAGCTGGGATCTTATCGTCTTTTAGGTCAACTGGCTTTGGTTTTTCTTCAGGTTTAAGCGGAGACTTATCTCCAGCAACGATAGAAGGAACGGCTGATGGAATGGGCTGGCTAGCGGGCTTTTCTTGCGGTCTGGGAACACCATATTCCTCATCACTTTCATCGTCTGAATACACTATTGGACTTGGCTTAACTGAGTCAAGAGGAGACTTGGGTTTGTCTTGGTTTTAGCTGGGATCTTATCGTCTTTTAGGTCAACTGGCTTTGTTTTCTTCAGGTTTAAGCGGAGACTTATCTCCAGCAACGATAGAAGGAACGGCTGATGGAATGGGCTTACTAGCGGGCTTTTCTTGGGGTCTGGGAGCCCCATATTCCTCATCACTTTCATCGTCTGAATACACTATTGGACTTGGCTTAACTGAGTCAAGAGGAGACTTGGGTTTGTCCTCTGGTTTAGCTGGGATCTTATCGTCTTTAAAGTCAACTGGCTTTGGTTTTTCTTCAGGTTTAAGCGGAGACTTATCTCCAGCAACGATAGAAGGAACGGCTGATGGAATGGGCTGGCTAGCGGGCTTTTCTTGGGGTCTGGGAGCCCCATATTCCTCATCACTTTCATCGTCTGAATACACTATTGGACTTGGCTTAACTGAGTCAAGAGGAGACTTGGGTTTGTCCTCGGGTTTAGCTGGGATCTTATCGTCTTTTAGGTCAATGGGTTTATCGTCCTTCAAGTCAATTAGTTTAGGTTTATCGTCAGTGAAAGAACTTGTTATAAGATCGGAAGTCTGCGATACCACAGTGGCAATATTTGTCTTAGTTGAACTTGCAAACTCTTCTGCCTTGAACTCAACAACGGTTTCTTGTTTGAGGATATCTTTAAGCGAAGACTTATCTCCAGCAACGATAGAAGGAACGGCCGATGGAATGGGCTGGCTAGCGGGCTTTTCTTGGGGTCTGGGAACACCATATTCCTCATCACTTTCATCGTCTGAATACACTATTGGACTTGGCTTAACTGAGTCAAGAGGAGACTTGGGTTTGTCCTCGGGTTTAGCTGGGATCTTATCGTCTTTTAGGTCAATGGGTTTATCGTCCTTCAAGTCAATTAGTTTAGGTTTATCGTCAGTGAAAGAACTTGTTATAAGATCGGAAGTCTGCGATACCACAGTGGCAATATTTGTCTTAGTTGAACTTGCAAACTCTTCTGCCTTGAACTCAACAACGGTTTCTTGTTTGAGGATATCTTTAAGCGGAGACTTATCTCCAGCAACGATAGAAGGAACGGCCGATGGAATGGGCTGGCTAGCGGGCTTTTCTTGGGGTCTGGGAACACCATATTCCTCATCACTTTCATCGTCTGAATACACTATTGGACTTGGCTTAACTGAGTCAAGAGGAGACTTGGGTTTGTCCTCTGGTTTAGCTGGGATCTTATCGTCTTTTAGGTCAACTGGCTTTGGTTTTTCTTCAGGTTTAAGCGGAGACTTATCTCCAGCAACGATAGAAGGAACGGCTGATGGAATGGGCTGGCTAGCGGGCTTTTCTTGCGGTCTGGGAACACCATATTCCTCATCACTTTCATCGTCTGAATACACTATTGGACTTGGCTTAACTGAGTCAAGAGGAGACTTGGGTTTGTCCTCTGGTTTAGCTGGGATCTTATCGTCTTTAAAGTCAACTGGCTTTGGTTTTTTTTCAGGTTTAAGCGGAGACTTATCTCCAGACGATAGAAGGAACGGCTGATGGAATGGGCTGGCTAGCGGGCTTTTCTTGCGGTCTGGGAACACCATATTCCTCATCACTTTCATCGTCTGAATACACTATTGGACTTGGCTTAACTGAGTCAAGAGGAGACTTGGGTTTGTCCTCGTTTTAGGTTTAGCTGGGATCTTATCGTCTTTTAAGTCAACTGGCTTTGGTTTTTTTTCAGGTTTTAAGCGGAGACTTATCTCCAGCAACGATAGAAGGAACGGCCGATGGAATGGGCTGACTAGCGGGCTTTTCTTGGGGTCTGGGAGCCCCATATTCCTCATCACTTTCATCGTCTGAATACACTATTGGACTTGGCTTAACTGAGTCAAGAGGAGACTTGGGTTTGTCCTCGGGTTTAGCTAGGATCTTATCTCTTTTAGGTCAACTGGCTTTGTTTTCTTCGGTTTAAGCGGAGACTTATCTCCAGAACGATAGAAGGAACTGATGGAATGGTGAAAGCCCCATATTCCTCATCACTTTCATCGTCTGAATACACGAGGACTTGCTTAAATGAGTCGCGAGGAGACTTGGGTTTGTCCTCGGGTATAGCTGGGATCTTACCGTCTTTTAGGTCAATGGGTTTATCGTCCTTCAAGTCAATTAGTTTAGGTTTATCGTCAGTGAAAGAACTTGTTATAAGATCGGAAGTCTGCGATACCACAGTGGCAATATTTGTCTTAGTTGAACTTGCAAACTCTTCTGCCTTGAACTCAACAACGGTTTCTTGTTTGAGGATATCTTTAAGCGAAGACTTATCTCCAGCAACGATAGAAGGAACGGCCGATGGAATGGGCTGGCTAGCGGGCTTTTCTTGCGGTCTGGGAACACCATATTCCTCATCACTTTCATCGTCTGAATACACTATTGGACTTGGCTTAACTGAGTCAAGAGGAGACTTGGGTTTGTCCTCGGGTTTAGCTGGGCTCTTATCGTCTTTAAAGTCAACTGGCTTTGGTTTTTCTTCAGGTTTAAGCGGAGACTTATCTCCAGCAACGATAGAAGGAACGGCTGATGGAATGGGCTGGCTAGCGGGCTTTTCTTGGGGTCTGGGAACACCATATTCCTCATCACTTTCATCGTCTGAATACACCGAAGGACTTGGCTTAACTGAGTCAAGAGGAGACTTGGGTTTGTCCTCTGGTTTAGCTGGGATCTTATCGTCTTTAAAGTCAACTGGTTTGTTTTTCTTCAGGTTTAAGCGGAGACTTATCTCCAGCAACGATAGAAGGAACGGCTGATGGAATGGTAGCGGGCTTTTCTTGGGGTTTGGGAACACCATATTCCTCATATTTCATCGTCTGAATACACCGAAGGACTTGGCTTAACTGAGTCAAGAGGAGACTTGGGTTTGTCCTCTGGTTTAACTGGGATCTTATCGTCTTTAAAGTCAACTGGCTTTGTTTTTCTTCAGGTTTAAGCGGAGACTTATCTCCAGCAACGATAGAAGGAACGGCCGATGGAATGGGCTGGCTAGCGGGCTTTTCTTGGGGTCTGGGAGCCCCATATTCCTCATCACTTTCATCGTCTGAATACACCGAAGGACTTGGCTTAACTGAGTCAAGAGGAGACTTGGGTTTGTCCTCGGGTATAGCTGGGATCTTACCGTCTTTTAGGTCAATGGGTTTATCGTCCTTCAAGTCAATTAGTTTAGGTTTATCGTCAGTGAAAGAACTTGTTATAAGATCGGAAGTCTGCGATACCACAGTGGCAATATTTGTCTTAGTTGAACTTGCAAACTCTTCTGCCTTGAACTCAACAACGGTTTCTTGTTTGAGGATATCTTTAAGCGGAGACTTATCTCCAGCAACGATAGAAGGAACGGCCGATGGAATGGGCTGACTAGCGGGCTTTTCTTGGGGTTTGGGAACACCATATTCCTCATCACTTTCATCGTCTGAATACACCGAAGGACTTGGCTTAACTGAGTCAAGAGGAGACTTGGGTTTGTCCTCTGGTTTAGCTGGGATCTTATCGTCTTTAAAGTCAACTGGCTTTGGTTTTTCTTCAGGTTTAAGCGGAGACTTATCTCCAGCAACGATAGAAGGAACGGCTGATGGAATGGGCTGGCTAGCGGGCTTTTCTTGGGGTCTGGGAGCCCCATATTCCTCATCACTTTCATCGTCTGAATACACTATTGGACTTGGCTTAACTGAGTCAAGAGGAGACTTGGGTTTGTCCTCGGGTATAGCTGGGATCTTACCGTCTTTTAGGTCAATGGGTTTATCGTCCTTCAAGTCAATTAGTTTAGGTTTATCGTCAGTGAAAGAACTTGTTATAAGATCGGAAGTCTGCGATACCACAGTGGCAATATTTGTCTTAGTTGAACTTGCAAACTCTTCTGCCTTGAACTCAACAACGGTTTCTTGTTTGAGGATATCTTTAAGCGAAGACTTATCTCCAGCAACGATAGAAGGAACGGCCGATGGAATGGGCTGACTAGCGGGCTTTTCTTGGGGTTTGGGAACACCATATTCCTCATCACTTTCATCGTCTGAATACACCGAAGGACTTGGCTTAACTGAGTCAAGAGGAGACTTGGGTTTGTCCTCTGGTTTAGCTGGGATCTTATCGTCTTTAAAGTCAACTGGCTTTGGTTTTTCTTCAGGTTTAAGCGGAGACTTATCTCCAGCAGCGATAGAAGGAACGGCTGATGGAATGGGCTGACTAGCGGGCTTTTCTTGGGGTTTGGGAACACCATATTCCTCATCACTTTCATCGTCTGAATACACCGAAGGACTTGGCTTAACTGAGTCAAGAGGAGACTTGGGTTTGTCCTCGGGTTTAGCTGGGATCTTATCGTCTTTAAAGTCAACTGGCTTTGGTTTTTCTTCAGGTTTAAGCGGAGACTTATCTCCAGCAGCGATAGAAGGAACGGCTGATGGAATGGGCTGGCTAGCGGGCTTTTCTTGGGGTTTGGGAACACCATATTCCTCATCACTTTCATCGTCTGAATACACCGAAGGACTTGGCTTAACTGAGTCAAGAGGAGACTTGGGTTTGTCCTCTGGTTTAGCTGGGATCTTATCGTCTTTAAAGTCAACTGGCTTTGGTTTTTCTTCAGGTTTAAGCGGAGACTTATCTCCAGCAACGATAGAAGGAACGGCTGATGGAATGGGCTGGCTAGCGGGCTTTTCTTGGGGTCTGGGAGCCCCATATTCCTCATCACTTTCATCGTCTGAATACACCGAAGGACTTGGCTTAACTGAGTCAAGAGGAGACTTGGGTTTGTCCTCGGGTTTAGCTGGGATCTTACCGTCTTTTAGGTCAATGGGTTTATCGTCCTTCAAGTCAATTAGTTTAGGTTTATCGTCAGTGAAAGAACTTGTTATAAGATCGGAAGTCTGCGATACCACAGTGGCAATATTTGTCTTAGTTGAACTTGCAAACTCTTCTGCCTTGAACTCAACAACGGTTTCTTGTTTGAGGATATCTTTAAGCGGAGACTTATCTCCAGCAACGATAGAAGGAACGGCCGATGGAATGGGCTGGCTAGCGGGCTTTTCTTGGGGTTTGGGAACACCATATTCCTCATCACTTTCATCGTCTGAATACACCGAAGGACTTGGCTTAACTGAGTCAAGAGGAGACTTGGGTTTGTCCTCTGGTTTAGCTGGGATCTTATCGTCTTTAAAGTCAACTGGCTTTGGTTTTTCTTCAGGTTTAAGCGGAGACTTATCTCCAGCAACGATAGAAGGAACGGCTGATGGAATGGGCTGGCTAGCGGGCTTTTCTTGGGGTTTGGGAACCCCATATTCCTCATCACTTTCATCGTCTGAATACACCGAAGGACTTGGCTTAACTGAGTCAAGAGGAGACTTGGGTTTGTCCTCTGGTTTAGCTGGGATCTTATCGTCTTTGAAGTCAACTGGCTTTGGTTTTTCTTCAGGTTTAAGCGGAGACTTATCTCCAGCAACGATAGAAGGAACGGCCGATGGAATGGGCTGGCTAGCGGGCTTTTCTTGGGGTTTGGGAACACCATATTCCTCATCACTTTCATCGTCTGAATACACCGAAGGACTTGGCTTAACTGAGTCAAGAGGAGACTTGGGTTTGTCCTCTGGTTTAGCTGGGATCTTATCGTCTTTAAAGTCAACTGGCTTTGGTTTTTCTTCAGGTTTAAGCGGAGACTTATCTCCAGCAACGATAGAAGGAACGGCTGATGGAATGGGCTGGCTAGCGGGCTTTTCTTGGGGTCTGGGAACACCATATTCCTCATCACTTTCATCGTCTGAATACACCGAAGGACTTGGCTTAACTGAGTCAAGAGGAGACTTGGGTTTGTCCTCTGGTTTAGCTGGGATCTTATCGTCTTTAAAGTCAACTGGCTTTGGTTTTTCTTCAGGTTTAAGCGGAGACTTATCTCCAGCAACGATAGAAGGAACGGCTGATGGAATGGGCTGGCTAGCGGGCTTTTCTTGGGGTTTGGGAGCCCCATATTCCTCATCACTTTCATCGTCTGAATACACCGAAGGACTTGGCTTAACTGAGTCAAGAGGAGACTTGGGTTTGTCCTCTGGTTTAGCTGGGATCTTATCGTCTTTAAAGTCAACTGGCTTTGGTTTTTCTTCAGGTTTAAGCGGAGACTTATCTCCAGCAACGATAGAAGGAACGGCTGATGGAATGGGCTGGCTAGCGGGCTTTTCTTGGGGTTTGGGAGCCCCATATTCCTCATCACTTTCATCGTCTGAATACACCAAAGGACTTGGCTTAACTGAGTCAAGAGGAGACTTGGGTTTGTCCTCTGGTTTAGCTGGGATCTTATCGTCTTTAAAGTCAACTGGCTTTGGTTTTTCTTCAGGTTTAAGCGGAGACTTATCTCCAGCAACGATAGAAGGAACGGCTGATGGAATGGGCTGGCTAGCGGGCTTTTCTTGGGGTTTGGGAGTCCCATATTCCTCATCACTTTCATCGTCTGAATACACCGAAGGACTTGGCTTAACTGAGTCAAGAGGAGACTTGGGTTTGTCCTCTGGTTTAGCTGGGATCTTATCGTCTTTAAAGTCAACTGGCTTTGGTTTTTCTTCAGGTTTAAGCGGAGACTTATCTCCAGCAACGATAGAAGGAACGGCTGATGGAATGGGCTGGCTAGCGGGCTTTTCTTGGGGTTTGGGAAGTCCCATATTCCTCATCACTTTCATCGTCTGAATACACCGAAGGACTTGGCTTAACTGAGTCAAGAGGAGACTTGGGTTTGTCCTCTGGTTTAGCTGGGATCTTATCGTCTTTAAAGTCAACTGGCTTTGGTTTTTCTTCAGGTTTAAGCGGAGACTTATCTCCAGCAACGATAGAAGGAACGGCTGATGGAATGGGCTGGCTAGCGGGCTTTTCTTGGGGTTTGGGAGCCCCATATTCCTCATCACTTTCATCGTCTGAATACACCGAAGGACTTGGCTTAACTGAGTCAAGAGGAGACTTGGGTTTGTCCTCTGGTTTAGCTGGGATCTTATCGTCTTTAAAGTCAACTGGGTTTGTTTTCCTTCAGGTTTAAGCGGAGACTTATCTCCAGCAACGATAGAAGGAACGACCGATGGAATGGGCTGGCTAGCGGGCTTTTCTTGGTCTGGGAATACCATATTCCTCATCACTTTCATCGTCTGAATACACCGAAGGACTTGGCTTAACTGAGTCAAGAGGAGACTTGGGTTTGTCCTCTGGTTTAGCTGGGATCTTATCGTCTTTAAAGTCAACTGGCTTTGGTTTTTCTTCAGGTTTAAGCGGAGACTTATCTCCAGCAACGATAGAAGGAACTGACGATGGAATGGGCTGGCTAGCGGGCTTTTCTTGGGGTCTGGGAGCCCCATATTCCTCATCACTTTCATCGTCTGAATACACCGAAGGACTTGGCTTAACTGAGTCAAGAGGAGACTTGGGTTTGTCCTCTGGTTTAGCTGGGATCTTATCGTCTTTAAAGTCAACTGGCTTTGGTTTTTCTTCAGGTTTAAGCGGAGACTTATCTCCAGCAACGATAGAAGGAACGGCTGATGGAATGGGCTGGCTAGCGGGCTTTTCTTGGGGTTTGGGAACACCATATTCCTCATCACTTTCATCGTCTGAATACACCGAAGGACTTGGCTTAACTGAGTCAAGAGGAGACTTGGGTTTGTCCTCTGGTTTAGCTGGGATCTTATCGTCTTTAAAGTCAACTGGCTTTGGTTTTTCTTCAGGTTTAAGCGGAGACTTATCTCCAGCAACGATAGAAGGAACTGACGATGGAATGGGCTTACTAGCGGGCTTTTCTTGGGGTCTGGGAGCCCCATATTCCTCATCACTTTCATCGTCTGAATACACCGAAGGACTTGGCTTAACTGAGTCAAGAGGAGACTTGGGTTTGTCCTCTGGTTTAGCTGGGATCTTATCGTCTTTAAAGTCAACTGGCTTTGGTTTTTCTTCAGGTTTAACGGAGACTTATCTCCAGCAACGATAGAAGGAAGGCTGATGGAATGGGCTGGCTAGCGGGCTTTTCTTGGGGTCTGGGAGCCCCATATTCCTCATCACTTTCATCGTCTGAATACACTATTGGACTTGGCTTAACTGAGTCAAGAGGAGACTTGGGTTTGTCCTCGGGTTTAGCTGGGATCTTATCGTCTTTAAAGTCAACTGGCTTTGGTTTTTCTTCAGGTTTAAGCGGAGACTTATCTCCAGCAACGATAGAAGGAACGGCCGATGGAATGGGCTGGCTAGCGGGCTTTTCTTGCGGTCTGGGAACACCATATTCCTCATCACTTTCATCGTCTGAATACACCGAAGGACTTGGCTTAACTGAGTCAAGAGGAGACTTGGGTTTGTCCTCTGGTTTAGCTGGGATCTTATCGTCTTTAAAGTCAACTGGCTTTGGTTTTTCTTCAGGTTTAAGCGGAGACTTATCTCCAGCAACGATAGAAGGAACGGCCGATGGAATGGGCTGGCTAGCGGGCTTTTCTTGGGGTCTGGGAACACCATATTCCTCATCACTTTCATCGTCTGAATACACTATTGGACTTGGCTTAACTGAGTCAAGAGGAGACTTGGGTTTGTCCTCGGGTTTAGCTGGGATCTTACCGTCTTTTAGGTCAATGGGTTTATCGTCCTTCAAGTCAATTAGTTTAGGTTTATCGTCAGTGAAAGAACTTGTTATAAGATCGGAAGTCTGCGATACCACAGTGGCAATATTTGTCTTAGTTGAACTTGCAAACTCTTCTGCCTTGAACTCAACAACGGTTTCTTGTTTGAGGATATCTTTAAGCGGAGACTTATCTCCAGCAACGATAGAAGGAACGGCCGATGGAATGGGCTGGCTAGCGGGCTTTTCTTGGGGTCTGGGAACACCATATTCCTCATCACTTTCATCGTCTGAATACACCGAAGGACTTGGCTTAACTGAGTCAAGAGGAGACTTGGGTTTGTCCTCGGGTATAGCTGGGACCTTACCGTCTTTAAAGTCAACTGGCTTTGGTTTTTCTTCAGGTTTAAGCGGAGACTTATCTCCAGCAGCGATAGAAGGAACGGCCGATGGAATGGGCTGGCTAGCGGGCTTTTCTTGCGGTCTGGGAACACCATATTCCTCATCACTTTCATCGTCTGAATACACCGAAGGACTTGGCTTAACTGAGTCAAGAGGAGACTTGGGTTTGTCCTCTGGTTTAGCTGGGATCTTATCGTCTTTAAAGTCAACTGGCTTTGGTTTTTCTTCAGGTTTAAGCGGAGACTTATCTCCAGCAACGATAGAAGGAACGGCTGATGGAATGGGCTGGCTAGCGGGCTTTTCTTGGGGTCTGGGAACACCATATTCCTCATCACTTTCATCGTCTGAATACACCGAAGGACTTGGCTTAACTGAGTCAAGAGGAGACTTGGGTTTGTCCTCGGGTATAGCTGGGATCTTACCGTCTTTTAGGTCAATGGGTTTATCGTCCTTCAAGTCAATTAGTTTAGGTTTATCGTCAGTGAAAGAACTTGTTATAAGATCGGAAGTCTGCGATACCACAGTGGCAATATTTGTCTTAGTTGAACTTGCAAACTCTTCTGCCTTGAACTCAACAACGGTTTCTTGTTTGAGGATATCTTTAAGCGGAGACTTATCTCCAGCAACGATAGAAGGAACGGCCGATGGAATGGGCTGACTAGCGGGCTTTTCTTGGGGTCTGGGAACACCATATTCCTCATCACTTTCATCGTCTGAATACACCGAAGGACTTGGCTTAACTGAGTCAAGAGGAGACTTGGGTTTGTCCTCTGGTTTAGCTGGGATCTTATCGTCTTTAAAGTCAACTGGCTTTGGTTTTTCTTCAGGTTTAAGCGGAGACTTATCTCCAGCAACGATAGAAGGAACGGCTGATGGAATGGGCTGGCTAGCGGGCTTTTCTTGGGGTTTGGGAACACCATATTCCTCATCACTTTCATCGTCTGAATACACCGAAGGACTTGGCTTAACTGAGTCAAGAGGAGACTTGGGTTTGTCCTCTGGTTTAGCTGGGATCTTATCGTCTTTAAAGTCAACTGGCTTTGGTTTTTCTTCAGGTTTAAGCGGAGACTTATCTCCAGCAACGATAGAAGGAACGGCTGATGGAATGGGCTGGCTAGCGGGCTTTTCTTGGGGTCTGGGAACACCATATTCCTCATCACTTTCATCGTCTGAATACACCGAAGGACTTGGCTTAACTGAGTCAAGAGGAGACTTGGGTTTGTCCTCGGGTATAGCTGGGATCTTACCGTCTTTTAGGTCAATGGGTTTATCGTCCTTCAAGTCAATTAGTTTAGGTTTATCGTCAGTGAAAGAACTTGTTATAAGATCGGAAGTCTGCGATACCACAGTGGCAATATTTGTCTTAGTTGAACTTGCAAACTCTTCTGCCTTGAACTCAACAACGGTTTCTTGTTTGAGGATATCTTTAAGCGGAGACTTATCTCCAGCAACGATAGAAGGAACGGCCGATGGAATGGGCTGACTAGCGGGCTTTTCTTGGGGTCTGGGAACACCATATTCCTCATCACTTTCATCGTCTGAATACACCGATAGGACTTGGCTTAACTGAGTCAAGAGGAGACTTGGGTTTGTCCTCGGGTTTAGCTGGGATCTTTCGTCTTTAAGTCAACTGGCTTTGGTTTTTCTTCAGGTTTAAGCGGAGACTTATCTCCAGCAACGATAGAAGGAACGGCTGATGGAATGGGCTGACTAGCGGGCTTTTCTTGGGGTTTGGGAACACCATATTCCTCATCACTTTCATCGTCTGAATACACCGAAGGACTTGGCTTAACTGAGTCAAGAGGAGACTTGGGTTTGTCCTCTGGTTTAGCTGGGATCTTATCGTCTTTAAAGTCAACTGGCTTTGGTTTTTCTTCAGGTTTAAGCGGAGACTTATCTCCAGCAACGATAGAAGGAACGGCTGATGGAATGGGCTGGCTAGCGGGCTTTTCTTGGGGTCTGGGAGCCCCATATTCCTCATCACTTTCATCGTCTGAATACACCGATGGACTTGGCTTAACTGAGTCAAGAGGAGACTTGGGTTTGTCCTCGGGTATAGCTGGGATCTTACCGTCTTTTAGGTCAATGGGTTTATCGTCCTTCAAGTCAATTAGTTTAGGTTTATCGTCAGTGAAAGAACTTGTTATAAGATCGGAAGTCTGCGATACCACAGTGGCAATATTTGTCTTAGTTGAACTTGCAAACTCTTCTGCCTTGAACTCAACAACGGTTTCTTGTTTGAGGATATCTTTAAGCGGAGACTTATCTCCAGCAACGATAGAAGGAACGGCCGATGGAATGGGCTGACTAGCGGGCTTTTCTTGGGGTCTGGGAACCCCATATTCCTCATCACTTTCATCGTCTGAATACACCGATGGACTTGGCTTAACTGAGTCAAGAGGAGACTTGGGTTTGTCCTCGGGTTTAGCTGGGATCTTATCGTCTTTAAAGTCAACTGGCTTTGGTTTTTCTTCAGGTTTAAGCGGAGACTTATCTCCAGCAACGATAGAAGGAACGGCTGATGGAATGGGCTGGCTAGCGGGCTTTTCTTGGGGTCTGGGAACACCATATTCCTCATCACTTTCATCGTCTGAATACACCGAAGGACTTGGCTTAACTGAGTCAAGAGGAGACTTGGGTTTGTCCTCTGGTTTAGCTGGGATCTTATCGTCTTTAAGTCAACTGGCTTTGGTTTTTCTCGGTTTAAGCTTATTTGTATTTTGCTTGGGTTTGTCTCTGGTTTAGCTGGGATCTTATCGTCTTTAAAGTCAACTGGCTTTGGTTTTTCTTCAGGTTTAAGCGGAGACTTATCTCCAGCAACGATAGAAGGAACGGCTGATGGAATGGGCTGGCTAGCGGGCTTTTCTTGGGGTCTGGGAGCCCCATATTCCTCATCACTTTCATCGTCTGAATACACTATTGGACTTGGCTTAACTGAGTCAAGAGGAGACTTGGGTTTGTCCTCGGGTTTAGCTGGCACCTTTTCGTCTTTCAAATCAACTGGCTTTGGTTTTTCTTCAGTTTTAAGCGGAGACTTATCTCCAGCAGCGATAGAAGGAACGGCTGATGGAATGGGCTGGCTAGCGGGCTTTTCTTGGGGTCTGGGAACACCATATTCCTCATCACTTTCATCGTCTGAATACACCGAAGGACTTGGCTTAACTGAGTCAAGAGGAGACTTGGGTTTGTCCTCGGGTATAGCTGGGATCTTATCGTCTTTTAGGTCAATGGGTTTATCGTCCTTCAAGTCAATTAGTTTAGGTTTATCGTCAGTGAAAGAACTTGTTATAAGATCGGAAGTCTGCGATACCACAGTGGCAATATTTGTCTTAGTTGAACTTGCAAACTCTTCTGCCTTGAACTCAACAACGGTTTCTTGTTTGAGGATATCTTTAAGCGGAGACTTATCTCCAGCAACGATAGAAGGAACGGCCGATGGAATGGGCTGACTAGCGGGCTTTTCTTGGGGTCTGGGAACACCATATTCCTCATCACTTTCATCGTCTGAATACACCGAAGGACTTGGCTTAACTGAGTCAAGAGGAGACTTGGGTTTGTCCTCTGGTTTAGCTGGGATCTTATCGTCTTTAAAGTCAACTGGCTTTGGTTTTTCTTCAGGTTTAAGCGGAGACTTATCTCCAGCAACGATAGAAGGAACGGCTGATGGAATGGGCTGGCTAGCGGGCTTTTCTTGCGGTCTGGGAACACCATATTCCTCATCACTTTCATCGTCTGAATACACCGAAGGACTTGGCTTAACTGAGTCAAGAGGAGACTTGGGTTTGTCCTCTGGTTTAGCTGGGATCTTATCGTCTTTAAAGTCAACTGGCTTTGGTTTTTCTTCAGGTTTAAGCGGAGACTTATCTCCAGCAACGATAGAAGGAACGGCTGATGGAATGGGCTGGCTAGCGGGCTTTTCTTGGGGTCTGGGAGCCCCATATTCCTCATCACTTTCATCGTCTGAATACACCGAAGGACTTGGCTTAACTGAGTCAAGAGGAGACTTGGGTTTGTCCTCGGGTTTAGCTGGGATCTTACCGTCTTTTAGGTCAATGGGTTTATCGTCCTTCAAGTCAATTAGTTTAGGTTTATCGTCAGTGAAAGAACTTGTTATAAGATCGGAAGTCTGCGATACCACAGTGGCAATATTTGTCTTAGTTGAACTTGCAAACTCTTCTGCCTTGAACTCAACAACGGTTTCTTGTTTGAGGATATCTTTAAGCGGAGACTTATCTCCAGCAACGATAGAAGGAACGGCCGATGGAATGGGCTGACTAGCGGGCTTTTCTTGGGGTCTGGGAACACCATATTCCTCATCACTTTCATCGTCTGAATACACCGAAGGACTTGGCTTAACTGAGTCAAGAGGAGACTTGGGTTTGTCCTCGGGTTTAGCTGGCACCTTTTCGTCTTTCAAGTCAACTGGCTTTGGTTTTTCTTCAGGTTTAAGCGGAGACTTATCTCCAGCAACGATAGAAGGAACGGCTGATGGAATGGGCTGACTAGCGGGCTTTTCTTGGGGTTTGGGAACACCATATTCCTCATCACTTTCATCGTCTGAATACACCGAAGGACTTGGCTTAACTGAGTCAAGAGGAGACTTGGGTTTGTCCTCGGGTTTAGCTGGGATCTTATCGTCTTTTAAAGTCAACTGGCTTTGGTTTTTCTTCAGGTTTAAGCGGAGACTTATCTCCAGCAACGATAGAAGGAACGGCTGATGGAATGGGCTGGCTAGGGGCTTTTCTTGGGGTCTGGGAGCCCCATATTCCTCATCACTTTCATCGTCTGAATACACCTAAGGACTTGGCTTAACTGAGTCAAGAGGAGACTTGGGTTTGTCCTCTGGTTTAGCTGGGATCTTATCGTCTTTAAAGTCAACTGGCTTTGGTTTTTCTTCAGGTTTAAGCGGAGACTTATCTCCAGCAACGATAGAAGGAACGGCCGATGGAATGGGCTGACTAGCGGGCTTTTCTTGGGGTCTGGGAACACCATATTCCTCATCACTTTCATCGTCTGAATACACCGAAGGACTTGGCTTAACTGAGTCAAGAGGAGACTTGGGTTTGTCCTCTGGTTTAGCTGGGATCTTATCGTCTTTAAAGTCAACTGGCTTTGGTTTTTCTTCAGGTTTAAGCGGAGACTTATCTCCAGCAACGATAGAAGGAACGGCTGATGGAATGGGCTGGCTAGCGGGCTTTTCTTGGGGTCTGGGAGCCCCATATTCCTCATCACTTTCATCGTCTGAATACACCGAAGGACTTGGCTTAACTGAGTCAAGAGGAGACTTGGGTTTGTCCTCGGGTATAGCTGGGATCTTACCGTCTTTTAGGTCAATGGGTTTATCGTCCTTCAAGTCAATTAGTTTAGGTTTATCGTCAGTGAAAGAACTTGTTATAAGATCGGAAGTCTGCGATACCACAGTGGCAATATTTGTCTTAGTTGAACTTGCAAACTCTTCTGCCTTGAACTCAACAACGGTTTCTTGTTTGAGGATATCTTTAAGCGGAGACTTATCTCCAGCAACGATAGAAGGAACGGCCGATGGAATGGGCTGACTAGCGGGCTTTTCTTGGGGTCTGGGAGCCCCATATTCCTCATCACTTTCATCGTCTGAATACACTATTGGACTTGGCTTAACTGAGTCAAGAGGAGACTTGGGTTTGTCCTCTGGTTTAGCTGGGATCTTATCGTCTTTAAAGTCAACTGGCTTTGGTTTTTCTTCAGGTTTAAGCGGAGACTTATCTCCAGCAGCGATAGAAGGAACGGCTGATGGAATGGGCTGGCTAGCGGGCTTTTCTTGGGGTCTGGGAGCACCATATTCCTCATCACTTTCATCGTCTGAATACACCGAAGGACTTGGCTTAACTGAGTCAAGAGGAGACTTGGGTTTGTCCTCTGGTTTAGCTGGGATCTTATCGTCTTTAAAGTCAACTGGCTTTGGTTTTTCTTCAGGTTTAAGCGGAGACTTATCTCCAGCAACGATAGAAGGAACGGCTGATGGAATGGGCTGACTAGCGGGCTTTTCTTGGGGTCTGGGAGCCCCATATTCCTCATCACTTTCATCGTCTGAATACACCGAAGGACTTGGCTTAACTGAGTCGAGAGGAGACTTGGGTTTGTCCTCGGGTTTAGCTGGGATCTTATCGTCTTTAAAGTCAACTGGCTTTGGTTTTTCTTCAGGTTTAAGCGGAGACTTATCTCCAGCAACGATAGAAGGAACGGCTGATGGAATGGGCTGACTAGCGGGCTTTTCTTGGGGTCTGGGAATACCATATTCCTCATCACTTTCATCGTCTGAGTACACCGAAGGACTTGGCTTAACTGAGTCAAGAGGAGACTTGGGTTTGTCCTCGGGTTTAGCTGGCACCTTTTCGTCTTTCAAGTCAACTGGCTTTGGTTTTTCTTCAGGTTTAAGCGGAGACTTATCTCCAGCAACGATAGAAGGAACGGCTGATGGAATGGGCTGGCTGCGGGCTTTTCTTGGGGTCTGGGAGTACCATATTCCTCATCACTTTCATCGTCTGAATACACCGAAGGACTTGGCTTAACTAGTCAAGAGGAGACTTGGGTTTGTCCTTGGTTTAGCTGGCACCTTTTGTCTTTCAAATCAATGGCTTTGGTTTTCTTTCTTTAGTTTTAGGCGGAGACTTATCTCCAGCAGCGATAGAAGGAACGGCTGATGGAATGGGCTGACTAGCGGGCTTTTCTTGGGGTCTGGGAGACACCATATTCCTCATCACTTTCATCGTCTGAATACACCTATTGGACTTGGCTTAACTGAGTCAAGAGGAGACTTGGGTTTGTCCTCGGGTTTAGCTGGCACCTTTTCGTCTTTCAAGTCAACTGGCTTTGGTTTTTCTTCAGGTTTAAGCGGAGACTTATCTCCAGCAACGATAGAAGGAACGGCTGATGGAATGGGCTGACTAGCGGGCTTTTCTTGGGGTCTGGGAACACCATATTCCTCATCACTTTCATCGTCTGAATACACCGAAGGACTTGGCTTAACTGAGTCAAGAGGAGACTTGGGTTTGTCCTCGGGTTTAGCTGGGATCTTATCGTCTTTTAGGTCAATGGGTTTATCGTCCTTCAAGTCAATTAGTTTAGGTTTATCGTCAGTGAAAGAACTTGTTATAAGATCGGAAGTCTGCGATACCACAGTGGCAATATTTGTCTTAGTTGAACTTGCAAACTCTTCTGCCTTGAACTCAACAACGGTTTCTTGTTTGAGGATATCTTTAAGCGGAGACTTATCTCCAGCAACGATAGAAGGAACGGCCGATGGAATGGGCTGACTAGCGGGCTTTTCTTGGGGTTTGGGAACACCATATTCCTCATCACTTTCATCGTCTGAATACACCGAAGGACTTGGCTTAACTGAGTCGAGAGGAGACTTGGGTTTGTCCTCGGGTTTAGCTGGGATCTTGTCTTTAAAGTCAACTGGCTTTGGTTTTTCTTCAGGTTTAAGCGGAGACTTATCTCCAGCAACGATAGAAGGAACGGCTGATGGAATGGGCTGGCTAGCGGGCTTTTCTTGGGGTTTGGGAACACCATATTCCTCATCACTTTCATCGTCTGAATACACCGAAGGACTTGGCTTAACTGAGTCAAGAGGAGACTTGGGTTTGTCCTCGGGTTTAGCTGGGATCTTGTCTTTAAAGTCAACTGGCTTTGGTTTTTCTTCAGGTTTAAGCGGAGACTTATCTCCAGCAACGATAGAAGGAACGGCTGATGGAATGGGCTGGCTAGCGGGCTTTTCTTGGGGTCTGGGAGCCCCATATTCCTCATCACTTTCATCGTCTGAATACACCGAAGGACTTGGCTTAACTGAGTCAAGAGGAGACTTGGGTTTGTCCTCGGGTTTAGCTGGGATCTTACCGTCTTTTAGGTCAATGGGTTTATCGTCCTTCAAGTCAATTAGTTTAGGTTTATCGTCAGTGAAAGAACTTGTTATAAGATCGGAAGTCTGCGATACCACAGTGGCAATATTTGTCTTAGTTGAACTTGCAAACTCTTCTGCCTTGAACTCAACAACGGTTTCTTGTTTGAGGATATCTTTAAGCGGAGACTTATCTCCAGCAACGATAGAAGGAACGGCCGATGGAATGGGCTGACTAGCGGGCTTTTCTTGGGGTCTGGGAGCCCCATATTCCTCATCACTTTCATCGTCTGAATACACCGAAGGACTTGGCTTAACTGAGTCAAGGGAAGGCTTGGGTTTGTCCTCGTTTAGACTGGGATCTTTGTTTTAAGTCAACTGGCTTTGGTTTTTCTTTCAGGTTTAAGCGGAGACTTATCTCCAGCAACGATAGAAGGAACGGCCGATGGAATGGGCTGACTAGCGGGCTTTTCTTGGGGTCTGGGAACACCATATTCCTCATCACTTTCATCGTCTGAATACACCGAAGGACTTGGCTTAACTGAGTCAAGAGGAGACTTGGGTTTGTCCTCTGGTTTAGCTGGGATCTTATCGTCTTTAAAGTCAACTGGCTTTGGTTTTTCTTCAGGTTTAAGCGGAGACTTATCTCCAGCAACGATAGAAGGAACGGCTGATGGAATGGGCTGGCTAGCGGGCTTTTCTTGGGGTCTGGGAGCCCCATATTCCTCATCACTTTCATCGTCTGAATACACCGAAGGACTTGGCTTAACTGAGTCAAGAGGAGACTTGGGTTTGTCCTCGGGTTTAGCTGGGATCTTACCGTCTTTTAGGTCAATGGGTTTATCGTCCTTCAAGTCAATTAGTTTAGGTTTATCGTCAGTGAAAGAACTTGTTATAAGATCGGAAGTCTGCGATACCACAGTGGCAATATTTGTCTTAGTTGAACTTGCAAACTCTTCTGCCTTGAACTCAACAACGGTTTCTTGTTTGAGGATATCTTTAAGCGGAGACTTATCTCCAGCAACGATAGAAGGAACGGCCGATGGAATGGGCTGACTAGCGGGCTTTTCTTGGGGTCTGGGAGCACCATATTCCTCATCACTTTCATCGTCTGAATACACCGAAGGACTTGGCTTAACTGAGTCAAGAGGAGACTTGGGTTTGTCCTCGGGTTTAGCTGGCACCTTTTCGTCTTTCAAATCAACTGGCTTTGGTTTTTCTTCAGTTTTAAGCGGAGACTTATCTCCAGCAGCGATAGAAGGAACGGCTGATGGAATGGGCTGACTAGCGGGCTTTTCTTGGGGTCTGGGAGCCCCATATTCCTCATCACTTTCATCGTCTGAATACACCGAAGGACTTGGCTTAACTGAGTCAAGAGGAGACTTGGGTTTGTCCTCGGGTTTAGCTGGGATCTTGTCTTTAAAGTCAACTGGCTTTGGTTTTTCTTCAGGTTTAAGCGGAGACTTATCTCCAGCAACGATAGAAGGAACGGCTGATGGAATGGGCTGACTAGCGGGCTTTTCTTGGGGTCTGGGAATACCATATTCCTCATCACTTTCATCGTCTGAGTACACCGAAGGACTTGGCTTAACTGAGTCAAGAGGAGACTTGGGTTTGTCCTCTGGTTTAGCTGGGATCTTATCGTCTTTTAGGTCAATGGGTTTATCGTCCTTCAAGTCAATTAGTTTAGGTTTATCGTCAGTGAAAGAACTTGTTATAAGATCGGAAGTCTGCGATACCACAGTGGCAATATTTGTCTTAGTTGAACTTGCAAACTCTTCTGCCTTGAACTCAACAACGGTTTCTTGTTTGAGGATATCTTTAAACGGAGACTTATCTCCAGCAGCGATAGAAGGAACGGCCGATGGAATGGGCTGACTAGCGGGCTTTTCTTGGGGTCTGGGAGCCCCATATTCCTCATCACTTTCATCGTCTGAGTACACTATTGGACTTGGCTTAACTGAGTCGAGAGGAGACTTGGGTTTGTCCTCGGGTTTAGCTGGGATCTTGTCTTTAAAGTCAACTGGCTTTGGTTTTTCTTCAGGTTTAAGCGGAGACTTATCTCCAGCAACGATAGAAGGAACGGCTGATGGAATGGGCTGACTAGCGGGCTTTTCTTGGGGTCTGGGAACACCATATTCCTCATCACTTTCATCGTCTGAATACACCGAAGGACTTGGCTTAACTGAGTCAAGAGGAGACTTGGGTTTGTCCTCGGGTTTAGCTGGGATCTTATCGTCTTTTAGGTCAATGGGTTTATCGTCCTTCAAGTCAATTAGTTTAGGTTTATCGTAAGTGAAAGAACTTGTTATAAGATCGGAAGTTTGCGATACCACAGTGGCAATATTTGTCTTAGTTGAACTTGCAAACTCTTCTGCCTTGAACTCAACAACGGTTTCTTGTTTGAGGATATCTTTCAGCGGAGACTTATCTCCAGCAACGATAGAAGGAACGGCTGATGGAATGGGCTGACTAGCGGGCTTTTCTTGGGGTCTGGGAATACCATATTCCTCATCACTTTCATCGTCTGAATACACCGAAGGACTTGGCTTAACTGAGTCGAGAGGAGACTTGGGTTTGTCCTCGGGTTTAGCTGGGATCTTGTCTTTAAAGTCAACTGGCTTTGGTTTTTCTTCAGGTTTAAGCGGAGACTTATCTCCAGCAACGATAGAAGGAACGGCTGATGGAATGGGCTGGCTAGCGGGATTTTCTTGGGGTCTGGGAACACCATATTCCTCATCACTTTCATCGTCTGAATACACCGAAGGACTTGGCTTAACTGAGGCAAGAGGAGACTTGGGTTTGTCCTCGGGTTTAGCTGGGATCTTATCGTCTTTTAGGTCAATGGGTTTATCGTCCTTCAAGTCAATTAGTTTAGGTTTATCGTCAGTGAAAGAACTTGTTATAAGATCGGAAGTTTGCGATACCACAGTGGCAATATTTGTCTTAGTTGAACTTGCAAACTCTTCTGCCTTGAACTCAACAACGGTTTCTTGTTTGAGGATATCTTTCAGCGGAGACTTATCTCCAGCAACGATAGAAGGAACGGCCGATGGAATGGGCTGACTAGCGGGCTTTTCTTGGGGTCTGGGAATACCATATTCCTCATCACTTTCATCGTCTGAATACACCGAAGGACTTGGCTTAACTGAGTCGAGAGGAGACTTGGGTTTGTCCTCGGGTTTAGCTGGCACCTTTTCGTCTTTCAAGTCAACTGGCTTTGGTTTTTCTTCAGGTTTAAGCGGAGACTTATCTCCAGCAACGATAGAAGGAACGGCTGATGGAATGGGCTGACTAGCGGGCTTTTCTTGGGGTTTGGGAACACCATATTCCTCATCACTTTCATCGTCTGAGTACACCGAAGGACTTGGCTTAACTGAGTCAAGAGGAGACTTGGGTTTGTCCTCGGGTTTAGCTGGCACCTTTTCGTCTTTCAAGTCAACTGGCTTTGGTTTTTCTTCAGGTTTAAGCGGAGACTTATCTCCAGCAACGATAGAAGGAACGGCTGATGGAATGGGCTGACTAGCGGGCTTTTCTTGGGGTCTGGGAATACCATATTCCTCATCACTTTCATCGTCTGAGTACACCGAAGGACTTGGCTTAACTGAGTCAAGAGGAGACTTGGGTTTGTCCTCGGGTTTAGCTGGGACCTTTTCGTCTTTCAAGTCAACTGGCTTTGGTTTTTCTTCAGGTTTAAGCGGAGACTTATCTCCAGCAACGATAGAAGGAACGGCTGATGGAATGGGCTGACTAGCGGGCTTTTCTTGGGGTCTGGGAGCACCATATTCCTCATCACTTTCATCGTCTGAATACACCGAAGGACTTGGCTTAACTGAGTCAAGAGGAGACTTGGGTTTGTCCTCGGGTTTAGCTGGGATCTTATCGTCTTTTAGGTCAATGGGTTTATCGTCCTTCAAGTCAATTAGTTTAGGTTTATCGTAAGTGAAAGAACTTGTTATAAGATCGGAAGTTTGCGATACCACAGTGGCAATATTTGTCTTAGTTGAACTTGCAAACTCTTCTGCCTTGAACTCAACAACGGTTTCTTGTTTGAGGATATCTTTCAGCGGAGACTTATCTCCAGCAACGATAGAAGGAACGGCCGATGGAATGGGCTGACTAGCGGGCTTTTCTTGGGGTCTGGGAATACCATATTCCTCATCACTTTCATCGTCTGAATACACCGAAGGACTTGGCTTAACTGAGTCGAGAGGAGACTTGGGTTTGTCCTCGGGTTTAGCTGGGATCTTTGTCTTTCAAGTCAACTGGCTTTGGTTTTTCTTCAGGTTTAAGCGGAGACTTATCTCCAGCAACGATAGAAGGAACGGCTGATGGAATGGGCTGACTAGCGGGCTTTTCTTGGGGTCTGGGAATACCATATTCCTCATCACTTTCATCGTCTGAGTACACCGAAGGACTTGGCTTAACTGAGTCAAGAGGAGACTTGGGTTTGTCCTCGGGTTTAGCTGGGATCTTATCGTCTTTTAGGTCAACTGGCTTTGGTTTTTCTTCAGGTTTAAGCGGAGACTTATCTCCAGCAACGATAGAAGGAACGGCTGATGGAATGGGCTGACTAGCGGGCTTTTCTTGGGGTCTGGGAATACCATATTCCTCATCACTTTCATCGTCTGAGTACACCGAAGGACTTGGCTTAACTGAGTCAAGAGGAGACTTGGGTTTGTCCTCGGGTTTAGCTGGGATCTTGTCTTTCAAGTCAACTGGCTTTGTTTTTCTTCAGGATTCTTTAAGCGGAGACTTATCTCCAGCAACGATAGAAGGAACGGCTGATGGAATGGGCTGACTAGCGGGCTTTTCT
The DNA here is from genome assembly GCA_018150885.1 of Drosophila tristis. Classification (NCBI taxonomy): domain Eukaryota; kingdom Metazoa; phylum Arthropoda; class Insecta; order Diptera; family Drosophilidae; genus Drosophila; species Drosophila tristis. The sequence continues at coordinate 3,369,389 of JAECWT010000264.1, forward strand.
TGGGGTCTGGGAATACCATATTCCTCATCACTTTCATCGTCTGAGTACACCGAAGGACTTGGCTTAACTGAGTCGAGAGGAGACTTGGGTTTGTCCTCGGGTTTAGCTGGGATCTTGTCTTTCAAGTCAACTGGCTTTGGTTTTTCTTCAGGTTTAAGCGGAGACTTATCTCCAGCAACGATAGAAGGAACGGCTGATGGAATGGGCTGACTAGCGGGCTTTTCTTGGGGTCTGGGAACACCATATTCCTCATCACTTTCATCGTCTGAGTACACCGAAGGACTTGGCTTAACTGAGTCAAGAGGAGACTTGGGTTTGTCCTCGGGTTTAGCTGGGATCTTATCGTCTTTTAGGTCAACTGGCTTTGGTTTTCTTCAGGTCAATTAAGTTTAGACTTTCTCAGTAAGTGAAGGAACTTGTTATAAGATCGGAGTTTGCGATACCACAGTCATCATTTGTCTTAGTTGAACTTGCAAACTCTTCTGCCTTGAACTCAACAACGGTTTCTTGTTTGAGGATATCTTTAAGCGGAGACTTATCTCCAGCAACGATAGAAGGAACGGCTGATGGAATGGGCTGACTAGCGGGCTTTTCTTGGGGTCTGGGAATACCATATTCCTCATCACTTTCATCGTCTGAGTACACCGAAGGACTTGGCTTAACTGAGTCGAGAGGAGACTTGGGTTTGTCCTCGGGTTTAGCTGGGATCTTGTCTTTCAAGTCAACTGGCTTTGGTTTTTCTTCAGGTTTAAGCGGAGACTTATCTCCAGCAACGATAGAAGGAACGGCTGATGGAATGGGCTGACTAGCGGGCTTTTCTTGGGGTCTGGGAATACCATATTCCTCATCACTTTCATCGTCTGAGTACACCGAAGGACTTGGCTTAACTGAGTCAAGAGGAGACTTGGGTTTGTCCTCGGGTTTAGCTGGGATCTTATCGTCTTTTAGGTCAATGGGTTTATCGTCCTTCAAGTCAATTAGTTTAGGTTTATCGTAAGTGAAAGAACTTGTTATAAGATCGGAAGTTTGCGATACCACAGTGGCAATATTTGTCTTAGTTGAACTTGCAAACTCTTCTGCCTTGAACTCAACAACGGTTTCTTGTTTGAGGATATCTTTCAGCGGAGACTTATCTCCAGCAACGATAGAAGGAACGGCTGATGGAATGGGCTGACTAGCGGGCTTTTCTTGGGGTCTGGGAATACCATATTCCTCATCACTTTCATCGTCTGAGTACACCGAAGGACTTGGCTTAACTGAGTCGAGAGGAGACTTGGGTTTGTCCTCGGGTTTAGCTGGGATCTTGTCTTTCAAGTCAACTGGCTTTGGTTTTTCTTCAGGTTTAAGCGGAGACTTATCTCCAGCAACGATAGAAGGAACGGCTGATGGAATGGGCTGACTAGCGGGCTTTTCTTGGGGTCTGGGAATACCATATTCCTCATCACTTTCATCGTCTGAGTACACCGAAGGACTTGGCTTAACTGAGTCGAGAGGAGACTTGGGTTTGTCCTCGGGTTTAGCTGGGATCTTGTCTTTCAAGTCAACTGGCTTTGGTTTTTCTTCAGGTTTAAGCGGAGACTTATCTCCAGCAACGATAGAAGGAACGGCTGATGGAATGGGCTGACTAGCGGGCTTTTCTTGGGGTCTGGGAATACCATATTCCTCATCACTTTCATCGTCTGAGTACACCGAAGGACTTGGCTTAACTGAGTCAAGAGGAGACTTGGGTTTGTCCTCGGGTTTAGCTGGCACCTTTTCGTCTTTCAAATCAACTGGCTTTGGTTTTTCGTTCAGTTTTAAGCGGAGACTTATCTCCAGCAACGATAGAAGGAACGGCTGATGGAATGGGCTGACTAGCGGGCTTTTCTTGGGGTCTGGGAATACCATATTCCTCATCACTTTCATCGTCTGAATACACCGAAGGACTTGGCTTAACTGAGTCGAGAGGAGACTTGGGTTTGTCCTCGGGTTTAGCTGGGATCTTGTCTTTTAAGTCAACTGGCTTTGGTTTTTCTTTCATGGTTTAAGCGGAGACTTATCTCCAGCAACGATAGAAGGAACGGCTGATGGAATGGGCTGACTAGCGGGCTTTTCTTGGGGTCTGGGAATACCATATTCCTCATCACTTTCATCGTCTGAGTACACCGAAGGACTTGGCTTAACTGAGTCAAGAGGAGACTTGGGTTTGTCCTCGGGTTTAGCTGGGATCTTGTCTTTCAAGTCAACTGGCTTTGGTTTTTCTTCAGGTTTAAGCGGAGACTTATCTCCAGCAACGATAGAAGGAACGGCTGATGGAATGGGCTGACTAGCGGGCTTTTCTTGGGGTCTGGGAATACCATATTCCTCATCACTTTCATCGTCTGAATACACTATTGGACTTGGCTTAACTGAGTCAAGAGGAGACTTGGGTTTGTCCTCGGGTTTAGCTGGGATCTTATCGTCTTTTAGGTCAATGGGTTTATCGTCCTTCAAGTCAATTAGTTTAGGTTTATCGTCAGTGAAAGAACTTGTTATAAGATCGGAAGTTTGCGATACCACAGTGGCAATATTTGTCTTAGTTGAACTTGCAAACTCTTCTGCCTTGAACTCAACAACGGTTTCTTGTTTGAGGATATCTTTCAGCGGAGACTTATCTCCAGCAACGATAGAAGGAACGGCCGATGGAATGGGCTGACTAGCGGGCTTTTTTTGGGGTCTGGGAACACCATATTCCTCATCACTTTCATCGTCTGAGTACACCGAATGGACTTGGCTTAACTGAGTCAAGAGGAGACTTGGGTTTGTCCTCGGGTTTAGCTGGGTGCGCATATTTCGTCTTTCAAGTCAACTGGCTTTGGTTTTTCTTCAGGATAAATGTTTTGTTTAGCGGAATTAATTTTTAATAAAAGTTTTTTTTAGAATATTTTTTGAGACTTATCTCCAGCAACGATAGAAGGAACGGCCTGATGGAATGGGCTGACTAGCGGGCTTTTCTTGGGGTCTGGGAATACCATATTCCTCATCACTTTCATCGTCTGAGTACACCGAAGGACTTGGCTTAACTGAGTCAAGAGGAGACTTGGGTTTGTCCTCGGGTTTAGCTGGGATCTTATCGTCTTTTAGGTCAATGGGTTTATCGTCCTTCAAGTCAATTAGTTTAGGTTTATCGTCAGTGAAAGAACTTGTTATAAGATCGGAAGTTTGCGATACCACAGTGGCAATATTTGTCTTAGTTGAACTTGCAAACTCTTCTGCCTTGAACTCAACAACGGTTTCTTGTTTGAGGATATCTTTAAGCGGAGACTTATCTCCAGCAACGATAGAAGGAACGGCCGATGGAATGGGCTGACTAGCGGGCTTTTCTTGGGGTCTGGGAACACCATATTCCTCATCACTTTCATCGTCTGAATACACTATTGGACTTGGCTTAACTGAGGCAAGAGGAGACTTGGGTTTGTCCTCGGGTTTAGCTGGGATCTTATCGTCTTTTAGGTCAATGGGTTTATCGTCCTTCAAGTCAATTAGTTTAGGTTTATCGTCAGTGAAAGAACTTGTTATAAGATCGGAAGTTTGCGATACCACAGTGGCAATATTTGTCTTAGTTGAACTTGCAAACTCTTCTGCCTTGAACTCAACAACAGTTTCTTGTTTGAGGATATCTTTCAGCGGAGACTTATCTCCAGCAACGATAGAAGGAACGGCCGATGGAATGGGCTGACTAGCGGGCTTTTTTTGGGGTCTGGGAACACCATATTCCTCATCACTTTCATCGTCTGAGTACACCGATGGACTTGGCTTTACTGAGTCAAGAGGAGACTTGGGTTTGCCCTCGGGTTTAGCTGGCACCTTTTCGTCTTTCAAGTCAACTGGCTTTGGTTTTTCTTCAGGTTTAAGCGGAGACTTATCTCCAGCAACGATAGAAGGAACTGCCGATGGCATGGGCTGACTAGCGGGCTTTTCTTGGGGTCTGGGAACACCATATTCCTCATCACTTTCATCGTCTGAATACACCGAAGGACTTGGCTTAACTGAGTCAAGAGGAGACTTGGGTTTGTCCTCTGGTTTAGCTGGGATCTTATCGTCTTTTAGGTCAATGGGTTTATCGTCCTTCAAGTCAATTAGTTTAGGTTTATCGTAAGTGAAAGAACTTGTTATAAGATCGGAAGTTTGCGATACCACAGTGGCAATATTTGTCTTAGTTGAACTTGCAAACTCTTCTGCCTTGAACTCAACAACAGTTTCTTGTTTGAGGATATCTTTAAGCGGAGACTTATCTCCAGCAACGATAGAAGGAACTGCCGATGGCATGGGCTGACTAGCGGGCTTTTCTTGGGGTCTGGGAACACCATATTCCTCATCACTTTCATCGTCTGAATACACTATTGGACTTGGCTTAACTGAGGCAAGAGGAGACTTGGGTTTGTCTTCGGGTTTAGCTGGCACCTTTTCGTCTTTCAATTCAATGGGTTTATCGTCCTTCAAGTCAATTAGTGTAGGTTTGTTGTCAGTGAATGAACTTGTGATCCAGTCGGAAGTTTGCGCGACAATGTGTGAAATATTTGTTTGAGTTGTGGTGTAACTTTTTTGTTCCCTGAATTCAATACCAGTTTTTGGCGTCAGAGCCTTTTCATGGGGTTTCGTGGATTCAGCGATTTCCATTGGAGGTGCTGAAGGAAGGGGCTTAAGAACTGAAATGTCATGCTGATGGGTCATAGTGTCTAATTCGGTATCTTTCGATTTAAATACTGCTCTGTGTTTATCCTCAGTTTCGACATTTAATCTTCCATCTTCTATGCCATATTTGTGGCCCAAAGAATCCTTTGCAGTTGGAAACTTCGAGGAGTCTTTCGTTTTAGTAACCGTTTCTTCGTATTTGGAAGAATAAATATATTTCTTAGTGGCCTCTAAAGTGGATTCTGGCTCTATTGTTGATAAATGCTTTAGTTTTTGTAGTTTTTGTTTGTCAAGCTCTTCGTCACTGTCGCTTTCGACTAGAATAGTATCTGAAGCTGGTTTCGCATCAGATGGGAACTTATTCTTTGTATTGTCAGTCATTTGGGGCATTACAGGGGTCTTTAAGACCAGGTTCTGGTGGGTTTGAAGCTCGACTATTTTATCGTGTATAGGAAACCTATCGGTTGTCTCTTTTTCCAAGTTCTGACTATCCTGACCACCGACTATCGTTTGAGCTCGTGACTGTGCGTCATGGACAATGATATCGCTAAGCTTCTTCTCATAGTCGCCGACTGCGTGCACGAACTCCTTAGTGTCTTCGATGTCAGTTTTTGAAATGGAATGCAATCGTTCAAGGGTGTGTGCAATTTTGGGGAACTCTACATGTCTAGTGTCCTTAGTCGCCTCTACAGGAAATTCTGGAATATCACATTCTGTTAACCATCTAATTTGACTCTCTGCCACCCCAGCCAGGCACTCCTGTACCACACTCTTGGCCTCGAACTCCTTGATGCTCTCAGACACATCGTACCTGATGGCCTCCCGCTCAAGGAACTTGGCCGTTGTCGATTTTACATCGTCAACTTCTGGCAGGGGCTCGATTTCTGGCTGCTTTTCAAAGGCTTTTGCCATGGCTGAGATTGTGCGCTTTGAACATGTCTTTTCACAGACGTCTTCGAGGTTTTCAATACTGGGGCTCGTCTTGGCCAAAGCCAAGACAGGGGAAACTACCTTCTGTTCGGGAATATGCTTGGAGCCTAATCCTTCTAGAATCATATCAGTGTCGCTTAAAATCTGCTGCTCTATAGACGAAACATCGGTCTGACGCTCCTGGGTACTTCTTTTTCGGGGACTAAACGGCTTGGCCTCTAAGCTCGCTGTGGGATATCGGCGTTCGATATCCTGTACAACTTCCCTTACCTTTGGCAGTACCTCCAAAGGTTCCTTACCTACTAAGTCTATGTGCTGAACAAGGGTCTCGGTTAAAATCTTGCCAGGTACCTGCTCTACTTTCTTTTCTAAGCCTAGTTCCTGTTCTGGTAAAGTCTTTTCCGTTTCACTTAAGTCTTCGGCCACCTCAAAGGCCTTCCGCTTCTTGCAAACCTTCTCGCAAACTTCTTCCTGAATCTCCTTCAGGCCAGCAGCCATGGCCTCGATGGGGGACAGCTTTACCACCTCTGGTGGCAGCTCCCACTTAATCAACTGCTCCAGCGCCAAATCTGATGGGGTGAGTATTTGCTTCTCTACCTCTGCCACATCCAGTTCCTCGCCCTCTTCGTGCGGCTGCCGCTTCTGCACTGCGAAGGGAATGGCCGACACCACTGTGCCGCAGATCTTCTCCTCAATACTCTGCACCACCTCCTTCACCACCGGCACATTGTCGCCTATGTACTTGGGAGCCACACTCGGCTGGCACTCGACGGTCTCTGTCTCTGAGCTGGCGGTGCTCTCCAAGCGCTCTATCTTGCGTCTAACGTCGCCACAGGCCATGATTTGCTCTAAGTACTCCCTATCACTGGAAGTTCTATCTGTATCTGTTTCTATCACTGTATCCTCTGGCTGTGACTTCTTCCTTTTCTCCTGATCCTTCTGCTGACACTGCCCCTCCTCAGGGACAGCCAGATCTACCTTGGTGCGATCTATTTGCGTGGTCAGAGTCGTCGTCGTCGTCGTTGTGGTTATGGGTGCAGTCATCTTCGGTGTTTGACTACTTGTGCTCATTTCTGGAAATGAGGTAGTGTCTGGTGAGTACATTGTGTGGATATCGGGGGAGGCTGCCATACTAGGAAGCAGCTTATCAGGTTCATCGGTTCTTGTAAATGTTTCGGTTTTTACATTATGAACACTGAAGTGCTCTGTTTGAGGCGTTCGTTCCATGAGGGCAGAAATATGTTGGATTGTTTGGATTTGGTTTGGTTAGAAGTAGAGTAGAAAACATGGCAATAGTAAAGACAGTTAACACCGAATACAATCAATCAAACCATACCTATAATGTAGTTATGGTGGGTTAGTCTATTATTTACACAGTGCAGTTGACAGTTTCGGCAATACATATATAGATACGTACATACGTACACGGGAATAGTAGGTACATATATATATAGGTATAGACTACAAGCTGTACGCCAAAAACCCAGCAGCAGGCACAAACATGCAAATAATGCTTATGCTTATGGTACGAGTAGGTTATTGTATTTGAAAAGCAAAATCAAAAGATCAGATGGTACCGATCTAAGCGGATATGCCGCATATGAGGTCGTGGATTCTTGAGATTGCATGCTGAATGCTTTTTTCCAACTTCAAAGCTTGGCTGCTGCACAAATATTAAACAATTATTCGCGTTCGATGTTCGCTGATTACGTTTGCACACTTTTGTTACGCAATGTATTTAAGCAATGTTCATGTTTACTGTGAAATCAAAAGGCAAAATTGGCAAGTACTGCTACTGCAGAAATGAGAACGAACCACGACATCATATGTCACATACAGAATACAGAATGCGATCTATCAGCTAGAAGCTAGAACCAGATTACGAGTACATCATAAGAAGCGCGCTGGGTTGGTGGGGTCTGGTTTGGGTTTGGGTTGGGGTGCATAAAAATCAAACGATTTCAACGGTTAAGGTGTGGCTAATACGAGTATAGTAGATATTGTAGTTTTAATTCGCAAATAAGGACAAAGAATACGAGTACCATATATGTAAGTATATAGAGAGACGCTACAGTGAGGTTTGGATGTGACTCGACTTAGCATTCAGTTACAGTACAGTATAGTATTATCTTTAAACATATATACGTTCTATATATATACATATATATGTTATGCCTCCTCACTAGGAATTGCCAAAGATTACGAAAGCAACAGAACACATAATTATTTTTGCTGAAATCAAATCAAACATAAACATTGCAAACTGAAAGCCATGGTGGTTCATTGGAGTGTTCTTCGATGAGGAGTGCTCGTATGGAGATCAGCGTTCACAGTGCGGATCCCAATACGGTTTAAATTTGGTTCGTTTCTTTTTGGTTTTGGTTTTGTTTTTCGTTTGGGATTACCGATATCCGATATCCGCGAGAGTATGCCAAAAGTGTTTATCTTAATGAAAAAAATCTTGTTGTAAACGCTATACGTACGAGTATGTTTAGATTAGATTAGTAGTAGATTGATTATAGGCCGTGGTTTATCCATAGGCCGGATGAATACGAATACGAATACGAGTATAAGTAGTTAACAAGGTAGATTACAAAGGGTAACACAAATCGAATTAGTTATATTGGAATGTAACGTAAACTGAACTCAATTGCTTAAATAGTTGTTCAAAAATTGCAAACGTAATTGTTGTACGAGTAATCATGAGTGTTGAGTGACCTACATATCTATCATCAGACGATACCCATCAGAAAACATATATCCTATGCCTGGGCAACTTTTCAAATTGATTGTTATTGTACATGAGAACTTACCATTAAAATACGATAGACTTAAGGTTACTTTAGTGTTCGGTTTCGGTTTCGGTTTAGGTTTATTTGGATAGTTCAAGTTTTAGTTATTCCATTTATTCGATGATTTGGTTATATTCTTATTCTGTTATGCATTGAATGAACGAACCACAAACAACAACTCAAGGCGAAAATATTCAGCTACTTGGAATTGGGATTGCACGAAGAGGTACTTTGTATCCATTAATCTATAAATCAAACAAACGCACAGGAAGCCCCACCAAATGAGTACATCTCTTGAAAAACTATATGCAACTACACTCTCGTCTCACGCGTACTTGGGAAACACAATTTCGAGACTAATTCTACCCGAAACGGTTGTCTGGCTCTGTACTGCAAGACTGCAAGAATTCTGGAAACAAATTAAATTAGGTATATGCCACCGCTCGGTTTTCGTCAGTCTGCTTTGTTGCTGACCCTGGCGCCGTGCACGGCCTAGCCCCTGGCCCCGGGCCCTATGACATAAGTACGCAATCGGTGGCTTGCCCATTCACCATCCCGCAATTATATAAAGAAGCGAATGCAATATGCCGCTAACTTCGATTCCCTCCAGAGGAGGGCTTTTGCCAGACATCCCTTGAGCAGCTATCCCGAAAGTAAATTAAAGTAAATTCTGGAATTTCAATAAGCCCAGTACAATCGATTTGTGGATAGATCTATCGATCGATTGGCGTTGACATTGCCCGCCATTGAATGTTATGCATACACCGTGAGGCGCCTGCCCAGACAATTAGCAATGTCGCTGCGACCTTTCGCCAGTGTTAGCGCAGTGTTCCACGTAATTGGATTAGTGGCTGGCAGCCAGTGTCTGGCGGCAATCTACAGCGTAGTATTGCCTCAGAGCTACGAGTATGTATCGGTGAGATGTTGTGGCCAGATTCATTCGATGCGCTTCGGTATTGAGTTATATAGGGGATCTGGGATGATCCCTTAATTTAGTTTAGGTTTACTGCCGCACTTACAGACTTTTTTGATTAAGATACACACACTAGCAATTAGCAGTTTGCCGTTTGAGATACGCGTTTACAGATACGATTACAATTAATATAACTATTGTATTCTGGGAGCGCAATCGTTTAATGGTTGAATGGTATTTTGCATACAAAAAGCCTTTGGACCCAAATCAAGTCAAACATAGAAAATGTTGGGGAACAGAGAATAGTGGGAGTACAACTGAAGGAAGTACAAAGAAAATTAAAATAAAAATAAATAAAAAACAGTTCAAGAGAAACACTACGGATTGTGGCACAAACTCAAACGCAAATTCAAACGTAAATGAAAATAAAAAGGTGTACAGTAAATCATCGTTACAATTAAAAGTCTTTTACCGAAAGAGGCAAACATAGGAAAATATATAAAGTAAGTTGACATAACAATTACAAATTGCATAAAGAATTGAGCGGGGAGCAGGGAGCCAGCCATACACTCGTTTCATACAACCGACTTACCTATTTTTGTTATGGCAGAGACGCGCTCAAACGTCGACTCTGTGGTCGTGTGCAGCGTGGTCACAGTATCGCCGAGATAATCTGTCGCCCGACCAGAATCAGAATGATAATAAGTAAGGTTGTAAATCAAAGCACCATACATGTATGGCCATCACTTACCACGCTCCAAGCTGATCAGCTCCGGCTCCTCGTTCTGCTTATCGATTTTCGTGTCGCTGGGTGTGGGCGGCGGAGTCTGGGAGTCTGGAATGTCGCTCGCTGGAAATGTAATAAATGGGAGTAAGCGAATGGATTATGGGTTTAAATTTCAGTAGGGTAGCTACCGATTTGTTTAAGCTCATCGGATATCTCAATGACTCCCGCGCTCATCTTCTTGCTGATCGTATCGCCCACAGACTTGCAGAACTCGGCATCGGTCAGGGATTTTCGTGGCTCCATAGACAGGGGAACACTGAGACCCTCCTCTTTGATTGACACGCTCAATGGAACAGTGGCTCGTTTGTCAAAGGTATCGCTATCGTGCTCAGTAACTTCCTGGACCAAACTCGGTAGATTTTCCGGCTTCTTGGTAACGAGAGCGAACTCCGGTATGGGTGTTTCGAACAGCGCAGCATCTCCAATCGGTGCCGCCGATTCAATGCCATCGCCTTTGGACAGCTTTTCTGGCAGCACCTTGGAATCGATGCTTTTTGGCAAAACTGATTGCTCAATGGTTACGGGATGCAGCTGCGTCTGCTGTTCCATGCTCAGAAAGTCAGCAGTTAGCTGACGCTCGGGCAGGGGCTCCTTCTGCTTGGTCAGCTGCTCAATTGGTTTCACTGCCTCCTCGATCAGCGTTTTCGCTGCCTGCGACTCCTTTTCCTTTTTCAGCTCTACCAGCTGCTCAGCGGACTTGACAACTTCCTCAACCAGAGCTTTTGCGGGTAGGGACTGTATCTGTGTCTGCTGCTCCATGCTCAGGAAATCGGCGGTTAGCTGACGCTCGGGCAGGACCTTTTTGGGCTGCTCCTCAGTGGGCTTTACAGCTTCCTCTATCACAGTCTTGACGGCTGGCTCCGTTGGCTTCACTGACTCCTCGATTAGTGTCTTCCTGGGCTCCACCACAGGTATCTTGCTGGCAGGCGGCGACGGTTTCACTGAGACCACCGAATCTGGCTCCGATGTTGTTGTCGATGTCAGGCTGGATTCGAGAGGATGCTCGGGGGCTTGGGGCATGCTGGGCATGCTGGGCAGTTGGCTTTGCTGCTCCATGCTAAGGAAATCGTGGGTGAGCTTGCGTGTGTCGGCGGTAGCTATTTGCTCTTCGATCTTGTGGAATGTTTCCACTACCTCGGCTATCTTTTCCGCCACCTTGTCCTCTTTGGGCTGCACTTGTGCGAGGGGCTTGTCTTCGATCGTGACTGTCTTCGCCATTTTGCTGGCAATCTCTGAATGCTTCTCAGATTTCACAACCTTCTCCTCGACCTTGTGGAATGTGTCAATCAATTCAGTAACCTTTTCGGTGAGGGTTTCTGCCTTGGCGGCAATCTCTGGCTGTTCAGCTGGCTTGTCTTTTGGCACCTCTGCACCCAGACCTGCTGCTGTCATAATGCTAGCGGTAGGGGCCACCAGATCGTCCAGGACTCTCGAATCTCTGTCGACCAGCTTCTCTACTGATTTGCGTGGCTCCACCTTGGGTATCTTGCTGGCTGCTGGCGCTACCTTGGGCTCGGCGGCCAACTTCTCACTATGCAGGAAGTCGTGGGTCACCTTGCGTGTGTCCACCACATCTGCAATCTTTTGGGCATCGCCCACGGAAGTTTTGACTGGTATTTTGGAAAGGGGCTTCTCGGGCTTGCTCTCTGCTGTCAGGTCGCCTTCAACTTCTGCCACCGCACGTGGGGCCGCAGTCGGCTTCATGGACTCCTCGCTTGGCTTTCGCACCAGTTTGGGGATTTGAGTTTTTGGTTCGCCGCCATGGAAGTCGTACTTAACCTTTTTCGCCTCGAATTCAGCGATTGTCTCCTCGATAGTTGTACTCTCGATGACCTGTACGGTCTTCACCTGTTCCTGGGCCACTGTCTTGGCCTCCTCCAGATGTTTAATGGTCTCGCTGACCTTCGTTGTCTCGGGCGCTGGCTGGCTGGGCAGGATTACGGCACTGTCTTCCGTTTTGGAGCTCTCGAAGGAGCTAATAATGTTCTCCACCTTCTTGCTGGCGATCTCAGTCACTTCGCTGATGAAGTGCTCGACCTCCTTTACAGTTTCCGGCGTCACTGAGGCCATGGGGCTAGTCTTCTTCTCCTTCACCTCCTTAACAAACTTCTCGGGCACTGTGTCCGTTGTGGAAGTTGTCGACGGGAGTTGGCTGCGTTTCTCAATCTCCAGGAAATCCTCGGTGATATCCCGCGCCTCCTGACGAGTGATGGTCGTGGCCCGACTGAAGGTTACTGTATCTTTCTCCGTTTTTTCGGTAGAACTGATGTCCTGTACAATCTTATTTACGGCGTCGGGGGATGGCTGTTCCTCCTCCTCCGAGCTGCGGCCGGATGACTTGAACTTGTGTGTCAGCTCCTTGTCGAACTCGCTCTTGCTCACCTCCGTGGAGTCCATCTTGCCCATCTTCATTTTCATGACCTGCTCGGGCACAGCCGCTGTCTTGATGATCACATTGTCGGCGGGCAGCTGCATCAGGATCTCGGACTCGTGATGGGCCTTCTTATCCTCGATGAGACTCTTTCGCTTGATTTCGGTTATTTCGCGGTTGATTTCTTTTTTCTGCGTTGAGGCAGGTATGGAACGCTCCACGGACAGGCGCTTGACGATCTTCTCCCGCCTCTCGGCCACGGTCCGTTTGACCTGCTCCTCGTCGGACTCGGACTCCTCGACCTCCTTCTCCTCGGCAGAGTACTTGACTTCTTCACGTTCGTTGATCTGCTGGATTCGCTTGCCTGGAATAATCATTAAGAGATTACATTATACTGACTGATGGAGTCAGAGTCCCAGGTTCCTCTACTTACTTTCTCTGCGAACCAGCTCTTCCACTGATTCCGAGTTCTTCATGATGTCCGTCTCGTCGAACTCGCGCGAATGCGAGAGTCTTCCACTCTTGCACTTTTTCATGATGTCGTCTCGTCCGATGTCCTTGAGCGCCGTCTCTAGAGACAGGATGTCGTAGTTTGGCTTGTCCTTGTACAGACGTATCATGCTCTGAGCCTGCCTGGCTATGCTGTCGGTGTTCTGGTTGATGATCTCGTCGATCTCCTCCGCGTTGATGCCGATCTCTGGCGCCAGCTGTATCCAGTCCTTGCCCAGCAGATTGGACAAATCCACAATGCGAATGTCGCCGATATAGTGGTCGTTCTGGTGCTTGCTCAGACTAAACATAGAGGTTCTGTAGGCGGAAGTGACGCGGTCTGAGAACGCTGTGGTCGAGTCCGGTATCACCGCCTCCGGCAGCACGATGTTCAGTATGCAAATAGGCTGCTGTGGCGGCTCGCCCTTGGCCACTTTGGGCTCCTTCATGAACAGGGTGCGGCCCACGATGTCAGCATGCTGATCCTTCACACGCACCGTGAAGGGCAGACGGTTCTCGCGGAAGGCCTTGAACTGGAGCTGCAGCTGGTCGCCAGACTTGGTGACAGGCACCAGGTTGCCGGCCATCTCAATGTACTGCGGCTTGCCTTCGAGCACCTCCACGTCGCGACTCTTGGCCACCTCCGTGTAGAGCTCGTGCTTCTCCAGAGTCTTGTCCTCGCGGTCATCTGTCATGCAGAAGACGCGCAGGCGGGCCTCAAAGGGTTCAATTTTCTTGGCGAACACCACAAACTTGGCTATGAAGGGTACATGAATGACTTCCCTGAATGGAGAATGAAGATTATGAATAGATTATAGATATGGAAACCAAGCCACTGAGGCACTGAGGACAGCGCACTCACTTGTAAAGTTCTGTGGCCATCTTGGTGGCATCGGAGATGTTGCGGCAGTCCATTAGCCAGAAGCGAGCCGAAACGGTGGTCGTGAAGGAGACACAGTCGTTGACAAAGGTCAGAGGCGTGGAGCCAGTGACATCCTCCCATTGGGCACGGGACGGTCCGCCTGACGAGGTAGGGGGTAGACGGTAGATGGGAGACGTTCAGTTATGGGGCACACAAACACCAAAGACACAGCATATGTAAATGGGGTACACGCATAGACTACATATTATATGTAAAAACTCTTTGAAAACTCTACTTTTGTCTCATTAGCAGATTGAATATTGAATTCCAAAATTGTTTGAACTAATTTCACAAACGAAACCATAAAATTGAACTTAAAATCTTGTTCAGAGAGAGAGAATTACGATTGTGTGTGGGTGTGTGTGTGTGTGTTAATTACAAAGCATTTATATGGAATAGGAAAGTATTATTGTATATAGTATGTATAGTACGAGTAGTATATGGTATAGTTTTAAAATGTTACGAGTATTTAGCGATAAGTATTGGAAATATTAAGTAAGTTTCTTCATTTTTAAGACGTATGTATGTATGTACATATGTATGTATGTAGTATATATGAAATATGGAATGCATCGCATGGCGTGATCTTCGACTGAGTGTTGTCAGTAGTGTGGTGAGTGGACTGTGGTGTGGTTGAGTGTGTGATTAGATGAGTGGCACTTTGATTTCAAGCATTTTTGGTTATTTGATTAATTTATTAGGGCTGTAGCATTTACAGAGGTACGAGTACAAGGGTACTTGTTGCGCTTACTTCGAAGCCATTTCGAAACAACATGCTTAATACTTTGGAAAAAACATATTTCTTTGGTTTCTCTTGAATGGTAAATAAGTGAGCGTGTCACGTGTTTCTTGTTGTAAATGTGTTCAAAAAAAACGAAAATCCCAAACCAAACCAAACGAAAGAAAATCAAGAACAAATCAAAAAGTAAATCATACGATTGAAAACTTCAACTGACTTCAGGAATGTACATAGTAAAAGTAACCGTCAACTTTTAGACATTATATTCAGATATACATATATCGTTATTATCGCTTGCCATAGCCATTAGCTTTAGCTTGACTTTCGGTTCTTCCTCAATAGTTGATATTTGTTCTGTTTCAGAAAAGTTCTCTTTGGTGCCACAAACAGTAGAAATTCGAAATTGATCATTCATATTTGGTTCTTTTGTTTTTTGTATTTTGGAAAACATTTAATGTACACAATATTCTGCTTTATGTGTAACGCGAAATAAAAGCAAACAACAAAAACGTTTAACTCTCAACAAATAACAACAAATAACCAAACAACAATCAGGTGCACAACATTCCAACTGAAATGGTTCATCTAAATGAAACGTTAAGCTGGAAAGCCTGGAAAGCCAAGTAGATATGTATGTATAATATGTGTGTAAATGGATTTAGAATCAAATCATAAACCAAATAGAATGGAACTCAACAAATCAAGGTAGTAGATCTGGCTTTTAGTACGGTTTCAATGGCCCAAAGAGCAACTTTATTTGGCTTTTTTTAGTTAGCTTACAAAAACCTACGAAACTGTTGAATAAAATTGTGCAGTTTAGGTATCGTATGTCGTATATATTTAGCAATAAACCGCGTGCATTCAGAGAGTCGCTTAGTAGTTCTTTTTATGGTATATTATAGGGAGAGATTGTTAGAGAAATAGTTAGTAGAAGGCAGCAAAGACGTTTGCATCACAAGCTTAAGGTTCGAAAAAGTACGATAAATTGGAAAACTAAGCTGCTTGGAAGAGTCGGAAGCAAAATCTTGGCCCAGAGAACTATGCCAATGGGAGTGGGGTCAAAAGCGGTATCCAAAATAGAAACCCAAAAGATAACCCCGAGCTTCTGAAACTCGTTTAAGTAGTAAACCCAAAGAGGCAGCGAGACACGAATTGAAGCAAAGAACTAAATTTAAATCAACACAAAAGTACAACCGAAAACCGAATAATCAATGAACAAAAAAATTCAATGGAAATGAATATCTTTCAAAGCATAGAGAAGTTGGAAAATAAATTTTTGAAATATTTGCAATAGTTGGTTTTAACAAGAGAATTTATCATAAATAAAATATGCAGAATTTTCAAATTTTTTGTCAAATTTTCTTTCTTGGGCTTTGTTATTTGCCTTATTTTCGCAAAACAACCAACCATACCATGTGGTAATGGTAATGGTTATTGCTAATTAATCATTAAGTATTGTATTTTATTTTGTTTGGCATAGAACGAAACAACTAAATATGAACAAATAACGATTTGATAGTTTTTAAACAGTTTCAATTTGAAACCTCATACATGTTTGTGAATTTCTGAATTTGTATTATTTATTTTTAGTATTTGTGACATTTGAGCCATTGTTTTAGTTACCTTTTAGAGACCTTTTCCGAAACACACCTTCAATGGATTGAGAAAACAGAACGGAATGCGTGCACACATATGCAATGACGCATTAGTACGAAATTATAGAACAATTACATAAATATGTTTTCAATCAAGAATTGAAATTGAAGTTTGTTTGGGTTTTGTTTTGTTTTGTTTTTTATTTGTCTTTTGCTCAACACTAAAATTATCATCGAAAATCAGGAGAACTCAACTGAAACTTAAACGGTAAACCGAAACGAACGAACGAACGCAAAGAGTAACGAAGAGAATATTAAGAGAGTAACGGAACAAACACCGTTAGGCACAATGAGAGGGAGTAGACACACTGAACATGACATTGAGGTTAGAGCAGAGTAAGTGTCACAGGAAGAGTTGTATTTTGTTGTAACTGTACTTCTTATCTTGTGGTGTCGTGTGTTGTTTTTGTGTGTGTATGTGTGTGGGTGTTGTGGATGTACATGTATGAGCGTATCCGTGTCTGTATGCAAAAGTGAATGACGAATGCTCTACAACTGGGCTAAAATTCAACGAGATTACTCGATACGATACGATACGATGCGAGGCGGGGGCGATATCGAGGCATGGCGTGGCGGGGCCCTGCCGGAACACCCGAGAACAACTTGTAGCATCTACCACACAGACACAAGCACAATGGATATCAGATGGGAGACACCTACACATACTATACAAACGAATTGGACCGAATTCACGGAGCCATCTTTGAAAATGCTCCCTAGATCTTTGGTTCTTTTGATATTTTTTGTTGGCAATTTATCTCTGTACAACATTATGCATAGGTACTTGGGTTGGATATTTTAAGTAGTAGTATATGGCATGTATGGTATTTATAGAGTACTACTTATTAGCACATGATATACTTTTATTCTAAATGTTATAGACAACTAAAATGAACGAAACAACGAAAGCAGATACGAAATCAACTTAACCAAAGCATATAGTATACACTCAAGAAATCATAACCAGGAATGAAGTAAATGAAGGCCTGAGATATAGGTAGATAGAGAGAGAGACAGACAGAGAAGGAGGTTGTAGGTTGGAGGTTGAGGAGGATCTGTACTGGTAAACATCAACTAACGTAATGTAAATGTAAATGTAAGTGGGGGTAGGTATACTCATAATAGTTAGAATAACTGCTTGGATCACATTTTACAAACAACACAAAAGATCGGATGGCGAATCGGTAACAGCTACAACTTACCTGTGATGGAGCATAGCAGCCGCAGGGTTGGCGTATTGCCCGAATACTGATTGATCATCCCCTGGCTGTGGGCCTTCGGAGCCGGCATGCTGAGTGTGATGGCCTTGTGGAACTTACGGCGGCGCGGCTCGACCGTCACAATCGGCGATACAGCCACACCGCGACCCAGCAGCTTGGCGGTTAGATCGGGATCGACCGGCTGGGCCTAGAACGAGAGCGTAACGAATTTCGGATTGGCACAATAGACAAAAATCGATTTCCCGGCCACGCATACGCATATAGTATGTACCAAGTACATGAGATGAACAGAACTTAAAATTGAAACATAAATCCATAATAAAAACCAAGTAAGATATACGAAATATGCGCCTCTTGTTTGTCACACAGCATGAAATTAACGTACTATTAAACTATTAAAATAAAATGAAATGAGTCTGGGGCTAAAAGGGTGAACATTTTCGATTTGATTCGACCAGCACTCGCCTTGGCTTTTTTGTGGGTCGTGTGTGTTGTTTTTTTGTACAATGATTATTCAGTTTAATGTATTATGCATATCGTTTTTCGTATTCATGGTGGTATTGAGCAATTGTTTCAGCATGTTTCAGTTAAAATACGGTATAAGTTAACTACAAACGATAACAATGTTCAAGCCCATTTATGTCCCAATAAATTTAGTCATCAAAAAAACTTTGACTACAACTGAAGAATATTTCAAAGAACTTAAAAGCTTTATACAATTTATACAGAAAAAAATTCAAAACGGAAGAATATTCAGGAAGAATTTAGATAAGAGATAGTATAGTAGAGGAGAAGATACAGAGAAAATGCAAATAAAACGTGCGAAAAGTTCGAACTCATGAGTGGGGGCCATTATAAAATCGTTTTTTGCTTACGATGCGATGCCGTAAGGCTAAAAATGTTACAACTTCGTTTAGGCACTTCGAACCGGGACCCAATTGTAACTCTCTAAGAATTCTTTTCTTTACCTCTTTTTATTTTTTTTTTTGTTGGTTTTTTTTTATATTTGTTTTGAAAAAGCAATTGAATGAAAAATGAATCAAATGAAAAGTAATTAAAACATTTTCATTGGCATAAAGTTTTTGTTGAACTAAATTTATTGGGTAGTACTGCATTTCAGAGAACTTGTATAATCTTATGCATAAGTAGATCATAAATAATGTATGAATAATAGTTTAAAGTAGTTATAGCATATTGGGTAATGTATCATAATATTTCCGATTTCGATATTCATGTATTTCTCTTGACAATTTCTTTACGCGAGCATTACAGAAGTCGCCCTTGATCCATGATCAAAATCAATAGGTTCATATATATTGTATATGCATATAAGTATTATTGAATGTCACTATCTGCATAGCATCTATCATCTGTGATAAGTTAGCAAGAGGAAGCCGATTTCGGAATGGTTCCACATATGTAAGCTGAGTGCCGTAAAGTTCTTAGGTGTTTCGATAAGTTCAAACAAAGTGCACATATTTCATACATAAATAACATTTGGAGAATGTTTTGGAGCCAGGCATGCAAAGGCCACTCACAGTTGCAGGAATGACACACTCAATGGAAGGTCCGTTACTGTGAATCGCCTTTGCATTGTGCTGAGTATTGAGTTTACGAGTAAGTACAGGTGCATACCATCTACCATACTTCTACACAGGACTAAGGGGGCGGGTTAACATAGATGGTTACTGGTTACTGGCTATTGGATTGTAGTTTTGGTTATAAATGCGTATTTTTCTACTTTGGAAAACGTATTTTGCATTCTTTGGAGTTTGATTTTAATTTTGATATTCATTTCAGGGAAGTTGTAGATTAAATGCACGATTATATATGCTGACCGATAACGTATTTCGTATTTAGTATAGATATATTTCGACCTGTTTTTGGCCTGCTTTTGGTTTGGCTCTGTGATTTACCAGATGAGCGAGAAGCGCTTCTTCTTGGGCACATGATTGACGCTAATCTTGCGTAGCTTCTCAGGCGCAACGCCTTTGCGCGGTTTAAAGAGGTTTACCTGTAAGCCAACTTTGATCTTCTTGGTGAGGGCTCCCTGGGGGAAGACGGCCTGCACCTGCGGCACCACTGTGCTGGAGACCATGCCGCCCTCGGGCCCAATGGCATGCACTTCCTGGCGAATGCGCGAGACGACAGCAAAGTACTGAGGAAAGTCGTAGGTGACAAAGCGGCACACATGATTGCCGGCTTGCTCCTCCAGTTGGGCAATTTCTACACAGGAAAGAAGAAACGTTATAATCAAGGAAAAGCTAGAGCCAGGCCCACCCCTGACTCACCCTCTGGCTCGAAACACTGCTGCAAGACGTCGTGGATGATCTCCTCAGAGTTGTCAATAGAGTGCTCGCGCCAGGTCTCGCCATTGTCCGAGCGCAGAATAATGATCTCGCGCTCCTTGCCACGTAGCGAGGCGAAATGCGGCACCTCCATGACCACGGGGCCAATGAACTTGGTGGAGCAGGGACCCAGCTCCAGCACGCGGCTGGCCAGGGCCTCGCCCTCCATCAACTGCGGCGGATGCATGGTCCGCTGTGGCTTTACATAGCGACAGGTGACCCGCGTCGGCTGGCAGGTGGAGCGCGATGGAATGATCATGCGGACGCCACTGTGTCGACAGCCGCGCATGGCTCCGCCTCGTGCATCGACCAGGAAGGAGACCAGGAAGCTCTTCCAGCTCAGTTTGCGGCTGCAAGACAATCCCATTAGACACCATAACTCAAAACAAAAATCGAATTTACTCACCCCACGTGCGGCGGCTCATCGTGTCCGTGACCGTTTGCTATGTAGACACCATCCACGGTGGCCTTGGGCGAGTTGCCATACACCTGTGCCTTGTGTGGACTGATCAGCTCCTCCCCAATGGTGGGCGGCACACCGCCGGCATACTCAGCGCTCTGGGTCATGCGGTTGGAGTCCATGCGCTCGTCGCGGGTCACATCAATGGGCAGCGAGTCGTCGCCTAGGGATTTCATTTCATCAACAGTCAGATAACGGTATGGTTGATCTGATAGCATATTGTCTTCGCCTAGATTTTGGATACGGTTTCGATTGCGATTGCGTTGTTTTCGATGCGGTTCGGTTGCATTCCATTTCGTTTTTATTTTGATAAAGCACAAGACAGTCCAATTGGCCATATAGTAGCGTTGATTGTAGTTGTAGTTGCAGTTGCAGTTTCAGTTGTTGGTGTATTTGTGGTGTTGTTGTTTTAGTTTTTTATTGTTGTTATTGTTGTTGTTGTTGAGTTGCAGAGTTGGAATGAGAGCAAGAGCGAGAGGGCGGTGCATTGAAAGTAGAAGAATGCAAATGAGTTTGATTTTAGTTAAACAATTTTGTATGTATCGACATGCTTCATTTTGTATTGTATAATCGGTATATTAATATTTGATATAAGGGTGATATAGTATGTAAAGCTAGCATGACCACTAAACAGGAGCATATATGTATATTATTAGATTGATACAATAGAATTTGATAAAGGCTATACATGGATACACAAGTATATACGAGTAGTAGGTATATTTCATGCCATGGTACGAGTAAAAGCAAATACGGGAACATTTATCTGCATCGGAGCGCTGGAAGTCAAATCAAAAGTCTCTCTGATATTTCGGTTCCTTTATATCAGAGATTATACAATCTTAAAGGTTGAGTGGTTTCAGATTTATATATACATTTTCGACAACGCTATTGATCGACTCAATGATCTGTTGTAATTCCAACGGACCGACGAATAGAACAAATATAATAATGAAACTTCATCGGACAATATATAGAAAATTGGACAAATCAAATCAAACATTTAGAAATCACAAAGGAAACAATGAGGATTGGAAAGTAGTTGAGTCTCTGCACTCATTTGATTTACAACAACGGCAAGAATTAATTTATACATTGATACAGTTCAGCCCCATATCAAGTGCCATACGAGTGTGTTTAGGAGTACATCGATTTATGGGTTAACTTTGGTGGTCAATCTCAGACTCAGAATCCAATTACAGCCAAATTAGTGCACTTGATAATGGCCAGTGGGTAAGATACGAATACGATTACGAGTAGAGTTAGGAGTTACGAGTTTTTTCAGTTGCTGGGCAAGTCCTTGCCAGCCCTGTGGACACTTACTGGTGACATAGAGTGTGTCGCCCTGGTAATACGGCATGTAGACGTGAGTGTCTGGACGTGTTTGGCGATGACTGTGGTTGTGGTCAATGCCAATGCCGTACTCGTAGCCCGCGTCCAATTCCCAGTTTGTGTGATCTGACGGCACACATGAAAGCGGGGGGGATTTCACTTAAGTCTAGGCATAAATCTATGGGCTTTGGGTGTGGTCGTGGTCTGTATGTGCTGGCGGACTAGCATGGCGCAAGTGTGGGATGGATCAAAGTGTAAGACTAGCAGGAGATACGTACCGCCTTCTTCCTCGGAGTCGGACATAAACGACTCGTGCATGGCCTCCGGGGCAACGACGCGATACTTCTCCTCGGTCTGGGCTGGTGCGGCACCTGCCTCATCCTCTGTGGTAATGGACTTGAGCGAGTCCAGCACACTGATGTAGCCAAGCTTGCGGGCAATATTCAGGGCCGTCTGTCCGTTGACGGTCTGTGCATTGGCGTTGGCCTTGTGCTCCAGCAGTAGGTTGACAATGTGGCAATGTCCCTGCTGAGCTGTCTGATGCAGAGGAGTGTAGCCAATCAATGTGGCCGCATCCACGTTAGCACCATTCTGCAACAGGAAGCGCACCATATTCGCCTGTCCGAAGTGGGAGGCGACGTGCAGGGGCGTAAACCCAGCCTTAGTGGGCATGTCGATGCTAGCGCCGTTGCGCTGCAGAATCTCGGCCACATTCACATTGTCCTCCTGGGCGCACAGATGCATGGGAGTGAGGCCGTTCTTGGCCGGGTGATTCAGGGCTGCCTTGTGTTCGATCAAGAGGTTGGAGATCTCGGCATGGCCTTCCTGGCTGCTCAGGTGCAGCGGAGTAAAACCGGCCTTGCTCTCGGCATTGGCCTGGGCCCCGTACTCCAGCAAAGTAGTGGCAATGTCCATCTGGTTCTTGCGCGCCGCAATGTGCAGCGGCGTGTGTCCGTTCTTGGCGGTTGCATGGGGGCTAGCTCCCTTTTCGAGGAGCAGCAGGGCCACCTGCTGGTTGTTGTAATGGCAGGCCACATGGAGCGGAGTCACTCCATTCTTGCCCTGTGCGTCCACATCAGCCTCCTTCTGCAGCAAAAGCTGCGCCATCTTGATGTGCCCATATTTGGCCGTCAGGTGCAGCGGCGTGAAGCCCTTCTTTGTGGTGGCATTCAACGCAGCCCCGTTCTCGATCAGCACGGCTGCCACCTGAAGAGTTGTGGGCGAAAATGTTCATTTTACCAAACGGTTAGCAAATAATCTCTCGATTCTGTGCAAAAATTAAAACCGAAAATGATCGCAAATGGCGGAATGCACGTGCAAGGAACTTTCGAGTGTGACCAGGTTCTACGAAAAATACTATAAAGAAGACAAATAATACCATACTACAAAAGAAAACAAGGAGGCAACATTTATTTGAAAAAAAGACAACAACGGAAAATAAAGAAAGAGACAACAGTAATTGGTAATACTCATAATAGTCGATACAAAAGATAAAAATGATACTAATGCAACGGAATATAAGAACTTAAAATCAAATGAAAAACTCCTGATGCCGTATCCAAAACAATTGCATCAGGTAGACAGTGTCGATGTGGTCCGTGATCTTTTTCGCAATCAATTCTTTTACCTCGTCCTGGCCCTCCTTGGCGGCAATGTGGAGCGCCGTGTACATGTCCTTGGTGGTGGAATCCACCTGAGCGCCGTGCTGCAGCAGCAGCATTACAATGTCAACGTTGCCTAGTCGGCTGGCAATGTGCAGAGGAGTCTGCTGCTCCCGAGCACGTGCATCCACCTGGGCGCCATTGCGCAGCAGAATTCGAATGATGTCGGTCTGGAATGAGCAATGTGAAAATAAAATTCAAATATTTTCATTTCGATAAGTGTGCAGTTATCGATGCTCGGTAACCAATCGATACTAAGTAAATATCGTTTATCAAAACGAAGCTTCGAGAAGACATATTTCTTTTTGCGAAATTTTGCGAAAGTGGTCACATCGTTCCCCGTAAAACTCCGTCGAAATGTTCATCCCAAAGGAAAACCGTATCGCCATCTACGAGTACATCTGCAAGGAGGGCGTCATGGTGGCCGAGAATGACTACAAAATCCAGCACGACGCGCTGAAATTGATCCCCAACTTGCAGGTCATCAAGACCATGCAGTCGCTGGCTTCGCGCGGCATCGTCAAGGAGCAGTACAACTGGCGTCACTACTACTGGTATGTGACCAACGAGGGCATCGACTACTTGCGCAAGTACCTCCACTTGCCCCCAGAGGTTGTGCCCTCTACCTTTATGCGACCCGCTCGCGATCCTCACACTCGCCCGCGCCCACGTCCAGCTGATGCCAAGCCACGTGACGCCGACGAGGACCGTGCTGCCTACCGCCATGGCCCGCCCAGCGCCAACGAAACGGACAAGAAGGGAGACATCGGAGCCGGCACTGGCCAGTTCCAGTTCCGTGGCGGATTCGGACGTGGCAAGCCCGCCTAAACTTCAATTTTTTTGCATGTACAAATAAAATGCACTAAACTGTTGTGAAATTCCCAAAAAGCGCGCAGACATTTTTTTTAAGGTTATGTTTGTTTGTGCGCAAACTCACCTGATTGGCACGCGCTGCCAGATGCAACGGCGTCTCGCCACGCACAGTGGGCACATCCGGACTGGCGTCGTGCTGCAGCAGATAGATGACAATGTTCATGCATCCCATGAACGCGGCCACGTGCAATGGGGTCAGGCCGCTCTCCGTGGTGGCGCTAATGCTAGCGCCATGGCGGAGCAGCAGCTCCACGACCTTCAAGCGGTTCTTCTTGCAGGCAATGTGCAGTGGCGTGAACCCGTTGAGGGCTCGAGCATTTGCATCTGCGTTGCGGTCCAGCAGGAGCTTTGCCACGCGCACATGTCCGCAGTGGGCTGCCACATGCAGAGCAGTCAGATAATCGACGGTGACCTCGTCGACGGGTGCGCGATGGTAGAGCAGGATGCGGGCGGCATCCACATGCTCGCCCTGCGCTGCCATGTGGAGGGGAGCCAGTCCGTTCTTGGTCTTGGCGCTAATGGGGGCACCGCGCTCCAGCAGCATATCCACCACCTGCTCGTGTCCCGAGCGGGCGGCACAGTGCAGCGGAGTGAGCCCGTCGCGGGTCTTGGCCTCGATGTTGCCGCCTTTCTCCAGCAGCAGCGAGACCATATTGGTCTTGCCCCACTTGGCAGCCACGTGCAGCGGACTGATGTTATGCTTGGCCGAGTAGTTGACGTCGGCGCCCTTCTGGATCAGCAGGTTGGCTATGTTCTGGTTGCCGTAGTGCGAGGCAATGTGCAGCGGGGTGAAACCCGACTTGGAAGTCACATCCGGATTGTGGTCATTCTATGGGGATGAAGGAGGAGAATGGAATCCACATTAGCCACTCTCTGGTTTGTTTTCCAGGGTCGGAATACTCACATCTAGGAGAAGGGAGGCAGCCTTCACGTCGTCCTTCTTGGCTGCAATGTGCAGTGCCGGCAGACGCACCTTTCCCCGAGTATCGCTCTCGAGGAGGACGGCTACGACTTTATCGTGGCCCTGCTGCATGGCCACGGCCAGCGGCGTGAAGCCATCTTCGGTGGCCAGGCTCTGGTTGGCGCCGTTGGACAGCAGCAGGCGCACCACAGCATCGTGGTTCTCCTGAGCTGCCATGTAGAGGGGAGTGAATCCATTCTGCGACTGCACATTGACGGAGGCGCTGTGCTCCAGCAGCAGCTTCACCACCTCCTCCTGTCCGGCCAGCGAGGCAATGTGCAGCGCCGTGTTGCCCTTCTTCGTGGCACTGTCCACGATCGCTCCGCGTCGCAGCAGCTCCGAGACGACGTGTATATGGCCATCCTTCGAGGCCAGGTGCAAGGCGTTCAAGCCGTTCTATGTACCGAATATTGAATAGATTAGTGGGGTGCTTTGCCAAGTATGCCACCAGATATTACCGCATTGCTGGTGTTGATGTCAATGTTGTTCTTCAAATGCTCGAGGACACGCTCCAGATTTCCGGCGCGAGCAGCACGCAGGAAGGAAGTATTGCCGTCGCCCTGTAATGATGGGAGGAATCAATTTTGGGATCAGAATTATATACTTAGAGGGCGAGTACCAACTAAGAGAAAGCTTTAAGACAGATTTAACTTCTATGGGGCACGGCCAAGTACTCCACAAAAAACCAACATAGTTATATATGTAGGCTGTATATGTATACTTAATTTAGCCAGGAAAAGGTCAGCAAGAATTTATGGCCTGGCAACATATCACCTACAATTCCATCCATCTTGGCAGTGTTTCCGTTCAGCACTTGCGTGCCACCTGCGTATCCATCAACGAGTGGAACAAGGGAGGTTGCACCTGGAGTTTTATTGATAGTTTCCATGTAGCCGTAACCTTCGTTGCGCAACTCCATGCGCGGTGCCTCGAACTAGACTCGGAAACTACTTGCACCTGCACCATTCACCGTTCACCGGCTTCTGCCCCTGCCAGCACTCGCTGCCGACTCAAGTTCAACCCAACAACGAGACGACGACGGTCAAGGGGAGGGGTCAACGTCGGGTTCAGGTGTAATTCGGCTTAATGGCCACCACCCTACACCCATCCACCCAATGGGGGACACAGCTGTCGATTTTATCGCACGGCACTCTCGTTTTGTTTATGTTTTCTTTTGTGGAGGGCTTTACGCCCGCCGCTTCCAGGGGTTCGACATCGAAAGTGACGTCATGTCACGGCGTTTGCGAATTGCAACTGGAAGTTTTCGCACTGGAAGGCATTCAGCCGATGCGACGCCGATGCCGACGTAGTGGCCGCAGCACAGACACCTCGCCAGACCCGCTTTCTTTCTGCTTTCCATTCGAAGCTGTTGCAATTCAAAGGCGAGGGCTCGACCATGTGCCCGACTCTGGGCCCAGCTCCCCGTACTCCTCCTCCACCAAATGCGGAAGTTGGGGAACGAACCATAGCCGCCTTTCAGACTCATTTCGTATGCCCTGAGCATACATACTCGTATGAGAACGAATTCAAAAGAAGGTTATTTTCGACGACTGCTTCCTGGTGTCTGCTTGCCCAACAGGAGGGGGCAGTGGCAGTGGCAGGGCGCTCTTTAGAAGACTTGGGCAAATGTGGACTCTGACGATAGCCAGGGGCGAGGGCAAAAGTTCAAAGGTGCTTGCCTCACCATTGTATAACGAGCTGCTCCACACTCGCACTCGGGGGCAGATTGGCTGCTTGAGCCCAAGGAGTGGAGTTCTTTCCTTCAAGTGGATTTGCTTTCAATTTGTGTGGCAAAATGGTGACCCAAGTGGAAACATAATCGACAGCCAAGTGGATGTCATTATAGGAGCAACAAAGAATCAGTTGGCACCGGTGTGCCAGATGAGAGAGAAATGACTCATAGTATGGATTTTTCCCCATCTCGTCGCGACGAATGTCGCATGTCATCAGCGCCGCTAACCTAAATCTCCATTACCTTACACTACGGGCACACGCACGCACCACACCCAGTTCCGCTCGCAGCCCTTGCTGGTGGTGGCACCGCTCCCCAGTCGTCCTCCAACTAGTTACGGCTACCAACAATTAACTATTTTTAGCTTATTGTCCCAGCAAAGATCGTAAACGCCCCACAAATCAGAAAAGGAAGTTGGAAAAATCAATAAACTTCTGCATTTGGTGGCCCCAAAAACGGGTGCGACCTCAAGGTCTCCACTTGGACAGAGAACCTCTGTCCTGTGGCCTCCCAAAACACCATCGAGGCTCCGCTTAAACATCATATTTAACAGATTTTTGGCTGAATTTAATCCGATTTTCAGCCAGACAACGAAAAATCGATAATGCGCAAAATGGACGCCAACATGGCTGCCCCCACAGTCGCACAGTAGGGCCGAAAAGTCTACGTGCGCTGAAAAGTACATGGGATGAAACTCTGATGGATTACCTGAGCTCCATTTTCAGTGACCATCTTTGCCAGTTGAGAAAATGTGTCCGCTTATGATAAACCTTTCCACGTCTGCGATTGCGATTCGGGGGTGTAGAGAAATTGTGTAAGCGGCGGCTTTCGCGTAGTATGTCGTCACTGATTAGTCATATTTTTTCTTTTCACTGGGCAAAACTCATACGCGGTGCGAAGTTTTCACTGTGACTCCTTTCAAATTTTTCTCTGAATTTTAAATGCACTCCTATCGATTTTTCCTTGGACTTTATGTAAGCAATATGTACACGAGAAGTGCAAGGGTGTTCGAGGGTGTGTTGTATTATGTGCACGATTGTATGTCCGTGAGGTGTGTGCGTCAGTGTCCGTGTATTTGTCGCAGTGACTGTGGTGGTGTATCTGTAACTGTATCTGTGTCCGTGTCTGATTGGATTCCTAACTGGTCTCACACACACAGTCCCTTCGGGGTTCACGTTATTTTGAGGAGCAGTTGGCACTTTGCTGCCGTTTTCTTCAATGTTCAACTCCAGACTGGATGCGTCTGCCCAGCGAAAAGTCCTACCTAGTCGTGGCTGGAATTGTCGGCGACGCCAGGATTTCGAAGGACCTGCGCACTCGCCCTTTCCAATTGGAAATTGGAATACGTTTGCGCCAGGGGTTGCTGCTGCTGCGGCTGGTTCCTGGAAGTTGAAGTGACGGTGGAAGTGGAAGCGGAACGAGAGGACCACCACTACCCCTACCATCCCCCAAGAGGCACGTGCCTGTTGTTTTTGTTGACGTTCTCATGGATGGTGTGGAAGCAACTCGCACGTGCTTTAAAGGGAGAGCTGGGATAAAGCCATATATCAAGGGACTGTTCTGAACAAGATTTATTGTTTTTAAAGAAACTTTAAGTAAGTCCTGGAAAGTCGAATGAGGGCTTAAATGAGACTCGGATCAGCTTTCGAAAATAGTTTCTGCTTTGTTGAAATACAAAAGCTTAACGCAAATTATTTGTATATTAATTGGTGTATCCCATGAATAAAGGGAGACTTTATTTTACTCAAACCTCTTACCAACAGTTTGATTCGAAGAAAGATTCGTTAGGATTGGTTTCATTAGTGGTATATGTATCTAGAGATAAGATTCCCATAACCTTAAGTTGTGTTATGTTTGTAATTTGAGAAGAATGCCAAGCCATTTAAGTTTCCGTAGAGCAAACAACATGTGTGTTTATACAGTGCCTTAAGTCCTTATCCAGCCATGGCATGGGTGTAACTATCCCAATAAGACCCGAATTAATCTTACCCTCATTGCTAGCACATTTACCAGCCCCGCCGAGCCGCCCTGGCATTAAATTCCACCGACATTGTCAGCTAACACATTACACTAATTAGCAAAGCACACAGACATCATCCAGTGGACCCGCCCGAACCTCTCCCATGTCCCACTGGTTCTAGCCTTGCGCTTGGCTGCTTTTTGCTTGCTCCGGAGTCCGAATTTTGTTGACTGAGCGTAAACAAGGGCCCGGCGGATGGCAAACACAATCCACAGTTGGTTGAGGGGTGGCAGATGGCCGAGGGCTTCCTGCCAGAGAGGAGGGATTCTCATTCTCCGCCGCGCAGACGCAGTGCCTCGGACTGGATGTTGTTTACGAGTTGTATTTCCCGTTTCGAAGTCGCTTCGTTTTCGAAAATCACACACCCAACCCCCACCCAGAGGCCACATCTGGAGGCCACAGCCCCATCAGATGCGTATGCATTCCCGGTCACGTTGTGCCCAGTAAGCCAAGCCACGGCACGGCACAATTTCAGTTGTGTTCTTCACTTCTGGTCGGATTTCTTTCTTTGTTCTCCGGCAAATTAGACAGCAGTGCGAACAGGAAGAGAATACCCACCCTTGGGGGGTGGCTGGCAGTGGCCTCGCATAACCCTTACTGCGAGCAAATCCACCCCAGGCGAACGCTTGCATAAAATTGCATTTGAAATTGCATCGTGACCGGGACAAATTACGCCGGAAAATAATGTGAGTGTGCGTGAATCACGTTGCAGGCAATTAAGTAGTGGGAATAGCAGTGGGTACACACCAGGCTGCGGCACCAGCCACGGCTTGGAGCAAGGTGCGAGGCACATTTTGAATTTAATTAAAGAGTTTCCACTGACTGGTGTTTGTGTCTGCGTGAACCCGCCCCGGATCCGCAGGCTGGCCTTTATCGCTTGGCCAAACATTGGCTTATTTGTTTTGGCCAGCCAAAGGGGTTTCGGCCGCAACTTTAAAGCCCCTCGAATCCAGGGGGTGGCTGTGTGTGCACAGCCCACAAACCAAGCCAAATGGCATGTTCGCATGTCACCTGGCAATCCAAAGATGTTTATACTCTCTCAGGGGCTGGTTATTGTCACTTCGGGGGTTTCCTTATTAATAATAGACTAAGGGTTTAATTAACCTTTCGACTGGGGCATGCCTGATGGGCTCTTCAATTCGATTTCCCGCTTAATATTGAACAACCCCCCAGGCCTTTTGGCTTAGATATTTATTAGGTCCTCTAAGGGATGGCTCAATCGATAGCCGTATGGTTTAGATTATTCATTGACTAAATATTCAACCCCAGAAGTAACAGGGCGGAAATATTTACTTATTTTTGGCACAGTTTGCGACTGAACTTGAAAGGGGAAAATCGAAATTTACCAAAAAAGACCTTAAAAGAAAGGAATAGAACTGCATAGAACGAAGTAAAGAATATATTCAACAGATTCATCTTCCACTTTCTTTAAAAGGGCATCCGTAATTCGATGTTATTAAAAGGTTTCTTCGTTGCCTCGTATTTTAGTTCATGTTTGTGTTGGCGTCGATGTCGTTGTCGATGGGGCTGTCGCCTGCGATATTACATTTCAATGGCCCTCGTCCGACCCCTCAAAATATAGCCACGCCAGGAATGTGCTCGGGGCAATGCCTTAAGTAAATTGCCAGCCAGCCACATAGTAGACGGAGGGCTGATTGCCCATAATTTCTGACGACCTTAAAAAACGCAAGCCAAATTGGGCACGCCAAAATGTGGCAGGTAATATGTTGGAAAGTGAGGAAGCGGAGCTAATGGAAACATTTTCACCGCGTTCAGTTCACTGCACTTGGGCGGTGGGAAAGGGGGCAGACAGGGGAGAGGGAGGACAACCGCACGCACAAAATTATGAAATTGTAAAATTCTTCGCACGATTCGTCGAGGGCCAATTTGGCATGCACATTATTTATATTTATAGGGGCAACCCCCCTCACGGATGGATCCCGAGCATTACATAAAATGAGTCCAAGGTGTCTCCCAAAACTTACGCCCAAACTCTGCAGCGATGGGAAGCGTTTCTTGAGCGTTTCCATTCCAGAAGCACATCAACTTGTAGGCCAATAAATAATTGATATACCCCGTATATGTATATCTATATATATTCTGTCTAGAGTGCCTCACGCGGCAGCCGCACCGAAATCAACACACGACGAGCGATTTGAGTCGTTTTCTGAATTATTTTCGAATGCGCCCCGTCGGACGATAAACCCAGAACAGAACAGAGCAAAACATAGCCGTACAGAACGGAACAGAGCAGACAAAACCAGAGACTACAGACTAGAGAACATGCCGGAGAGTGCAAAAACAAAGAAGAGAAAATTTGGAGGTTCTGCTATTTTTAAAGCAAACAAACCGAAAACAAATTAAAAGAGCTTTTCGCTGTTTTGCGGTGTTCTCTACAGCTCTGACAAGGATTTTTATGACGATGGAGTCTAATGGATATTTGACGGCTTTTTTACGTTAAGGATAATGAAGATGCCTTCAGCCGCATTCGCCAGAAAGGCGTCAGCTGAAGCTGTTAATGCCCCCCACAAGGACAAACGGAAGCGCACTGGCCGGATGAGTCATCCAGCCAATCCAAGGATTACTATTACGTCACTGTTCAGGGTTCTCGAGTGGGTTGGAGTTGCCTTGGCTCTACAGATGGCAAAAAGGTAGCCAAGAATTTGCTCTGCAAATGCTAAAAGTTTTGATTAAACATATGGGAATGTGGGACACAAATGTAATTAGTTTTTAAAAGCTGATGATTAAAAGTTGACCCAAGACTTCGCCCCATTGTGACCACACCACACCACACCATACCCATACCCACACCCACAATTGGCCAAATGATGTAAGCTTACCGCACTGTGGTGTCCTGTGGGGCAATGCTCGTGCTTGTCATGAAGCTTGTGGGGGGGTCCTGGAACCCCGCCCTCAGTGTGATGGAAGGCCGCCTCATGCTGGTGCTGATAGAACTCGTAGTGGCCAGGGTGCTCCGCTGGCGGCGATGCCAGCTGGGATGGAGGGCTGTGATGCGTTTTGGCGTGGCTCTGGCCAGAGTGAGCCGTGTGACTAGAATGACTGGGATGTTGTCCAGTATGACCAATATGAGGAGCCAGTGGAGCATGACCAGTTGCAGCAGTAGCAGCAGCAGCCTGTGGAGCATGACCACTGGTATGATGCGCTGATGACTGCTGCTTGTGCAGATGATGCGGATGGGAGGAGGGGGAGGCAGAACTACTGTGTCCTCCATGGTGTCCATGCTGGTGGTGATGATGGTTGTGGGTGGGCGGCGATGGCATGTTGTGACCGCTGTGGGGCAGATGCGACGAGTGCTGCACACCCACCTGATGTCCGTGGTGGTGCGGTACATGACCTTGCGACGCCTCCATCAGCGTCGGCTGGATGTGTGTCACGAATTGGGCCATGTCTGCGAGGGGCGACCTTCAACAGCTCCACTGGAGTCGGAGTTCTGTGGATTTGCACTAGTACGTAGCTTAGATAACACTTGTTTAATTTTTCACTGCTCTACGAAGGAGGATGGGGCCTACACCATGTATTCCACAGTGGGTGTGGATACCAAAAAACACACACAGTACGCAGTACACAGCGCACAGAGGGCAAGGCGGACGAGGCACGGACGCTGTGCACTTGGACGCGACGGAACGACGGTGGCGATGGAGCAGTCCTTTTGCTCGGCGCATGGACAACCTTCTCGCAGGAGCAATGTCAAATGACTGACTGGCAAGCCTAGACCAGACCCCGCCAGATCCCAGTGGTGGCTTAGATGCGACGGGACTTTTCGCCTTTCCCTTCCTACGGCTGGGCACCCGAACCGTGCTTCGGCTGTGAGTCGGGCCGGTGGCTCTGCTCCTCGCTTTCGGGGTACGTCCTGGGCTGCCAGAAGCTTTAACCGGACCCAGTTTTATGCGCGTGGCTGATAAGAGATGCTTGTGCTTATGATGCCGCCTTCCTTGTCGCCCCAGTGATGCTGATTTAATGGACTGCCATATCCATATGCGACGATTCTTTCGTCTCTGTTTTCTTTCAGCTCCAAGTGTGTCACGGACCCTCCCGCTCCATCCACAACACTGAAGGGGGTCCCCTTCCCTAGTACGCTATTTTTAGAGCAAAAACCAAAAATATCTTTTATATTTCATCTATTTTTTTTACAGCCCCAAAGTATGGTGTGCATTTGGAGGCCCTTAACAGGTGGAGATTGTTAAAAATTTCAACAAATGTGTACCCTGTACTAGCAGAAGGGTCTGTTTTGACTGTATTAAAATATTCCCATTAAATATGAGAAATATATATCTTACTTGTCTTTGTCAATCCCACACGATTAGTATTTCTCGTCTAGGAAAAAAACCGCAGAGTGTCTGTTTATGGCTGCTCTTCTACGCGGAAAGAGTGAACTGAACGCTAGAGGATCATTTGGATGAGAAAATGACGATGATAGATCATGATAAATCATTTACATTCTCTTAAATACACAAATTTAAAAGCGATCAAGAGCTATGTAGGTATCTCTCGGAGTTCAGTTTCATCTTAGGTCTAATATGCCTTTTGTGCTATATTTTACACGTACTACACACAAAACTTTCCTTGCGCTCCGTTGTTACGTTCCGTCTGCTAAAAGCTTTAGTCTACGTTGCGTCATTCAGCGAAGCTGTAGTCAAGCTTATGCCGTAGGGTGATTCGAGTACTTTTACTGTTCCAAAAAGGGGGTGTGTCGCATATCTGGGTCTGGGAACTTGTTTGCGATTCAAACTGGATATGAATGCTCAATTAGAACCAATCAAAGGCATGCCTATGAGCCCAATTCGTCATGGAATAAAGACTAAGTATGATTGTTCATTTAAATAACTTTCAAATAACATTTGAGAGAGCTTTCCAGCCCATGTAATGTAGCATGTAGAACATGTAGAGAGGCAGCGCATTCCGTTTTCAAAGCATTCATCTCGTCTTATCGCCCAGACATACATATGTATGTGTACATATGTGGTGGGCATCCACATATGTACAGGGTATGTACCATTAGACATCAGACATTAGAGTCAAGTCTGGTGCAGCTTTTGCCTCTCTGCCAACTCAGCGCAGCGCAGCGCAGCCACAGCCACAGAGTCCAATGTCCAAATTGGCTGCCATTGCCTCGCCGGCGCATTTGCCTAACTCGTTTGGATCATTTCTCATTCCGCGGCGAAGACTCGACGAGTGAGCAAGCAAACGGCAAGGCGACCTAGTTAAAACTTAATATATTGTATATATTTTTGTACGGATTTAGAGTCCGCATAGACCAATGGCGTTCCTCAACAAGGTGAGAGCAGACTTTCCACGTAGAGGGAAAGTGAAAAGCGTAGAGTCCAAGGCGTAGGAGGTACAAAGTTCTCACAACCTGATGACGCCAGCAGAACTGTTGATCGTCTGCATAAACAGATTTGATTTTTTCGCTTATCTGCGTTCATCGTGTACTTTGCCCCCCTCTGCGATTATTAATAGCACCGTTTTATGGATAAGCTTTTGCACTTGAATTGAATCGGAATCTGGTTAATAAACGTTGTTTGTCTGTGTGTGTTTCCCCATCTCTCCTCCACGTAGATTGCAGCGCCCGCCCTGCGACAGCTGGTGGCTCAAAGTCGGTCCTATGCCGCCGTGTCCCAGGTGTCGCCCAATGGCACCTCCTTTGCCCTGACGGAGGAGCAGCTGCAGCTGCAGGAGATGGCCCGCAAGTTCACACGCGAGGAGATCATCCCCGTGGCCGCGCAATACGACAAGACCGGCGACTACCCGTGGCCGATCATAAAGAAGGCCTGGGAGCTGGGTCTGATGAACAACCACATTCCCGCGGATATTGGCGGCCTCGATCTGGATGTGTTCACCACCTGTCTGACGGCCGAGGAGCTGGCCTATGGCTGCACCGGCATCATGACGGCCCTCGAGGCTAGCGGACTGGGTGTAAGTCTCAATGAACCCCAACAACTTCCAGCTGCTCTACATCCAGATTCTCCATTCTCCACATAGCAAACCCCTGTGATCCTTTCTGGCAACAAGGAACAGAAGAAAAAGTACCTGGGCCGTCTCCTCGAGGAGCCGCTGGTGGCCGCCTATGGTGTGACCGAGCCCGGCGCAGGTTCCGATGTGAATGGCATCAAGACGCGCGCCGAGAAGAAGGGCGACGAGTACATCCTCAACGGCCAGAAGATGTGGATCACCAATGGCGGTGTGGCCAACTGGTACTTCGTGCTCGCTCGCACCAATCCCGATCCCAAGTGCCCGTCCAGCAAGGCCTTCACCGGCTTCATTGTCGAGCGCGACTCTCCCGGCCTGACGCCCGGCCGCAAGGAGCTGAACATGGGACAGCGCGCCTCCGACACGCGCGGCATCACCTTCGAGGATGTGCGCGTGCCCAAGGAGAACGTGCTGATTGGCGAGGGAGCTGGCTTCAAGATTGCCATGGGCACCTTCGACAAGACCCGCCCTCCAGTGGCCGCCGGCGCCGTCGGTCTGGCTCAGCGTTGCCTCGACGAGGCACTCAAGTATTCCCTGGAGCGCAAGGCATTCGGTGTGCCCATCGCCTACCATCAGGCTGTGCAGTTCATGCTGGCGGATATGGCCATCGGCGTGGAGACCTCGCGTCTGGCGTGGCGGCTGTCCGCCTGGGAGATTGACCAGGGCCGCCGCAACAGCTACTATGCCTCCATTGCCAAGTGCCATGCCGCCGATGTGGCCAACAAGATCGCCTCCGATGCCGTCCAAATCTTCGGCGGCAATGGCTTCAACAGCGAGTATCCCGTGGAGAAGCTCATGCGCGATGCCAAGATCTACCAGATCTACGAGGGCACCTCTCAGATCCAGCGTCTCATCATCTCTAGAAACATGTACGAGGCGGCCAAGGGCAAAGCCTAAGTCCAACTTGCAGATGCTTCACTTCCAATCACCTCAGTCACACTCATTGTAGACCACCACATTCACAAAATTCGATAAATAAAAGTACA
Organism: Drosophila tristis; assembly: GCA_018150885.1. NCBI lineage: Eukaryota > Metazoa > Arthropoda > Insecta > Diptera > Drosophilidae > Drosophila > Drosophila tristis. Next base: position 3,405,221 of record JAECWT010000264.1, read on the forward strand.
ATTATAGTTACATTAGCCCTCGGCACTCGATGATTCGCCACGAGAGTGGGAAGTGGAGACCATTACATGTTTGTTGCCGACGCTTGAGTCAAGTGTTTGTCTGCGAGTCTTTGCCTTAGTAGAGCAAGATCCCGGCCCGCCCGTAATCATGGGCTCGGACTAAATTCATTGTCACTGCCGTCATCCGCTGATAGCGTATCAGTCCTGTGGGGGCTCTTCGGTTGAGCCATTTGGCCTATTTACGCGGCGATAAGGTGTACTTAGATTCGCTATTAATATTTGTCAAACAATAAAAAATAAGGCTGGCACACAATACGAGGGATGGGTGGATCATATATGTAACATAATAAGTAGACTATTCCAGTTCGTTTTCATCCGCACAGAGCCTGAGGAGTCCCTTGTAAAGCTTACCGTTCCGTCGACCCTTGGATGTGGTCTGCATCTTGGCCTTGGCTCCGAATTGAAGCTGCCAAATGGACTGAAGGGTCTCCAATGCACCGGGCAGGGTAAACACCTTCTCATCAATGGTCAAGTCTAAGCGCCTGGGAAGCTGCTTGTGCTGCTCCAGCTTATGCAGACGTGCGTCGTCTATCAGACTCGTACAATTAGCCGCCAGGAGCGAGCGGAGCTGCGGCAGATCGTCCAGCATGTACCCCAGGGCGGTGCCACTTAGTCTGCCGTTGTCACCGATGTCCAGCCACTGCAGCTGCTTGGCCTTGGCCAGATGCTGGGTAATCTTGTACAAATGGGCATCGGTCAGCCCACAGCCGGCGAGCTCTACGCGAACAAAACGCTCGCATGTGCCACCTTCCAGCAGGCACACCATACGATCGGCCAAAGCAAAGCCACTTGCCTCGTCGAGCGGCCAGCGGACGTAGCTCATGTTCAAGTGCTCCAAACGACAGCTGTTTAGCTGCTCCGCCAGCCGCCGCACACTCTGCTGGCTGAGCTGGTTGAAGCTGATGTCGAAGCTGCTCAGTTGGCTGAATCCCAGATCAAAGTCCTGCAGTTCCGTCAGCTCACACTGGGCCAGATGCAGCGAAGTGAGCGCACGGCCAGCGGGACTTGCACTAAACTTGTGCAGCGTCCTGGCACTGGCATTGCCCAGGGGGTTTTGGCTCAGTTGCAGCTCCTCCAACAGCTCGAGTTTTTCCATGCCCGGACCAAAGAGCAGCGCCTCCAATCCCTGGTAGCCAATGCCATTGCATTTCAGTCGCAGCGCCTTGAGCTGCAGCAGCGTGGGCAGAGCCTTGCCCAACTGCTGGCAGCCCTCGTTGCCAATAAAGTTGCGTGACAGGTCCAGCACCGTGAGACGTGCCTGGTGCAGCAGCGCCTTAAACACGGGCTCCGTTTGTTGGGCGCGCAGCCAGAGGCCAGAGAGCTCCAGCATTAGCGTGTTCTGCGAACGCTCCAGCACTGGCTTGATCTTGTTGTCAACAGCTGAAAGGCAAGTGCAGTTTGACCATCAATAGGACATCCAACCATTTATTGAGAATTTATTCCTTTAACTTACTCTTCTGCAGTTGGTGGCACATCTCCTCGTAGCGCTGGGAGAGCGGTGAGATTTTCCAATCCAAAATCGTGGCCAGCAGCATATTCTGCTCGAGAGCCACGCTCACTGTATCCGTCTCCTCGTAGGCAAAGCCATCGGCAGTTTTGAGGCGCAACAGCGGTGTGAGGCCAGTTAATCTGTGGAGAGCAGGGATTCGGATTGAGTAGGGGATGGGATAAGCCCTTCAACACTCACTTGTTGTAGCGCCTTCCAGCCTCCTCGGCCAGCCAACGCATGTTGATGTCCTGGAGTTTCTTGCGCTCGACCGGAACTAGCAAGAGTTCATCCTGCACCTTCACTTTGAACGACACGGTGGTGGCCAGGACAGGCGTGGCCTGCACTTTAATGGGCGACGACTTGCACGGAGAGATGAGCAGCTGTATGGACGTGGTGCCAGTGGTGGAGTCTGGTTCTGTGGTCCGAAGACTTATCACGGAGGCGGCCCCATCGAGGGACGAGTCGCTGCCAAAGGGACTCTCACTGCGAAACCGACTGAAGCCGCTGTCCAGCAGCGTCGTCTGTTGCTTATGCTTGCGGGTGCCGGAGCCGCTGTGGTTGCTGTTCATGCTGGAGGAGCGCGACAGTGTGAGTTTTCTCATCTGCTTTTGGCGCTTCTGGGAGCTGGCATCGGCTTCGGGTGTGGCCTGCAGGAGATCATCCTCCCAATTTGGCTGCAGAGACAATGCCGAGTCCTGCAGACTTTCCTTACACGGACGAGTGCTGATGCTGCCCGAATTGAATCGCTTGCGCTTCCTCTCCGGCCCCACATCGTCGATCAGCCAATTGTCCGCATCTACCTCGCCCGAGTCCAGGAAGGCAGTGCGTTTCTGGTTGCTTTTGCTGCTGCTGCTGGGAGCCTCATCACTTATTCGATTGGGACGCTTCAGTTGCGCCATGACGCTGCGGTACTCCTTGCTGGCGCTGGGCTGGGCAGGACTGGAGCCGTATTTCTTAGCTCCGTACTCGCTGCCCGATCGATTGTGACTTAGGGATCGCAACTGGCTCTCCCTCAGAGCCACCTCTTCATCTTCCTCCGATATACTTTCGCTCCCCTGGCTGGCACATTGGTACATCTTCACATTGGTATTGGTCAAGGGTCTGTCATTCCGTTCGCTACAAATTCCCACCTTTGAGAGCGTGCGAAGCAGTCGCTCCCGCAGCTGGGCATACTGGGCCTGTTCCCCCTCCACCAGCTGCGCCGACTGTCGCCACTTGTCCAGTCCGACAATGCAGGTTTCGTTGTAGTCCGTCCGCACCGTGGCATCCGCTCCACGGTCCAGCAGTAGCTCCGCCACGTCCAGATACCCATTGGCGCAGGCATCGTACAGCGGAGTGATGCCGTCGCAGCTGGTGCCGCCCTTGTCGTTGATGGCCGTGGAAGCTCCCTTGTCCAGCAGCAGTTCCACAATCTCCCGATGGCCGTGGTTGCAGGCCTCGTGCAGTGGAAGCCAACCAGCGTGGTCTCTCACGTTTACGGTGTGGCCCTGGTCTATCAGGCGTCGGACCAGCTCCAGGTTGCCAGCAATGCACGCCTGATGAAGCTGCGTCTCCCCCTTGTTGTTCTTTTTGATCGCCAGCGAACGACTGCCTCGAGTGGCACGTTGCGGGCGCAACTTCTCGCTCTCATCCAAGTCACTGGCATCCGAGTCGGTCAGCGTATCCAGATCGAAGTCGTCGTCCCAGTCGGGTGTATTTTGCTGCACAGCGAGGCCCCCTGAATCGGGATCCGTCTCCTCCTCCTCTTCATCCTCCTCTCTTTTGGCTTCCGCGGCCAAATCGATGCCCTTGGCTTTGGCCTCCGCCTCTAGAACTTCGACGAGTACATCCATATTGTGCTTCAGCTGGAGTCGCCTCAGCCGCACCAAGGCAATCTTCTCCAGTTTGGCGGATGCGGCGCCGGACTTGTTCGCCTGCCTCAGAGCCTTTTGGTACACATCGTGTACGGTCCAGAATGGATGCGACTGCTGCTCACAGATATCGGCAATGGTGCAGAGGGTGGTGAAGGCCTCAGACGGAACGTCCTGGTTTACCTCAAACTCCTTCCACAGATACTCCAGGGCCTTGTCGTACTGCCTATTGTCCCTGTACGTTTGATAAAGGCTCACGTAGATGGGCACCAGACTCTTGCCAGTCTCCTGGTTTATCTCTGCGTTCTGCAACATCTTCTGGTAGTAGACCAGAGCCTTCTCGTAGTTCATCAAGTGGCAGCAGCCATCGCCCAGCTTCTCGTACAAGCTCTTCAGCTTGGCATAGTCCACCGAACTGGTTAGGACCAGCTCATCCAAGGTCTGGCATATCTTTACCACAATTCGCAGCGTGCGCTCAATGCTCGCCCGATCGTTCTCATCCGGGGTGTTCTTTTTGTAGGCCTTGGTGAGGATCTGCTTGACACTGGCAAAGTCGCCGGCCTTGATCAATATCTCGGATTTGGTGATCAGCGTCTCGCAGATTTTCTTCACTTTGTTGGGCAGTCGCTTCGCCATTTCCAGAGCCATATTGCAGAAGCGCAGAGCCGCCGTTGCGTCGTTCTTTTTGCAGTTGTATAGCAAGCTCATCGAAATGTAGCACAAGTGGGTCAGCTCGAACAAATCGTTGGTTTTGCTGATCTTGATCGCTTTGTCAATGTACTCGATGGACTCTTCGAACGCCTCCATGTGCTCTTTAACGACGCCAATGTTTAAATAGCACCGCGCTTGCATGTCAAGCTGCTCCAATTTCGAAATCTGACCCGTAAGCCTATCCGGAAGAGGGGTTAATTAATGCACACTTTCCACTGCAACTCCACTTACTCTTTGATCAGCAAGAGACTGCGCAGGAAGCTCTTCTCCGCCAGCTTCAGCTGCTCCATGGCCGCCGAGGCCGAGCTGTCCGTCAAGCTCTGGCCATGCAACAGATGGACGCGTCCCAACGTGGCATACGCTCTCTGCTGCTCCACCTGATTCTTCAGCCGCTTGGCAATCTCTGTACAGAAATGTATAGATTACTCTGATCATTCTCCATTCGAATACGAACTCACTCAGGTAGTCGTTGATGTGATCCTTTGCCGCATCGTAGTCACACAGCAGGGTGAACATTTCACCCACCATTCGCTTGGCCCTGGCTGTTTCCAGCTCTTTGCCCATGCTGGCATAGATGGACGCCTCCTGCTTGTACTCCTGGACCGCCTCGTTGTACTTTCCCTGCTGGTTGTAAAAGTCTCCGAGCTGATTGCAGCTAACCGCAACCTGCTCTCGATTTCCATCGCTGCGCGCCTTCTCCTTGCGCTTGAGGTAGCGCTTTTCATCCATTAAACAAACACAAACATCTAAAGGCCAACAAACACACTTATATTTCACAATCCAACATAATTTCTGCACGGTCTTGTTTTGTTTTCGGCGCGAACGTAATTGCTCTATTGATCGCGGATTTATCGATACTATCAGAATTATATCGAAATATACCTTCTCATTTTCTAAATATTCCGAGGAAATTGATGTTCCTCAATTTTGATTTTCGATTTTATATTACCAGCTAGTTAGGACTCACAGGACTCTCTATCCTTTAACTAATGTTAAATTTGTTTTTAAAAGCTGCTTTGAAATATTAATATTACAATTTTCTTGGATTGACTTGTTTTTAATATGGTCCACCTGGCAACTCTAGCGTTTTATCACATTCCATCAATCTGGCAACCAACCCTAAAAATGCGGTCATGCAATCGTCGAAATCGAGTTCAAAGTATAAAATTTTACCGAATATCGGTATATAAAAAAATATTTAATAAATTTTATCAATCTATTTTTAATATGTTAAGACACTTTTCAAAGTGCCAAAGAGCCATCGATAGTTGTGAATGTTTTTGAAAAAAAAATCGATACTATCGTGATAGTATCGGGCTCAAATAATAATTAAAAAACCATTGAAACCTTTTAGGAACTTGTCCATTGTAAAAATTAGATGCCACCTGTCGATTTGTTTACAAATTTGTCTTCGTATTTTATAGCAGCTAATCCAAACATATCAAAAGCGCAACGACTGTAGCTCGATACTATCATGATAGTCGCAAAACCGTCGATAGTAGAGACTAGAAGTAAAATATCGATACTATCGATAGTGACACCTCTAATACCGGCGAGACGAATTTTTTCACAAGCGAATTTTAAGGTAATTAAAATGACGAAAACGAGTTTAAATCAAGTGGAAAATGAGCTAGCTAGACAGTTTCACATCCAATCCACATGTGTGGACGCTTGCATGTCAGTTACACACGCGAAAAGTGCGTCAAAGGCTGCACGAAAAAATCGATAGCCTGGCGAAAAAATGGTGGGGGTTGGTTAACATGACGTGACTAAGAACACTTTGCTTTTTCCAGCTATAAACAGGCTATTATTCGGAAGCACGTCTAAATTCCCGAATAAATCCGCATAAATATCGACAGACAAATAGTCAAGTAAGTAGCAAATAAATGTAACTAGCACAATCCCCCCATCGGCGTGGGGCATGTGTGTGTGTGTGTGTGTGCGCGTGGAGGCTCAGACGTGATTGGCAACAAATTCGATTTCTGTAATTGCAGGAGCAGAGCAGCAGAAGGCAGCAACTGTTTGACAATGGCGAACAACAACTACGCCGGGTTCAACTATGGCGGCACCCAGTACAATTCGGGACAGGTATCGTACCCGGCGGTAACCAACGCCACTTATGCAAATGCGGCTGCCTACCAAAACGCTGCTGCGGCTGCTGGCCAGGGCGGCGGCTATGCAGCAACCGGGTCTGGCTCTGGGTCTGGGGGTGGCGGCAACTACGGTGGCTATGGCGACTACCGCAACCCCACGTCCTACGACGGCAGCAAGACATTCTACCAGCAGTCTCCGGCCAGCTACAACGCGTCCGGGCCAGCAGCAGCAGGCAGCAAGACGCACTACTCGGCCCCGCCCGTCAAGAATAACGCCAAGGGTGGCAAAATGGACAAATCCAACGGTGGACCCAAACCCCCTAACTCCGCTCCACCAGGTGGACCAGGTAACAATTACAGTGGCTACGACTCGGCCGTGTACAATGCGGCCAGCATGTATGCGAACCAGCAGCACCAGGGCGGTCCTCCGAACAAGCCAAATGGCGGCAACAACTGGTATCCGCGCAAGATGGGGCCCACCATCCCGGGACCACCGGCCCTACGTGGTCTGCGACCGAAGGCACCGCCACGCCCCCAGCAACTGCACTATTGCGAAGTGTGCAAGATCTCCTGTGCCGGCCCGCAGACGTATCGCGAGCATCTGGAGGGGCAGAAGCACAAGAAGCGAGAGGCCTCGCTCAAGATGTCCGCCAGTGCCACGAGCACCACCCAGAACCGTGGCAACAACTACCACTGCGAGCTGTGTGACGTGACGTGCACGGGCACAGATGCCTATGCGGCCCATGTGCGCGGATCGAAGCACCAGAAGGTGGTGAAGCTGCACCAGAAGCTGGGCAAGCCCATTCCTTCCGAGGAGCCAAAGAAGCTTGGCAAGATTAACTTTGTCCCGGCTGCGGCTGGAGGAGCTGCAGCTGCTGGAGGAGCACCTGCTGCTGCGGCTGGAAGTGGAGCTGCCGCTGCAGCGGCAACCCCAGTTAAGACTGAAGGAGCCAGCGAGAGCGAGGGGGCGGCTGAAGCAGCCGCTGCTGACAACTTGGATGACAATCAGGACGACTCTTGCGGCGAGAACACAGACAATATAAAGCCCGTGGGCGGCGAATACATCGAGGAGGTCAAAGACGAAGACCAGAAGATACTCAGCTTCAATTGCAAGCTCTGCGATTGCAAGTTCAACGACCCCAATGCCAAAGAGATGCACATGAAGGGGCGCCGCCATCGCTTGCAGTACAAGCGCAAGGTACAGCCCGATCTGGTTGTGGACTTTAAGCCGACGCCTCGTCAGCGTCGACTGGCTGAGGCCAGGGCCCAGCGAGCTCTCATGTCCTCGCATCGCGGCGGTGGCGGTGGCGACGAGCATGAGGGAAGCGGCAACTACTGGGAGGAGCAGCGCAATCGCCAGTACAACGAGGAGTACGACTATAATAATTGGATGTCGCGCAGCTTTGGAGGTGAGTCATGGCCCAGTCTTGGCTTCAAAGAATTATCTAAAATTTTGATTTTATTTGCAGGTGCCCAGCGCTTTGGACGCATCGGCAACGGGCCACCACCGCACTTTGGCATGATGCCCGGCGGCAATTTGCGTCGCCCCGAGAGCACAGACGATCGTCATGCCATTGCGCGCCATGCCGAGATCTATCCCAAAGAGGAGGAGCTGCAGACAATCCAGCGCATAGTCTCCCACACGGAGCGTGCGCTCAAGCTCGTTTCGGATGCGTTGACTGATCAGCCGAACGATCCAGCTGCCGCTGCGGCCAAGAAGGATAAGCCAGACAAACCCTCGGAGAAGGACGGACGCGACAATCAGATATTTTCGTTCCACAAGGACGCCGACAGCGGTGGCAATGTGGTGCGCATTCTGAAGGGCGTCATGCGGGTGGGCTACCTGGCCAAGGGCCTGCTGCTCCATGGCGACAATGCCGTCGAGCTGGTCGTACTGTGTGCGGAGAAGCCAACGGTGGGCCTCCTCCAGCGGGTGGCCACCAAGCTGCCAGACAAACTCAAGGATGTGGCAGGTAAGTGCCGAATGGTAGTGTCCGACAGTCGTCCTTCTGCAGTATGTTCACGGATGTAAGAGCGATATTTCGAAATGGTTGTTGTCCTATTCTGAGGCGAAGAGAACTTTTTCCAGAGAAATGGCTTGAGTGATGAAAGCAGCAAAAAGCAAAACCGTGAACGAAGGCTAATTCCGTTTATAGCTTGGCCAATTTCACTGCGGTGAATTTGGCCAAATGGAATGGGCCAATGGAAATATGAAAACAATGAGCTGATGCGGAAGCGCTGAAGAGATGCCAGCCAAAATATTGAATGCACACTCCAAATGGCAGTGGGGCAATGCAATCCGTTCTAACTCTCACACTCGCTATTCGTTACGTTCGACGGGCAATTTGTGTGGAAAAAGTCGACGCGAAATGTAAAAATTGTTTCAAAAAAAATATGTACTAGGACAACTACAATACTACTACTACTACAACTACCACTTCTAGTGTTGAGCCCTGTTGCGGTGCGTGCGATGGATGGACCGACCGCCCGACCACGCTCCAAACGGCGCCCAACGATCCAGCGAACCATTTAGCAACACAATAAAAACCAAACGTATTTGCCGTTTTCAGCTTCTCTCTCTGCAGGATAAGAGTTTCGAGCCGAGCCTTAGCCTAGAAGCTTAGCCTAGAGACTGTCACTCACTGTCGTTCAGTTCTGTAGCCGTCTGTAGCTCCTCCGCTCAGCTCTGCCCCCCCAGTGTGTCGCTCTGCTCGTTTGCTGCCCTGCTCCTCCTGCTACCACTGAATATGGCTACTACTGCTGCTGCTGGTGGTGGATTAGAAAGCCAAGCCGGAAAGTCAAGAAACGGATCGTTACGGTAACAAGCAGTACACAGAGTACGCAGAGTACTCGCGTGTCCCCGCAAGCGGAAGATGAGTTGTTGTGAGGCGTTGATTGAGGATCAATCCCAATCAAACTTAACCAAAAATCAAAAGAAACGAAAACAATACCAAAGGAGTATATTTATACAAAGTTTAGGCGCTCTTTCGGGCTGCTGCTGCTCCCCTCCCCTACCCTACTCTCACCAGATGCCAGAGGATGTGAAAGAAACAAACTTTGTGTAAATAAAGTCCTTTGCTGTTTGGCCAACAATCAATATGTTGAACAGAACCCAACACGAAGCCAAGAAGCAATGCGATTGATCCACACACAGATTTGAGCATAAAGGCGCTTTGAGATTTGCAAAATGCTTGAGCCCAAAATTGCCGCCTCATCTCACTCGAAACCAAGCAAATATATCTGTAAAATATGTACATATGTATATGTATACTACATATCTGTAAACTATATCTGTATCCAAGCAGCCGATTTGTGTGTATCAAGACTGATTGTGAAAGACAAAAATTGCGACCGAAATTTGTGTTGCGTACGGTGGTGAATGGAGAATGCTGACTCCTTCCTCTAAGATAGCGGCTGGCTGTGGGTCAACGTTTCCCCGCAAAAACCCGCAACCAACTGAAAAATTTCGCTCAATATTATTTGCCAACTAACCCAAAAATAATTTCAAATCAAAATTCAATTCAATTTACGATTGAACTGCTCGCGCTCTAAGTGGAATTGCAGCGAGTGGATTGGATGCATCCGAGTCGTTTCTGCAATTCCGTTTACGAGACTCGAGCCGAACCGAACCCAAAAAAAAAAATGGATCCCGATCCCAGCACGCAAGTCAAACGAACGTCAAAAACGAACGAATTGAAAACGAAACGAAACGTAACGTCACGTCTGTTTGCTGGGAACAGAGCGGATGCGTGGACCGTGGGAAGAAACAAACATTATTCGTGCTTTTCATATGCGTCACGTCACGTCACGTCCATTTAAACTACTCCGATCTATAGATCTGTCATTGTACAAATGCATTGTTGTGTATATTGCGGGCCCACACATGGAACTTTTGCCTTCACCCACAATGTTTGTCTCTTTTTCCAAGCCGAATCTAGAATATTGACCCTCGCCCATGCCGCCGCCTTGCTGACATGCTCTCCCTTTGCTCTCAATTACAGGCGACACGCAGATCACCTATCGCGTGGAGGTAAATGCCGACGACGCTGCCGTTATTGTGCTGGATGAGGCTGTCTCTGTGAAGATTACACTGACATCGCCCTTGCTGCGGGAGGGTAATCCGCCTGAGGTAACGATCAAGCAGGAGGAAGGCGAACCGGCTACCACTGGCAATGCGGATCTTCTACCCCGCGAGCCTTGTCTGCGCGTAAGTAGAATGGAGCAGCAATCCTCCATCGGTACTGACATTGTTTTTGTGTCTTCTGCAGGCACTGGCTGACTTGCGGCACGCCAAATGGTTCCAGGCTCGAGCCACTGGCCTGCAATCGTGCGTCATGGTCATTCGCATTTTGCGGGATCTCTGCCAGCGCGTGCCCTCGTGGCAGGCACTGCCGCAGTGGTCTTTGGAACTGCTTGTGGAGAAGGTAATCTCTTCGGCTGCCTTCCCCATCTCTCCCGGCGACTGCATGCGTCGCATTATGGAGGCATTGTCTTCCGGCTTTCTAATTAACGGTCCGGGACTGCTGGATCCCTGCGAGAAGGATCCGACCGATGGGCTGGTGGTTCTCAGCAAGCAGGAACGCGAGGATCTCACTGTGTCGGCCCAGCAATTCCTGCGCTTCATCGCCTTCCGGCAGATCTTCAAAGTGCTCGGCATGGACCAGCTGCCAGCCATGAAGTTTCCAGTGCGCCCTTGGCGCATCAACCGCAAGCGTCGCCGCTCGTCGGGAAAGGCAGGCGCCTCCGGCACCGAGGCCGAGGCTGCTGAGATCGAGGAGACCGGCTCCGATGAAAAGGTGCCCAAGAAAGATGGCGCCGGCGCCAGTAGCTCGCCCGCTTGAGCTGCGGCATTAGGATTAATACGTAGACGGCTACTAATATAACACTTTTTCTCAATTTAATCGCGCGTATAGCGCCACCTAACTATAAACTAACTCTATCTCTCCACGAGTATTCATACCAATTGCGGCTCATCGTTATTGGGCAGGAGTTAAACATGTCCAACATGCTGCCCAATTGGCAATTAGAGATTCCCTATAGAAGTAGCCCCCATCCCCAACTCAACTTACAATATCTACCGAGCATACAAATTGTATTTTTTCTAGACTTAGGCGACTGAATGCAATATTCAATTTGGAAGTGGACACGTATCGGTCCACACACACACACACACACACGTTTCAAATATAACATAGACATTCGAAACAAATTTTAATAAACCATATAATGATCAAATACTATAATAACTCTCCTTCACCAGTGTTTTTTATTTGCTATATCGAAAAATAGTCAACTCACCCTCGGAAAATCTACAGTACCATTTGCTGTGCTGTCCTTTTCCACAATATACTCTTCCCTATCCAATTACGTGCCGCCCTATTGTAATGGGGATATTTTTATAACGTTACTGGTGTAAATATTGCATTTTCAAAAATCAAAAAAAGCGCGTCAAATCAAAAGAACTTTTCCTAAGGTCTGGCAGCACCGCAAAGCAGAGTTCGTAGGGATGCAAAATAGCAATCAACGAACTAGTGGATTCATTTATTTATTATGTAATTATATTTATAATCTAATAATGCCGTTTAGTTATTTTATCATTTATGCTCCCAAAAGACAGATTTTAGATTAGAAACAACAATGAACCAATGTTTTGCAACCATTAGAACCAGTCGGCAATTTAAATTGCTACCCATCCCTGGCGAAAAGTATAAACAATAAAGATTCACCGTTTAATCGGATTCCCCAGTCATTGCGACTAGCGCTATTTAACTATGCGTTTGGTAAGTCATCGAGAATAACAACATTATCTGCGGAAGTGACTCTTTGTTTTGCAGTATTGCCTAAGCGGTGACCTGGCCAAGCCATGCTACATCATCACCTTCAAGGGGCTTCGAATAATGCTGGATTGCGGCCTGACCGAGCAGACCGTGCTTAACTTCCTGCCCCTGCCATTTGTCCAGAGCCAGAAGTGGTCCAGCCTGCCCAACTTCATTCCCGGCCGTGACCATGATCCACAGTTGGACGGCGAGCTGAAGGAATGCTGTGGCCGCGTGTTCGTGGACTCCACACCGGAGTTCAACCTGCCCATGGACAAAATGCTAGATTTCAGCGAAGTGGACGTGATACTTATCTCAAATTATCTCAATATGCTGGCTCTACCGTACATCACGGAGAACACTGGGTTCAAGGGCAAAGTCTACGCCACCGAGCCAACGCTGCAGATCGGGCGATTTTTTCTCGAGGAACTGGTCGACTACATCGAAGTATCGCCCAAGGCGTGCACGGCACGCCTCTGGAAGGAGAAGCTGCATCTGCTGCCGAGTCCTCTGTGCGAGGCATTCCGGGCAAAGAAATGGCGCACAATTTTTAGCCTGAAAGACGTGCAGGGCAGTCTCTTGAAAGTAACCATAATGGGCTATGACGAGAAGCTGGATATTCTGGGAGCCTTTATAGCCACGCCCGTCAGCTCTGGCTACTGTCTGGGATCCAGCAACTGGGTACTGAGCACGGCTCATGAAAAAATATGCTACGTTAGCGGATCCTCGACGTTGACGACGCATCCGCGACCCATTAATCAGTCGGCGCTGAAGCATGCCGATGTTCTGATTATGACGGGACTGACGCAGGCACCCACCGTCAATCCGGACACCAAACTGGGCGAACTTTGCATGAACGTTGCGCTGACGATAAGAAACAATGGCTCCGCCCTGATACCCTGCTATCCATCGGGCGTGGTGTACGATCTGTTCGAGTGCCTCACCCAGAATCTAGAGAACGCTGGGCTCAACAATGTGCCCATGTTCTTTATATCCCCTGTGGCGGACAGCTCCCTGGCTTATTCGAACATCCTGGCCGAGTGGCTCAGCTCTGCCAAGCAGAATAAGGTCTATCTGCCAGACGATCCCTTTCCACACGCATTCTACCTCCGCAACAACAAGTTGAAGCACTATAATCACGTGTTCTCCGAGGGATTTAGCAAGGACTTTAGACAGGTGAGAGTACAGATTAGATAAGTTAAAGACTGATTTTATAATTCTTGTTCATTCCACAGCCCTGCGTGGTCTTCTGTGGTCATCCGAGCCTCCGTTTTGGCGATGCCGTGCACTTCATCGAAATGTGGGGCAACAATCCCAATAACTCAATCATATTCACGGAGCCCGACTTCCCCTATCTGCAAGTATTAGCACCTTTCCAGCCCCTGGCCATGAAGGCCTTCTACTGCCCCATCGACACATCCCTCAACTACCAGCAGGCCAACAAGTTGATTAAGGAGCTGAAACCGAATGTCCTGGTCATTCCAGAGGCCTACACCAAGCCGCATCCTTCGGCGCCGAATTTGTTCATCGAACAGCCGGACAAGAAGATTATAACCTTCAAATGTGGCGAGATTTTGAGGCTGCCACTGAAGCGGAAGCTGGACCGCATCTACCTCACCTCGGAGGTGGCCCAGAAGATATTGCCACGTGAGGTAGCCGCCGGAGTGACGTTCTCCACGCTAACGGGGGTGCTGCAAGTCAAGGATAAAGTGCACTGCATACAGCCATGTGCGGACATCATAAAGGAGGAGTCCAGCAGCAGTGCGGCTGCTGCTGCCCCAACGAAAGAGGACGTGCTGCAGAAAGTGAAGTACGAGTACGGCAGCATCGATGTGGAGGCTGTGATGAAGCGTCTTACGCAGGATGGGTTCACCAACCTCAAACTGGATCGCACAGACGGCGCTCTAAGCATACAACTGGTTAATGAGGACACTATCATCAAGTTTGAGGACAACGAAACACACATTATCTGCGGAGGGAGGCCAACGACGCGCCTCAAGCTGCGCGACACCATCATGAAATGCTTACAAAGTTTTTAACCACATAAATATACTCTCCTACTCTTCCAACAATATTAACAACAAAATTGAACCACTAGTTTTTCAATTCCATTACCTGGGAGCAACGCTTGCATGTGTCTGTTTCAACATCTTCCTCGAGACTGTAGCGACGACACCGGGGACAAAGCGGTGTGTCAAGTGTTGCCAAGGAAAATTCCAGATCTTCGTCCAGATCGCTTTGTACGACTGCCACGCTGCCCACCTGCAGTATCTCACACAGCTCGGAGTGGTGCACAGGCTCACCGAGAGTGGGTTGCAATTCACGCAGCAGCTCCAGCTGGCTGCCACTCTTGATGGTAACAGCCAGGTGCCAGCTGTTCACTTCTCCAGCCTGCTGGTTGATCAGACGCTTAACATCGAGTGCTGCGTTCAGGACTTCAATGGCCCTGGGGTCATGCCAGTTGCTTTGGGCCTGCGCCAACTGCTCGTGGAAGGCACTGCCCGATGGATCATAGTAGCTCCAGCTTTCCTCAACCAAAAAGGGAGCTACGGGCCACAAGCTCTTGCACAGCTGCCTATAGCAATGGGTCAGCGTCTGGCGAATGGCGAGCAGCTCGCGATCGTCGCCGCAGTACAGGCGATCCTTGATTAGATGCACATAAATGGAAGACACCTGCTTGGCAATGAAGTTCTGAATGCAGGCCACCACGCGATTGTACTCATATGCGTTGTACAGCTTTTCAATCTAAACAGAGAAACAGTATTTAGGTCGCGTATTGTTGAGTAATCATCTGGGCTTACCTCTGATTCAAAGTCAACCAAATTGCTCAACAGATACTTGTTTAAATAGCTAGCATCAGGTATTGACTGCTGCTGCTGCTGCTCCCGGCCTGGATGCTTCTCTCCGATCACACCCTTTAGATAACGCAGTGTTCCGCGCACCTTGCTGAGATTCTCAGCCGCCTGCAGCAGCAACTTGTCGCTGACCGTAATGGACATGTGCTGGGTTGCATGGGAGGCAACCCACCAGCGCAGAGCGTCTGTCCCGTACTTCTTGGTAATCTGTTTTGGGGAAATTACATTGCCCAGCGACTTGGACATCTTGTGCCCTTTGTCATCCACTGTGAAGCCATGCACGAAGAGCGCCCTTTAACAGATATCAATGATTGAGATTCGCTGTGCACATTACGCTCATATTTCCACTCACTTGTAGGGAGCGCAGTCGCGAGCAGCGATGCTCGTCAGCAGCGAGGATTGAAACCAACCCGTGAACTGATCATAGCCCTCCAGATAGAGATCCGCCACCTGTTCTTTCTTCAGCACGGCAGACCATGTACTGCCCGAGTCGAACCAAATGTCGAATATGTCACTGCCCTTGACCAGATCCTTCACTTCGTAGCCGAGCTCGGCTGCGATTTGAGCAGGAAGTAGCTCCTCCAATGGCCTGGACCACCAGAAATCCATGGAACCTTGGCTAAGCAGCAGACTGCAGAGGTGTTCTATCAGTGCGGCGTTGAGTACCACCTGTCCACTCTTCCGACTGTAGAGCACAGGTATGGGCACGCCCCAAGCGCGCTGCCTCGATATGCACCAGTAGGGACGCTTCTGTAGCTGGGTGAGCATTGCCCTCTTGCTCGCCTCGGCATTGGTACGTGGATAAATTTTTACTTGTTCTAGCGCTGCGGCAGCACGCGATTTCAGCCGATCTGTATTGATGAACCACTGCTCGCTGGCCCTAATGATCACTGGTTGCTTGGTGCGCCAGTCAATGGGATAGGAATGTTCCAGCTGTGCAGAGTGTATAACATCCTCTGCTATGTGCTGTAGCACGAGAGGATTGCCCTGGTCCAGCACTGATTGGCCGTGTAGAAAGCTAGGCGCCTCCTTCGTGTAAACGCCCGCCTCATTCACCATGCACTTGACGGGTATTTTTTTGGCCAGGCTAACCAGAAAGTCCTCTGGTCCGTGTGCAGGTGCGGTGTGAACCAAGCCCGTGCCCTTGCTGTCCTGTACATGGCTGGCATCGAAGAAGGGCAGACTCGTCTGTGCCTTGTCTATGGGATGGTTATACGTAAGCGAGCTCAATGAACTTCCGGGCAACGTCTGTACCACCTCGCATTTAAGCTGAGAGGAGGCCTCGAAGTCTGGCAGGAGAGCGGAAGCCATGAGATAGAGCTCACTTGGGCTGCGGTCCGATAATCTGACCAAAACGTACTCGAGGGAGGCATTGAAGCAAATCGCTTGGTTGCTGGGCAGAGTCCAGGGCGTTGTAGTCCATACCAGTGCATAGATTTGTGCCCCTTTGGTCTCAACATCCAGTCCATTGGGGTTCAGGGCAAATCGCACATACACAGAAGGGCTTATGTGATTGGCATCGTACTCCAGCTCGGCCTCCGCCAGTGCTGTTCTAAGAAAGAGCATAAATAAGTCACTCATCATGACACTAGGGGGATCTAGGATCTCACCTAGACGACGGAGACCAGTATACCGGCTTCAAATCGCGATAGACAAGGCCGCGTTCATAAAGATTATGGAACATTTGCAGCTGATTGGCAATAAATTCTGGATGGAAGGTCGTGTAGATGTTGTCCTTTTGCCAGTTGGCCAGTATCCCCCAGCTGCTGAACTCCTCCTTTTGTGCCTGAATGGCCTCCAAGGCAAAGGCACGCGCTATAAAAACAAATCGTTTGGTTAAAAGTTCTTCCAATTCCCAGCATCACTTGCATACATTTCTGACGTATTTCAGCAGCATTCTGGCCCTCTGCTGCACTTGTGGCCTTCAGCTCAATGGGCAGACCGTGGCAGTCCCAGCCGGGAATGTAGTTGATCTTCTGTCCATGGGCCACCCGCTGGCGCAAAGTGATGTCTTTCAGAATCTTGTTGACGGCGTGCCCCATGTGCAGCTGTCCGTTGGCATACGGCGGGCCATCGTGCAGCACAAATGTGGGTTTTCTCTTTTCACCCAATTGTCGTTGCTCCTGATATTTATAAGCCACGGCTATCTTGTTCTGTGGAAACAATTATTACATGTTATAAACGACTCTTCTTATTGGGATCTTGAGGAGACTTGCCACCAGCACTTGTTGCTCCTGTTCCTCGCGTTTGGCTGCACTGAGGCGGCTGGGGAACTTTGTCTTTGGTAAATTAATCGTGTCTGTATACTTTTTGGCATCTTTTTTGGCTGCTTTCACAGAATAAAGGCGTATTCCAACTCGAAAATTGAAAACACGCAACATTTTGCATTGGAAGCCGCCGGCAGAAACAGCTGAGCGTTATCGATAGCATATAACGATACCACAACAATGATGAAACATACCAAAATATACCATTATGTTACGTTTATTTTTAAAATTATTAAATTATTTGGTTGTTTTGGAAGATTACTTCTTGTCCTTGGGAGAATCCCCCTTTCCCTTGGGTGCATCACCCTTTGGAGGGTCTTTGGATTTTGGAGCATCGACCTTTTTGGCCTCTGCCTTGGGTGCATCCTTTGACTTTTCGTCTTTCTTGGGGTCATCTTTGCCCGTGGCTCCCTTTTCGTCCTTTTTGGCCTCTTCCTTCTTGGCTGCCTTTGGTGGCGGCGGCGGATCCACATCTCCTGCCATGCTGGCGGCCAATTTATTCGCCTTCGCCAGCACTTCGTCCGCATCGCCAACCATATAGAAAGCTATCTCCGGAATGTCATCGTACTCGCCGTTGAGCAGACGCTTGAATCCGTCAACACACTTATCGATGGGCACCAGTTTGCCCGGGGAGCCGGTGAACACCTCTGCCACCTGAAACGGCTGCGAGAGGAAGCGCTGGATCTTGCGTGCCCGTGCGACGGTAATCTTATCCTCCTCGGAGAGTTCGTCCATGCCGAGAATGGCGATGATGTCCTGTAGCGACTTGTACCCCTGCAGTGTCTTCTGCACGGCTCTGGCCACGTTGTAGTGTTCCTCCCCAACCACATCCGGATCGAGGATGCGGGAGGACGAGTCCAGAGGATCCACAGCTGGATATATGCCCAGCTCGGCGATGGGACGTGAGAGCACTGTGGTGGCGTCCAAGTGGGAGAATGTGGCCGCCGGCGCAGGATCGCTCAGATCATCGGCGGGCACATAGACGGCCTGCACCGAGGTAATGGATCCATTGCGGGTGCTGGTGATGCGCTCCTGCATGGTGCCCATGTCGGTACCGAGCGTCGGCTGGTAGCCTACGGCAGATGGAATGCGCCCCAGCAGGGCCGACACCTCGGACCCGGCCTGGGTGAAGCGAAAGATGTTGTCAATGAAGAGCAGTACGTCCTGCCCGTCGATGTCCCGGAAATACTCGGCGATAGTTAGGCCAGTCAGGACCACACGGGAGCGGGCGCCGGGTGGCTCGTTCATCTGGCCAAAGACAAGGACCACCTTGGAAGTGTCGTCCTCAAGGGAAATGACCTTGGACTCGATCATCTCGTGGTAAAGATCGTTGCCCTCGCGAGTACGCTCGCCGGCACCCACAAACACGGAGTAGCCGCCGTGCGACTTGGCAATGTTGTTGATCAGCTCCATGATGAGCACCGTCTTGCCCACACCGGCTCCACCGAACAAACCAATCTTGCCGCCCTTGACGTAGGGGGCCAAGAGATCGATCACCTTGATGCCGGTCACTAGAATCTCCGGCTTCACGCTCAGCTCCGTCAACAAGGGCGCCTCGTTGTGGATGAACGAGTGGTGCTCGCTCTTGATTTCGCCACGCTCGTCAATGGGATCGCCCACCACATTGAGGATGCGCCCCAGGACGGCCTTGCCCACCGCCACGCGAATGGGATAGCCCGTGTCGATGACTTTCTGGCCACGCCTTAGACCCTCTGTGGCGTCCATGGCCACGCAGCGTACGATGTTGTTGCCCAGGTGGTGGAAGACCTTGCCGAGAGGGGCGATGAGAATAAGCGAGGAAAATGGAAATGCAAGGGCTTACCTCCAGGACCAGACGTCCAATGGGTGCACCCACCACTTCCATGGCGTTGAGGACCTCAGGAATCTCATCGGGGAAGTATACATCGATGACTGGTCCAATGACAGCGTGAATGTAGCCCTCGCGACCCTTGTGCTCCAGTTTAATACCCGATCCCTTTCCTTTCTCCTCTGACGAGTCTCCTGAGTCGCAAGTTTCTTCCGAACCCTTTCCGATATGCGCCTTCATGGCCTGCTCGCAAGGATCCCTCAATTTGGGTGGAGTTTCCTCACAGGAATCGCCTGCCTTGTCATTTTCCACTTCGCACGGATCATCGCATTCATCATTCTTGCCCTGGCCATCTTTGTCGCTGCCCTTGCAGGCGAGCGTGCGAGCGGCATGAAGACAACGCAACTGCAGTGGAAACTTCACCATGCCGATCGAATGGCCTTGTACCAGAGCTCCATTCTGCTGGCCAATTTTTAAGCCGATTCGTGCACCCACTGCCCAGGGGTTTAACCAATTCAGAACCGCCAACATTTACGTATTAAAGCTTTTCTTACCTGTGGCAAGTCGCACCCAAGACACCAACATATTTTCACTCAATTAATTGTTCTTTTCTTACTTTCGGAAGAGTTCCTGCTAGTCTAGCAAATTTTTAAATGAAATGAAAGTCCTTATGCCACATATACCATTTGGGCTCAAAGCAAAGCCTACTAGAGGTACATCAAAAATATCGTGGAAACGTTTCAATCCAATATTCCAATTACAAAGGCCGAATTAGAAGACGACTTGATTGGAATTTAATTTTAGAAAACTGTTGGAAAATCTCGGGCATCAGGATTCATTTGCATTTACACATGTCGATTGATCGCCATAATGGACATCGTCCCCGAAATGTAAACCGCTATTTCATATTAGGGTTAGGGTTGCCCTTGCCCGTTGCCGTGGCTACGGTGCAGCCACAACACACGCACTTTGCAGATTCGCAGAAAATGGATGTACTCTCGCACTATAGTTCGCCTGTGGTCGAATTTGTGGCCACGCAGCCTGTGGAAAAGCAGCACGCACTGGTGGACAACTGTACGGGCACGGATCCGCCGCCACCAAGTGCAGATGCGTGCACCGCGACACAGGACAAGCAGCATGCGGCCACCCAAACAGAGCAGCGCGTCGCTAGCAGCGAGTGCGTTGAATACGACGAGCGGGCGCTGGCCAAGTTTCTGCGCCAGATATGTCCCATGGTGGAAGAGGAGCTGATGCACCCCACGCCCCTGTTGGAAGAGCAGACGATGAGCCAGGCAGCGCTGGAGCAAGAGCAGAAGGTGTTCACCTACCAGAAGATCGGCATGGGCGGCATGGAGAACTCGCAGGGGCTGGCGATTTGGCTGTGTGTCCACACAAACAATGCGCCCGTACTGGTGGTCACAACGGTGGCTTCCCACGACGACTGGTGCGAGCATGTGGACCAGCAGCTGAAGCTGTTCGTGCCCCAGCGAATGTCCCATGGCAACTTTGTGATCTACACTGAGGTCAAGACACTGCCGCTGAAGTCCTGCCTGCGCAGCCTGTGCACGAATCCCTTCAACAAGAACATGTTCGCGGGATCCACCATGGATGGGGAGCTGTTTGTCTGGCTGTACGAGCAGTCTCGTGGTGGCAGCGGTGACGCCAATGTGGACATCCAACAGATGTACAGCGTATCCTCCACGCAGGGTGCCGCCGTCGCCTTGGACTGGGTTACGGAAACGCTTCTGCTCGCCTGCTATGCCAACGCATCCGTTCGCCAGTGGGACCTCAGCAAGCAGATGTCCCTGGATTGGGAGTGAGTAATAATCAGAGCTTTAGGTAGCTGCATTTAGTTATATTCCTGTCTGCAGATACTCTCTGCCCGCTACTGTTACTTCGGAGCTGACGGCCATGGTGGCTTTGGGACTAGATGACTTTGTTGTGGGCACCAACGATGGCGGCATCTATCGCTGCTGGAGCACTGGCCGCCAGGCTGCATCCACAAAAAAGCAGCTGCAGTTGCTGGCTTTGCGGCGACATCGATTCATGGTCTCCACGCTGCTCAAGACGAACATGGGAGGCCATCAATTCGTTCTCAGCTGCGACCTCAGCGGACAGGCGTTCTACCATGATATGCGACACGCGGACGAGGTGATTATATTCTCTCAAATCCATATCATTCTCCTGTTAACAATCTATAATTTCTGGCAGGACATGGCTCAGTTGATTGTGCAGATACCGTTGCCATTCAAGAACGTCGTTGCCTGCAGCCGGGATGGGAACATCATCTACTGCCCCGCCAGCGATGGTGCTCTGGAATACTACAGGGTCAGCGATGGTGCGCATGCGTATGTCAAGGGAGCATTGCGCGGCAAAGGCAGCCTTATCCGGAGCAGCGACAATGGGTTCGTTACATTACTATTTGATTCGCACGAGTGCATTTTAAGTGTATCTAAAACTGTCTTACAGCTGCTGGTTGATCACGGGCCTCTATGGCGACGAGTTTCAGATATTCTACGTGGAGCATTGAAAGATGATTGTGTCGGTCTTGATATAATCGCTTGTATTTGCATGACTGCTTAAGTTAGTGTACGGTTAATCTTCTCATAGGGGGGAAGGGATTGCTATTTACACGAGTTTATTTTAAAATTTTCAGATCTCTAACAAATACCATGTGTAGATATATATACTATGTATTTTTGTTTTGTTTTTATAAACAAGAGTTTCTCTGTTTAGAATTTCGAACAAAATGCAACAAAAATATAGCCATTTTGGAACTATTGCGTTTGATTGACTTATTTCTGGTATCTCGAGGGGGGAACTGCGTTAAAACTGCGCCATTTCTCATAAAATTCACAAAGTAAAACATTCTCAACACGATCTACATTACCAAACATTCAATAGTGTACACTTTTTATCAGGCTTGTGGTAAATACATTTTGTATGCATACATATAAAAAAAAATAAGGTATAGTGCAAAGAGAAAAGTATTGGTTGGCAGACGCAGACACAGACGTGCCACAGAGGACAATGACATAATTACAAAATGGCATTAGATGAATACTTTTGCTTGTATTGATACACTTGCCCTAGCGTAGAATAAATTATAACATACAATTAACGAGATATACGGGGTTATACATATAAATATATAATAGAACTGCACACAATTTTGCTAAATCTCTCACTTTCGAACGTCTGATGACTCTACCATAACTCTACTACTCAGATCCATGCGATTTACTAATCCAGTCAACTTCTGCTCCACACTTCACTATCCACTCCATATCCACACGTTCAACTGTTCACTTAAGCTTAGGTTTGCAATCTGCACTTTGCACATATCAAATATTGTGGGTTTGCGATAGTAATAACTAGAAGCGACGGTGACGGCGGTCGCCCAGCTACCGATTGGCTCATAAATTCAATTGAAGAGCACCGTATTGGGGTCTTCGTTATCCATTTGTTTCACATGACGCAGCACATCCTTCTTGGTAATCACACCGAGCAGGCGACTGCAATGAAATGCGGTTAGCATGAAAAATTTGTTTATATCGCAGAATCCGAAAACTCACCCATTGTGTGTGACTAAGGTCTGCCGCAGTCCGAGCTTTCGGAACATATCCACTACCGTTTCCATTGGCGTCTGATCGGTCACGGTGATGGGCGCCATATCGAGTATCTTTTTTAGCTTGAGAGGTTGGGGTCCCAGATTCTGGGTTGGCGTGGTCGAGGTGAATAATACTATGGAACTGCTGCTGATGCCCTCGATCAGACGCTTGGCATTTCCTGGAAGAAACACGAATATGAATATGAATATGGGGGAAATACAAGCGTAGTAGAGCAGCACTCACCGATGGCCAAGTTGAGATCCCTGCGCAAAACAAAGCCAACCAAATATTGATTCTCTGTGGACACCACCACTGGATAGCCATTGTGTTCGGTCTCCTTCAGCAGGTTCTCCACATCGTCCACCGTCATGGAGTCTTGTGTGATGACATTAAGAGTTTCATTGCGTCTAAAAATAAAATTGCGTTAATTTAATTAGACAAATCCCAGAATTTGGGAATTACTCACTTGGGCTGCATTACATCTGCGGCCAGCGTGGTATGCGCAAACTCCTCCTTGCTGTCCAGGAACGGATAACCGTTGAGCGCAATGTGCGCATCGTAGATGCCCTGTCTGCCCAAAGCATCGCCCACCCACTTGGAGGCCATGGCAGCTGCCATCAGCGGAACAATGTACCGCACGCCGCCCGTCAACTCGAACATGATGACCACCAAGGAGACAGTCATGCGTGTGACGCCGCCCAACACGGCTGCAGCGCCCACCACCGCATACAGGCCGGGTGTAATGAGATTGCTGTCCGCGCACTCTCCCGTGAAGAACCAAATGTTGGGATAGCTGTACGCAAACTGCTCCACGCCGATGCCCACAATGCGGCCCATGATGGCGCCCAGCAGCAAGGACGGTATAAAGAGACCAGCCGGCACTTTCATGCCGAACGTAAAGATGGTCAGAGCCAGTTTAAGTATAAAGGTGAGCATGAGCAGCCAAATGGAGCTATAGATGCCGGGACCGGGCTCTGTGACCTCAATGACACTGTTGCCCATTGTAATGTTCATGCGCTTGTAGTCGCTGCAAGGGAAACATAAAAGAGAAGTCATTTGCATGTAGAAATATTCATTGGATGTACCCACCACAAGGGATTAGTGACATCACCGGGTGAGCATTTGCTAACCAACAGAAAGATCAGCTCGTTCATGTTCATGCGGGTGAAGGGATTCGGATAGCAGATGATGCCGGTGACCAGGGTGACAAACAGCACTTCCATGACGGGATATTGGCCCAGCTTGCTGAACTTCCTGTAGCGGCACCACCACAAATTGGCCTTGATAAAGAACGTTCCAATCACTCCCTACAAGTAAAACCAGATTAGTAACGACGAACAATGTGGAAGCCGGGCATTGCATACTCCCATGATTCCCAGAAACACAAAGGGAATAAGTTCGAAGAAGATCCACGGCTTGTTGTACTCCACGAAGAAGAGCACTGAGTGCTCGTTGCCGAAAGGAGTTAGCGAACGCAGTACGAAGGCGGCAATCAGTGCACAGAAGAAGGAACGCCACAGCGTCTTCAAGGGGAAGTAGTAGGACACCTCCTCCAGCGAGAACAGAACTCCTCCAATCGGTGCCCCGAAAGCCACAGAGACCCCTGCCGCAGCTGCTGCCGAAAGTATCTCACGCTTTTTGGCCTCGTTTCGGCCGTACTTGGGGAACAGATGCGAGAATATATTACCGATGCAACTAGCGATGTGGACCATGGGGCCCTCCTTGCCCAGGGTCAGGCCAGCGGACACCGACAGCATCAGGCCCACCGATTTGATCAGCAGGGTCCATTTGCCCAGATAGCCGCGTATGATGAAGCCCGACAGGATGGTCTTAATCTCCGGAATACCAGATCCGCAGGCGTACGGGGCAAACATTCGCACCAGCGAGGCGCTGAGCGAGGCAAACAGCAACGCCCACAGCACGTACCAGATGTACGAGATTATATACGGTCCCGTGCCATTGCGGCTCAGGCCAAAGATCTCCGGCCAGGTTTTCCACTGAAAGGGAAGATTGTTTGAGGATTTCAATTGGGAAATTTACAAGAATTATTATTGCTCACCGTGGAACAGTTGCCCTCCTCGAATACCGATTGCTTCGCCGGATAGCAGCATTGTTCGCGATTGAACCAAAAGGCGGGCGGACAAATGCCGTGCTTCAGATCCGACATCCAGCTGGCGCCTATATCCACCATCCCCGCCACGCAGCCGGCCGCAATGCCAACGAGCAGAACGCACAGCCACCCAGAGCCGGCATCAATGGAGCCCTGTTGTAGGTTGAAACTTAATTTATTTAGACATGGTGCCGGTGATAGATAGCTCTTACCTTGATGAGATCCCACACAGAGTCCTGTCGCTTCTTCACTATATAGCGATGTCGCATACGGTCTCGTGCAATGTCCCGCTGCCAGTCGATGGTGTGGAAATCCTCATACTGCCCGATGCCAGGTATATCATCTTGCACATCCGACGAGCCATAGAACGATAGTGCGCCTAAAGCAGTGGACATAGTATATACATATGTTTCGACTTCTTAAAACACATTCTGAATTTACTCTATAGACACTCTAGTGGGGTGCCTAGGCATTTTGTCTTGCAGATTCTATTGCACATGTTTTATTATTTTTCATAAGAATAGCAGCAATGGGAACGAATATGATTGATTTCTCTATTTGAAATTTGAATGTTGATACTGTAAACACTTGAGTGGGGTAGGGGGTGCTGTTTTGAATTTCTTGACTTAAGCCCAATTGAAGTTTGTTATAGTAGCAATAACGAAATGATCTTATTAGCGCCGTGATAACATCATAATTCATTGCCTGTGTAGGTAAATTGAGATATGTATTTCCATGAATTAGCATTATAAATTTCATCGAAATAAATAACTGCCAATAGGTGGCAGACAGCTGGAGAAGCATTCACATCGGCGACCGCGACATTGGCCCCACAACGATGCACATGTCTGTATGCTAATCATCACATGTATTAATTGAATTCCCCACCAAAGCACACAACCACACGACTGAGCGGCACTGAGGCAGTCAAGCGGGTACAGCTGTGCCACGGCATCAGAATTGACGACACATCGCCGGACCGGCCGTCTGCTGTACTCATATGATCATGATCTTGATTAACACTCCGCACTTTACTCTGCGGAGCGATTGGTGTCACACGGTGCTTTACGCAATGACAAGTTAATGCTGTGCTTGGATAAGCAAATGTCGTCTGGCTACTCACCGTCCATGGGGTCGCCAAAGGCACTGTGAGTTGGCACATGCTGGTGGTGATGATGGTGCATAGTCCGCTGATTGTGATGATTGCCTGCGTGCGCGAAATCTCGCTCAGTGTCCGACTCTGTGGCAGTCTCGCGATGGTAGCCACCGCTGCTGCTGCCGCCTCCGCCGCCGATGACTTCGCCTGGACTGGAGCGCGGCGTAATGTCGATCATGTCTTCGTCGTCTGTGGCCGGCGCTGTGAGTGAAGTGGTTAGTTTTGAGTGAGGCGCGAGCGGATGATCGTGATAATTTGCATCGCCTTCGCCCTCAGCACCGGCTCCGCTCGTGTGACCGTTTGACTGAAAGAACACACAAATGCAAAGCGTCAATTTCGGAATGTATAAAGGTATACGGGTTCTTTGTTTACGCTCAGATATTGATAAGATTAAGATCGTCGTTCGACCCAGTGTGGGGGAGAGGTACCATTACTACGCAGACACTGTTGCTGCCCACACACACACAGGCGCACAAATCACAGCCGTGGACACAAAAACAGCAGCATTTCCGCCCCTTTATGCCAAATTTGTGTGCGTCGCAACTACCGTATGAATTGTACGTGTGTATGTATGAACGTGTGCACGTAGCTGATTGGGAAATCTACCAGGCTTATCATTCCACTCCATTCCCTGATGCGTGGGCTTACCTTTTTCATTACCGTTTGGTAGGCGGTTATGTAGCTGTTCCCCTCTGCCGCAGCCTCCCTGCTGCCCTTCAGTGGAAACTTTTCCATTACTTCAGCCCGTTGTGCGAATAATAGTATCGGGTTTTCCTATTTTCGTCGCGTATTTTGCGTTGCAGTGGTGCACCGAAGCGCAGTAACAGCACAGTCGCAGCGCAGCAAGCGTACGTCACACAATACAAACACACACACAAGCAGATATTCGACTAACAAATCACTTTCTTTTCACATTTCACTTGTGGCTCTGCTGTACATTCGATTGCAAGGGCATTTAGTTGCTCAAAACTTGTATTTATTCTTTTATATAGTATACATTACAGTGGTTCAAAAATATGTGTTTTTTTTTTGCAAATCAGTGTGCCCGCGGATATATTAATAAAGAATACCAGCCTGACCGTCAGAAATATACTGAGAAATACATTCTCTTTTTTGGAATTATACCGTAAATATACCGAAAAAAAGAACTTGTGTGCAAATGAGAGATGGGGAAACTTCGATTTTCCTCTCGTAGAATACTCATCCGGTATCGATGTCCTTCGATTTCCCGTTTATCGCACATATTTATCGCACAAAAACATTGATGATTAAATAAAAAAAAATGTATATATATAGATATATTGATATCAATATATTCTTACATCCCTATTTCAAATTGTTTACGCCCGAGTGTGGCGCATCAACAACACAAACATTTACAATAATGGCTGGTTTCGTAGCGGTGCACACAGGTTCGTATTTTTCTAATTTTGGCGGCTGCGGCTGCTGGCAGGCAGCTAGAAGATTGATGGGCGCATATTGTTTCAGGGGCTGGAAACTGCATCGATGAGACCAAATACCAACGGGTGATCAAAGAGGCGTGTATCCGGGCCACGGACATTTTGCGAAATGGGGGATCAGCCGTAGATGCCTGCGAGGCTGCCATAATTCGCCTGGAGAACTGCGGCTACACGAATGCCGGCTACGGCTCGAATCTCTGTATGGACGGTTCTGTGCAGTGTGATGCCGCTATAATGAACGGATCTACACTGAACTTCGGAGCGTGCACAAATGTCAGCCGGGTGAAGAATCCCATTCAGCTGGCTCGCCAGATCTGTGAGGCACAGTCGAATCCCCAGCTCCTGGAACGCATACCGCCCATGGTATTAGCAGGAAGCGGAGCGGAGCGCTATGCCGACGAAGTGGGATGTTCAATGGTGGATGGTTGGTACCCAATATA
The DNA here is from genome assembly GCA_018150885.1 of Drosophila tristis. Classification (NCBI taxonomy): domain Eukaryota; kingdom Metazoa; phylum Arthropoda; class Insecta; order Diptera; family Drosophilidae; genus Drosophila; species Drosophila tristis. The sequence goes on from JAECWT010000264.1 coordinate 3,432,946, forward strand.
ATCTCTTGAATAATATAAATTAATTTATTAACTTCCATTTAGACAGTAGCTTAATGATCTCATCGAAAGCGAAATTCCAGTTCAATCATTACAAGAGTAAATACGATCTGGTTGTGGGCAGCAGAAACAACAAGGCCGCCTCCGAGGAGCCCGTCCCTGTGCCCGATGCGAGCAATGAAGTGGAACTCGCAGCATCGCTGGACACCGTGGGGGCCGTGTGCGTCGATGGCTCCGGCAACACTGCAGCGGGCTGCAGTTCCGGCGGAATACTGCTAAAAGTGCCAGGGCGGGTGGGCCAGGCGGCAACCTATGGGGCTGGCTGTTGGGCCACCGACACAGACGATCTGGCGATAGCGACCTGCACGACCGGCAACGGGGAGTACCTGATGAAGACGCTGCTGGCCAGAGAGATATGCAACGGAGCCTTCACCAGCGACTGTGCCGTGACTAGTCTGCACAAGACGTTCACACAAAAGTTTCTCGACTCTCCGCTGCTGCCACAGCAGCAGGATCTGTATGCCGGCGCCTTGACATTGCTCTACTATCCGAAGCAGAGCAGCGGCGAGGTGATGTGGAGCCACACGACGCAATCGTTTTGCGTTGGCTACATGGCGACAACGCAGAAAGTGCCAAAGGTTTGTATGCCAATGCGAAGCTATGCCAGCCAGTGCAGGCAGCCACTATCCATCATTTTCTAATTCCGTACGTGTATGCGTGCTTGTGTGTGTTTCTACTTTGCAGTTTGTACACTCGCCACTGCCCACATACAGCGTCCCGGGCCGATCATGCGTCGTCAATGGCCATAATTTCCATTTGCGCATTTAGATGGGGGCTGGCCAGCCGCAGTGTCTGCCGGCCCCGCCCCATACCATCCTGTCCGCCGTTCAGTGTCAGCTCTGGGGGATTCTGCAATTCATTTGATTTAATGTTTAATTGCCGCGACAATCGCTGCCAATGCAACAGCACCACAAGCAGCAGCAGCAAGAGCTTTGCCTTTGTCTCTATGAAATATTAAGAATAATTAAGAAAAAAGTTTTCATTGTACTTATATTCTCGTAGGTTGTAAGCCGTATCTGTGTGAGCAGATGCTGAGACGTACGTGTGTGTGTGTGTGTGCAATGAAATAAGTTTTCGAATATTAAAATTTCCCCTCGTTGAACGCAACTGTGCGCCAGATAAATCAGGCAGGCAGGCAGGCGGCAGCCGAGTGGGAATATCATATTCGTATGTTTGTATCCGTATGTATATTTAGACCCGCTGACGTACACATATGCATGTGTGCAAATGTTTATGTCCAAGTGTTTACGGCCATCAATGTACAGAACTTTACCCATTAATTTCAACGACATCTAAACTATAATATGCCTACACAATATCAAGGTCTATTATCTTTGATTCGTCCTCAACATGAATACATAATTAGTTTGAAAATGCTTTTACTTTTACTTTACCAATTTGTATGTACATGTATACATCTAATTATGACGCGTGCTGTTATAAACACACTCGTCGTCTAGTTTTTAATGGTTTCTCCGTTTATTGCTCGGTCGTAATTTGTTTTTGTATTTCCAGGCAAATATTGCCTAACATCTCGAGGCTTCTAATTACATCCAAAACCATAGAGTTCCTTTCGCTGACGTTAACTACTGCACCTGCACATTGCTCCTGGAGTTTAGGCAACACACACTTAATTTTAATTGTAAGAATAATCTACCCAATAGTCTAAGCCAAATGTCAACTATGAATCATTAAAAGTGTATTACAAATCAAAACTAGATATTACTAGCATTACTTTTTCCAAACAACTTTTTGAGACTCTTCATTGGATGCAATATCGTATCGTTTGGGAACATCTGTTTGTATATTTGTATGGAATTCATAATTCATTTAGCTGAGACGTAGGAGATTATACAAGGAAATATAATAAGCAAGGTCCTGTGGTAGGGGGAGCTGGCAGGAACGACTATACTAAAGCTGGACCTATGTAGTACTACTCCGCACACCTGGTCGGTTTAGTTGCGGTGCATTTATTCGCTGCCGCGCTGTAGTATGGAGTGGGGGACTTGCAACTGTATAGGATAGCAAGCCAAGCCGAATCTCCAAGATTCTCGCAGTAAATATAACTACCGCATGTCAAGTCGGCGGTATTTTCTTCGTCGAAGAATAGATTTGCATTTGTGGAAGTTTTACAGACTTCCTGCAAATCATCTTGAGTAGGAACAGTAACTACGGGCGGCGGCGTATAAATTTCGTTGGTGCAAGTGCTGGTATCCGCACTCAACTGTAAATGAAGCAAAAGAATTAATATAGCTCAAAAAGCTCAGCACGGGATACCTACTCCCATATAAGTGAGGGCACAGCTGGGCACACAGAGGTTTCCATAAGGGGCGAGGGCCTCTGCCACACAAGTCTCATCCGTACTGCATGAGAAGGGCGTTGTGGAAACCTTTTGCTCAACACATCGAGCATACTGGGTCTTGCTGACGCAAGCGAACTTGTTGCTGCCAATGCAGACACTACAGTTTGCCCCGTTTCCGGCACCTCCACTGGATCCACTGCTGGAGCCACACACGTCCAGAATATTGACCCCATCCACAGACTCACTCTTCACGCAGACATCGGCCGTGTTGCTGCAGACGGTACCAGCAGGACATGATGCCGTTGTGCCAATGGCAACATTGTCTGGGTGAAAATGTAGTTAGATATTTCCTCGGAATCCGAAATTCCTCCTCTAGCACTTACTCATGCAATTTTTGTATTCGGTCTGGCTCGTGCATATGGCATCGTTCCCGCTCTGGCACTCGTTACACACCTGTGCCGCCACGGAAGCCAGAAGCAGGACAGCAGTGGCTAAGATTGCACAGTTCGTTTGCATTTTTTTTGGGCTTATAAGATGTGATGTAGTTGGGTTGCTCAACGTTATATTTAAACTGATTCGGTGCCTCCAATTGAAGTGCCTTATATAGTAGCTGCGCGACCGAAGCTTCGCGGAATTCACGATCAGCATCAACCTTCAACCGTTTATGGGTCCTTCATGTGATAATGCTGTTTACCAGATGTGCCTTGGCTTGTGTCCCAGCCGTAAATCTAATATCATAAAGTAATATTGAAGCTTTTTTTAAGGTGGTGTGGTTCCAAATATCAGAAAAAAAAAAACAAACAACGAGCATTTGGAGTATCTGGATTTACTTTTCACGATATAATTAACCAAGGCTGTGGTGCTGTACGGATATTTGACTCATGGAATGAAAATGTATATCCAAGACTCGTAATCTACGTGTTTTTTGGATGTTGTACTTGTCTTTTTATACCCGATTGTGGTAGAGTGAAGAAATCGGTATAATAACTAGGAACCTATCCTTATGCCCTTTCTTGAAATATTTTCGCATGCAGAAAGATCTTGTCCAAGATATGAGGAGATATAATAATATAATGTAGAGACATAACTTAGCTTGTGAAAAGAACTCAATTGTTGCGATTAACGATAAAGCTGATACAACCCACACAAGTTGTGGTACATCTTCCAATGAATGCGCTGCAAACATATTCGTCAGAGGATCATTTCAGACAGCGTTTTATCTGCAAATAATTAAATTATTACCGTGTATGTTATCAAAGAAATTGTAAACCTTGAATGACAGATATGGAGAATTTCTCACGAAATCGACACTTTGTTATCTGCCCAAGACCAGAACGTTTTGGGGTATGCAAAATCAACAGCATAACACACCTCGACCCATTCAATAGGACATTTAGTTTGCTTGCGATCACATTTATTAAGTTTCGTATTTGAATCAAATTTTCTTAAATATTTTCTCACACAATTTTACATATTACACAATTCACGATTTATATTAATTAATATTTTTTTTGCTGTTTGTTGTTTGTTGTATTTTTATCGTTTCCATTTACGAGTAACACAAAAATCTCTTAGGCGAATTTAATAAATAACAGAAATATGCATAGGCGTATGATCATTTGTTTCGTTATAAGCGAAGGTAAAATATAGTACGATATAATACGAATCAAAGTGATGGAGAAACTAAGGGGGCAGCTAATTAATAATTAACGTAATCGAATAGTAGATGTAATCGTGCATATGCACGGCAGCATATCCTGATATGCTCTCTCGTATGTATCTGTAACTACATACATATGTATATATTGTAGATGAGCGCCATGGAGCTTATATTCGGTACGCTCCTCAGATTATGGGGGGTATATGGTGTGGTGGGTATATAAATGGGGGATAGGGTACACTAAACACAATTACGAATGATACGGATGATAATGATTACACTTAGTACGTTGACGCGTGGGCTGGTTTCGAAAACAACTCTTATTCTTCTTCTTCGGTTCTCTTGTGGTTACTCGATGATATTACACATTCAAATGTCGAACTTATGATTCAGTTGCTCTAAATATATATAATATGCAATGTGTATATATATAATTTATATATGAAAAATATATATATGTATATATTTATATATATATGTATGTATGTATGTATGTATGTATGTATGTATATGTATGTATTACGTAGTTAAACTAATCTGTAACTAGGGCTCATTTGATGAATATGTTCTCAGTTTTGTATGTAAAGGTTTTTTTGCATTTTCGTTTGCTTTTCTGCTTTCCACTCGATCCTTACACAATTGATTTACATTGCATATAGTTAGGCTTGATCTGTGCAATTTTATTAATTAATAATTTTCACTATTTTGTATATAAAATTTGACCAAATACATATGATTTATCTTTATATAAAACGAACGAAACAATTCTCAACGATATTGTGGAAACATGGTTTCACCTTATGCTTAAATATCTCTAACACAATTAATAAACAAAATTTTGAAATTTCCCCCCTTCTAGCGAATTTTGCACCTTTCCTTCTTCTTATCTCTGCTCTTCTCTTCTCCACTATTATTTTCATTTTTCAGCCCGTTTCCAGCTGGTGAATAACGTAAAAATGGTTGTTTCTCAATGATACAGATGATGGTGATGATGATCCTCGTCCATACAGCGGTACAGTGGAGAAATCATTTCATTTACTTAATTTGCTAATAACTCTAATCAGCGCCGCGTTCTCCTCCTTCAGGCGATGATTATCCGACTTGTAGGCATCGAGTTGCTGTGGATCAAAGTGGAATCAAATTAGTACAAACGATTTATGTATGTATACATATGTATGCACAAGATATGGATACAGCACAGAGCACAGAGGGGAGGCACAAGTTCGGGGATTGAATGTGCGTGGGGGGCATGCTTCGTTAGTTTGAGGAATGCTGCCGCAGCAGCAGCAGCAACAGCAACAAAAACAACAGAAACAACAAACAAACGATTAGTAATTACCTACTCGTAAAAACATCAACATATCTGGACGCCCTGAACAGGAGAGAACCAGAGATAACATGCATGCAACCACAAACTATATAGAAATTCCGATAATACGAGCAGTACGAGTATCTATCAGATCTGTTCAATGATTCGTGTGCTCTTCATGACTTCATGACGCGTTTCGTGTGCCATGATAAGCTATATACGATCGGTTGGTCATATAATGTCGAATGAATCACATGAATACAGATGCCTGATATTCTGGAGATATGGTATATGGTGGATAATGCCGTCCCGTAATGGCATGGGGACGGAATGGAAAACAATAAACAGCATTATGTTGAATAAGAACGACAGTGGGCAAAGGTTTCGTTTATTTCATAACTCAGGATCGGTCGATGGGTATTGGTGTTGGTTTCGAGAACACACACAAAGGGATAAACAAATTGGCATATAAAACGTTTAACAATATCAACAACAAGAGGAAAAACTCCATAGAATAGTTAGAATAGACACTAAATATGGTGTGTGTGTGTGTATACATATATGTATGTATATATGCATATATAATTAAGTACGATTATTAAGTAAAGATTTATTGCATATATACATTCAGAATGCTTCAAAATGTTTTCATTCGAGAATTTAACAATTTAATACAGAGTTATAATCAAGATTTAATGATTTATATACGTATAAGCTTAAGTTGGATCGCAAATGATGTAACTACAATAAATTGTTCTTTGATTTAAATAATTTATGATTTTTATTCTTTGGTTGGATCCAAGTCCAAAATATGTATCTTTATAATTCGAGCGCCTATGTATGTGGGGTATATATAAACCACCCACTCGTACACCTATACCAAGCAGTTTTTTATACCCGTGCTCAAAAAAGAGTTAAGGGGTATATTAGATTTGTTTTTTTTAAAAAGATCGATGGAAATAAAGGAAACTTGAATTGGTTTTTCTTTATTTTCTATTTTGTATTCCTCTCTAGGGGACAATCCAACTTCAGCTTTAGAAATCAAATCCTTTAAGAAATAAAACTCAGGCTCTAATATCCAATAAGATAAACGTTTTTGAAACACTCCATAATACAGTTATAGATAAAAAATATATTTTTTATTAGGTTTATTTATTTTTGTGGTATGTGTAGAACAACAAAACAACAACAGCCAGCTGATAATAGTATTTGGGCGCAGGTGGTTCATAGAAATGTCACATGTCAGGATCTGGTGGTGGGTCTGATTTACCGTAAAGCTTCCAGCATCCACTAGACCACTGCTGTACCTTTCCCTTCTCCCCTCTGATGTGCGGCTGGACAGAGAGCAGATCCTTTGACCGGGGGCCCTGGTGCTGATGCTGTGAGTTTGATGCTGATGGTGGGGCACAGTGGGGCAATTAGGCGCTTTTGCGCTTCGTTGGTTTTTGAATAAGCTTTACTTTGATTCGTGTGTGAGTATGGTTTTGATTTACGTTACTTAATCAGTGCGGTTACAGTTCAAGTGGTTTGTGGTTCCCATAAGTATATATGATATATCGATATTGTATACACATAATAAATTCGCAAACATTTTTTGATCTAGAGCAAAACAAGCCGTGGGAACAAGATTGTACTATATATTAATATATAAAATATTTTTGCTACCCATAGATTTCATCGAAGCTTTCGATTATTGATACGCAGATGTTTTATCTGTATGTGTTGCCAGTGAGCGGTCCTCAAGCCCCATAATGAGCTCAAATGTAGCCTAATTCCACTTAATTATTGTTACAAGTGCTGATATATTCGGATTATATCTATTTATCATTCGAGTATTCAAAACGACATCTAAATGTGTTAAATATAGTATTCAATATATAGAAACGATAACGGTATTCGCGCATTTGTGAGATTGTTTGCTTTTTGTTTTTGTGGGTGTGTGTGATTCGGGTGGTGGGGGGTTGTGCTTAGGCGATTGAAATGCGTTTCGATATGGCTCTATTTGGCCTTGGCCAGCTGGCTCTGGGCCGATGTGGTCAGCTTTGAGACGACCCGCGTGAGGGCACGGTTCTCGGCGCGCAGGCGGTCGTTCTCAGTCTTTAGCTTCTGCAACAGCTAAAAATCACCAATCAAAAAAAAATCAAAACGAAATCATACAAGAACAGCGGCGACGCAAGAAAAGATAAAGACAATCGATCGATCGATGAGGCGCGTGGGAAGAGAGAGAGAAAAGAAAAACAAATTTGAGTGAGCTTTTGTTTTTGAATGAGAGAGAGCGCATTGCTTTATAACGGTTAAGAGAGTGCGAGAGATAGACTTATAACGGTCAACGGGTAACGTGTAACGGATAACGTGTAACGCATGTGGGAGGAAACAGTGACCAAAAATCATAAAAGGATGACAATGATGATCGAGAGAATGAGAGAGAAAGAGCGAGTCTGACAATGACAATGATGATGAGAGAGAGAAACATAATGGAGAAGAGTAGTATCTTATTCGGATGAAATCTCGAGGCATGTCTGATATTTGATGTAATTGCAATTCATATTGGGAAATCAAACAAATAAACGGGATGATAAAGATGCCAATTTTCGGTGGAGGAGTGGGGTCAAAACAAATGGCAACCGAAATCAAAAACAATCGCTTCAATGTACAGCAGATATAAGACATTGTAAATCGAATTTAGATAAAACAGTGCCACAGAGAGGACTAGGTAACTTGGTGATCTGTGGTATAAATAGCAGAACTGGCCAAAAGGTAAAAGCAAAAAACGAAAGGTATTTTAATGAAAATGTGTATTGCTTCAACGACGGGTGCAAGGGGTGTAGCAGGAATAGGCAGGAGTGGCTGATTCCTCCAGCCAAAATTACGGATTCTGATCATAAGAACAGAAAGCACAATTCGCTTGAATCAATTTTCTTAAAATAATAATGAGTTAATAAAGAAAAAATCAATCACTACGAAAAAGAAAGAATTAGCTTCGGCAACCGAAACTCTAGATACCCTTGCAGATCGATAGTTCCCATGTCAGCTAGCGATCACTTTTCCTTCAATCTCACGTACTGTAAAATGAGGGATTTGTGAGGTACCAGATTGACAAAGACGAACAGACATTTTGGTACCGTATCGTAAAGTCTGCAAGGGTATAATAACTGAATAAGATTGGAACGCGGGTTGCATGCAGCCCTGTATTACATCGATAAGGAAAAGCAAAAATCAAAACTTTTGGCCAAAATAAATCAAAAGATAATCTAAAAACAGTCAAATCAGAAACAGAAAGGGAAATAAAGAACAGTGGAGGGAAGGCAATCAATTTCGACTCCTGTTCTCAGAACACAATTTCAATTTCAAACAGCAACAATAGTGGCAGCGGCAATGTCAGTGGCAGCCGCTGGGGCTTACGGGTAGCAAAGGACTCGTTTGTAATTACCTTGAGCTCTTCCTCCAACTCGGAGAGCTTGCGTTCCATAGCTCTTCGTTCACGTTTCTCAATCTCAGAGAGTGAGTTTTTAGTGGTCTGCGAATGTGAAATGAAACAAGATTTTTTTTTTCTTTTCTTTTTTTTGCATATGCTAATTTTTGTTTTTGGAGTTGCTTTTGTTGGTTGGTTTTTTTTTGTTTGTAGTACAGTGTATAACTGTTGTAGTTCTTGTTCAGTTGTGGTGTTGTTTTTGGTGGTGTTGGTTGGACAGAGATCGCAGAGAAGGGGAGATGCGATGCAGCGAGACAGAACGCGAGCAAAAAGCTTGACATGAGACGAGGCAGAGCGAGGCAAAGATGTAGAGAGAGTGTCGCTAAATTAACTAGTGCATGAGCAAGGTGTACTTGGTTACAAGGTGAGGTAATCCCACGGGAGTACCTCAACTTATATAAGTACACCTTGGGCACGGATGATTTTGTAAGAGTGAGTGGGTTATTGAGTGAATGTATGTATAGATCTGAGAGAGAGCACTCTCTCCCGGGGACAGAAGAGGAGCAGAGTCAGAGCTGAGATACAGAGAGAGAGAGAGAGAGAGCTTTCTGTTGTTTTGTGTGTGTTGGTTGTTGTTTTTGTTGGTTACTGCTGAGAGTATGCTTTCGCTTTGCTTTGCTTTTGACTTTCGTTTCTTTTCTTTTGCAGAGAGTTTTGAGTCAGAGGAGTAGTAGTGGTAGTGGGCTGGTGTGGGCGTGGCAGGTTAGGGCAATGTCTACTTACGGCATTGGCGAATCTCTCGAGTGTTGCGCGCGTTTGCACAACTTCGTCATCCTTCTGCTTGAGCACTTGCTTCAGCTTATCGTTCTCCAATCTGTGTGAGAAAGTGGGACGCAGCAGTCAGCAACGATTATTGCCAGAGAAAGACCGTTTGCAATATACTCACTTGGCCGCTTCCCAGAGCGCCTTGTAGTCAATGACATCGCAGTTCTCCGCCTTGTCGCCGCTGCTCTTCGACTCGCTGCTGGTCGTGCTCGTTGCGGCCGTACTCGTTGTGCTGCCCAGTCGGGAGCGAGACGTGCGTTCGCTGCCGCTCTGCAGGTGAGGGAGAAAAGTAAACGGGATTAGAATCGGATTAACATGGGATTGTGTTCTCTTTGAGGTAATACTATCAAAAACAACAACAACAACAACAGCAGGAGAAAAAGTACTGCAACCAAGAGCCAAGGTGTATTAAAACAAGGTGAGCATTTCCAGACAGCCCACTCAGTGGGTTCGTTGAGCGATAATCGCTCACCTTGTATGAGCACACCTTGAGCCTGGAATCCCTTGCTTACTTCATAGCCCTCGCTCTTCTCGGAGGAGGCGCTAATGGATCGTTGAGCGGCGCTCCGAGAGCGTGTGCGATTGCGCGACTTGCGCTCCTGTTCCCGCAGAGAGTTGCTGCGAGTGGCCGCAATGGCTGCCACTGTGGCGGCGGGGCTCACGCTGCTGCTGGTCGTCGGGGTGCTGCTGCTGCTGTACGGGGAGGCGGTGAGGCTGCTGTTGGAAGTGGACAGGGACTTGGTCTTCAGCAGGCGAGAGCCCTTGAACGAGTTGGAGGCACTCAGCCCGGGGGACTTGAAACTGAGCGAGGCCGTGGTGACACCGTTGTCGTAGCTGCTCGAGTAGGGGCTGACATAGCGGTCGCTTGAGTACGCGGAGGAGCCCGCGCCAGAGGAGTAGGCGCTGGATCCGTACCTGGAGCTGTCGTAGCCCCCACCGCTGGCTGTACCGTTCGAGGACGACGTCGAGGAGGATGCGGTGGAGAGAGAAGAGGAGAGAGCAGAGGATTTAGATTGACCGTAGCTGTTGCTGTGCTTGCTCACGACAATGTGGTAGTGGCTGCCCGAAGAAGCTGCAGAAGCTGATGGCGACGGCAGATAGCAGTAGCGGCTGCTGTGAGGCTTGGCAGTGGGCGTGGAGGCTATGGAAGTGTTGGCGTGGCATGTGGAGGAGGAGGCGGATGGGGATGCAGCAGCAGTTGCAGTTGCAGCTGATGGCCCACTGCCGGCGACTGTCGGATGCGGAAGCTGGTGATGGTTAGCCTGATGCTGGTAGTGATTGTGGTGCTGATGGTGATGGTGAAGATACTTGGCTGCCGAGGCGGATCCGCCACCACTGTACTCGTATCGATTACCGTTCCCATAGTTCGAATAGCCCCCGGAGGAGCTGCGTCCGGCCCCGCCTCCGTACAGGCTCTCCCGTGAGCTGTACACACTGGCGTAGGGGCTCTGGTAGCTCCCACTGCCGCTGCTGCTGGGGAAGTAGCCCGTGCTCAGGGGCCGGCTGTTGCTGCTGCCGCTGCCGTAGCTGCTGCCATTATAGTTGTACGCGCTCGACCCGGAGCCCACACCACTCGACCCGGTGGATCCCACTCTCGAGGAAGAGAGCGAGCGCCGGTGACTGGAGATTGGCGCCTGTGCGCGCGATCTTGAGCGAAAGGACATGTCGCTGACGGACACTAGAAGAAAGCACAGGCCCCATTAGTACAGCTCCCACCCCGGTTCGTATATCAATCGTCGATATTCAATTGCAATTACGCTTAAATAGTCCGCCCAGAGCCACATGACCGGAACACCCTGACAGAGGGTGTATTTTCTATTCAGGAATCGCGAACAGAGAACGTATACAGAATCGTATACAGAAGGTGTGTAGCCGATATAATGAAATTTACTACTACTGGAGGTATTCCTAATTCCTATTTGACATCTCAAAGATATGCCCGCAAAGCGCAATAATGAAACTTCTTAAAATTTCCAAATCTAAGACCCTAGAAATAATCCCCCCATTTAAGAGCATACAAAATTCGATTACGATTGATCTTTGTTCCATTTTTAGACCCCGCGCACAAAAGGCAATTACGATTATAATCAAAGCGAGCACAAAATGTTCTTGAATTTGGTATAAACAAAAGGAGGAGGAAAAACAAACAACACTTGTGTGTACATGTACAGATCACGATATACATATGTATGTATATCTGCGTATATAGTACTCGTATTCGTGTCCGATCTCTCGATATGGAGAACGCAATATTGACATGTGGTTTTCACCGTGCGTCCACAGATCGTTTCTCCTGGGGCTGGGGCTGGTGCTGCACTAACAAACCATTACGTGACGTCAAGACATAAATTTTGACAATTTTCCTTGTGTGGATCTGTACGGGGTCTCTCTCTGGGGCTTCTCTTAGTTGTATCGAAAACAGATACACGCCATGATCTATGGTGGATAGTCAGTGTGCTGCCTGCTATTTATTTGTTTCTCTAAGTTGATGCTCCTCATCCTCCCCACACCCACGCGACACAAAACAACAAACATGAAAACGAACTGACAAGAAAACGTTTTTCTGTTCAAGCAATTTTCCAATGCATATAATTTACGATGATCTGTGTCTGTTTCCTAGTATATCCATGCCATATACCTCTGTATATATACACACCGGCGGTCTATGGTCTATCTATAGGACGGCAGGCCATGAATGAAGCGGCTTTTCCCCAAGCAATTTTCCCCGAGAGCTTAATTGTTTGGCCTTTTGCAATAATTTCCATCTATCGAATGCCTGTTGCTGCTGTTTCGTGTTAATTCAAACATTTAACGTGGCTAATATCGGATAAGAAACGGAATCTTTTGGAACATACTCGTAAAATATCTGTGGTGGTGTCATGACTAAGAAAAATGATCGATGGTCGGGGGAACATATTTAGAGGATTACGATGGGGAAATACTCATAAATAAATAAAATTAGATCTATTATTGTTAGAGTTTGTAATAATTATTTTTAATATATTGCCAATGGATCATTTTTTTAATCTATTTAATTTTCTTCTATTGTAATGTTTTTTTTTGGATTATTTGTATGAGATCTGTCGAGAGATGTGCCCAAGAGTTATTACAGCCTTCTGTAAATACCGAAAAGATTACGAAATATAATGCCAAACCTACTTTCGAAATTACCTTAAAATTCTTAGGAAATTTTAAGGGGTCTTCCTATAGCACACTAATCCTGTTGCTTTTTTAGAGTTTTTTTTTTGTAGATCTTTCCACTATAATCTTTGTGACCTATCGCATGTTAAACTTTAACATTTACTGAAACAACAAAATCACCAAATCAAATTAAAAACTTATCAAAATAGCTGCCCATATTGGCAGCAGCATCAACTTGAAATGTCCAAAAATTATGCGCAGTAGTCCCCCAAAAAAGGAAAAGCCAACTTTTTGTTTGCTGCTGGCGACAGTCAAATCAACTCTGTCTCTGGCTCTGCCATCTGCCGATCCCCACTGATCTGTTCGGATATGATCCCAGGGGTAAGACGATCTAAGCGTATTGCAATTGATTTTTCTTTGACACGTTCGATGACAGCTTTTGTGGTTTTTTTTTTTGTCTCGATGCACTTGACGTATTGAATTCTTGTGTTTAATTGGGATTTACATTTAAGTTTAGACTGGTTTGTTTAGAGACGGTATTAAATGCTGATTCTGATGCTGAACTGATTGATGATCCGCTGTGCTGGCCGCACAAAATTCAACTGTGCTTCTCACAAGAGATTTGAAATGTTTTATTCGAATGAGAACTTGCCGCACGATCAGAAATAAACCCCAAAGAGAATCAAATCTGTTCGAAAGAGAGGCAGTCGATGCGGCAAAGAGCTGCCTCTAAGAGAGATGAAAAGCCGGAAAGAACAACACGACGATAATCAGAATACTATAATAATTTCAATTATGAAAACAACAAATATTAAAAGCCACCACAAAGAGTTGTTAGGAAGGGAAAGCAGGAGATTTTCACTTGAAATTGCGCACACAACATTTTCCCGTGTGTTTGTGTGTGGGGAAAATGTGCGAGTTTTCACCTGGTCTAAATTTAGTAAATCGCACACGTATTTGGCCCAATGTCCGAGACGTAAAAGTGTTAACTATGCTGGGGTCAGAGCCTCAGCAGCAGGCAACAGGGGGAGCTGAGGGAACCGGCGGAACAGCCCCAAGAACTGGGCCAAAAGGCGAAGCACAGTCATTGACACATGACAGATGCACCAAAAGAGACAATGAGAGAGAGAGAGAGAGAAGGAAAGCCTATTTTGGTCTGTCTCTAAATTTAGAGGTAGAGTGCAGTGCGTATCCCATTGGGGAGTTCTTGGGGGAGAGCTCTTGTCCCATCATAACTGGGCCAGAAGCATGCCCATGCCCCGCTCTGCTGCAGTCCAGCGGTTTACACTTTCGTTGAATGCATTTCGTTCTATAAATAGCAAATGACGATCGCCTCGGCTCCCTGGTTCCCCCCAGGAGGGAATGAGGAAGCAAATGCCTGCCAACGGCGGAAAATGCAAGCAAGTAGGAGCGTCAGAGTCAATTGTAACGACTAGAAGATATCCATTGATGGTTTCAGAGAAAGCGGAAATAAGAGAAGACATACTGAGAGTAATGATAGCCACTGCTGATGTGGATCAGGCATCTCTTTTGGGTCTTTCCATTTCTAGGAAACTCGCAGTTTTTCCCCGTGGCATTTCTCTCCCTTGACTAGGCACGCAATGCATATGCTCTACGAGTACACGGTACGAAAAGCAAACTGTTATAAATTTAGCACACAAATGTTATATTGGAACATCTGTCTCTCTTACACCTCTCTTGCGCCTTCTCGCGGTGATGCGCTTTTGGCCAAAAACAAAGTTCAATGTACGTGTGTCAGCGATTTGTTGGATGTCTGCTTCATTTCTCATTATTATTGCAATTCTTTTTTGTGGTTTTCCTTTTGTTTGGGCTTTCATTTGGGTCGTACTTCGATAATTGCCCAATCCGTCATAGAATGTAAAAATGTCGACGAGCGACGATTGTGAAAGTGTTTTTCTCCCCCAGGATGCACTCTTGTCAGACGAGCAGACGAATATTAGATAATGCAAACACTTGACATCGTCAATCAGTTGCAGGTGACACATTGGACGCATGCATCAGCGTCAGAGAGGCTGCCACCGACGGATGCCACTAGACGGATGCTTTTTCGAATACTATAACAGAGGGACACAATCACAAAGTAAGGAACATCGAAATTAATGAACTTGGTGCCTGTGATCGTAACAGAATCTATAAAGGAATTTTACACATTTTTCTATCTTATTTTTTGAGCTTTTCTAAAAAATCGCAGAAATATTACTTCAAGTTAAATAAATAAAACATTCTCCGAATGTAATACCTTGTTTCATAAAACTACACAACCCTAAGGTCAGATTTCTGAAATCACAGACCTAGTAACTACATAAGTGATCCAAAAAAGGAACAATCCGAGCCTTAAATAATCTGAACATTCAAAGAAATTTCTATATTCGTAAAAACGTTTAGTAAATTCTATGAAAAATTCAAACAATTGTCCATTAATTAACAATAATTTAGAAAAGCAGCAAACGTAAACACTAATATTTTTCATAAATGACTAAATGCACTCAAAAATTGTCGGAGAATTGAATAATAGGCGACAAACGGCGGCTCTGACACTTGCCTCAGATAAATTGTTAACAGGTTTTGCTGCTGCTGCATCATTTTTAGCCACAAATTGGACGCGCACTAATAGTTCTGGCCTCGGCCATGAAAGGATTTCGCAGTAGCCTTGCACTTACGACTGCACCGACTGTATACAGATCCCATTCCACAGCCACATCCAAAGCAGCCGCCGCAGCAGCAACAGCATCCACATCCACAATGCCACGTGCACCGTTTTCTAATGGCAAATCATAATTTCGTTTTTGGGTCGTCTGCTAATTGGAACTGACAGCAATGATGGGTGGGAGGGAGGGGGTACAGAGCTACTTTGAAGGACAAAATGCGGCCAACGGGGTAACGATCTAAAATGTGACAAGGTGTGACGGAATGGCCAGCAGCCGGCCAGCCAAAACATATTTGTGGGAACACATCAGAGGACAAAGAACGAAAAAAGAGTGTCAGGTGCGCACAGCACGGAAACAAGCACCTGACACACATTTTAATTACTTGGCAAGATGTGAAAATTCAATTGCTTTTAAACCAGTTGCTGCTGCTGTTGTTGTTGTTGAAAAGTTTTGGAAATTCTCAGATAGAAAGACACGAGAGAGAGAAAACACTCACCTCTTTGTCCTTCTCCTTGTCCTCATTGTCATTGTTGGACGACTCGTTCTGACGCTCGGGATCCAGTTCCTGCATCAGAAAAAACAAAAGAGAGATTTTTCTTATTTAGTATTCGCCTAATCTTTTGACTAATTAGCATTTGCACTAAAAATAGTCGGCACGCTGCTCTCGGGCTCATTTGGTCTGACAAATGGCCTGGCAATTACGTACAGAAAAACGCGTACAGATACGCCATGTATAAGTACGATCTGTGATCTGATCTGATGAGTGCGGGGGCATGGCTGAACAATACTTACATCCATATCAATGTGCACCACGCCGGTCGATCTGCGTTTTGGCTTGCGGCGTCTCTGTATGACGGTCTGTGTGCGATTGTCGTTCTCCTTGTCGTTTTCTGTTGGTGGGAGAGCATTTAATTAATTTTAAAGTTCAAATAATGGAGATATAGATATATTAAGGAGCTCCAGTACTAATACTGAATATTACAAAACATTCTACCCGATTAAATATATCGGTCCAAAGAGGATTCAATGAATTAAATGGCTTCTCTTATTAAAGATTGTATATTTTAAATATATAAAAGGGACTCCCATTAACAGTGGGTCTAAGCCATGTGCTATGTCTCTGTATATATCAATTTTCTATAAAATTCTTGATAATTTTCTAAGCTGCCCCCTAATATTCCCATGCTCAACGAAGCTGTACATTCCGAATCCATTCCATTCATTCCCAAATATTCTTCACTCTTGAATTTTGTCCCCTTACCCTTATCGTCATGGCTGGATGTGGCATTGGTTGTTGCCGCTGATCCTGCTGCATGATTGGCACTGGTTGCAGACACTGAATTGGAGGTTGTGGTGGCTGTTGTGGTAGCTGCTCCTCCCGCTCCCGTTCCTGTGGATGTCGTATCATATTTGCGGACTGCTGGCGCGGCATAGGCGCTGCTGTTGTTGGTGCTCTCGCTGGGCGCAGAGATGGGGCGACCCACAGAGTTTAGTGACTGATTGGAAGCGTTGACTATACCCAAAAGAAAAGCCATACGATGAGCATAATTGAAGGATAAGGGAATATCAAGTACTCACGGGCATTGGGACCACTGCTGATGCGTCGCTGGATGCCAGTTGTGGTCGACAGATTGGCAGCGGCCATTACCGCCGGGGCGCTGGGTATAATAGTGCTGTTGTTGGGCGGATATGTACCGCCGCTGGTGATGTCCTCCAGCTTGAACTGCAGGTGAAGATACTCTTTTTATTATGGGAAGTACATTCTTATGCTTTACAAAGTCTGTGGTCACAAAAAGTCTATTATGCTTTGAAATGTTTTTCTCTAAATATATTGGTTTGTTTTGTTTGTTTGTTTTGTGTGCAAAATGTGTGTGTGTTTTGTCTTACAGAAAAGCTATGCTGGAGAATGTTTCTTTGGGTTTTTGTTTTGTGGTTTGTGTGGCAGCGGCAGTTAGTCTTTAATAAACATTTAGTAATAGTCAATAATTCAACAATTAATCCAGACACCATTTGCATTTGGGGTGTAAGCCACCATTTCCATCAGTTAGAGAGTTTCCTTAACACTTATTAAGCCTAAGCTAAAGCAGCTTCTGTATTCTCCCGTGAACCACCATTTGGATTAGACTTATTAAATAACATGCTAAATGTATAAATCGTTAGGGAAAATCCACAAGAAAGCAGAAATCAGCCAAAAATTTAAGCCCTTCATATTGCTGCAATGTTGAGGAAAAGTTCATGTCTGAATAGATATGATTTTGGAGACTACAAAATAATACACACATATGTACTTAATAAGTAGTTGCTATTGCAGCTGTGGAGTATTTAGATTTAAGCATAAATTATGAAACTATGGGCAAAATGAAAACATAAATGGATATAAAAATGCAAAATGCGTAAAGTAAAACTAATGAAAAAGGGGAAACGTACTTAAGAACAAACATTTCAGGCGTGTAAAGACCTACAAAAAATAAAACATAACATCTAAACGAATCAAGCGGCTTACTCCAAAAACGGCTATAATACCCTTGCGATCGGAATTGAGATTAGATTTAATTTAGTTTGAGGGAAAATTTCAATTTAATTATTGATTTACTATTTTCTTTGGTTTAACCGATCTGTAGCAAGGGTATTTCCGTTCTTCAGAAAACCATAGTTATGACAATACTAAATCCATGCTACACTTAGAGTTTAACAAAAATATTATAGACAACCGGTCGAGATAGTCTTATGTGGCATACATATATACATATATCTTGTATATAAGTAAGACTCTGGGTTTCGGTTAGAGGGTTCGGTTGGGTAGTGTGTTGCATACCTTGGAGCCGGCATCGAATTTCAGGCGCCAAGATGGACGCCGTTCTGCTGTCGATGTCGATGTTGATGTGGAGCTTCCACCCGCACCACCAGCACCACCTGTTGTTGCTGCTGATCCTCCACTGACGTCCGTTGTGCGTCGCGCATACAAACTGAGCAGAGAGTCGCGGGCATTGAAGTCCGGATGCGCCAACACGGGCGAGGCGGTGTCGGACTTGGTATCCGTCTCCTGGCTGCTGCCAGACAGGCCACGCTTGTCCCGCAAGCGCACTGGACTCTCGAGCGAACCGGGCGTGGTCGAGGAGGATGACTTGATGGCCTCAGTCGGGGCCGCACTCAGTGGCAGATCTGTGGGCCTTGCCTTCTGCTCCTCGCTCTCCGCCTGCTGCTCGTCAGTCTTTTGTTTGTTGGATTCCACCTGCTCTTGCTCACTCTCAGCGCTGTCGGGGATCTTGTCCCGCCGCGAGACTATAGTGTAGCTGGCACTGACCACTGCCTCCGGATCATCGACATCACCCCCGGCATCGCCATCGCCGTCGTCGTCATCGACCACCAGAGAGCGTCTGGACGGCGCAGAGAGGGTGAAGCTGGCCGTGGTGTCGTTTGCACTTTGCACTGGACTGGGGGCCAGAATGGTCTCGATCTCCGTCTCGTCGCTGGTGGGTATTATGGCTGGCGGTGGCGTGGTGGGCGGTGGTGGCGGTTGCGGCTCTTGTTGGCTTTCATCGCTGATGGATGATGGATCTGCTGTGGCTGCCGCTGCCGCTGTTTCGCTTGTTTCGTTCTGTTAATAATATTAGTTTTGGAACAAATAAAAAACAGTGGTCCTAAGGCGAAGTTGTTTGCTCGAAAACAAAAATCAAAATATCTCTGGGCGCGGGGGAGGATAGCTACTAAATCGGTAATAAATATATATATACATAACATACGATTACGGATACGGATACGTAGAGTGTGGCCCGGTTTGAGAATACTCTACAGATGCATGCGGATGGGACGTGCAAAATGAAAAAATCATCAACATAGTCCATAGACATACATATTCTATACATAGGATAATAAGTGTACAGGCCTACTACAGAGATCGCGCGTACCACATCTCTATGTGGGATGGCCCATATCATACTAGAAAATAACTTAAAACTTGTAAACAATAACGAAAATACGAACAGGAATGGCAATTCCCGGCGGCTATGGTTCACTGATCGGTGATCTGCGCTGGATGCTGGCAATGCTGATGATGGTTGTTGGGGCGGTGGAAATCATAAAGTAATATGCTACGCTATAAAAGAATACTCAACATTGATGAGAGGCTGCACTTGATTGACGCTGAGGCGGGCGGGCGGGCGAGGCGTAACGGGGCGTGGCAGAGGCACAAACGCAGAAAGAACTCAACTTGATTGGTGGTTAATCGAATGGGTGGCAACGTACGCTAAATGAGCACTGATTGATCGATGATTGATCTGATTGTAAAGTGATGACAACTAGGCAACGTATGGAGGTATGCTGGGAATGGTAGGACAACAACGAAAACAAAAACAGAATGCAACAGATTCCAATGGGGGTCTGGCTGTGTGTGATACCCTCAAGGTCTCTACACAGAGGTTTTCACAACCTGTTTAGCCAATCCCTTCTTACTTATTTTAGGCTTATCCTACTGTTCTGATTATGTATTTATTTTATTCATTATCATTGTTAACTAAGAAATATTAGTAGGTATTCGAAACTTGCGGAAAACCAACAAAAATTTGAGTTCTGTGACACTGAGAACATTAAAATATCTTTTACGTAGAATAAAATTACGTGGATATAGGATGTTGCTGCAGAGCTCAAGTGAAAAGTGCAAGAAAATGCAAGAAATAAAAAACAAAATACATGTCGTGTGCATTAAATCTCTTTTTTTGATGGATCATTTGACATCATTACGCAGATTATATTGCGAAGTTCTTATACTTGTTTTTATCTAGTATTTCCTTTAGGCAGATATATTTTCTCCCCAAAACTTCTTCAAGCCTTAGACCTCTTAATTAAGGGGAGTTATAGGTGTATATTTTCCAACAAGTTTTCATAGCATACTTTTAAGCGACCAGGAGGAAACTGTTGCATTCGGTTTTGTGGGATGATTTTTGCTAAGCTACAATAACTATTTTAGTATACATACTAGTATATGTTCATCCAAAGATGCACAACCCAACCAGGATTCATTATTTGGATGGATTGATTGATTCCCAGAGTGTGAATTTGTGCAATATATGAATGAACATACACAGAAAGAAACTCACATAAAAAGATACAAAGGATACACAAAGAGAACAAGGGGGACAAGGGTACACCATAACCATAAGCAGTTTTTGTACTCTTTTTTCTATTAGTTTTTGGTGTGTTTTTGGACATTTGATTGATTGATTTGGGGGTTGTGGACTGCATGTGGACATCGTGTGTGTGTGGATGCTCTGTACTCCCTACAGATAATGGGATAATGTATGCGATTCTATGGAAATGGAGAAAGGTGCTACTGCTACTTCTCTCTGGCGTTGACGAGTGTGGATGTTTGTAAATGTTTGATTTTTGTTCTGATTTGTGAATGAAACTCGCTATTGATTGGGTGGTGGTGTCTTGTCCTTGGGACCTGGGACCCGGGAGTACTTACGCTGCCGCTGCTGTTGATGTTATTGTTGTTATTATTGTTGTTGTTGGCCATGCCCATGTTCTTCTTCTTGACCAACTCCTCAGCACTCTTGATCTCGTCCAGGGTGACACCCTGGGTGGACCGACGCGTCTCACGGACTCTCTTGGCATGCGCTTTGCGCTGTGTTTCGCTCTCTTCGTCACGCACGGGAGGTACAAAGGATCTAATGGTACGAGAGAGAGAGCGAGAGATACGTGAGAATATAATAATTTGAAATTCCTTAAGTAATAAATTATTGAACGTATCCTAGCTGAAAGAACACGAACGGAATAATCATGCTAGACAAATCAAGGAAAATGGGAGCGAAAAAACGAGTTAGCAGCGCTGGTTTTGAGGTTAGACGTCAATTAACGACAGTAACAGATATTTTTGAGGTTAGCAGAGCTTTAATTTGAGACTATGCTTCACTTAATGAAAAAGCAAGCCATCTTGCTTAGCAGCAAGTCAATATTTTGAGGTTAGACTTCTCTTAACGAAAGCTAGTTTGGAGGTTAGCGAAACGATCAGCTTAGCAGCAAGACGATTTTTTGAGGTTAGGTTCAACTCAACGAAACATAAAACAGTTAATCTTTGAGGTTTCTCGTATTACTTAAAGAAATTCTTTATTATATTGCCCGTCGATTGCTTGGGCGGTGGCTTGGCGCTCTCCGCATCGCTGGCACTGGCCGTAGAGGAGCTGCCATTATTGCTCTGGGCAGTGGTTTTTCCTGTAACTTGGCTAACCGTTCGACAGCGATCGCATAAATATTTTAAGAGTTGTATAAGAGTATGTATAAGTATAAGAGAATATTGTATAAGATTACTAACCTGCGTATTGGTGGGGTCAGTACATTCGTCGATGGTGAACTGATGAGCGTTGTAGTTGCTGTGGCTGCTGTGCTTGTGGGCGTGGCAACTGTAACGGTCGGTTTCCTGCCACAAAAAGAGACGAAACAAAGAAGAGCATGTCATATAAGAGAGAGTGCTGAACAGCGCATTACAGAGAACACAATCAAGAGTATAGGTAGACATTGGTGCGTGGCTGAATATAAGAGATTTTTAAACACAGTTTCGGTGCAAAATGGTATTTGGTTCTTGGGTTATAGGAAAAAAGAAAAAACGAAGAAGCTAAGCGAAAGCACAGGTTCAGTTACGGAGTTACGACACATTGGGTTAACAGTTAGATATGAGTAGGCGTGATAATTGTAGTAGTATTAGTAGCAGTCCACCATAAACTAGATCAGTTCTGTTCGCAATAACCAGAATACTATATTTTGCAACTTTATAGTTATCAGAACTAGCTTAAATATACGTAGAACCAACAAAAATACGCAGATTTCTTGGTTGCAAGAAATTCAGCTTCATTTGAGCTTTTTCGTATTCCTCGTTACGCATCTGATGTTTTCTTTAGTAGGACTTTAGACAAAGTACGAGACTAAATCTTTGAGCTCTGAAATATTCCTGATAATCGATCCCTTATTTCTCTACAAAGTGATCTACAGAATACCGAATATCTGATCTAGTTTTAGGGGGTGGACAGCTGTGAGTGTGTGGGTGTGTACGGTGCGAAACAAACCTGTAATACATTGAGTTATCTTTGAGTGAGGCCGATCTTTGTACGCTATAATATGAATTTGTTGTTGCAGCAGTGGATGCTGCTGCTGCAGCTGTTTGTGGTGTGCTTGTTGTTGTGTTGTTGTGCGTGTTGTTGAAAGTACTGGATGTTGTTGTTGCAGTGTTATTTGTTCTGTTTGTTGTTGTTCTTGTTGTTGATCCCAGCAGCAGAGCGCTTTTGTTGTTGTTATTGTTGTTAAATTTGTTGTTGTTATTGCTACTTAGATTATTGTTGTTATTGGAATTGGAATTATTCGCAGCAGCAGCAGCGGCGGCAGCCGCCTGTGATGCCGCAGTCGCTGGCAGAATGGGACAGGAGTTGGCCTTTATGCGGGCTCGCAGCTCATTGTACTTTTGATAGAATCTGTGGCAAGCAGCAGCGGCAGATTGGACGTTGGTCGTTAGACGTTGGTGCGGGCGGTGGCAGGCGTGTGGTGGTTGGTGGTGGCAGTGGCAGGCGGGCGGGCAGCGGTCAGGTTAGATTTTGGATAAGCGGTTTTTTTATGATGAGTTGTTGTTGTTGGTTTTTGGCGGTGCGTTGGTGAGTTTGTTATCGATTTTGATTGGTTTGTTCAATTAGTTGATCGATAAATGAGCGGAGAAAAAGAAAGAAAAAAAAACAGAACAAAAACAAAATTTTAAAACTGAAAACAAATCTTTTTTTCTCTCTTGTTTGAGTGTGTGGTTTTTGGTGTTTGATTTTTGTTTTGGGATCTTTTTGCTGTTTCTGCTTCACTTTGCCGGAGTGCACTGGCTTCCGGATTCATGGGAATAAAACTGGACAAAAGCCCTCTCTCCATATGAATCATAAAGGGAGAGAGCGCTGTGAGTGTTCGACTATTTTCTGCATAGAGAGAGCAGTGTGTGGTTTACTGCTTTCTGCAGTGAGAGAGAGATACCAGTAACTGGTACTGTTTCTTCAGAGAGAGGGAGAATGTTTGTGTTAACTGTTTTTTCCCAGATAGAGAGCACATGAGAGCATTGCGGTATATTTAAACATTTACCGTACCCAAAATTCGCATATCATATTCGTTATCTGCTGTTTACGCTTTGATTTTGATATTCGTATCAGCATACGAACACAGGGGAATGAGTGTTTTTGCGATTTGCGTGTGTTTGTGTGTGTGTGTGTGAGTGTGTTAGGGGGCACAATGATAAGCGATAAATGCAATCAGCAAATGTGAAACAAAAACTGCAAGAAAATCCACCAATTAACCAAAACTTTTGGCAGATTAATGAATATATATAGCTATATATGTATATATATGTAGGTTAATCTGTTATTTGTGGTATTTTGGATGTGTGTGTGTGTGTGTGTGGCACGCAGTTCTGTCAAAAGCTTAGGGTTCTTTTATTCACAACTCACTTTTGATCATTCTCAAAGCTTTGGGTGCGTCGCAATATGACATCGTTGGCGCTCTCCGAGCTATTGCTGCTAAGCTCTCTATCAGGAACTTCTGCAATAGAGAGAGAGAGAGACAGATCAGTTATCTGATCAGAACTTAAAGATCGATCGGTCTTTGAATAGATCCTTGTATTTAGTCCAATTCTTCTCGAAAATTTCTACTGGAATTGCCTCCTGCTTTGAAACGCACTGTTTTCCAACAAGTACTTACGATTATTAGTGGGACTGTCGTTGGGTACGCGTGGCAGCTTGCGTCGCCAGGGTGCCTCCTCCTCGACTGGATGCTCGAGGGCGTGGATCTGCTGTTGATTGGGCTTCACATTCTCGGCTAAAAGATGCAATGGAAATATGTTTTAGCTAGGAAATATTGAATACAGACAGACACACAATAAGGTAGAGACATGGAGTGGGATTAGTGGTGAATAAGCGGACAGAGAGGGGAAGTTTTCTTGATTAATTCCTGAATCGAGACGCAAAACAAATGCCGACTACCTTCGCTCTCGCCAGATAGACTAGTGGTGTGTGAGGATTCCGTGGAATCGCTCAGCTCTTCGGCATCGCTCTCGTGGGCCACAGCATCATCATCGTTATCATCATCGATTGGAAGCGAAGCTTCACTACTGGAGGCGCAGTTCGAACTGCTGGCAGCTGCAGTGTGCGTGAATTACAAGCAAAAGACAATAGACACAAAATACAGAGAGAGAGAGAGAGAGGAGAAAGAGAGAACATACAGACATACAGAGAGAGTGAGAGATTGGGGATTTCTAGGGTTTTCTATGGATGAAAGATGATCTTATCTGAAGATGTTCGTAAAATGCTTGAATTCAAAATGATTTGCAAATTATACAAAGACGGAGAGGCAGTGGCAAATGTTTTACGATTACAATAAATGCTCCGAAAAAACAGAACAACGTGTGTTTCTTTTTTAGCGCGCATGAGAACCTAAACAAAGGACAAAATACAGGACGAAACACAAGACACAAGGTGTTTTCGTGTTTGGTTTGTTGTGTGTTGTGCGAGAAATCAAAGAAAGCTTTTCGATTATTAGGAAAATCTCCATTCAGCTGAAGGACAGTTCTCTGGGGGTGGGGGAGAGTATGTGTACGCACCATCCTTTGTGGCATCAGTTCTCACTTCAACGCGCACCAGTTTGGTGGGTGTCTTATCCACATGATTTTCAATATCATCTGAGATTCTGTTGCAAGTAAATGACATTTTTCTATCGATTATTCAATCTTAAGTCGGAAATATCATCATGGACCAACCTGATGTGACTAGATGGACGCCGCTTGTTGCGTTTGTTGGCTCGCAGTTCTTCCAGGAATTTGACTATTTTACGGTCGGCCACATCGATGCAGGACTGTCCCGCATAGTTGCGTATATCCATGTCGGCCAGGGATTCGACCAGCATTTCGGAGGTCTCCCGCTGGCCCCAGTGCGAGGCGGCATGCAGCGGCGTCCAGCCATCGTTATCCTGACGATCTACATTACCGCGTCCCGCCAGCAGCAGGCTCAACACTTTCGTATAGCCCTTGGCGGCGGCCACATGCAACGCCGTGGCCCCTGTCTTCGGATGCGGCCTGTCCACCTCGGCGGCATCGCTGCGCAGCCATTTCTTGGCGTCGCTCAGCATCGCCTGCTCCTCGGCCTTGCGCGCCTGCTCCACATCGATGTTCAGCTCCCGGACGATCTTCTCCATGTAGTCGATCATGGCCATGTGCTGCACATCGATGGCCAGATCCAGGGCCAAATCCCCATCGCTGTTTACGGCGGCCACATCGGCACCATTCTCTACCAGATAACGTGCTATGCTCACAAATCTAACAATGAAAATGAATTCGAAATAGGATTAGGAATGTCAAACATGAATAACTTGGCTGTGGCCACTCACCCGCAGGAGGCTGTGGCATGCAGCGGCGTCCAGCCCTCGTTATCCTGACGATTGATGTCGGCACCACGCTCCACCAAAAACTCAACCATGTCCAGATTGTCATCGATGCAGGCCTGTAAGCGGATAAGGAAATGCATTTGTCAGATACAATCGATTGAGTAAAAGATACAATGTGTAATGAAATCATCGCTGAATCAGCGTTTGAACGTCCCAAAGGAAAGAGGTTTCCGTTTTCCCATCGACGAGAGCTGCCTGCCAGCAACCCAATTTACTTTTATTATAAATAAAAAGGTCAACGGCATGGCCATAAGCCATTGAGTTTGCTGAAATGTATTTACATATTTTCCTAGCTTTCCAAACAATTTAATTTCGAAATTTTCTTCCGAATTGTATGCATTAAAAGCTGAATCAACCTTTGTGGCACACTCTCCAGTTTTTCCCCAGTGATTTTCTTTGTCTAAAATGTGTGTCTAGTGAAATGTTTTACATTCCCTTGTTTATCTTTATCTGTTGCTAAAACGTTAATGTAAACATATGGAATGGACGAACGGGACGGGACACCCACAGACGCTCCAGAATGTTTCTTGGGTGTTTATGCGGATTTCCGCTGAAGCCTCCGCCTAGACATCTTCGACGACAACGACAGCGATACAACGATGATATCATCGTGTGGTGTGGCGGCGGCAACTCCGCCGGCATTGTTGCTTATTTGGGGCCGCCGCTATCATTCTCCCTCAACCCCCCGTCCACCAATCCCTTCCAGGCCACAGACCACCACAGACCCATAACAATGCCCCGACGAATACCGATAAGCATTCTTTAAAGCACAAAAGAAAGTAAAAGAAACGACACGAAAAGAAAAAGAGCGCCAACTCTATTCCCTCCCCGTTGTAACCTATCCACCAGCTTGCTGGCTTTCTGATAAGAGCCCACATTTCGAGCTTCTTCTTTCTTTGACTTCTACTTCTCTCTCCCTCATTCTGTCTCTGCTGCGCCGGGCATATGGTAATTCACATTCTTCTTTTGGTTGAGCTTCAAAGTGACTTTTTGGCCGTCGTTTAAAAGCAATTTCCATTTCGCAGTAAAACGCATTAAAAAACAACAAAAAAAAAAGAAAGAGCCAGAAGTAGCAGGCGGTAGAGGGAAAGAGCTAGAGCGAAGAATTGCTAGAAGTAGAAGCAGCGAGAGAGAGATAGAGAGGGAGAGACAGAAGGAGACAGCGGGTGGGCCGACGACGAGCAAACAATTTGTAAATCTGGAACTCAGCCAATTAATTATGAACAATTTTGATAAACCGAAATGACGGACAAACATTGCTGCTGATCGCCGACGGTGGGAAGAGCTGTACAGAAGTAAAAGTAGGGGAAGGGGAAGAGAGAATTGTCACCGCCCACGCGTGACCATCCCATCCGTCCATGGACGACCAATGTCCAATGACTTTTGGTATGCAAAATATTTTGTTTGACATGAGCTATTATTCCATCAGAGACATTTACTGACGAGGCAGTAGCTGCTGGCCCCCCTCTTTGCTTCCCCCACTGCCTCCCTGCTCCTCTTTGGGCCTTAATGTCAGAGGAGCAACGACAACAAAATTCTGGGCTATTTCCATTTTGCATTGAAGACAAAATCACATTTTCTGCTGGGAGGCCCAGAGAGGCCTAGCAACCAACAAAAAAAACCACAAAAACAATAAGTGGCAGCGGTAGAAATGAGTATGTTGACTATGGGATACCCTTTAACGCAGATTTCTGTAGCAATTCTGTGAGCAATCTTTGAAATTAAAACCCAATAAAAAAAAGAAAGACAGCAGAAGAACAAAACACATTCTGGAAGTAGTCACCAGATAGATAGATCATATCTGTCGTAGCATGTGGCACTAATAACGCAGCATACCCCTTGCTCTCTACGCGCACAGGGTACTCGAAAATTGCATGCTAAGTTTAGCCTTTTGTTTTGGCACGCCATTGAGCGGCATTTTCAGCGGCAGCCACTGCCACTGACGCTGCCGTTGCCGTTGCCCGTTGCTGCCGCCAAATGTTATTCACCTCGCCGTTACGTATACGCAGCGTAGGCCAAAGCCGAGGCGCAACAGCGACTTGTTGAGACGACTTTTCGACTTTGGGCCGCCGCAGCAGCCATCAGACAACAGCTTAACGCGGCTCATTATGCAGGCGGTTTGCTAAGCGCCATGCACCATTTGTCTATGTCTCTGCCACAGACAGAGTGGCCTGCACACAAGCCTAACTTACAAATTAATGGTGGGACTAATTCCTTCAATGGAATGGAGTGGGAAATATGGAGGGAGTTAGATGAAGGGAAAGATTAGGAACATGGGAAAGGTATTTACTGCTTAAATAGAATGAAACGAAAGCTTTTCCCCAAGTAAACACCAAAAACTCCTTTGCAAATAGCTAAAAATATTCCTTCAAAATTTCCTTCTTAATATTTTTAAAATGATTTTGATTCTTCATTTGGAATATTCCCTGAATCAAAGTCTCTTTCAGTAGCTCCTAATACCCGAAGCACTTAAAAATTGATTTGTACAATTGATTATCCCACAAATGCAAAACAGTCTTGCTATAACCCATAAATAATGAATATATTCAAAGACATTCTTTGGCACATATTGACCTATCCTATCCTTCCCTATTGTGGTATATTCAACCAAAAAATATTTTTACGTATGTATAATACAATCGAAAGACGCTCTAAAATAGACGAAACGACCAACCGCTTGAGTTCAATAAATTACAAATTTGAATTAGCGCCACGCCACGAGAGATAAAAGTGCAAAAAAATAATCTACATAAACCATATGAATATACATCCAAAGAATATATATACATAAACATACGTACATATGTATAAACGTATCTATAGAATCTTAAAATCTATATATCTTGAGGCATTTGCGCTCTCTCTCTCTCTTTCTGTCTCTGCGCTGAAAAAAGCCTTCAAATACATTTTTCTTTTGACTTTACTTTTTGTACGAAAAGTTCTCATATATCGTCAGTGGGATAGTTTTTGCCAAATCGTTGTACAACGACTTCTGCCTGCCTCAATGGCCTATTTGGGATCTCAGATTCTGGTCAGTGGAATCATTTCCTTCTTTTCTGTTTTAGGTGGCCGCCAGGTGGAGAGACCCAGAAGACATCTGGCATGGCATGGAAAAGTTGAAACACAAACGATTACAAAATGTCGAATAAACAAACGATGCGAAAGCACACACACACACACACACACAAAAGAAACAAATATCAAATCGATTTCCTAATTTCGGATTCTTCAATTTTATTAAATTGTTGGATACTTCTTTATTTGGCTTTTCGATGAGAAAAAAGGTCTTTCAGAATACAAGCACTAGGATGACATTGATTCCTCGTTCCGTTAAGGTGGAGGTGGGCATCATTTCTGCTTCACTTTGGTGTCGCTTGGGCCACTTAGTGTTGCAACGTCCGACCAAATATAGGCCTCGAAAATTTCCTTCTGATCGAATCTGCGGATCACCGTCAATAAATGTCCCATTATCTCATGTTTAGTTATTCAATATTCAATATTTGTTTATATGTAGATTGGGCGACGAGAACTTGTTTCACTTTTGGACAAACTGCAATTGGTTTTTATTATCTGCGGCATGAGTAATTTCTTTCTATACGAAAGTAATCGTTCGCTATATATGTATGTATGTATCTTATCTCGTCTAATGTTTATTTTTTTACCCAAGATTGCAGCCTCAAGTGTGAAAACTTTAAACTGATAATACCCCTGGCACAGTGTACAATTTCCCCTATTGCAGTTTTCTGTTACCTCTATCAAATATTTATTTAAGATTCTGAATTATTTGCATTTGGACTAGAATTATACTGGATTTGTTCTATTTGTTGTTTCATTTATCGTAAAGTAAATCCCACATCACTCATGGTGTGTCGTTCGTAATGAATAATGTATCCCTTCGCTTAAGGTATATTTCTATTAAGAATCTACGTCATTCCCACAAGTACAAAAGGGATTAAAAAAAAAAAAAAAAATTTTAATTTTCAACTAAATGGGAAAACATTGAAATCCATCGGTCCGGTCCAGCCGCTGGTCTGGTCAAAAATAAAACTATTTCTGGGCGCATGTCGTCATAATTTTTGGCAAAACTAATAGTATTTTCTTATAGTTTTCATTTCATTTACATTTGTTTATGCGTTCGTGTATTTTTATCTGTATCTGTAGCAGAAAATATCTAATAATCGGAATATAGAGAGAGAGAGAGAGAGAGAACTTTTGTTGGGTTTTGTAACACAGAAATGGCACACATTCTGTGGCTTGTGGCTGCTGATGCTGCTGTTCTATTGCTTGAAATGGTATTATGCAATGCAAACAATACAGTAAGATACACAGAGATGTACAGGCGGCAATCCCCGAGAGCAGGCACTTCCACTGCGGACATCGCATCACAAAATTGTATCTTTTTTTGTATCATTTTTGATCAATCGCAAAGATTTTTAGCCAGCCAGGCATTCGACGAGAATTGTTTGTTATTTTTTGGGTGTAAAACACGAAACGAGAAATAAATCAAATCAAGTGTAGCCGACCGACCGACCGCTACAACCATTTTTATACAAATCCATAAGATACAGATACAGATACATCTTCCACTCTATATACACACGCGCTGTTAATTCTTGAGAGGATATTTCATGTGTATCTGTATCTCCGTTTGAACAGTGCGTTTCCACAGCTGTCTGTCCCATCAGAAGCGTCCGACCATCTGTCTGTCTGTCTGTCCGAGAACCGGGCCAAGGTTAGAAAACACGTCAATAAAGCGCGTTAGCCGCCGACAGACACAATAAACCGCATAAAAATCAACCCCAAACCAAAAACCTCAAACATCTATCTTTGAAATATATATATTATTTTTTTTTAGGAAAACTCACGCAGTTTTTTCCCCCGCCTCTACCCACCGCAGGATCTCCAGATCTCGATCTGGTCATCGATTCATAGATCACGATCGTCATGTCAACGGATCAACGATTGTTATGATTATTATGCATTCATTTAGCTGCTGAAATCTATGGCTCAATTTGAGAGGAATCTTGACAGAATAATTTCTTAATTTATGCGCTGGACATGTCCCCTCTATCTCTACCCCCCCCTCACTGACCACTATCTAGAGAAATATTTAGAATCAATCGCTAATTGGCACGATGAAAAGCACGATAATTAAACATATTTCAAATGGCAAGCTCAAGGCGATAGTGAAAAACCTTAAGGTGATTTTCAAAGAATGTTTCACAGCTGGAAATGTGTTTATTATTCATTTAACTATTTCTGGACACACTGATAAAATATATGTAGATTGTTGGCGGTGCACCCACGTACGTATTTCCAAAATAATTTTCTAATTATAATTTTAGACCATGAAAATTAAGAAAAATTCATGCAAAAGAAACCTTGCTTTATTCCTTGAACTATCCTTATATACATCAGATATATCTGAACACTCATAAACATGTGTAATTTTATGGCCATTTCTTTTTGATAATTTTCCCAAATTGAACGCAGAGCGTAGCGCCGTTTTGTAGGCCAAAATGAAAATCAAAGTCAACCAAAAACACGGCTGATGATCACTGCTCGCCATCAATCCCCTACCCTCTCCTCCACAGCCTATATCTTTCATTCCATCACTCATCATCATCATTTAGACATGGTCAAAGGTGCAAGACAGTGTGCACAATGTTACCCATTTCCACTCAAATCTACATATATTTATATGGTAAATAAATAAATACATAATTTAATGGACATCTACTAGTAAATAACTCTACAGATATTTATGTTAGCTTGTACTTTCTTTTCGCATTGCTATTTTATGTTAGTCTATTGTCAATTAGCATGTCTTTGATATGTTTCGTCGGTTAAAGCCAATGATAATTTTCACCTTTGTACGCTCCATAGTTGTGGAGTTTCAATGTTAACTTTAAATATTGGTTCCAACAAACATCCACAGGAAACGGTTTTCTAAATTCAATGATGAAAACAAAAGGGCAATCAAAGCATATCAATAAACTCGATAAATGTGCATCGAAATTCATTATAACTGCCCAAAAAGTGTAAATGCCATTTATCACAGACATGAAACCACTGTGTCACACACCTCTGCTGCTCCAACTGCAGCTCGTGTCGACCGGCGTCTGCCACTGAAAATGTGGTGCAGGTGCCAGGTGTGTGGTGCTTTCAGGGGTGGTGGCTGTTTGCCTGTTGCCTGGTTTGTTGCCTGTCAAAGCTTATGAATGAACGAAGGCCCAAAGGCACATACATACTACATATGTACATATGAATGCCCTTTAGAAGAGTAAGGAAAAACTGTCCAACAGTGGGGGAGTAAAGAAGGGTGTGGACTGTTCGGAGAGAAAGAGAGAGAGAGAGCGCAAGACTTACAAATGATGGGATAATTATTATAATAAATGCAATCGTGAAATTCTGTTTCTGTTTTGCGGTTTAGCAAAACCCACAAGTGGAGAAGCCGGAGCAGGTAATTCAAAACGTTGCACTGTTCTAACCTCCTTCCCACCTTCCTCCTTCTACTTCAATTGCTATTATTATCATTTTCATTTTTAGTTGTAATTACAGTGTACCTCCTCCCTTCCCCAACGAACCCCACTAATAATGATCCCCGTTGTGTGTGGAAATTAGCATCTGGTTAACAAGTGCGCCGTCGCGGTTAAACGGTGAAAATCTACGACTGACTCTCGCGGGAAACAGGCACTGCCACTGCCACAGGCATGGGCACTTGGAGGCTCAGCATAATTAAAATCAATTATCCACAGAATTGGAGCAGACGTTGAGTGCTAAATGTGTGTGGACGGACAAGCGGGAAAGCGGGATAATCATGCAAGATGACAAACAGCAGATCTCGAGAGCGAGATATATGTACATATATATATACATACATATGTAGAAACACACAGAGCTTTGCTTAATCTTTTAATACTGGTATTTCTTTGGAAAAGGGGAATATTAGTAAACAGATATATAGTAATTGGGTCTTTCATTATTTCTTTAAAGTTTAATCCTGAATTGACTGACTATATCCACAAAATTTTATGTTTAAACCATCCATTACGGGGAAAAGTATAACAGATTATACGAAACAGACTTTAAGTTCCCTTAAAATTCAAAGGAAAGAACACTTGATCAAATGAAATATCAAAGGTTTCCCGTATAAATTCATTTGTGACCATTATCTTCAGTGTGTATTTTCTGGCCAAGAATAAATCCCGAGACAAATGAGCGAAAATGTGAAAATGATTTTGCGAAAAATCGTTTTGTTTTTCCTTTCAATATTTAAACTCGCTTTCATGTGTGTTGTGCGATCCGATGCGATGCCAGAGAGAGGTATTGTATATTTTCTTGGGATTTAAAAATAGAAAATTTTGAGTATTTTCTTATTTAATGCCCGTTGCTCGTGCCGTTTGCTGTTCGTTTTTGTTGTTGTTGCTGCCGTTGGGGGTTTTTGGGTATTCATTCGACTTGTAAATCGTCGGCTTGCATTAGGAATTTATGTATTTGTTGTATTGGTTAATGTTTTAGTGCTTGTTGCGGCGGCTGTGTGGCAGTGTTGAAACCATAGAGAGAGCACGAAATACGCAACAATAACTACAACTAGAGAATGGCGCTGCACAGTGGGGCAAAGCTGTATGGGAACCGCTTAAGGATTCATTGATATTTGACCATTGAAAATTTTCTTTTCAGATTTCTTGAGATTCAGGACATTTTGCTTAAATTTATCGACTTTAAATCGAGCAATAAGTATATGCAAAAAAGGGGAAAATTTTATAGAGATATTTCCCCTTCAAACAATTCGACCACTAGGACAGGCCACACCACGCACTATGCACCGTCAGAGGCGCAGTTGGATGCAAAAGTTTCGAAATGCCAGCACCCTGCTGCCACACCCCACACACCCCCATTGGGTGGTGATCGCGTGATGTAGGCGTTTTGCAGGCGTCTGATGTAATTCAGGGTTTCGATTGGAGCTAAAGACGCACCTGATGCAAGGCCGTGAGTCCATCCACATTGGCAGTATTAATGTCGGCGCCCTGGTCGAGCAGATGGATCACCTCATCCTTGTCGCCGGAGAGGCAGGCCGCAAGGAAGACACAGCCGGAGCTGAATTTGATGCTGCGGCCGTTCTCGGCGCGGGGCGTGGGCGCAGCCCGGTTGGTGTCCGACTCCTCCCAGCGCTTCAGCTGCTCGGCCCGCTTCATCATGGCCGAGTTGTTGCGCGCGTCCAGGGTGGACATGATGCGGCCGGGGGCTGGCTGGCTGTGTTAGACGGACTCCGAGACGTGTTCCAATAGGGATTATTCGGCGTATTAATGATTATTTGCGGTTTTCTTTAGTACTTTTTTTTCACTGGTAATTTGGGTGTTTTTTTTGTATGCACTATTTATAGACAAAATGCTTCACACTTTCGATTTTTGATCTTTACACTTTACTGTTTCTTTCCGCTCCTCCCGCTTTTCTCTTGCAGATTATTGTTTTTCTATTTTCCACTCGATTCGTGTATCACAGTGTGTGTGTGTGTGTGTGCGTGTATTTGCTCTCTGCTTTATCAGCGAATGGACAGAGAGATGATGGCAAACTTCTTGGCTTTTCTTTTTATCGTGCTTCTTTCCCACTCCACTGCACACACACTCGCTCTCTCTCTCTCTCTTTCTATCACACACACTCACGCGCGTTCTCTCACACACACGACGACTCAACACATGCAGTTGGTGTAGTTGCCTGCTCGCTCGCTCTGGCTTACAGTTTGTTGCATTTATCACGCACCTTTTTGTGGAATTTGCTTTAAAACACACTTTCTTGCCATTCTAATGCTGCGAAAGACATACAAGAAGAGAGTGAGAATGGAATATAAACACAAATGAATAACCGTTTTGCCTCCTTTTTTCACTTTGTTTATCATTCGCGGGCGCTCTCTCCCGCTCTCACACTCGCTCAACTACACACACATGCACATGGATAGGGCTTGCATGCAACACTGCCGTATTTTCAGCATGGCTGTGTGAGTGTGTTACCAATTTGACATAAATTCAACAGCCGCGACGCTGACATCGCGGGTAAATAGAACGAAAGATGGAAGCCGCTCTTTTTTTCACTCACGCAAATTTATCTTCACAATTTATATAATTTTTAGTTTCACTGCACAGAAAAACACTTCGCTTTTCGTGTAATTATGTAAAGGCATTTTTACAGCTCCCCACTCCACCGCACAGCAGCACTCACTCACTGGCACTCGCACACACACACGTACGCACGTAGAGAAAAATGGATTGCAGTAGAAACTTTTCACACACCAAAAAACGAGAAACGCAGGGCACGCACCTTTCCCCTGTTTGCAGCGCCCAGTCACTTTATGGGCGTTAATATGGTCGATCGAGCTTATTGGCTAACGGAAGCTATGCTTGCGCGCTTCATTTGTGCGGTGCACAAGTATTTCACTTTATTTTGCATATTTTCGCTCAAAAATTCGTCCGCACGAAGCTCTTAACGCAGTGTGACCGCGGATTTATAGTGACGTTATACCGTCTGACCCTCAGAAATATACCGAAATATACCTTCTCATTGTCATAATATACTGTAAAAATACCGAAGAAACAAATGAACTTGGCCGTCGTGGAAATATTAAATGCCCCCTTGGTTGACAATGGGTTAACGTTATATTTTATTGATAGAAATCGTATTCCATTATATTGATATTCCGTTTAATATTATTAGCTAGTTGGCCCTCTCAGCCCTAAACATATAATTTAATCGATTTTAATAAATTTTAAATGCTGTTTTCGATTTCATTAAAGCGGCCAAAGCATAAAACGTAAATGTTGACTAAATTGACAATGTACTTAACGTTATATTTTATTGCTAGAATTCGTATTTCATTATATTGATACTCCGTTTAATATCATTAGATTGTTGGCCCTCTCAGCCCTAAACATATAATTTAAGGCGATTTTCAAAAAATTTTGTACAAGCGGCTTTGACGTTTTTTAAGAAAGCATAAAACGTAAATGCTGACTAAATATGACGTCAATTTTGTTGGTCAACCAAGTTACTTCTGTACGTATGTACTTTTGTATACCTTATTTCCTTTTATTGGTGTTAAATGTTTTCTTCCAAGCTCCATTGAAACATTATTTATGATTTTATCCTAGATTGACATGATTTTTACCTATTAATTCATATGTTTCGTGTTTTTAATATACATTTATCCCGGTTCTGATACCCATTATTGGAACCCGTGAGCTGCAAAATTTCGTTAATATTTTTAAAACAGACACTGTGTAGTTTCTGCATTAATTGGAGCCTGAAATTACAAACTATTTCTCAGGTCCATAATATCCATTTTCCCAAGGTATGCAGATTGTTGCTCATCCCGTGCCAAAGTTGCGCAACAATGCTGCTAATTCATTTCCCCATGTTGCTGAAGTTTTTCCCAAACAAATCATATGTATCATACGGGAACGCGTATGGAATGACGCAACAATGAATCTTCATTCCACACGGTGCGCGTTAAGAACATGTTGCTCACACCACGAAAATGAGGGGAAAGTTACCAAGAAAACGCTCTCTTCACCTCAAAAAAAGAGCAAATTTTGAAAACTTTCCACGAATTGAGAGCGAATTATGAAAAACCATCACGATTTGAGAGCGAATAATATCGATATTTTTGTTGTTTGGCGGTCATTTTCAAATGTACATATATGGAAAAATATAAAAATTCACTTGATTTGTTTTGTCGAGTGTGACTGCAACAATATGCCGTAAATATACCGAGAAAAAAAATAGCATACCTCGCTCTATTTAATCAGGTTAGTAACCAGTAAATATCTACCAAATCTGGTTAGTGCGATGTCGAAATGGGTGCAATTCCTATTTTGTGGGTGTGCTTATATCGGTAAACATTTTGAATGGTTAAACGCATTTATGAGTCAGAGTGGCCACAGAAAACGAAAAATGCCACACCAGAATCAAATTTATGACATCTGGCAGCTCTTTTGCCAGGGTTGAAGGAATATATTTGAAACGTTTTGTAACCGTTTTTCGTTTTTAAACATTGAAATTCCATTAATTTCTTCATTTCCCCGAAATCTGAATATCTCCGCGAAATGGAATTTTATTTTTATTAACAGCCAAAAAGGCAGAACCACCCTACCCATAGTTCATAGCGATTATGTGATAAAGAGAGAGGCGTGTTGTGAGAGAGCACTCTCATAGAACCCACCCCCCGAAAAAAATTGCGCAGTGCTTTGGCGCGCAACACTATTTAACGCGTTCCACACCGCTGCCACGCTAGAAAGCAAAGCAAAACAAAAAAAACAAATGGAAAAAAATAACAAATATGTGCATACATACCTATGGGAAGTGGGAAAGTGGGTTAGACGGGGCTATAGAATAGTTTTGCCATAGTCGCAGCGTGACAAGCAAACCTACCGGTCGGTCGTAGTAAACGTTCCGTTCCGATACAAAGTTCTATCAAAAGACAAACATTTATAAGTGCAGTGCAAATTATCTTATATGATCTGTTGCATAAGTATAGAGTCGTACAACCCGCACTATCAACCCTCTCTATTATTTTTATTAAAAAATAATCAAAAATTCAGAGTACAAGTACTTTCAATGATATTTTGTTAGGATTATTCGTTGAAAATGTCTTTGGTGAGTCTTGAATTAAAATAAATGTAAGAAATGTAAGAAATAATAATCTATAGGGAGAGAGTCGGAGTGCAGGTCATTCACACATAGAATTTTTGCTGATGCTTCCCATAAATGGGGTCCCCGAGGTTAGGATTTTCCAAAGGACTTTCAACGACTCTCTTCATTCATGTCATGCATACTCCACTCATTTTCCCACTAGCATTTTCCAGGCATTTCGAAGTCGTGTGCAATCTCGAATGCTCTCTGCCACCCCCTAGACCCAGACCCAGACCCAGACCCAGCTCAACCTCACAACCCCATCACTCCCCTACGGATACATTATATACAGCCATCCTGCTCTGACACATCTGCTCCTAGGGAGATTTTATCACACATTTTAGATTGTTTTTCCGTGCTTTTATATTTCCCCCATGATGCTGACGTTGTAGCGCATTTCATTCATGACGAAAACAACCAGAAAACGCCCCATACCACCCATTCCACCCACTCCCACGCCTAGAACTTGCTTCACTAGAATATTCCTATTTTTAATTAGCGCTCAATGCCATTTCCATTTACAGCCTGGTGCGTAGGTTTCTAAGATTGATTGCTTTTCGACTATATAATCAGCTGCTTACCTCATTCCTACTTTAGTTTGAAGAACTAAACCCACTGTTGTGGAACTGCAATGCAGGGTATATTTCTAGGAAAGGTACAGCCCATAAGTTCTTCAGCTCCAATACTAAAGCAAAAATTGCAGCAGTTGGATCTTCTTATCTGCATTATCCTAGTGCATCAAGTGTTTTAAGACATTTCAGGATGGCCAGCTACACAAAATCATTTCAAAATCACTTGAAAAAATCCAAAAGCACATTTCGTTTGGTTGATGTTGCCAGTTGGCGCCGGCTATAAAATTAAAACAGGAAAGATAATAACTATTTGCAGAACACAGAACACGAGAAACAGCAGAAAACACTTGTGCTGCTGTTAGTATGTATAAATGTATGTTCATACGTGCGTAACTAAATAAATGTGTCATTAAGTTTTACTACGAATTTGTCATGTGTACATGTATAGAAAGGCACTTCCGACACTTGGCTTTTGATGAGTTTCATCAATGAATCGCCTAGTCTAGTAATACTTTATGTTCTTAGACCCAACACACATACAATAAAACCTTTCTATTGTGGACATTGATTTGGGGAAAACCCTCAAAGGTTAAAGACATACAAAATATGATGCATTTCCAGACTCAGAAGCTATTATAATAGTCATTATCAGACTACCTAAAGGGATTGCCATCTACAATATAGGGTAGAATATAATTTTATAAGCCTTAACTGCAAAGCCACACTGCGAGAGAGAGAAACACAGCACGACAGGCGGGAGAGTTAGATATATCTAGTATATTCTACATTCTGGCTATTAAAAACCAATGAATTCTGCTATGATCACTCAAAATATCACTCAAAATGCCACTCCAAAAGATGTTTCTTCTTTATCTGTGGGCAAAACAGATCAGTGCTCGAGGCAGATCCCCAGGCTACCTTCGTGCAGTCACTGTCCAATTGGGTCGTGTTTAATGCATCCCTAGTCGCCTGTCGGTGGCCTCAAGTCTAAAAAGGACAAAGGATCTCCTGTCCCGAGCAGTGGCAGTGGCAGCTGCCAGCTGGCAACGTCATGTGCCGCGAGATCCTTTCACTGAAAGCAGACACAATAACGACACAGACAAGGGGCTGACGGTCTGAGCAGATGTTAGCTACGTTTTTCGAGGATCAGATCGGATTGTATTGGCTTGCAGCTGCCGGCACACGTCGGCAATTCCCTATCCTATTCACTTCTTAGCCCTGATTGAGGCAGGTATGTGCACTCAGGCACTCAGCGGTGCAGAGGGAGCAGGGGTAGTGCAGATGTTGTAATAGGCAATCTAATCGAGAATCGGAGTCGTGCCCAACTTGTTGTTATGACACCTTTTCCCAATTGCCGATCGCCGATCGCTGCGCAAAAGAGTAGAATGCAAAAATATAGCAAAGCCAAACCGGTTACGGCTCTCTGCATTTGGCTGTCAATTAATAGCCACAAACTTAGCAACAAACAACCGACACAATTATATATAAATAGTGACTGAAGGGTAAAATCGAATGCCGAAGTTTGTACACTCTTTGCCCGTATAGAGGATTTCTCCATTGTTATAGTTATTGATTAATCTGAAAAAAGTAGGTATTTTCCTGTCTTTGCAACTGCTGAGATATGTAGAGTAATAGGATCAGTATCCATCAGATCCTTGGGCATAATAATTAAGGTATTATTTTCAATGCGTTACACAATGTTTTATCATAGTTGTGGTACCCTCTGCATCGGTAATTTAATACATACTCAAATATGTATGTATGCTGAGAGATCTGTTTGGGTGTGTATGGGTGAGTAATCTTTTACAATAAATAGCAACAACAAGAACAAGGCGAGTGCAACAACTTTAAAAGGCCTTGCAAGGCCGTTTGGCTTGAGCCAGGGATTTACAGCTGAAACTTGTCCAACAACTGCATTCGCAGGGGGGTCTCAAGACTCTGAACTGTGTGTGTGTGTGGTCAGCAAAATGATCTTTTGGAACTGAACAAAAAACAGCCAAGTAAAACTGCATTTTGCCATTTCTATCCACAAATAGAATTTGCATTTACGCCGGATTTCGGTTGAACTCCGCCTCCGACTTGGTCTCTCTTCCAGAAGAGACCTGTCAAAGTCGTCTAGACTTTTGCTGCATTTATAGGCAGATTTTTCAAATGCGCCGCGACATCTTCTTGGTAAATTTAGCCGCATTTATTTATAAAATTATAAAAGTTCATCGCGTCTGCGGTTCGTAGGCGCACTATGCGAATGTCGCGTGCTGTCACCAGTCTGATTTCCATATATGATTCAACCGGGCAATCTTTTTGTATCCCAGCCAGTCCCAAGTATATCGATGAACGTGCTGGTATTTCCTTTGAAATTATTAACTACGATCGATGCCGTCAGCCCGCCAGATATGGCCACAGTGCTATATCATGGTTTCTAATTAAAAATAACACATTTTTATACATATAGTAGGTACCATAGATTATTAGTACGTTATTTTTAGTACGTTTGCTCTACAGTCCAATAAAATTGTTCCAGGAATGTTCGATTTCCTTTAATACTAGAACAAAGAGAATGCAATATCTTATAAATCGATTAATCTCTGTCCGTAGTCAACATATAATAATATTCCCTGTTACGCGTGTCTTAGGGTATTCGTCCAGTATTTACGACCAAAGGTGTTGCGATTATTATTATTGGACTTTCAGATAGATAGGCAAATCAGCTGA
The DNA here is from genome assembly GCA_018150885.1 of Drosophila tristis. Lineage (NCBI taxonomy): Eukaryota > Metazoa > Arthropoda > Insecta > Diptera > Drosophilidae > Drosophila > Drosophila tristis. The sequence continues at coordinate 3,473,739 of JAECWT010000264.1, forward strand.
TAAAATTCATATATATGTACATATGTATAGTACACATGTATAAAAAAGCAAAACTATGCCATAAACATTTCACAAAAATGTCAATAAAAGATAAGCTCTTCAAGTCAATAGCCGAACCTTTTAATAGTGAATAGTTTTCGATTAATCTTTAAAGATTAAAAAATATTTTAGGTGGCTATTTCCATTGTGAAAAGATAGTAAGATTTCTTTGGTTCTACCTTCCCACGATCTTGAAGGTTTTTTTTTAACTCAATGATATAGAAAAGCAGTTGATCATTTAACAGAGTATATGCAATGGGATCACATGTATAGCAACAAAGATCATTTGGGGCTCCCCCCTACAATATCAGAGGAACCTATTCGCTTGTAAATAATATTATTTGTTTTAATCTTTCAATATGTACTATGGGAGGAATGGAAAATAGAACCAAGCGGATCAGATAAGGGAAAATACTTGTAGTTTTGAGAACTGAACTCGGTTCAGTGGCAGTCAAAACTATCTTCTCTTTTCTTGTCCCACTTTATTTTGCCCCAGAATGTTCGTGATAAGCGGTGATCTGTTTCAGTTTCGGGATCAGATTATTTGATTATTAATCAAGATAATAAAATATTTACCCCGTAAGAAATAAAACAAAGATAAAGTTAATTATTCGATTTACTCGAGTCCTGCACCTGGTAGCAACTATGGGAATACTCTGTTCTCCATTTGTAGTTCAGGCCTGGCTTTAAGTTATTCACGTACTGTTGTGAGAATTCCCTGAGAATTCCCTTTCGAATAAAAACAACAAAAGGCCAGATAGGCTAAAGCGGGATGGTGAGGCAGAGAAAGAGATAGAGAGTCAGAGAAAAGATGAGGGTCGGAGTGAAACAGGCGCATACACAAAAAACCGCAGCTGCTGCCTCTCCATCCCGCCCAGACAGAGGAGCAGGCGTCTGCCTCTGGAATGGAAGCTACCGGAGGAATTGTTTGTGGGCAGAGCCAGGTGAATGCAGCAGCGATGGTGCATTGACACGCGCCGCGTCCTACAGCAGTGCCCGGCGCATGCCCTGGCAGGAGCTCAAAAAAATCAATGATCCTGGCGGCTCCAATGGGCTCTGGCTAGTGGGAAAAGGATAGCCGTAGTGCTGGTTCAGGCGGTTGTACGGTACGTCTTGCGTACTAATACTAGCCGTAGTAGAGGGTTGTACAAACCTGCGCCAACACGGTGATGGATGCAGTTCATCACGGTCCAGTCCCATCCGGGGCTGGAATGGAGGTTTCCATATCCATATGTACTTTTGACCAATATATCAAATGCGAAGCGAATGTCCAAATGCAAATCATTAAAAGATTAATTGTTTTCTAGCATTACATTTGGGTTTACTATACATATGAAGGTTTTCCCAATTTACAGCTGACAGAGTAGAAATGCACTCGTACTCGAAATCTCTCACTCTCTCCTTCTCGCACTTTATAGTGCAGACAGGGAACACTAACAACAAGGTATGGGTATGATACTCTCTTGGCGGTATAGGCCACGCTACAACATAAGGCAAATCTTATGCTCTCTCTGATGAACATACCTTCTCGTCAGTCTACCCTGTGCGCATAGTTGTTGTCGTCTCGTTCTTACACGTCGAAATGAAACAAAACAGCTCGGCTCGGCTCGACTCGGCTCGTTCGTTGCTTTCATTCGATAAAAAACACTCGAATGAAAAACATGGATATCTGAGCGCGTTCGACGTTGATATAAACTTATGCATTTAATCATAGAATAACAAATAATAAGTACAAAAACTAAAGTATTTCACGGACTCCATTGTGATAGTTGGCATTGAAATTGTTGACAAAAACGGAACTAACAGAAAAAAGCGTGTACGTGTCAAAGTGTTCGTTGTGTGTTCCCGTTTATTTAATTCAGGAGAAAATCAATATAACTGTGAAAACAGCACTGTAGCTGTTTTCTTTGACGTCGAATCTCACAGCAAAAGGGAAATCACTAGGGGAAACTTGAGTTTTTCAACAAAAAGAGAAAAATTGTCAAGGTGAGCTGCAGTTGTGTATATTTAGTGTATTTTAACCGAGTTTAACCCCAAAAAATGCACTCGAAACGTGACATCAGATGCCCAAAAGCTAAAATAAATTTTCGTGTATTTGCTTGTACGTTCACACACACACCCGAGGAAAAAACCACACACTCGCACACCAACAAACGGCTATCGTAAAAATGTAGTCCATATGACAAAATTGTCGAATGTAATTTGGTGTGTTTAGGAAAAGGTCAAATATGTAAATGCAGATAGTTCTAATTAAATAGAGTCAAAGAACAGCATAAATGTATGAACCATCATCAGGCCAAATTTTAAGTCACAGAAGATACCTAAAGCGTTTGTTTAATTTTTGTCGGGTGGCCGCATATGTTTTTGTGTTCGTCTCGTACTCGACACAACCGCAGCGAGCGACTGTTTCATAAAAAGATGGCGACCGTAGAGTTGCTAAATGCTTGCGATATTGTCTCACTGAATTTTGTTTACAAAATTACCCACTTTTGTTTACCGTCAGGGCTCGGCAGATTTTTCTGATTGTGAAAATGTAAATATCAATGACACACGACTGTTTGCACGGCTTTTCTACGCTGCTGAAACAGAAACTTTCCACCATATGGTAACCCTATTTTGTACATACGACTGCCGCGCTTCGTCGCAACCCCCTTTGAAACAACAACATTCTCAATTCGGCAAAATGAGAGAATGCGAGTGGATGAGTGAAGGGAGGGGTGGGCACAATGCCACCAATTTTGTATTCATCCGAATTTTGGAATACGCAATACGCGGTTTTGTCTATATAATTAAACGATGACTACAGCCATGCAAAATATACCAGTTTGCTCCAAAATTTAGCAGGCTAGAAGGTCACGCTATGACACACGATTCCGCAAAGAACTCCTCTCTGGTTTCCGTTCCAAGTTAATTGGAATTGTTTGTTTCTAATAGTAGTTTCTCATCATACACCCAGTAACAGATGTTTGTATGGAATGACTCGTCGCTGGGTACACACTTTATATTTTTACAATATACGATTACACTATGTGTAATGCACTTCCCTTTACGCACACACACACACATGTGTGTGCACTCTCATGTCTCATAATCCCAGCCCAGCCCTGCGCTGTTCCACTGTTATCCGCTCTTTCCTTCTCTGTCACTCACCACCAAAGCATTAGCTTCTTTGTGCGGCACATCCGCTGTGAACGGAAGTGGTGCACTCATGCGTGCTCCGCTCTGCAGAAACAGAAGCAGAAGAGCAGCCCTAGTCCATCCATAAACCATGGCCAAAGACCGTGCCGTTCCAGGCCAGCTCAAAAATTGTTGTGTATTGTTGCCAGTGTGTTCATTATGCTTTTTGCTGTGCCTTTTATGCTTCATTGCTTTGAACTTTTGCGTTCATTTCTGAGAAGGCAACAAATACACAACAAAGAGAAAGTCAGTCGCTCAGCTTGAGCTTTGACTGAGTCGAGCTCAATATTTCGCACTGCCAACGTCTGGATGCAACTTTTTCCATTACTGCCAGTCTCCATTGCAGTCGGCGCACCCGCAGCCGCATCTACACCCACACCTAATCCACAATACACCTACACAACGCTGGTGGTGGTCCCTATAATTTTTACTCCCACACTGCAACGAAGAAAGAACTAATATGGAGTGGATTTTCCACGCTTTTCAGCAATAAAACGATGCGACGTGCTTAATCAACAGCTCTCACGTATACGGGAAATGGTGGGAGTTGAATTTTCCCGAAATAGAACAGAACACAATGGGATACAACTATTGTCTTTCATCCTATTTTCATTTGTTATCGCCAGCAGACGCGACGGCAATCAGCATGAATGGGAATGGACCAGGGCGGCCCTTGAAAGGGACACGGACGAAAGGGAGGGAGCAGCATAAGATGAAGAAAATTACATTCTGGAATTCCCGGAATTTTCTGAGCTCTCCAGCTGAATCATCTCTTGCCGACCTTTGAGCCTCGCCTTGTCCCGCTCGCCCCCTCTCGTCTCGTCCGGCGTGAAAAACGACCTTTCAACCATTATTTCCACTAACGAGGCGCATTTAATGCGCTCTCGGGAATTTCCATGAGAGCGTACCCACATACCAAGTCTCATAGATGCGATGGATGCTGCCATGATAAAGGCGAGCACGACTTGACTTTGGGTTTGAGAAGAATTTTCTTTCTTTGGCTGGCTTTTCCTCTTCCCTATAAAAACGTTAGCGGTGTTGGCGGTGGCGGGCGGGGAGGTCTTTGAACTGAGCCGCCGTTAGTTTTTGGACAATCGATCAATGTTCAATAGGGTAGACCTTGAGTTGGACAGGGACGGCATGAGGCCGCTCTTAATGCATTCTGCAGCAGCGGCTCAGGCGCATTTATTATGATTACAATATTGCCCTTTGTTGGAAAGAGAAGAGAAGCCCGAGCCTGGCCTGGGGTCCAGAGCCCAGCATCCCATCCCATATTTTATCGACAGCGTTGGCGACGTCGGCGGTCGTTTTGTGCGGTTCTCCTCCTCCTCCTCCTCCTCTTGTGCTGCATTTCTTGGAAGGCCACAGCATACACACAAACACACGCATTCGCATCAGAAGAAGAAGAATAAGTTGGAGTGAGAGAGAGAGACAGATCATGCAAGAATGTTCTTTGTGTGTGCGTGTATGTTTGTTGATGCTTTATCATACCCTGCGAGAGAGTGTTATGATTTTGACAAGATGTTTGCCACGCAGCGAAGAAAATACTTCTGAATCTCCTCTGGAAGAGTATCTAGAGAGAGACACTTGGAGGGAGCCTGCTCCTACTTTATTTATTTTTTGCTGCAGGGCCTCCTTCCTCTGTTCTCCTCTCTCCCTGAGATTTGAGCACGATGACGACTCATGCATGGGTCTCTGGTATCTTCTCTCTGTCTCTCTGACTATGTGTGTATTTGTCCTGCTCTGTTCCGTCTCATGTTGTTGTCGTATCTGGTATCACCGCATTCCAATCTCGAAGACAACAACAAAAAGAATGGTAAAGTGTTTATAATAGTTTCCCACAGTCTCGGCTTTGGCTCTCGGGCTCCAAAGGTACATACACAGTGAGACACAACACACAACACAACAGAACCTTTTCCATGGTTGAGCCTCTGCGGTTACCTTCACTTACAACAACAGGGAGAAGGAGAACGAGAACAAGTAAAAACTCCAATCACCCAGGCCCAAGCCCAAGCCCAGGCCCAGAGCTTGGACTGAGACACGGAGGTAGAGACAGAGACTGGCTTTGGTTTATTCCAATCAGAAAACTCGAAAAGCAGCTCCAACTTTAGCGTTTTTATGCGCCGGAGTTTGTAGAAAAGTTGCCCGACTGCATTCCATTCCATTGCGGGGCTGCCGCCTCGTTGTAGGTTTGGGCCTCTCCTCATCCTCCTCCTCTTGGGTCTTGTCTTTCGAGCTCGTTTATTCCTCTGTTTGTTGCCTTGCCTCCTGGGCTGGCCTGGCCTGGCCTTTGATTATGATTTTCCTATGTTGTTGTGTTGTGTGTTTCCACTTTGGTATTTCTTGGCTGGGATTTTCTGTTCCCATGCCATTCATGCGCCCAGGGAGGCCTTGTGTCAGTGTGCATTCGGTTGGTGCTGGGAGAAGGCGCTCTCCACGGGTCTATGTAAATCGATCTTGATTTGTAGTTGGTTCGGTCTGGATTGGTTTCATAAAGTTTAAATTCAAAAATAGTTGCAAAAGTCCGTTGCTCCAGCCCTGTATTTTCACGCCTGCCCTGGTAAGTTTGTGCACATATTAAATGAATGCAAATTCCCTGGTCTGGCATATCTGGCATATGGCAGCAACACTGATTTGAACTTTTGCCTGAATTTCCTGGAAAAATAAAAAAAAGCAAAAAGAGAAGCGAGAAATGCCAAAGCGCGTTTACATTACAATTGTTAATGGGCGGTGGGGGGCGGAGGTCTGGCATTCCACAATAACAAATAACAGCGAGGCGAGAGGCAGCTGTAATTGCAATACGGTCTGCACTTTGTACTGCACTTTGCCTTTGCCTGTTTGTAATTGAACAGAGACATAGACAGAGACAGCAGCAACTGCATCTCAAGCTCTCCATCTTTTGTTGCTCCACTTGAACAATGCAGTGTGCAATCTCTGGGATACTCCACAGAGCAGAGCAGCCAGGCAGTCGCGCAGTAGCCTCCAGCTTCCAGATCTCTGCACCGCTCCATCATTTCCCCTTCAGAGATCCCAAGAAGTCAGCATTTGTACATTTACAATTGCATTTGTTTTTGCGCCCTCAGCTCTCTCTTTCTCTCTCTCTATCTATCCTCCTCTCTCTTCTAGTGTGTGTGTGTGTGTGTGTGCGTTATCGTTGTTAGTTGTTTTTCCCATTGATGGTTTCTTTCGTCTGCACACCACAGTGCTGTCCCGCTTGCACTCTCTGGCCTGGCCATTGCATGGTTTATGCTGCGCTTTATGCTGGCAAACCCTATGCAGCCCCCAGATCCCCCCCCAAACCCCACTTCACTCTACACCACTCTACCGCAGAGTGCGCCGTCTCCATAGTGGTTTGACTGCATTCCATTAAAACTTTCTCACAGTCCGAGAGGCCTGCAGTGCATGGCACTACCAGCTAGCACCACCACCACCCCCTGGGTGCCCCACGAGGCACAATTGTTTGGCGGGTTTGGCTGGTTTGTGTAGCTGAAATTTGGACTTTGAACGGAGCGCATTCGTGCGATGCCCCAAGCCCCAAGCCGAGCGTCGTACTGAGTTGAGTGTGAATGTCGAAAAACGGCTTTACAATCTCTTTAAAGACCACCAAACATTGCCGTTTAAAGAAGTTTGCAGCAGACCTCCGGCTGCCGTTAATGATCAATCCATGGTATGGGGTTACGACTTTTCCATTCGAAATGGAATTGTTTTAGTTATGGCTACGATTAGATTACTTTAGTCCGCCCAAGAGAGACATCACTGTATGTGCTTGCAGATCTGCGATAGTATGGTCTTCCTGTTATTACTATAATTGCCACGATAGTCACTACTGGGTTCGGTATCTGTGTTCTGTGTGGGCTGCTATCTCTCGATTAGCATATCCGCCTATGCGGCAGTGCCGTGTGCCTTGTGCCGTGCCGTGCCGCCTTTGTAAACAACTTGTTTTCAACATCAACCATTATATGGGTAGATTATATTGAAGTTTGTCCGAGTGAGTCAGCCCCTGCGCGTGCTATCGCGCAGCTTCTAGGCGCCACTGGCCACCCTGTTCAACCACCCACCCACCCATTCAGTCCGTCCGTCTGGAACAATCGCTTCGGCGCAGTGCTCTTACGGGCGGTTGTAACGTTGCGTACTCATGCTTTGACGTATTTTTTGTCGCGATTTTTCCTACCCAAAAAAAAAGGGAAACCACCCTGCGGATGGTGCTAAACGGTGGCGAGTGTGTGCGAGCGAGACGACTACTGTGTCCTGGGGTCTGGTCTGCCCTTAAGGGCTCTTAAGGTTCGTTGATGCTGCATCCATCTCCAGTTTCTTGAACTGCGTTTCAGCTTACAGTTTTTCTGTTTTCCACATACACACAAGGCTCCCGCACTGCAGAGCTCTTCTGTCTGCGGAGTGTGCAAAAAAAAAAAAACTTTCTGGAAGAATACTCAAAAATATATACATTTAAAAATTCTTTGAGATTGCCAAATGGAAAGGTATTAATTAATCAAGTGATAAGGTTGATAGAGTGGTTTTTGAGCTGTATAAAAAAATCGGTTTCGCGATTTGAAAATTGTTGTCGTTGGTAGCGATAAGTACATTTTGTCAAAAAACGAAATATTTCTTTTGTAGGAGAATGTTGTGAAATTGTGTCATTTAGTGCTTGTTATTGTACGGAAATGCTTCGGAATAAATGTCATAATAGGTCAAAAGTGTAGCCTCCATATGTGATTTTTTTATAGAGCATATTACACCTTCTACATGCCACAAAAATTGCTAGAAAGCACCAGTCCCTGGGCAGGGCAGGCAGAGTTTGAATCGTTCGTATATCGTATACTCGTATAGTATATATTGTTGGCGCACAAGCAGTGCGGCGCATCGCCAAGACTGGGTATCCTTATCTAGTTGATAGCCTATCTACTTTAACCGCAACAAAGTGAACCGTAAACACACGTACAATGCCATATATATTTACCGTGATTCTTGTACGCTCTCTCATTACAGTTTCGAGCACAGCAGAGAGGAATAATCGAAGGAGGAACAAAGGATCTGCTCCACCTACAAAAGCAACAACAACAATCCAGAGTAGATAAGAGCAACAGCAAAAAGAGAGCAAAATGGCAAATATATTAACCAATCCGAGGTACATGTTTGGACCGACTGCTCCACTCGAGCTGACAGCGGTTCTCGACCAGGTGGACAACAATACGAACGCGACGCAGCTGTTCAAGAACACCATCTATAATATCATGAACGAGTACAATCGGGAGGAGGCGCGCCTGAAAACCTTCGCCAATTGGCCTCTGGCGTGGCTCGACAAGAATCAGTTGGCCCGAACGGGCATGTTCTATACGAACGAGGACGATAAGGTCAAGTGCTATTTCTGCGAGGTGGAAATCGGGCGCTGGGATCTCGAGGATCAACCTGTACCTGAGCATCTGCGCTGGTCGCCCAACTGTCCGCTCCTGCGCCGCCGCACCACAAACAATGTGCCGCTGAACAGCGAGGCCCTCGAACGCATCCTGCCCCCCATCAGCTACGACATTTGCGGCGCCAACGATTCAACGGTGGAGCTGCGCGAGAGCGCCTATGCCGAAGGTCGCATACCCATGTCGCACATTACCCAGTCCATCGGCATGAATACCGCCGGCTCCGCGCTGATGGGCTCCATTGCCACCTCGACGGCGGCCACCCAGGCCAACGGGGATGTCCAGCCGGAGACGTGTCGGAACGTAGCCAGCGGCAATTATTTTCCCGAGTATCCCGAATACGCCGTGGAGTCGGCGCGCCTGCGCACCTTCGAGGAATGGCCGCGCAACCTAAAGCAGAAGCCAATGCAGCTCGCCGAGGCGGGTTTCTTCTATACGGGCGTCGGCGACCGCGTCCGCTGTTTCAGTTGCGGCGGCGGTCTCAAGGACTGGGACGACAACGACGAGCCCTGGGAGCAGCACGCTCTCTGGCTCAGCCAGTGCCGCTTCGTCAAGCTGATGAAGGGGCAGCTCTACATCGACGCTGTGGGTGCCAAGCCGGAGCCAGCCGCAGAGAAAGAAGAGAGCACCACAGGCGCAGCCGAGACGCCCGCTACCATTTCCTCCACGACAACAACAACAGCAGCGACGGCGACCGTCGAGGCCCCTTCCGGCGATGTGGCCCCATCGGCGGCCACTCGCATATACGAGAAGATCGTGTCGGCCGCCAACCAGGAGGGCAGCACCACGGGCAGTCCCAGCACGGCCGGCGGCGCGGCATCGGCGCCCAACGGTTCGCCGGTCATTCCCGAGGAGAAGCTCTGCAAGATCTGCTATGCCGCGGAGTACAACACGGCGTTTTTACCCTGCGGCCATGTGGTGGCCTGCGCCAAGTGCGCCTCGTCCGTGACCAAGTGCCCGCTCTGCCGGAAACCCTTCACCGATGTGATGCGTGTATATTTTTCTTAAGAAGAACACACCCTAACATAAGCCTCATATCCATTAGGCGGATCTCAAGTACTAATCAAAATTGTATCAAATTAATATCCGTTCAGCGGCTGCAACGGCCAGCTGGAGGGGCACACGATGTGTATATCCTTCAGCTGGCCGTTGCCATCGCCACAGATACCGATACAATTTTGATTAGAGCTCGAAACGGTCCGCTAATGGTCCCGAGGAAAACCGATATGAAAACCCTGAATGTAATAATAGATAAGAGTGGAGCCAATATATCCACGTATGCACCCATGCGCATATGTACGCGCTTACAAGCGTGCGTTATTTATAATAAAACTAACATATTATGGAAAAGCAACCTGTTGTTTTGTACTTACCCACGCACTCCAGCTGGATGGGTGATTGAGCGATTGAGTGATTGACAAAGCAACTACAAAGGCACCGCTCTCTGATCGTCCATCGGCACGACACGCCCATGTACAAATCATCGGCAATGACGCAGCCGTCGGCTCTCGGGTGAGCTCACAGTTTGGGGGGAACTTTGCTCACGAGTTGAGGAGGTTTCAGCTTAAAAGGCTATTAAATGGCATTATCTAGATAAAAATAACACCCTTATAAGATTTGCATTCTTTATAGTTTTTGAGGAGATATAAGTTCTGGCTTCGACCCCTCATTATGCTGACAATCGAAATAATATTTCGGTACGAATTTCCAAATTTTTTGCAGGGTATTGCAAAAACGCTGCTGCTGCCCTGTTAATGGACCACAAACAAAGGGTAATAAGGCAAGTGGCAGGACGCTTTGTTGGATGAGCGGACGAATAAAGATTGCCTTATCAGTCATTGGCGTACATTGGCAGGCATTAATCAACGCACACGCGCCCACACAAAGTGCATTCAACTGCAATTGCAGACAGGAGGAGGAGGAGGAGTTCAAACTGAGAGTCCGAAAGTAGTGGAGAGCGAAACACACGAATTCTCCACTTGATCGGATAATTTGCCACTAATTTTAATTAGTCTGTTGGCGGCAGGGAACATTCTGATCGGGCAGATCCGGTTTCGGCTTAGCCAAGGTGAGACATTTGCACTATTGCAGCAGGCGGGTAAGTGCGAATGGGAGGGTACGGTTGTCACATGGCTTCTTGCGTCTTGTCGGTTACATCACCTCGGTATGCATAATGGATAATGGAAATGCAATCATTCCGATTGCACACGTGCCAGATAGCTGAACCTGGCTGGCACTTCTCTGGGGTATTGCTTACGAAATAAGTTAATGAATGAACTGCATGACATTTGTCTGAGTCATCCGTTCGTCCAACTGCAAAGAGTGCTACTTGTTTCGACACTTGCGACATTTGTCAATTGCCTGGAATCGGCATTACACTGTTCGTCATACTAATATCTTAACGTAAATGGCAATCGAGAGCCGATAATGTTTATGCAAATTGGTGATCTACATTCCATTCTCAATGCCTGAAAAGTCAAGCGCTGACCTTAAATTGCGTGCACATTTTAATTACGGAGTAGGCACCGCCTGAAGGCCGAGACTAGAGCCGAATGTTGTGAGAAAACTACTAGCCAAAGGCAGTTGAATGTACAATTTCAAATTCAAATTCAAATAGGAAACCGCTTAAGCTAAGGGTTCGTGTATTCGCTCAAGTTTTGCTGCTTAGTACTAGAAAAGCTTTTGTGGGTTGTTGTACACACTAAGAGGATTGTGTCCTTGCTAGGCGAGGACTATTGGAGCTGCCAACTTGTGCTAATTCGATATACGATATATTTACGATAATTATAATCCGTTTTCCGCGTTTTTAACGCAATATTTCCAAATTAATGAACTTGTTCTTGTTGGCCAGCAAAAAGGCCTTGTGCGCATTCACTTCAATGGCCAAATCGACGATGTTCGTGTTGCTGAAGTAGTCCATAGCCACGACATTGGCATTCATGCCCCAGGGACCCTTCAGCCACTGATTTACCTTGGGATTGATGAGTGCCGCCCGCTCCTTGGCCGTCTGCAGCTTGTGTGTGTTGAGGGTCTGCTCCATGCTCTTGACGGCGGTGAATATCCAGCCATCGTCCTGGACAGGTCCATCAGGCTTCTTGCTGAACAGCAATCGCATATAGTCCAGTGTCTGGGAGATGTTCATGTAGCTGGTGCTGAAACGCTGCCATGGCGAGCAGAGGAGTCCCGATTCTGTGTGCAGCAAATGGACAGGTCAGTCATCAAAAGTATTCACACTACAGCTTACCGTTCTCCGGGTACGGCAGTTCTTGGGTGGGAAACAACAGCACCACATGCATGCCAAGTGCTAGGAGCTGGCGAAAGTTTCGGTTGGCGCAATGCTCATCCAGGGTCACATTTCGCTGATAGGCCACCTCGCCCAGCTCCTGGCGCAGCAGGTGAAAGAGCGAGCTATAGATCTCCGGATGCTTGTAGAATCCAATGGGGAAGGAGCTGAAGTCCAGAATGACCAGCTCCCCAGAGCGCTCCACAAAGTGACGAACGTCGCGCAGCACACCCGCCAGGGGTATGATGAACATGTTCTCGTTGGCTATCCAGAAATTGTCGGCATCGTTGTCACTGTCCATGTACTTGTAGCTGCAGAGATGCCGCGAATTGTCCTTTGATCAATTCTCAAACTGCGAGCCACACTAAACTCACCCCACACTAAAGTCCAGATAGCGTATGCCAAAGACAAGCTGCGACCACACATCGAAATGCTGCGCCACCAGATAGTCCTTGACGAGCAGCGACTTGGTCTTGCTGTAGCTGGCAATGAAGGCGCCCGAGGCATGGGTGCCCGGCAGAAAGAGGCTCTTCAGCCGCATCTGGCCCCCATCCTTGATCTGGGCCATCCAGTTGGGTTGTATCTTCAGACATTCGACGGTTAGCAGCTCCGTGCCATTGTAGCTGGCGACATAATGCGGCAGGCACTTGCCCCTGGGATACCGTGTGGCTGGCAGCTCGTTGCTATCCTGACGATCCCAGCCCCCGGGAAACAGCAACTTGCCCAGCTTTATGGGCGTCGACAGTTTGCCCGTCCGATTGGCAATGCCATTGATGCGCAGTTCCGGCTGGAAGTTGGAAATGGTCGGATCCTGGCCATAGATCCCAATCCATTCGGGCGGGCCAGCGCAGTCGGGACCCCAGTTAACCTCCAGACAGGAGTCGTGCAAGGCCTTGCCGGACAACGAGATGGTCAGATAGATGGGGCAGCCAGCTGTGGGTGGATGATAGTGCAGCTCTTCTGTCTCGTGGCTTTGCTTTCTACTCACCCCTGAGGGGACCTATGAACAGCAGGCAGGGCAGCAAGAGCAGCAGCAATAGTTTTATTTTCATCATCTTTAAACTTGACACTCAATTAGAAAACGTTTGTACTTTGAAGAGATTTTCCGTGCTGTTTGCTCGGCAGTCATCGCCGAATTAAAGTGATACGGAATTCTGTGCATTTGAATCGCGTTTCGTGGCAATTGAGGCACACCGCCCACGCCCCATGCCCCATACCCCATCATTTAGACCCCAATTGAGCGCTACTCATTCCCGCTGAGCTGGGCTCTGAGCTCAGCTCTTTCAATTGAGTTCTATGTGGCGGAGCAGCCATCACGGGACTAAGCAAAAATATATCTAAGACTGAGAGCTCTAAGAGTGCGAATATCAAAAGCTGAGCCACTCAAACTTTCACACCTCTCATTAATGACCAAAGAATGTGCCATTTTGGTGTTTGGGACCCTTTCGCACACCTACTCGTACTGCGGGTCATTAGGTGGCGCTGTGTCCGAGGAGTCGTGCATTTTAAGCGCCTTTTCTGGATGGAAACGCTGGCAGAAGGACATCGGACCGAGGCGTGCTGCAGATGCTTATCGCCAGGGCACAGCACAAAGCGCCCCAGGACTTCTGTGTCTGACATTATCCTGGCCCGCAGGGGGACGGGACACAAGGACAGGCGAGTTCCTCGTACGTTGACCCAGTTGCATGCGTCCTGTGTGCGCTCAAAGTGCAATTTGTATGTATAACTGCGAGTCCATAGTCCCCCACCTGGACCCTAGAGGTCGGTCCCCACTTATGTTGACTCACAGCAAGAAATGGTCGAGCAAATCGCACGGAATACTGGCCACGAGTGGCGGATAAGTGTGCTGTGTGTTTCTCTCCTTTTTCGGGACAAAACGTTTATCCCTACCCGCCTTTGGTCTACGCATTTCCGCAGCATTTTCTGACTGGCAGAGATGGTTTCCGGTGCAGCAATTGCTGACCATCTTCCCGCAAGCCAAAGGGGCACTTCTGAGTGAAAACTATTTCCCCCAATGGCTTCCGTTGATGATAAATATTTCCACTTTATCTGCGAGTAAAACTCCATTTTATTTATACTTTTATACTTTCTTTTCTGTGGCTTTGTTGTGTGGCACCTTAAATAAAGAGCCAGCTATTCGCCCTTTGTGTCGAGGATACAATCGAATCGGAGCTGAATAGCCGCTGGCCAGCAACAACTTTCATCCGAGAGAGAGAGAGAGAGAGAGCTTCGGGCCGTTGTCAGCTGTCCGGCTCCAGGCCAATTCCATTGGCATGTTCTTGGGGCAAGTAGACACAACTGGTGGCAGACTGCGGGCGGTGGAGCACGCTCCGTTGTGCTGGAGTCTGTCTGGACCATTGATTGACATGTCACTTGTTGTGGCAGCTCCGAAAAGGAGAGTCCAGGGTCTGGCGCCAGTTGGGTTTTGAGGCTTTCGGTTAAACAATCGCCACAACTGAAAATAAAAACGAATTAACCGCAAAGCAGAAAGTTTCGGCTCGTTCTCGACCAACTGTCTGTGGCTGTGTGTGTGTGTGTGTCTGGCAGGAGGCTGTGGCAGGGGCAGGAGCAGGAGCAGGAGCCGCCGCAAAAAGTTTTAATCGTTGTGCTGGCGCTTTCGTTACTTTGCAGATCTCCTGGGGTTCCGTTGCTCTTGGACCATCTAATGGGGATTAAGTTGTTTCTGTCTCTCAAGCAAATCAGTTCGCTTAAGCCCTGGACCGACCATTTCTAGCTGATGGGAATATGGGGACCGCTTCATAATTGATAGTTTGTGAATAAGAATATATTCTGTGACTTCAAGAATTTACAGACTTAAAGACAAAGGCTAAGTGCACTCAAAATCATTGAACTATCCACACAGCTCTCTCTCTCTTCTCTTCTCCTAACCCCTTCATTGGATTCTGCATTAATTTGTGGGCGTGTCGTGAGATAACCCACCCAGAAATCAATGAGCCGGACCTGATGCGTGTCGATGTGTGAAATGCAACCATTAGAAGTCACAAATCAAATCACATCAGAGCCAGAATTTAGCACAGTCCATCCATCCATCCTGCCACCTGCCACCCCAGAGAGTCGTATCCGATGACGGAGGAGTGTTTGCTGTGTGGGTGGGTGTGTGCATGTGTACGTGCCATCGAATCAAATAATTACTTATTAATGTGAGTAATAGCAATGGAATTTACGGGCCATTGTGAACAGGCTGTAGGCCGTTTGTCGACTTCAGTGCGAGGTAATCATGATTAATGGTTACGACTGCCGGCAGGTGACAGCCGTTCGCGACATGGGTCCTTCATGGAGGCAGTGACTGCGGGCACAGGCCAAGCTTGGCCTTGCAAAGGGCCACGAAAAATCGACTTAAAAGTCTATTAAACATTGCTCAAGGACGCTTTCTGCACAGCCCACCAGTTCACCATGGGAATATTTCGCAGCTCACGCAGTGCCACAGATTCGCATCGAAAATTTATGCTCAATTAATCTCAGTGGAGCGCGGCGTTGGGGCAGGGACCAATCCAATCGATATTTTGTTGTGGGTGGGTGGTGTGGTCGTCCGTCCAATGATAATAAGCACCACAGTCGACTAGGCAGTGGGCCAGATTCCGAAAATATCATCACAGGCGTACAGTAGCTGAGTAGCTTTCTCTCCTATAAGGCTTAATAACAGAGGTTTCAGGATGTCTCTACATGAATCCTTTCTGGTTCGTAGCTTTCAAATATAGATTTCTATCAATATCTTTTCTCCAAGAAACAAATCTACGATCTTCCACTTCCGTCTTGACCCCTGTAGTTGACGCCGTCTCTGGGTTATTGGCATTTTCTTGGGTAGCATAAAGAAATGACTCGGCAAGCGACAGGAACAACAGAAAAAGAGTTCCATTTAATTGCAATTTCGTTGCTCCCCTGCCAAAGACGGAGAGAGCAGGCGGAGCAATCGTTGTCCCGCTCAAAGAATATATTTGGCAGCAAAAAGTCCGCGAAAATTCGTAAAATTTCTCTCCCTTGGTCGCAAAGTGGCGGCGGGGGCTTCGACAGTGGAGGTACGACGGTGTACCCGGAGCGTGTTTTCCTTGGCCCGTGTGTCCTCCGCTTGGGGGATCGTCTTTTCGTCTTCTTTGAGGTGCTTGCTGGGAATTTCTTAAAGCAAAACGAACGGATTATATGGAGCTTTGTGATTGTTTAAAGACGAAGCCAGAGTGTTTCCCCCAATACCGAAGGAAAGCCCCATTTATCCAG
The DNA here is from genome assembly GCA_018150885.1 of Drosophila tristis. Taxonomy (NCBI): domain Eukaryota; kingdom Metazoa; phylum Arthropoda; class Insecta; order Diptera; family Drosophilidae; genus Drosophila; species Drosophila tristis. The sequence continues at coordinate 3,489,882 of JAECWT010000264.1, forward strand.
TGTCCAACTCTGAACGAGGTCGAAATCCGGCCGAGTGGAGTTCGAGGAAAAACCCAAAGTTGGTCTCAACTTTTAGGGACTTTCTCTCTCTCTCGCTCTCTCTCTCTTACTCACAAAGGGTGAAATTGTTATGGGCGGACTCCCCTGGCTCTATGCCATGCAAATAATAATAATAATAGCAATAACCAGAATAAAGGAGCTCCAAATAAAAGTTGGTTAGTGCTTGCCGTCCCGTACCGTTTTTTATTTTTTTTGCGGGTTGTTCTGCCTCTTGAAATTGTCGCCGAGATTATTGTTGTTTCTGCTACATTCAGTTGATAATTTGTCCAAAAGTTTCGAGCTGCCATTTCGTTGGACTCTGCACTGTTCTGGGGTCCATTGTTGGGGTAGCAGATTGGAGTGGATTCGAGGGAGCTACAGCTACTTTTGCTGTTTCCAGAGCAAATTTCAGTCCTGTTTCTGGGGCAAACAGAACGTTGATGGCTTTTTTATCGAGTCGCCTGCAGCCAGTTGCCGCAGCGCTCAGGTGTATTTCTTTCCTTCAAGCTCCTTGAGTCCTCCAACTCCTGCGTTCAGCTGCGTCTGCCGTACGACTTAGACACTTGAATTCTGAACAATGCTCAAAAGTTAAACTAGAACCGATGATGGACTGACGACCTGCAGAGGGAGACGGTGGGTACGGTCGCAGCCCTAAGTTGCAACTACTTTAAAGAGATACATAGCTGCGAGTAAGTGCTAGTGGAATCTCTAGTGTGCGGACACCCTCTAATAAATGCTTAATATACTTAAATGTAAGTGCTCAGATTGGACACCAAGAGTGCTTGTCAGCTGCAGAGATGGTTCTGACACCCGAATCAGTTTGTCTGTTATTAGGACAGGCTGATTAAGCTCGTATCTGGTAGATACACAGATGTACACCTTGTAATAGAATAACGTTCTAATCCGTTAATGTGCACGATTGTTAACTAATTCAAATCAAAATTGACTTCTCCACGAACTCAGATAAACTGCTAACGATGCTAACGTTGATGGAGCGAAACGATTGCTTGGGCGGGCAAACTACTAAGCGTAACAGAGGCCTCCTCCCAGACATTCGCTGGCTAACAGCACTGTGGATGTCGTTCTAACAGCAAAAGAGCAATCTACAGTGAGCTTTTGCCACCCACAAGCACCTAACAGTCAGGCCAGTCAGTCAGAGGCTTCATGGGTCTGCGGCTTCGTCAATGCAGGACAGTTGACGGGAATGTGATATCCGGCGTACCGCGACATTTATCATAAACAAGGCACCCCACTATCCACCACCCACCACGCAACACCTGCCCGGCCGTGTTGTTTGTAAATTTATGGCACCATTTGCAAATCGTCATGTTTTGTTATCGGTGATTCCGTGGCGCTAAAAGTACCGCCAGCCAATTTATATTTACGCAGGGGCCTGGCCGGCAAGCAGGCCTCTCTCAATCGCCTGTGCAAACAGGCAGGATGAGCAGGAACCTCTAATAAGCAAACAATTCAGGAAAAGGCGTCAAGCGATGAGCAAACGGTGTTCAGTTGCTGTTAAAGCTCTTAACTTTTAATCAAAGATGCTGGCATTTTCCTGGCTTACGTTTTCACTCTTTATTTCTCTCTCTCTCCCTCTCTCTTCAAGCCATTTGAAAATCAGATGAAAAGTAAGCATCCTGTGTGCACGTACGGCGTACGGCGTACGGCAGTGCCTAAGCTCAGGGATAGTCCCTGGTACTATTGGGGGAAAAACCTAAGGAAAACAAATTGAAAGTTTCGCCCAGGCCCCCTTTGTGCTTTTATTTACCTGTGCGAAATTCCTTTAACTTTTGAAATCAAACTTTATTTCATGTACAAACGTTACTCTCCCCTGATTAGTGAAATCTGATCTTCTTTAATTAAAGTTTTAATGTACTGAACCTAGTTCTCTCAGTGACTTTTGAAAAGTTGCTTCGAAACGTACTCATTTTGGTGTTTCCAGACCACGAACCAAATTGCATTTTAAATAAATGTGGGGGGCCAAATATTGAGGGGATGATGATGACTGAGCGACATACCGTACAGATATTTCAGATAGATATCAGGTCGAAGTCTTCAGCCACGCCTGTGTCGATTAGTTGCATCGGAGTGTCCAGTGTATGTGCTGTGCTGGTGGGTCATCCATGACTGCTGACGGTGAGCAAACTGTAAACTACCGAGATTGTGGTGCCGCAGTTTTATGATGGGATGAAGTTGCTGGACCAGTGGCTCGAGATGAACATTACTGCTCTTATCCTGGTTCTGTCCACATGCTCTTAATGTGAACGAGGATGCAGCTGCTAGGGAAGGTATCTTGACATTCCGTCGCACTAGTGTACCAACTCATAGCGCAGCTCATAGAGGCTTAGACTTTGCGTCTAGCTGTTGCTTTTCCTACTTACTGTTGAGGTCCATGAAGGCCCGAACGCTTGTGTCTGCGTCTGCGTCTGCTGGCTGCTTAAATCTAGTCAAAACATGTATAACACATCTACGGGGTAATAGCCCAGCAGCAAGGGATCTGCCATTAATTTTAAGCGAATTTAATTTTTTGGCGAAATACGCGCAACAGCTGATTTTCGTGCTTGGCGCTGCCAACGTGTCGCTAGATATCTGATACGTTTTTATCGACTATCGTCAAGATGACAGTTGTGTTTGAAATGTATACGGTATGCCCATCGTCGATCTGCAGCCTGATATTATTCTATTTAAATAATTCTGCTAATTAAGAAATATCGTATATTTCATAAAAGTCTGTAAATTCGGAATATTTTAATCCCATCCACTTAACATTTGATCCAATTTATTTTTTGTTTCCATTCAACTGTTACCATACACTTTTATTGCGTGATGAAACCATCAACGATTCATTTGTTTCTGTTTTACAATTTTTTACCGTGTTGGTGCAGTGAAATACTCACCAAAAAAAAAATAAGTCTGATGCAGTCAATACGGTAATGGAGTGGAATGAATGAATTCTAGGTCCTGTATGCATCGTATTCAATTTTCATACGTTTTTCCCATTCGGTTGCGAATCTGAACCTGAACTGACTGATTCATTTCTGTAATCATATTCAGAACACACACACACAATCGATTAAGTTCGTTATGCTTGGCCTAAAGCAATAAAAGGAGTGGTATTTGAGAATGTTGTGGCTGGGATAATAGTTGGGTAGAGGAAAGAACTTCTGCTTTTTATACCCCTTTGGGTACCGTCTCTGAAGAGGCAAAACTTTGGAATAGAAACGATATCGAGCAAGAAAAGCAAATTTAACTGAAAATCCTATGTGGGGGGGGGGGGTGGCGTAGCTGTTGCGCCAACAACATTGATTGCACAAACATTAAAAATTTTCTCTGCTCTCCTGGGAATCGTGTACTCGCACACAGCACTCGCTCTCCCCTCATCAGTGGCAATTCGAAACCGTAACCCAACGCTGACAGCCCGAGGCTGTAGAGTGAAATTTATTGGAAATATTGAAGCGGAGTCACAGCCTGCCCTGCCGCAGAAACTGCCGAAGGTTGCCTAGGTTTTCGGAATTGGGTAAATGTGGTATAAAAAAAAAAAACAATCGCAATTTGTATGGCAACATGAATACTATACTCCGTATATACGGTATATACCCAGGGCAACGAAACAAAAATGGACGGGATCGGAGTGCATAAAAACGGACGCACGAACAATTGAGCGGAAAGTTGGTTCGCATTTTTAAGCCATTTGTTGGGGCCGACCGCAGAGTGATTTAATCAATGCAAATGATGGGGACCAAAACCGAAACCCCCTGGGCCCATGCGCCAGGGTCTACATCAGGCGCTAATGGAATTTCAGCCAGGGGTATGAAATGGAAACCTTAGCACCGACCGACGCTCTCAGCCGAGCCGTCATCTTGCCGTGTTGGGACTGTTTTCACGTGCGTTGGTGTGTAAATGATAAATGAGGGACACTCTCGTCTCGTCGCCCCACGTGCGACTGTTCCGGCCGGAACCAACGCAACACCAGCAACTCCAGCACCACTAACGGACCATTAGGTGCCATTGTCCTTTTTGCTCTGCTCTGCTCTTTCTCTCTCTCTCTCCCTGTCGCTGGTCCCTTTTTTTCCAACAGCGAAAGTGCCTCCTTAACCGTTGCTAGGGATTGCTGCTCCTGCACTTTCTATTGTTCCCAATTTCTTCCTTTGAAGCTCCAAAATGAATATTGCTCGGCATCCAGAAACCATCAGTTATCTAGTATATGTTGTGTACATTCTGCCACATTGAAGTACAAGCATGTTGAATGTTGTTTTATACACTACTTTTATTATTAGCTGGCTTGGGTCCTTTTCCATTATTCATTGGAGCACAAAAAAGCGACATAAAAGATAGCTTATTAATGTACACCTTACACTGTGGTGGCTGTTTTTCTTTGTTTGAAAAATATCCCTACACATGCTACAAGTGCCAGGGTAACGAAACTAAAGTTGTCTGAATGTTCCCTGACCGGTGTACTGAACGAATTTCTACCCAGAAATCAACTAAATACTCGTAGGCTCCCACTGTCCAAAGGAAATTAAGAACGCTCACTGTAATCCAGGTCCGAGTGGTTGTTTGTTCTTTAGTCTCCATCTGGGCTTGCTTGAAACGAAAACGAACTCGGGATTTAGCCGAGACAGGGCTTATGATGAGATTTCAGCTGCATTTCCTTTTGCCTTGCTTGCCTTTCCTGCTCTCGAGATTTGTGCGTATTCTGTTGCCTTTTCAACGCAAAAGGCGTTTGTGGATTATGTTGCTCCAGCGCCAGGCTCAGACCCAGACCCAGACCCCGACCCAGAACCATTTGCGGTCAAAAGTTTTCTGACTGGGACCACAAAGACTTAAAGTTGCCCGAGGATATGCCAAACAACAAAAAAACAGGAGCTGAGAGTCTGCCAGATGCCTCAAAATCGGTGCACAGGAGATCCATGAACACTAATTCGCGAGACTGTAAGATTCTGAAAAACGTTGTTAGGGATAATTGCTTTAGGCAGCGATTGGGATGTACAACCATTTTCGCGACACTGAAACGCAAATTTTTGTTTTATTTCTGCAGTATATGGCTACGAAATGTTCTTGAAACAGTTTCAATGGTTTCATAGAAATGGAAATCAGTCATAATAATTAACTGTCGTTATTTTTTTGCATCTTTGTGTTCGGGACATAATTGAAATCGACACAGAATGTCCATGCAGTAATTGATCGAAATGTGAATAATTAAATAGTAATTAATTTATTTACACACATGGTTGAGCAGCAGCAAGCAGGTCCCTGCCGCGGTGTAGCAGAGCTCCGCCACAACCGATACTATCAATCATGTTTACTATTATAACACTGTAGCTGGGTCGACAGCTGTGCGTGCTTCTGGTCGTAATGGCTTGCATTAATTAGGCCAGAGTCCTGTGGACCATGTCATTGATAGTGCTTCGCTTTAATTTAAATTTGAATTCACAAGTAACGATCAGTTTTGAATTTGGGAATATCGATCACTGCACTATCGATATTTTTCAATAAAAGCGCTGCCACTACGCAGTTGGTATTTTTCAGGGGTTTTCTGCAGATGCAAAGAGCGGCAATTTCTGGCATCAAAACAAACAAGCAAAGTAATTTTTGCGCATTTAATAAAGAAAACGAAATAGTACGATCAAAATGGAGTCTATTAACTTCAACGACTTCACGCCGAAGGAGCGCTATGAGATAATTAATGCATTCCTAATCAAAATGCGCATAGCCAACTCGATGCCAAGCGCCCAGCGCTTCTTTGAGCATTACCTCCGCAAATTCTACAAGCTGCCGGACAAAGTGGTCAACGATATTGCCTACTGTCAGCGTGCCATGAAGACGCATCTGGTGATGCACCAGGTTTGTATGATAATTGTAACAAAAATAAAGTACAACGTTTTCTAATCGATATTTGATCTTTTGCAGACCATCGTACGCGTTTTTAGCGAGCAAGAGGACGCCGTAAGTACACAGTTGCCGCCTTTTAGCGCTCCAAAAACCGAATGGCAGTGGATTTATGATTGTTGTTCTTTCAGGATCCCGTCATCAAGAACAGCTACTTGCACGAAATCGAGGAGATACTGTGCGAGGTGAATGCCGAGTGCCAGTATATGCTGATGCGTCTGCAGGATGACATCGAACGCTTCTGTTTGGCATTTAGCGAGCACGATCTGAAGCCCAACGATCAAGTGATAAACGATATTGTCAGTGGGGCCATCGTGCCGCTCGTGGTGTCCGAAAAAGTGTCGATCACTCCGCACTTTGTCGGCGAGCGACCAACAGAGCAGGAACTGATGCAGAAGTACTTTACCATCAGTGAAATGTCTACCCCCCAATTGCCGCTACACGCCTACACGACCACAGTGGTTAAGGAGAGCCGCCTCAACCTACAGGCAGCGTTGGCCCGCACGCGCACCCCTCAGGTTGAGAGGAGCGCCGACAAAGCGGAGCGCCCAAAGGAACTATTTATGCAGTCCGTCGGACTCATCACCCACATGGAGAGACAACGCATCAAGCTGTCGCAAGAAGTAAAAAAACCAGTACCGGTATCGCTACGCTTTTCATTGCCGCCAAAAAAGCAATGAGAACCAAAAATCCAAATGATGTTCTCCATTCGAACGCTTGTTTCCAAAACAATTCGTTGTATAGAATTACGATTTAGTTTTAAATGACGAAAATACTCGGAAAGTTATGTTTTATTTTTTTGTGTACTCGGAGTACTTCTGATTCTTTGAAGATCTGTTAAGAAACCAATTCCTTGCTGTGCGGCCTCTGGAAGCTCAGGAATGACGTAGAGCTATGTTAATATGAAATATATGTAAGAAACAGATGTGAATTGTTATCATTATCAGATGGGAGTATCAAAAACAGCTACATCTATTTGATATTTTGTACCACAAACACCCATGGGCTCCCCTCGAAAATTGATTTAAGTGTTGATAAGTTGTGTTCACACTGAGCCGCAGTAAAGTGAGATTTATTGAGTAAATAGAATACAAATTCGCTGGCACAGTCCGTAATGTGTGGGCGCTTTGCCATGCTCTAGTAGTTGCTTGATTCCAGTTCAGAGTTATATGGATATCTTCACATGTGGTTGGTTTTGGGAAACTGAAACTTGGCTGCACATTTCATGTGTATCTTGGGTTTTCCTTTCATCTGGTTTGGCTCCCCCTCCTTCTTGCTGCTGCCTTCTTGTTGGAAGGCCAGAACCTGGGCGGCCAGCTCATCATACTCGTCCCCGTCTGTGACGGAGGAGCTCTTGCCCGAGGCAGGAGCAGAACGCCGCTGAAATGTACTCCAAACCTTGAACTTCTCGATGTCGAAGTGCTTACCGTGCTGCTTGTACATTTTGATGGTTTTCTTAACGATCGAGGCACGCATCTTGTCATCGGCAACCGTCTTTATGAGTGCCACCAAAGCGATGTGACAGCGACTGTGCTCCAGGTAATAGCCGTCCGTCTGGCAGCTGCTGATGACAGCCATCACCAGGTCGGCGAGAGGCACGCCCAGCGTCTCTGCTAGCTTCGGCATGTCGTCCTGGGCAAACACTGCTCCAGCCAGCGGCGTGAGCACAACCTCCCCGCGCTTAACCAGATGCGGCACCAGTTGGCAGTACTTGTGCACCGCCAGCAGACTGGCCTGCTTAAATGTGATCCGCAGCTGGTTGCGCATCACGAACGGCTGGGTAAGCAGCGGTTCCCGAAGGAAGTGCGTCAGTATGTGCACCTCATTGCAAACATCAAAGCCTTCTTTGTTCTTCGTGTCCAGCCGTATGGTCCAGGTCTTGTCCTTCTTCTCGGCCTTGGCTGCCTTGGCCTGCTTGCTGTAGGAGAAGATCACCTGCTCTGCAAAGCGGCGAGCCACACTGGCCTCCTCATAGTTCGGCTCCCCAGAAAAGTCCGGGCATATCTCAGCGAATGCTTCCTTCAGCTTCTCAAAGTCCAAGATGAATTTTGGTCCAGTAATTGCGGTCATCGTTCTGTAATTGTTTGGGTTGTTTTAAAAAAATGATTTCTGGAAAAATAATCGCAACTGCATTGGATGTGCGGTGAATCTTTTTGCTATCCTCAGCGTATTCCGACAAAAGCGTAGTGTTCCATATCATATTTGCATACAAATATATGTGTGTATAGATATGTAGTATTTACCATAGGAAAAATTGTTCTGTGTCCAAGACTTTACTTATTTTTTTTCGTTTGAATAGTTTTCCGTACTCTCAGTACGTGCCGTTATGGAATTAACTTTATAAATGTTTCCCTAATTTATGCACACAAATACGTATCGTTTTCTAGAAAACATACATACATACATACATACATACATATTAGCACACACATACTTGAGATAAATCCTACATAGTACTAGATAAAGATAAAAGAATTTGATCGGAGGGCGGGACATCGCGTAAATGTATTTGTTTTATTACATACTTGTTAAATGACTGTAAATGATATACACAGCGATAAGAGACCCGATACTTTAATGCTTGCGATCCGTCGACTCCAAGAGAACTGAATTATGAACTGAACGACGAGCACACCCGAAGGCGACTCCACCCGCTCTTTCGTAAACAAACGAACCCTGTTTCAATACAGGGTAAAGCATATGAACACGACAGTGTATGCACTGTGATAATGTGATAATTTAATGCTTGCGATCTGTCGACTTTGCTGAAAAGCTGCTGCATTTCAGCTTCTTTGCGCTGTCCATCTATTGATTAGCAGAGTAGTCTCCCCTTACGCTTTGACCATGGTAATTAGATCTTTATGTAGAATCGGACCAGCGTAACAACAATAATAATAAACCAATAATAATCCACAGGGAATCGCAAAACCCCTAGCTTAGGTTCTGTGGTTCAATTCAGTTTATGCAATGAAATAAACTCAAAACTCTCTCCACTCTGATGTTGTCTGCTTTATGGATGCGATTCCATTTTCTTTCTGCCTGGAGGGGCAGCGGAGCTGGCTTATTTGCATATGTGTGGTATATTTTTGTTATTGTCTTGCCTTGTCTCTGAGTTGAGAGCAATTTGCATATGAAATGTATCTCTCCCTCCACAGCCATATTGCCACTCCCGACTCCCTACTCCAGCATCCACTTTCGACGCGACATATCGATATGCTGAAAATGCACCACACAGGAGCAGAAGTGGCTTGAAGTGCGAGTATTGTATCTACTCTTAACCAAAGGCAGAGCACAATAGACGGCGAGTCGGGACGAGTGTGACCACCAACTGACAAGTGACAGTTTTTCAAATTGAATTTTTCTAGTGCACGCTTGCTGAGGCCCCGTCCCCGTCCCCGACCAATTGAAACTGGATACACAAAATTGAAGTGGTCCTGGCGGTGTTTGTCAACTGGAAATGTCATAAATTCATAGCAAAGCAAGGAGTTGCACTTCAGTCTCTCGTATCATCCAAATCAAAAGTAGAGTTCGGTTTTATTTTCTCAGAAATTTGTAGTTAAAATCCTAAGGAGAGCGTTCAATGGAGTCGAGCCGCAAAGACGTCTACATACCCATTGTCCTGGCCGTGATGGTCACCTGCAGTCGTCCCGTCCCCTTAGACGAGATCGTCGATAGAGTCATGGAACTGCTCAGCTCTTTGCGCGATCAAATGCAGTTTGAGGGGGCCATTGGTGACTGCCATCGAGCCCGGAATATCTCTGGGATACGAAAGGGATCCAAAAACAATTTTTTGAACAAAATTTAATATTCAATACGAATAAAAGTATACAGAATAAAATATATATATTAGCGCATTATTATATTAAGACTGCCCATTCTTCATATCCCATCCTTCCTATCCCCAAAACAAGAAACACATGGGTTTATTTTCAGAACGGGGAAAGCAAAGGAAAGTGGAGCCTGAAGCCTGGAGCCGCTTGTCAGCACCACATAGAATTCAGAACTTGTATTTCAGTCTATTATAACTTCGAAGCCGAAAACAACACTCGTGTTTTATTTTCCCAGAAATTCCCAGCTCAGTTCAGAAATAAAACGAACATTCAATGGAGTCGAGCCTGAGGGACGTCTACATACCCATCGTACTGGCAGTGATGATAGCCGAGTGTCGTCCCCTCACTGTGGACGACATCGTCGATGGAGTCATGGCACTGCTCAAATGCCTGCACGATCAAATGGATTTTGAGGAAGCCATTTGTAGCGACCATCGAGCCAAGAAAATCCATAAAAGCCATAAAATATGATCTCTAAATCAAATTTAAAAATTCCAATAACAAACAGAATATGTGTGTATAGAAATATGTACATAAATAGGGTTTCTCTTTAAATGAACAGGGGGTTGGATCTAGGACTGTGTCAGCGAGTGTTGGGTATATATTTGAAGTTTTAAAAAGGTAGCTGACTGTATGAATTTACATAAATACATGCGTGGAAGTACATAGCCGTGTAACCATTTCCAGCATACGAGTAGCAGAAGCATGTGGGTACATGTAAGGACAGGGAAAGTTAAAAGTTTGCCAGCGTCGCGAAAAATTGTTTATGTTCTGCTCTAAAAGGAGAAAAACAACAAGTTTGAATGTGTGGATGGTAGAGGCACACGGCGGTACACCCATGCGGATGCGCTACCACACCTGTCCACCAGCCGTGGGAGGATGTCGTCACAGTTTGCTACTGAATTTTACACGTACGTCTCTGCCCAATAATCACGTGCCATGGAAGCTCATTAAATACACTGCCTGTCACCAAGTAAATGCATGTAGGCATATGTAAGTAATATTATTCTATATATAAAAATAGTATACTTACCTCTAGTTTCCTGTTTTCCTGATAGGAGAATGATCTTAAGAGCTTTTTACTTGCATCTGAGACACGCTTAATGAAATCTACTAATGAAATCTCCCTCGAGTGTCTTTACTTTGAACTATTTGTCGTCGGCTTCCTGCGGAATTATAAAACTGAATCCGATCAATCAAATCATAGCTTATTTCCAATAAAAAATTCGATTAATTGCGATAGCTCTATCGATATTCGTATCAGAAATCACAATCCAGCTAGCTGCCCCGTCTGCACAGTTCGGATCCGAATTGTTCAGACAGCGAAACGGCGGCATAGACGAGGGAACACACTCTGCGGCTGCGAGGAATCAAATTTCGGTCTGTTTATTTTCTATATTTGTGTGTGTATATTTGCATTTTTCGATGGAAACTTCCATTGGACACGTATAATTCTTATATGCCTTATTTGTCGGCTTCTTTCAGTACATCACATCATGGCTAAGGGACACCAAGAACGGGTCAGCGGCTTAGATTTTAAAAAGCTGTGTGACACCTTCAGTGTTATTTGCCCCGACTTTCGACAGGGCCAGTCCTCGGAGAAGCTGCAGAGTCTGGACTTTGCCAACAAGGTGCTCTTCGAGCTGGGCCCCAAGATGCGGCATGTGAAGCTGAGCGGCGAGGACCAGATGTGGCGTCTGGTTTTCGGTGGCGGCACTAGCGTTTACGTCCACACTTACACATTTTTGCGGCACATCAATAGCCAGCCCCGCCTCAAGGACGGCAAGCTCTATCTGACCCTCAAGCAGGCCGGTCTACTGGCCGCCAGCCAGCTGTGTGCCCTGCTGCCGGCGCAGCACAATCCGCGGTACAAGATTCTGCTGACTCCGCTCTCTCGGGCCGTCTTTGAGCCCCAGAGTATTCCGAAGATTGCGGCTGCTTTGAGTGCTCTCAGGCGGCGTGTGGTGGATGTCGGGGATGTGGTTAGGGCTGTCGTCAGCAGTTGCCAGACGGACGGCTTCCATTTGCAGCTGAGTGAGTGCCACATAGCTATGGTGGCCATTGGGGCGACTACCAAAGATCCCAAGGCCCGCAAAAGAATGCGTTCACAGACGTTGAAGCAATACACGCAGCGGGGCAAAGCCTTTGTGTCGGATGAGTACAAGATCTATGCAGAGTACTCAAAAATGACAGGCCAACTTGCAGCTGAATCACCCATCCCCCCCATTCCGATCCCAGATGTACCCAAACAACCTCGCAGACGGGATGTGGCCGTTGTATTGCGCAGCATTGCCAAGTCTTCGGATGATCCGTTGAGTGGCGGCACTGTGGATATGAAATTTGTCGCTGCCCCCAAGGAGAAGGGAGAGGATGTGACGAGCATGCCCGCCTCCGTGGATGTCCGTCTAGAGGGCTTAAGCCTGGAGCGAATGAGATCCAACTTGTTATCCGCTGACAAGTAATCGCATTGATCGAATTCTGACTACTTTGATTTTTAATATATTGAACTACATATAATTTCAAAAATGGATAATAAATCAGCATCTCTGTACCTCAGAGTTTTTTTCAGCTTAATCTATAGAGAATTAAGTGCTAAGCAATGGGTTATATGAGTACACATCCTGCAGCGAAATAAGTTCGATTTGAAGTTTAACAACAGTCAACAGGCAAACGGACATACGTACATATATATTTGGAAAAGCCAACAACTCTGCAGCTTATGGTAAGAAAACATATGTACATGTTGGAGTATCATTTAAGGCCCCATAAGCGATTTAATTTTGGTCATTTCCGCTGTGTCGCTGCAGTGCTTTGAAAGTGTCAATCAGTCATTAATTTCCACTGCTCAATAAAATATTGGACTCGTAGGAAATGTCGGCAGCAACCTCAAGAGCGCGTAAAACTTTATGGGCGGTGCTGCATTCTTATCATCGCCGGAAAGGGCCGACCTCCTCCGCAGTTGCTCGGGCCACCAAAAATTTAAAAATAAAAGGGAAAAGCATAAAGGGCACAGCACGGAAGATGAGTTCGGAGTTCACGAGGCGACAGACGGGCTGCGACAACAAAGCAAATTGGTGGCAGGACGGGCAGCTGCAGCCACGGCTCCAGCTCCAGCTCCAGCGCAGGATGTCCGCATGAGTAAATGTTAGTGACCGCAGAGGATCTGCCATGGGCCTTGCCTTCCTTTTTACGGTCAACGGGTCGCCAGTAAAAATAATCTTATAGCCGCTTATCTGCCCCTTGAAGCCTCTTTGTGCCTGCCAACCGCAGCTCACTTTCAGCGACAGTTTCCCCCCGAGTTTTGAGCGTCCTACACTACTTTTACTTGTAAGCAGACGGTTGTCTGCACACACACACACGTAATCTTTGAGTACCAGATTCTAGTGAAAAGATGGCAGATTTTTAAGACAAAATAAAAATGTAATATTTATATACCCATTTCGGAGTTATGGCAAAGTAAAAGCAATGAAAAAGCACTTGCTGTAGCTACGATTAAACTGGTACTACTGGTAGAATATTTATTTAACAATTGAATTGAAATTAAATTTAGAAAGAACTAGTCGAGTCCACCTAAAGTAAAAAGATGCATTCCCATTGTTTGCGCTTCAGTTATCTGTGTAGCTATGCATTCTTATTCATTCTATTGGATGGTTGTTCCTTTACATTAAAGTCCTGCCATCTTATTCATTGAAAATTCAAATTAAACGTATCGATTTTAGCAATCCTGCAAACAATTTAAAGTGTATTAATACCAATACACATACTAGCTGTCTTGGAGGCTGTCCTAGATGCAAACATCCTCCTCCCATACGCAAAAGACGGCACCCACCCCCACATAGTCGTAGCAGAATAAGCCCACGTACATCTATATATGGGTAAACCACTCAACTCCCCAATTTACCAGAGTATGTTTGAGTTTGATATTAGGCCACTCTGAAGGCGAATGAGTCTCGTGGGAGTATTTTGTGTGCCGACAGCTCCTAGGCTACCCCTACGCTGCCTTGGGCGTGTTTGCGATGCGTTTCGAAGATTTTAATTGATTCCGTGTACTTTGTTTCACACTTTGTCTAGTCGATAATGGTCCATGCAGGGGGCGAGGAAGCCGACGAAGTCGCATTCGCATATTTATTGCCAAAGAACCATTAAACGTGTGCCGATGTCATTTGCATAATTGAGTCATGATTTCATTCTCCCATTGCAATTAACTGCGTTCGAAAGAAAAAGTACATAAATCTATATTATTGGAGTTTGACGAAATCTTACCATATCCAAGGTTCCATGGCGGAGATGGCGGATCTGCAAAGTCCCTTTTATCCATATGACTTGTATTCATTTGGCCCTGATTCGCCTTTGGGCCCACTCTTGGGGGCATTCCCCATTCGTTCTTCCCCATCTAATTTTATTTGTTTTCGGCGTGCTGCCCTGCCCGTTTTTTATTCTTACGAAGCAATCGGCAAAGGGAAAGACATACATACGTATGTATATTTGTATATCTTTGTATCTTGCCGTTTAACTGCCTTTGTGTATCTCTGATTTCAGCATTCGATTTCCACTGGCAATAAAACTGCTGATTGAACGTAATGATTTTGTTGTGCGACGAAGACCAGATGTATAGAAATCAAAGTGTGGAAATAATCCAAGTAAGATGATCCTTTAACAGATGAAATAATCGAATCAGAATTGAGTTTCATGAGCCAGTTTCCAACTAACAGAAAGGCATCTCCAGATGTACATATGTATACCTAGTTAATGGAAGTACATACCCTTTATATCGCTTTGATGAATGATGATTCATTGAGTGTAATTTGTTGCACTGATCATTCGTCCGCTTATGGAAGAGCTTTGGTACATGCTGCGGAAGTAAATGCTGCAATCAAACACACTAACATGAGCAAGATGGAATGTGGCCACCAAATAAAACTCCCTGGGGCCAAATGCTTGTTCAAACACGCTCCTTGCATATCGTAACCAAGATCCACGACTTGGATATTTTCCGGTCCGGGCCAAAACACGAAAATCAATCGAAATGTAATTGAATTGCAAGCACTTGGGAGCCAAAAACCGCCAAGGAAACGCATGAATATTTTACGTGAGCGATTTGCCGGCGCAGGGCATTTGTGGCAGGAGCAGAGTGGAGCGGCGAGGAGCTGGGAGGAGAGGAGAGGAGAAGATAGGTTAAAAGAGAAAGCCACAAAGCGAGGCGCCACAGCAGAGCGAAGAAATCCTTTTACCCAAATTACCCGCAAAATATGCAAAAGCGAAAAACAAATATCGCACAGGGAGCCTCCTCCGCCGTTCGGTTCAACAAAAATATTCATGTGGCGGACTAGGGACGCTGCTTCAATGGTGCATATGAGAAACGGCTGTGGCACGTACCCGACATATTCGTCATACGCCGACAGGAGAGGTTCCCGGGCAATTGGCAAAAAGTCGAATCGAATCGAAAATGTTTCTTTTGCCAACTCCAAGGACCCCCCCTAGGGCGACATCGACTCGTCGCATAAGAAGGAAGCGGAAATGTAAGCGAAAGCGAATGAGGAGCGAAACCAATGGCGTGCTCATGCATAAAGGAACGGCTAGGAAGCGGCTGGCACGGCCTTGTCTCAAGTCGGGACTGCTCAAGTGTGTGTGTGTGTGTGTGTGCGTTTCCGCCGGATGCGCTGCGAGTGCACGAACACGCTTTGGAGATGGCCAAATTAACCGAATTCAAGCGAATGAGTTTTTGAATTTGTGCCAGTCCCGGCCGCGGCGCCCCAGAGGGACCTACGGCTCTCCGGCCCTCCGACCTCTAGGGTCTTCCATCGAGCTATTGTCTTTTGGAGAATCATTCATGTTCGCCTAATTGAAATTCAAGGCATTTAGCCGATAAATAAGAAGCCATTTCGTTTCAATGGCCGCCATAAAAATACTTTGCATTCATCGAATTTTCTCCCGGAGCTCTTAACGGCTCCACTCCGCCTTCTTTTATACTCAACAGGAACCGCCAAGGCAAAGTATCGATCCGTAACTGCGAGTATGTACAAATAATGTATTGTTTCATCAATATTTCATGCAAAGTACAGAGTTACAGTTACAGCAAAGTGATAATCGACATAGTTATTCGCTTCGGCGTTTATATATCTCGGAATTCTAAGAAACGTTTAGACATGGCAATCCCCATTAAGAGCTTTTGGCATTTCTGTCACGTACAATGCTAATAATATGTCCAAATAATGAATGCGAACAATTTAGATGTAAATGAAGCGATGTCTGCAGCTGACGGCTGCTTTGATCGATGAATGTATGTCAGCACAGCTTTATGTATATTCCCTTTACCTTGGAGAGATCATCTCATCCATAGATGAAATGAAGGCTCGATAAATGTAACCAGATCCGATTAGGTCCTTTGAAACTAATGAACTTCACTAATGTTTTCCAGGCCATGTTCCCTGCCACTAGACCTCGTAATTGGCCCTAAACGACATTCCAGTAATTGAATAAATTGCAGTGAAATGTCAGCCAATTAAGAAGCATGTCATTAGATGCCATGCCCCTCACCCGGAGGGAGTCTGGCAGTGCTCTGGAAGTGGTTTTCGTACTCCTCTCATTCATGCAACGGACAGCAGAGGCATCGGGCGAATGGCTAATATTAGCTGCTAGCATCAAGGGGGGATGGATTTTTCAGAGGAGATGTGTTCGTGTGTGCTGTACACACTTGTGGAGCACCTCTGGCTGGGCTAGGGATAACCAAGCACCTCTAAACCCACTGTACCGACGTGGCTGTGGGATCTTACGTTTGTGCCGTGCGTCAGAGTTAGTAATTCATTTTTAATATTTTTCTCATGAATATTTGCATGAGCTTGTCTCTCCGTGTGCGAGTATCGTTCCCCTCTAGGGCGTTATTTCGCTCAACTCGAATCTGCCATTATGCTGTCCATAAGCGAGCGTACCTGAGTGGGTAGTGCTCCGGCTCGACTTCCTTTCACTTCCACTTCCACCATTTCCATTTCCTTTTCCATGTCGGCCTGGGCGTAGATTGTCATATTTCACGAGATAACGACCAAGAAGATGGACAAGTCGACAGCTAGACAGCTCTGTATACGAGTACATGCATATCCTTTACCCCACATGTCGATGCCTGCCTCCTGCCTCCTGCCTCGTGCCTGGTGCCACTGGCTGCTCTGCTCCTGTCGCATCTTCCGTTGCGCAACGTCTCCTTTAAGGGCGCACTCTGGTTCGGCGTTCCTTCGTGCGGCGTAAAACATTCCAAATGCACTTTGCAGCGGAAAACAACAAGAACTTGTTGATGGTCGCTCCCGCTCCCTGTCCATAAGTGAAAGTATGCTAAGTGCAAGTTGTCGTATTGTCGCTTTAAGGAAGCCAAATTACCGCGACAATAAGTCCCGAGAAAGGACTGTTGAACCAGGCTTCAGTAGGTAAATTAGCCTCTCCCCCCGAAGTGAATGGGTGTGCTCCATTGTGTCCAGCAAATCACTTTGAAGAATCATCTTCGGTTAAGGAAAGATTTATGTAGGAGCAGTATGTTGCCCAGTCGAGGACATGTAGCAGCCCATTCGTGCTTAAGCTTTGAAAGCAAAGTGTTTGCCAAATTCAATTCCCAATCCGCACACATCGCATCGGTGCTGCTTGGGCTCTTTTCCTCACCTGACAAATTCAGCATCCAGTCGTAAATAACCGAGCAAACACATCGGAACACGGACAAAAGGGAAATTTATTACCCCAAAGCATTAACTACACTCCTGGGACGCACCGGCGCTTAATTACGAGTGTACTTTCCAAGCCCAAATGAGCGTGCCAAATTGCCTCGCAGCGAGAGTAAATCAATTGCAAGTAGTACGAATACTAGGCACACGCATGCCTCAACAACGGATGTGGGATGTACAGACGCCTTAAGCCAGGACTCGACAACTACCCGTAAGTACCTGTTCACCTTCCCACCCACCAACGCTGCTTCACTCGATTCGCGAATAATTTAAATATAATACATATATACATATATAAATATGTATATGTCGTTGAAAAGTTAGTATATAACACCAAATTCTACCAATCGGGTGGCAATTCTGTTGCGAACTTTGAAGTAGGATTTTTTTTGTATTCCAACGAACGCTCTTTTATTTCTATATTTGGCTACGTCTGTTTACAGTTAGTTCTTTTTGCCAGCATACTAAGAAAAACTACGGCTTGAAGCTTGAACTTATTAGTTAGTATGAATTATTAATGTTATATAAAAATACATAAGTAGGTCTAAGTTGGATAGTAAAACGTTTCTGGAGCTCCACGAACACAAAACACATTTAAATTTTCATTTGCCGGATCCTACAGAATGTGCTAAACATGGCATCTGGAAATGCATAACGAGTGCCGAATGTTTGGCGAGCACAAATATAAATTATCACAAATCTGTTTACTTCAGTGGACCACTCGATGGCCAACACTCATTGTGTGTCAGAGCCATCAATTCCAAATGCATGGGAAAAGGCAAAGTAAATTTTGTGGTCTCGACCAGGCACAGAAACATTGGGCGTAAGACTAAGACAAACTTTGCATACTCGTACATTCATAGATAGTACGCACATATGTACATATGTACGTATAGTAAAGCTCACCAAGCCGAAAGCAATTAGGAAATTTCCAACATTTTCTGAAATAAGGTCTGGTCTGCCGTTGGCCCTGCTGCCACATTATGCAGACAGACGAAACGAACGAAGCCTCCCCCCATCCAGCACTTGCTCCACTTGGGACTGGATGGGACGGAGTCTGTTTGCAAGCCAAATAGAAGTTAATTATAAGACAAATCGTCCTTAATAAATTCGTAATAATTTACCATCTTCATATGTATGTATATTGCACACTTGTTATTGAGTATGGCTATGGTTTGACAATGGAATTATCAATTAGCCTTATGAGAAACACATTGGTTTACTCTGCTTTCAAATGCATTGATTGCAACGAGAACCAATGAGATCAAATTTCGTTACGTATGTGTTATGATACCAATAAGTTTTCAGATCAACTCGACTACAAATCTTCCTACATATATATCCAAATACAGATGTACATACATATATACATATGCATGTACGCTTTATGCTGTCGCTGCATGTCTATGAAGCTCTTGATCTTACTCTCTGAAATTGTTCGCAGCTTCACTTTGGTTTATTATTGTTGTTGTTCTGCCTCAACCACTGCGTTCGTTTTTGTATACAGTTCTCCTATTAGCATTCTCTCTCATTCCACCGCTTCACTAACATCCGTTATAACGAGTCAGCATTCCCGACGCCGATAAGTCCAGAAGAGATGCAATTTACATTTAAAGCTAAAACAAGCTGAATTTGTTTCAATAAAAATGGTAAACAGCTTTAAGCCTAGTACTCAGATCGAAAAAAACACCTCGCGAACAGAATCAGGGTTGATATTCGTATGAAATCGATAAGAAATGTTTTTCGGGTAAAACTGTTTTCTAGGCTCTGTACGGAAGCACTAACCATACAGTATATACGTAAGCTCTTTAAAAATGAAAATTAAAAAATGATACATCTAGCCTGAAATAAGCTAAAATGGCAGCACTGTCAGAGTCGAACCCTAAATTTGATCTGGCAGTATTCAATTCATTGCGCGATCGATCAGGTTTGTAAAGTTTGCTGGTGAGAAGAGCTGTGCTAAGCGCAAGACTGTGTATGTTTATAAAATAAATATATTTTTATATCATTGCCAACAATTTGAGCGCTTTGAAGCGTTGTTAAGTTCCTAGAAAAACAAAACCTTTCGTCGAAGTTGCTGGAAAGAATATGCAGACCCAGACAACACACATAAGAAATACATGCGCTTGTACACTAATGCCGTGTGATAAATTGTTCTCCTTTCAGAAACTTTGTCACATTACAACAAACTAGCTACGATGGATACTTGGTGAGTTATTTATCCGCATCTATGTACATACATACATACATGTATGTACACGTGTTTGGTTAATTCGTTTTCTAGGCTGCAACCAGTGTTTGCCGATCTTATAGAAAACAAGAAGTTTTCTGACTGCCGCATCTCTGTGGGGCCTGAAGCCTTTTGTTGCCACAAAGTGATTCTAGCAAGTGCATCCGAGTTCTTTGAGCGCATGTTCCTGGGGGATTTCACGGAGTCAAAATCGGGACAATTTATTGTGAACGATGTAAAGCCGGAAACGTTCGGATATTTCCTGCAGTACGTTTACACCTACAACAAGGAGCACTTGAAGAAACACAGCAGCACAATACTTGTGGATCTGTTAGAGGTTGGAACCAAGTGGCTGGTGGGCTCAATTCAATCCGATTGCGTTGAGCTCCTCAAGAAGCGAGCTAAAGAGATGATGGTAGGCGATCTGGTCGAACTATTTCAGGCTGCGCACAACATGGACAACAAGTCGTTGATCGATGAGGTCAATACGGTGGGCGATTTCATAAGGTACATTTTAGACTGTCTTTTAAGTCCTTTTCAATTTCAGAACCTCAAGCAAAGATTCGGACCCCGCATGAATTGCTTCGATACTCTCGTGCTCACATCAGACGTCTTCGAGCAATACCTCATCCTCACCGATGGCCTTCTGGAAGAGATCGAACGGTTCAAAATGGTCGAGGCCTACGTTAAAGTAAATGGGTTACACGATGCTGAAACGTCGGAGCGCTCTGGGGATGCTGAAGCCGATAAAATAGAAGAATCTGATGTTGGGAAGATTGAGAACGAGAAGCTTGGCAGTACCAAGACTCTGACCGGTGGGGAGATTAAAGACGAGAAGCCTGGCAGTTCCAAGGAACTGTGCGAGGTGAAACACGTGGATGATACTGACGCGAACACTCTCGAGCTCCGTGTAGGGGAGCAAAACGAAATTAAGCTTGCATCTATACATTCAAGATATGTCCGCACGCTTTTGGGACATATAAAGTACGCAAAAATGACCAAGATTCAGTTCTACGAAGTTGTTGGAAAATCAAATCTGTTGGATTTTAAAGACAAATTCGAAAACCTCTTCTTAACCCGATAAACGGTAAACCATTCTTATTTTTCATATAGCAATCAGTGTATTGAATACCATGGAATTATAAACATCCAAACAGATGCGTATTTGTCTGTGTATTATTATCAATAAAATCTATGTTCAAAATCTCAGGTAATACAACAACAAGCACTGGCAGGAACGAGTTGGATTTTATGATATTTATTATATTTATAATCGAATAATGTGTTTGCTTTTAGGTCCAATATATGTATATATTTATGTTTAATCTACAGCAGTATGATGTGCACGCTGCATAAAAGCAGAGTTGAAGAAACTGCTTATATTGTCTGAATTGAAGAGGAGAGTGCCCTCATGGGGTGGGGCAACTGAAGTGCACAGATTTATGATGCTATGAAGCGCGAATTTCGGCCAACTCCAACTTATCAACACACACAAACACAGAAGCAGCGAAGATGAGGACCAACAGCATTCTGCTCATTATAAATGTCATCAGGCATTATTTTGTCCATCAACTCGTCGCAGTTGCCCGGGCGCATTGTTTATGGCTTTTCCCAGTTGGGGCTGGAGTCGGAGTCCGGAGTTGGGAGCAGGAAGCACTGTGGTTGTTCGCCATGCGGAGAGCCATTTATAATGAAAAGAGAAATTAAACAGGAAATTGAAACCGGACTGGCGTGTTAATGAGAATGCGATGGCATGGCGGCCGTCTCGTTAACGGCCAGTTCTTAATTTTCGCCTGGGGAGGGTCGTTGTCCGTTGTCCTTTCCTGGTAGATTGTCGTGTCCGTTAACATTAAGGTGTCCCTGAAAATGGGTAATTACATTTAATGGCAAATGTAGCCATAAACTAAGTTATTATGATGTCCGCAAGCCCCGAATCCTGGACCTTCACGCCAAATTGAACCAGGCGAAGCAACAGCCTATCCTCGAGCTTTGTGACAATTGTGATAATTTCAATATAAATACTCAAAATATATACCAATTATGTCGCCAGTGCGACATAGAATCGCTTATACATTTTGTTGTCGTTTAGTTTCATTAAAATTCAAGCAAAACCCAGTGGACTGTACGAAGAATCTATCAAGAAGAAGACCCACGCACCGGTTTCAGGCCCCACTTAGACTACTTTCTATGGACTTTCTTTACGAAAATAAATTCACGGATACTGCGGAGAATAAGACCAAATAGGAAAAAGACTCCTTTGTCATCGGAATGAAGCAACAGAAAAACTTTGTGAGCTTTCCCATTCCTGTCGAATTTTGATTTACGACCACTTAACGTATTTTATGGTCCCGGACAACAGTATTGGATTGGATGCGCTCCTCCATATGTACATGCATATATATGTACATATTGATGCCCACACAGAGCCGGGGTCTAGATATATTCCTATACAGGATAAACAAATCAGCATACTGCATTTTGCATTTCGCCTTCAACTAATGCATTCAAAAGACTATAAAGCTGTGTACTTTTGAATGCAAAATGTTGCTTCATTTATTTGATTTTATTTATTTGCTTGCAGAGGCAACAGCTAAGCAGCAACAACAAGAAATGGGAATCCCACAATATCCCAAATATAAAAGACCGCAATCGATGATTTTGTTTGCGATTTTCGATTTATTTTTATGGAAATGCGTGTCGTGTCTCTCTATTCAATAATTCGCATTGCTTTATTTTTATAGTTAAAGTTATATTTATTTTAGCATATATATATATTATAGTGTTATGTGTATCCGAATATGTGTGCCAACGTGCACGACATTGTGTTTTGATTTTCCTTTGGCTTTACGCTAACTTAACACAGAGATTAGAAGAACTATTTCATTGCGATCCGGATGACAAACCGCCTTTTCCTATTGCCCCTGGATGGCAGGGCCCATCGCGTGGCTGTGGATTTCGATTGCTGTCGTGTCCAGGGCTTAACTCTAAGTGTGGGTGGTTGCAATTGTTGCAATTGAATCGTGATTTATAGTTAATTCTTGGGCTCTGTCCGTTCGATATTGGTGATTAAATATATTTGCGCTTAATTGCGATAATTAGCATTAATCATTGAAACTGATACGAGTACACATGTATGTACATGCATATGTACATACGCATTTACATTCATAGAATACAGTCAGTCAGAGACAAGCCCACAAAGATTTTGGTTTGCGGTTCTCGATTTGCAGCTGTATCGCGCATACGGCCCGTGGCCCAGCAACATCAATAAGTATCCGGTCGATTCGGTATCCGTGGCATGAATTATGCAGAGGCAACAACACCAATAAGTAGAGCTGCTAACAATTATGGGTTAAATACTAGTACATTTATTATATTTATTTATTCATACGCCTATCAATGCGTCCTATGGAAGTAAATTACGAGTACACACTAAATTATGCACGAGGGCTGCCACGACAGTTCCACGATTCCAGAACTGAGACAATTGAGACACGCATGCATGGGCATTAATTCGTGTATTGCTTAAATATTCGAAATATTTTGACACCAACTCTGCCTCTCTGCCATGCGAATTCCTGGAAGAGCAACAGCCGCGTCGAACAGTCAACCAAAACCTTTCAATCTGTTCATTCTGCTTTGCAACCCAAACCCTTAGATGCCGCCCCCCTTCGGAGCTCACTGCAGCAGTCCGCTGACTGTGAAGGTTGTCGCCGTGGCCGCGAGGATCACACGATCCGTGGTAGTGGCCTCCGAGCGATTTGATGGGGCTTCTGCCTGCCGCCAGAACTGGATTCCCGACAGCGTCGCCGAGGTGCGATTGACCCGCTCTGTTGGCGGATCGTCGCGTCGCGTCCTTACCGCCCGCGCCTGTGCCTGCGGTCACGACGACATGTACGTGCACTGCGTCTTGGGCTGGGGCTCTGTCTGCTCGATGGGCTGGATGGCGGCCCGCTTCCAGTAGTCGCGCACTGTCTCCACGGTCTCCATGATGCGGAGAAAGTTGCGGCCGGCCAGCATGGCCACGTCCTCCTCGCTCCAGTTTTGATCCTCGAGCAGGGCGGCCAGCAGTTCCGGGTACTTGGAGACATCCTCCAGTCCTAAGGGCGGCAGCTCAATGCCGTCGTAGCCCGCCCCTAGGCCGATGTGCTGTATACCGGCAATGGCTCGCACATACTTGATGTGTTCGATGACGTCCTGGAGCCGAGCCTGGCGGCCGCAGGCCACGTCCTCCGAGTCGAAGCTGAGCATGATGAGGCCACCGTTCTCGGCCACCAGGCGCAGGATGTCGTCGGGCACGTTGCGTGTCGAATTGCAGAGCTGGCGGGCGGCAGAGTGCGAGAATATGACGGGCGCGCGTGTCACCTGCAGCACGTCCCTGGCCGTGGCGTCCGAGCTGTGCGAGAGGTCGATCATCATGCCCAGGCGGTTCATTTCGCGCACGATTGCCTTGCCAAAAGGCGTGAGGCCCTGCTCCATGGGCGAGGCACTGGATCCGGCCCAGGACACGTCGCAGCGATGCGTCAGGCTCAGGTAGCGTGCGCCCAGCGAGTAGAAGGAGCGCAGCACACCCAGCGAGGAGCCAATCGTGTGTCCACCCTCGACGCCGATCAGCGAGGCCAGCAGGCCGCGTCGATGCGCCTCCACAATGTCCTGCGAGGAGGTCGCTAGGACCGTCTCGCGTGCGTACATGTCCGAGAGGCGCCGCACGATGTCGATTTGCTCCAGTGCCAGCTGGACGGCGTCCAAGCCCTGCGCCTCGCACGGCACGTATGCCGACCTGCAAGTGACGAAAAATGGTTAAAGGTTAGCTGACTTTTGTAGGCCACTGTGTGTGAGGTTAAAGTGCCAACAGCCAAGCTTTTCCATAAGCCAAACTTTTAGGGGACTAAACTTTTGGCTTATTTTTCTTACTAGACAGAAGGGCAGAGTTCTTTTCTAACGCAGAGTTTCGGCTAATAAAAGCCAGAAAATATTTTTGGTGGCATTTTCTGCGACCCGAACACTGTTTAATTGGCAAGTTCAAAGGTCAAGTGCTGGTAGCAACGAGTCATAAAGGCAATTGCATGCAAAGCGTTGCAGGGAGGCGGCAGTGGGAGACACAGCTGCATCCGAATTCCAAACAAAGTTCGACATTTTCGGCCATCGAAATGAAACGCCAAATTGGCGGAAAGTTATGCTTGCGCCATCTGGCGGTCTGGGGCATGTGGCTGCACGGGCCGATGGCAGGCAGAGAGTTTAAAATGAACTCAAGTCGATTGCCCATCAGCGTTTTTTCCCCAGCTGCAGCTGTCTGCCGCCTGTCAAATCGTTTTTCCCTGCGAGAAGTCTGGCCAGAACAAGTACCAAACCAGGCCCACAGCCCGAGCCCGAGCTCGAGCCAGAGCCAGAGCCAGGAGAAGCGGTGGCTGGCAAAATACTGGGTGGGCGGGGCAGACAGGTTGGCTGCTTGCCCCGAGGCACAGGGCCGGCTGCCAAATTTTATTTTGCAGTCAAATTGTTGGCAGCTTTTTATTGCCGCGCAGGGAGCAGCGGTGGCAGCGGTGGCAGCGGTGGCAGGCAGTGGGCGGCTGTTGTTTTGGGGGCGTGCCAGCCAGTTGTATGCATCGATGTTTTGGCCCATGTGCTCGGGTCAGATCTCTCCCTGGCCTCTGGCAACTGCCGGAGGTTGCTTGATTGCCGTTTTATGTGACTTTTCAATTTTCATGATTTGGCTGGTAGCTTCATTTCCATTACGTATCCGCACCATTGAACAGAGCCATTTCTTTCTGTTACCAGAGTACGGTTACAAGTACGAGTACGTGTGTGTGCTACATCATATTCCAGCATGAATTAAATCACGGCACATTGTACGTACAAAATATCGGCAAAGCTCTTCACTTAATGTCGGTGTTTGTTGCCCCACGAATGGAGAACATACCTAACAATCTATATATAATGGATATCCCACGTGGATCTTGGGCGTTTACTCACCAAACTTGAACGCTGACGAGACCCTGCTTGAGCCGCTCCATGTCGGTCTGTGCCCAAGCCGGCCGCGCCCACAAGGACTTGTGGTCCAGGTCGTGGCTGAGGTGCAGCTCGAGGCTGCTGTGGGCGTATTTGCGCACGTTCCAGGCATAGTTGTTGTGGCCGTCGACGAGCGGCACCTCACGCAGGATGCGGCGAACGATCCTCAGTCTTTGGGCGTGCGAGTTGCGGCTGGGCGCCGTGAAGAAGTGCTGGTAGGCGAGCGTGGCCGCGATGGCCAGCAGACAGATGGCGCTGACCAGAGTGAGGGCCACCAGCCACGATCCGCGTCGCCCCTTGTGGGCCGCATCCGCTCCGGCGCTGGCCTTGCGTGCGGCCTTGCCCTTAGCCTTGCCAGAGCCTGCCGCTCCTGCCGCCGAGCTCAGCGACGTGGGCGACTTGGCGTCCAGGCCCACGATGTCGCCGCCAACCACAACGCCGCCCGCCAGACCGCTGCCAAAGTTCACCTTGGACTTCTGTATGCTGGCTATCTCTCCGCCGGAGTCGCTGTTGGAGATCGAGTTCTGGCGGGAGAGAGTGCGGCGGATATTCGAGTGCTCGGTGACGTCTGGGAGGCCACCAAAGCCAGTTGTCTGCAAAAAGATAGATAGGAAAATGTGTTAGGCTTCCATTCAACAATGTTTCAATGTTGTGCAGGGAGGGGGAGGAGGAGGAGTGCATATCCAGCGCTCTTCGGAAAGTTGCTTCATTAAAAGTACGTCAAAGTTTTCTCCGTTGATTTTGTACCCTAATTAAAACTGCAGCAGAAGATGGAAACTTTTAGCGCTCTGCAATATTCATAACTGGCATGAAACATCAACACGAAACTTTTTAATGAACCGAATAACCATATCAGAATCAATATGATGGCCCATCCCATCAAGCCCCACCCCGCCGCCAACGAGTGATGGAAGAATCTCAGTTGCTGGGCTAATCCCGGGTCCGACATAATTAAGCCTCTGTCATAAATCATAAGCCCTGGTCCTGGCCCTGGCCACATGTGTCCCCAGGTCCGAATCCCTCAGCCATCAGTGCTCGCATCCTTGGATCGAAGTGGCGGGGGAGCAGCTACAAAAAGGAAACTTTGTCGTGCGAAACTTGTTGTGGCAGGCACAAAGTTTTGCTCGAGGCAGGCAATGATTTGTTTATATGGCGACTGCCTCAGGAATTATGCCAAACTGTGTGCAAAGTACAAATCAAATCTAACTACGAGCATTGCTCCGCATAGACCAGGGGACCCAGGGATCTGCAAGACGTGAAGGTGTCCCCCGTGCATGAAGCAAAACTGGAAACAAACTTAAAACATTGCCACTGGCAGAACGAAGCTTAGGGATCACAGAGATGAAAATGTGTATTCCAAGAATATGAGCTAGTGTTTGTTGCTGTACCACAGAATATGCTGCGAATATGTAGCCAGCAAATATGAGTATTTCGCCATTTGGGAAATAATAATAATAATAATCGTTTCCTGGCTATACGCTGGTAATAAGGGCTCCAATAGAATTGAATTATAAATCAGGTTTGAATGCACAGTTAGCCCAAGAATCCAAATCTTTACACAGAGAATTTTGCCCGCCCTTGGATGGAATATTTCACTTATTTTCATTTCAAAGCTTTTCATTACAGTTTCATGTTCTGTTCCTTGTTTCAAAGGTTTCTCTCATTTGGGCACTTCATGGCTTTCCCCTCGGGTGCGGCTAATTAGCTGGAAAATCGGCATCACACGGCGTATGAGCAATGTGCAGATGAAAGAGAGTTGCGTGTTCCTCTGACGGCCGTCTGCTGGGTGCAGAATTAATTTAATTAAATGAAAAACAGCCACAAAGAGATACCCGATGCGGCCAATGACCGCGTCAGAAAGTGCGTGTTTCACTTCAAACTATTTTTAATTATGAATTTCAAACAGCATTCAGCTGGATGCCGCTGCCGCTGCCGCTGCCATTGCTGGGAAATGAACCGACGTTCCCTTCATAAAATGCTGGGGAAACTTTTGCGCGGCTCCCCGAAAGCAATAAAAACGATGGCAAGTCGTCCGTTGGGGAAAACT
Organism: Drosophila tristis; assembly: GCA_018150885.1. Lineage (NCBI taxonomy): Eukaryota > Metazoa > Arthropoda > Insecta > Diptera > Drosophilidae > Drosophila > Drosophila tristis. Next base: position 3,517,629 of record JAECWT010000264.1, read on the forward strand.
TTTGGCGGAAGGAGTGCAAAAATTCATCTCAAATTTATTCAATTTTTAATAAAAATGCAAATATATTACGTGCTGCCACTGCCGCTCCACCCTGCGCTGTTGCTGCAGCAGACATTGTTTTTTGTCTAGATTCTGCGTTTAAATAAAACTCGCAAAGTTTCGAAGCCAACGGTTAAAAGGCGCTTCATTGTACGGCACTGCACTTTTTCTGTCCGAGAGGGAGTCCTCGCACGGGTTGGGATACGGATACGGACAGCTGGGCGTGACACCAGCAGCAGTAGCGCAAAAGTTTGTTTGTCGGCGGAGGTCGCATCATCGTCATCGCGGCGTCACCCGTTAGAGCTCCGGCTGTAAGCCAGGAAGCAAATCTGGCCACATTTTCCACAGCTTTGGCGCGCGTTTGGCAGGCGACAGAGCCGCAGAGTTGCCCGAAAAATGCATGGACATGGCGGTCCGTTCGTCCCACAGGTTTGCCATAGTTTCGCCAACTTTATAATTAGTTTAGCCGAGGTCGTGTCCTGCCCTGACATGCGACCGAAAATCATGCGAAAACTACAACAAATCTTAATTATGAGGGTAGCATTTGGGAACTAGGGACTGTGAAGTTAACAGGCTAACAGTTCATCTGAGAGTTTACACTGAACCTAAGTTCGGGATGTAAGATGGAATCGTAGAGTAAAACGGTACCATGGTATCCTTGGGAAAATAATATTTGTTTGATATAACTATGCAGAACCATCCGCACAATACAAAGGGAGTGCAATGGAGATATATCGAATGAAAGAGTGGGCGGAGATGGAGATGAATGATGTGATGGTGCTCGTGCGTCTGCCGGACAGCGCTCAAATTGGCTGCATTGTTGCTGTTGCTGTTCCATGGCCCGCAGCGGGGACTCGTCCAATTGAGTTTTAAATAAAAATGAGCAGACGATGCAGCAGCATCAGCAACAATGGCAGCAACCTGCAACACGTCACCAGCATCAGCTCCAGCTTCAGCACCAGCACCAACTGTAGGATGGTGACACGTCAGAGGAGTAAGAGTGAGAGTCATAGCCATTCAGTTTGTAGAAAAAGGCAGGCGGTAGGACCATAGTCAGCAAGGACAATAGCAATGAAAGCAGCGGCACAAAAACTAGAAACAGGACCAAGAAAAAGTGTAACGGAATGCTTTATAGTTTCCGCCATTATTTTCCCTTTTGCAGCGGCAGTTTTTAACAGCACTCTGGCTTGTGTTTTGCTTTACGCTCCGAGAATTTAGTCCGAGACTAAAAACAACTAAAATCTGTGCCGCATATGCAGCAGCAGCAGCAGGAGCAGCAGGAGCAGGAGCCGCAGCCAACGAGTTGGTCGCCTGGTGGCACCAACACCGTCTGTGGGATGGGGAAAGGACAGCACAGAACAGAACAAGCCAGCACCCGTGGGGCACTCTTGTGTGTGTTGAAAAGTATTTGTCATGCCATATCTCATGCCCGCTACATACATCATGTTGTGCGCGGCACTCGTGGGAAACAAAGCAAATCCATTCCATAAATATTCGCGAGCAACACTACCAAATACCTCCAAGGGTAGAGCGCGGAAGGGGATTGTACATTTTTGCACCCATCGGTGGTGCGAGTGCCACTTTGGCTACGTTTCAGCGAAACGGATTCGCAGGGATTTTGATTTATTATTTACCCAACACCAGATTACCCCAAATGATTCGTGAAGAAGATTAACTACTGTTGAAATTACGAATATTTCCTCTCGTGAGAAATGACTTCAATTAAAATGCAGTGGCATGAAATAAGCTTAGAAATATACTGACAGAAGGCCCTCTGATTTCCTCGCTCTCCACTACCTAAGCTTTGCTCCTTATCAAGGACTCCTTCGACTAAGGCAAGACTTTCAAATGGGAGGCAGAGTGTAACTGGAGTTACGCAAAGGATACAAAATTCCCATTTCAGATAAAAAGTAAAAATTGTTGAGTTATGTGTTCTTGTGGGGTAAGCATCAGAAGATCATTTATCTCTTTGGGCAATTTACGCTCTTGTTTTGTGTCATGTTAGGTCGTTTTCAGATTACTCGGCTCCTCGTTGCAAGGGGATAATGGGCAACTTTGTGTGGCAACTTTCTTAGACAATGCGATAAACTTTGCCACAAATTTATTGAGTGGCCGTGAGTGTTGATTATGATTGATTTGCTCATGAAGCAAAACTAATGTACAAGGAATTCGCGGCCAACTTTTATCAGTTCTCTCCCATTGTACGGGCCCGTAGCCCGGAGGGAGAGAGAGAGCGAGTGGTCCCTGGCGAGTTCGCAGTGGGGTGCCGGAGTAGCTGTAGTCCGGGGCAACCAGTCCTCGGTTCTTGGTCCTGCGGTATCGTTGCCGTCTGTTGTCAAGTCAGCGTTGGCAACTTTTTAGTTTTTCAAATATCATTTGTCCATTTCACGCTGATGGACATCAGCCTCGCCCACTCCGTCTGCCTGCCCTTCCCTGGAAGGGGCCACAAATTGCCTTGTGGCTGCCACGTAATTTCTCCCTTCCGTGCTGGACTTGCCCCACAACACCAGACCCATTCAAATGCGGCAAAACAGAAGGTCCGAACCCGAACCCGCACCCGAACTTGGAGCCTGAGCACAGAGCCCGCCGCTGGCATCGGCCACAATGGCTGTGTTAGTGTTTCGCATTTCGTTTGTTTGTTCTGGCGTCGCCCCTGGGATGTCCTACTATGTAGTCGATGACCAGGCGCATCCCCTGGCCCGGACTGTCCATCGAACTGGGGACTCTTTATATCTAGATCTGTGGATGTGGCTGTGGCTGTGACTACGCGACCGGATTTGAAGCATTTTAAGTGTTTGTTAAACAGTTTAAAGTTGACGATTGGCTTATCCACAGCCTGGTCAATAGATGGTGGTCGGGGGTGGTGGAATCACTGAATTATCAGATCCAAATTCAATGCTTCCCTCCCAGCGTAGCGCATCCACTGGCCTGACTAATGGCTGCCATCAGTGGGAAAGTTTAACTGATGATGAAGAAATTTCCTGTGCCGCACAACAATCGAATAAAAGTTTTGTGTGTATCTGAAAGTTGGTGGCTTGCTCCTCGTTTGGTGGAAATTGGTAACGTAGCGCGAAAGTCACGTGCCCGCTAACAGAGTGTTTCCATCATTCCAACGCCGAATTTATGGAGCCTGACAGCAGAAGGCAATCGCCATGGGCACAAAGGGAGCACGCCACACGCAGCACCACTCGAACAATGGATGTGGGGCATGGAAGCAGCCACATCCATCAATCAGGACTCCTTCGAAGAGACCATTTCCCGCGGCAGCGTGTGTAGAGCTTGACTCTCGGGCCATGGCCAAAACTATTCTCCAAACGAAGCGAAACACGGCAAATGCTGTGCAGAGTGAAAAGTTTAGCCACAGCTGAAAATGCGAACGCGGCAGGAATCGGGATGTGGCGCTGTGGCAAGACAATGGGCGGCCAGAGCAAACTATTGGCAAACTCTATGACGAGCGGCGGCAGCGACATGGATAAGGAGCGAAGGTCGCAGTAGCTCAAACGGGGGATGGTGGGGTGTGCAGCGAGGACATAACGACGATTCTGATGGCTTTGGTGAAACGCATAAAGAACGCAGGACAGCCAGCTTTAAGGCCCTGCCTGCCCGGAATTTGCATCATTTAATTTATTATTCAAATGTGAACGAATGGCGCCAGCGTCCAAAGATGACAGTCCACGCCGTGAATAATGGCCGCTAAGGACAATTGCCTCAGCGCACTTGGTCTTTGGTTCTGCTCGGTTCTGCACGAGCTCGTAAGGATGCATCTGCACTGCAAGAAAATGGCGCAAAATACAATGAAGTGAAGGGATGCCCGCCCGAAGTCTGTAAATTACATTATTTCCCCCCCAGTGTAATCTTTTCCGTCTTCTCTGTTGTATCTGTGGATGGGGTTGAATGGCTTCTTGGGTAGTTCCTTCTGTTCTCGAATTTGCGTCTGCCAGTCCGTGCCAAAGCTGTGCTCTCCGATAGGGATCCAGCGATGAACTGGTCCCTAGTCTCCAGTCTCCAGTTTCCAGTTCGTGGTCCGTTGTCCCGTTGCCCAAACAAATTGAGTTACATGCAAATAATCGTTTGTCTGGTGCTCTGCATGGATCTGTGTGTGTGTCCTGGCAAATGTAAATGCAATCGCTGGCATTTGTCACGGATTGTCCCCATCTCTGGGTTGCCTGTGCCATCTGTCAGATATTGACAGCAGCCACCCACAGCCACCTCCCCCCTTATATGTGTATATAAACCCTTCTTAGTGCTGCCATGACACATATACTACTTTATTTCCTGCACTCGTTGTTTCCCTGCATCCCAGTTTAGGTGTTAAAACATCAATATTTATGGCCAAGAGCTTTGGAGGGGTTCTTAAGATTTATACCAGCTGGAAGCTGGACGGCTGCCAACCACAGGCGGAGCTGCTGTAACTGGCAGCAGGATACCAATTTCTTTTCGTGTAAATCTACATATTCATGCTACCACAAGTACCCGTATACGAGCAGTTCAACATTCATGTGTAGTCGCATTTGCATTGGTTTACGCAACTTTCTGACTGCACACCGCACCGCACCTCAACGCAATCGCAACAGATTTGCAACAGAACCAATTTGCATATTTCCACATGCAATTTCCCATGCATCTGAGCTACCTTATCAGTGCAGGATGTGCCCGCCCGGGGCATGTACATTGTACATATTTAGATGAGCGATTTTAAAATCTAATTTCCGGGGCCCTGCTCTCAGGGAAACTCGATTTAGTCAGTCTTTAGCTTCGCCCCGTTGAGTATTTTTTCCCTATCAGACGGCTCTCATCCGCGGGAGTATCTTTTAATGAGAGGATGCGGATATGGCGAATCGTAATGCCGTCGGCGGAGTGCCTATATCTAGATGGAATAAAAGCAAAATGGCATGGCATATCCACTTCCACATACACATCCCCTATACCGTTCAAGGCGGGGGTCGTCAGCTAAAGCGCGGCACGAACACAAAGATCCGGCAATAATCGTAAATGCCTGCCACACTCCCTGACGCCCCAACGCCTCCAATTTGGGGGCTGTTTGTGTGGGCGTGGGCCATGAATGTGAATTGGGAAAGCGGCAGGAACCGTTAGGATTATCGCACCTGGTAGTCCATGTAGTTGTCGAAGTGCATGTAGGAGCAGCCGCCGCCGGGCAGCGGCATGGGCATGCCGTTCTCGTCCAGCTCCATGGCGGGTGGGGGCGGCGGCGAGGGTGGCGGCAGATTGTCGCCCTTGAAGGAGACGCGCTTGGGTTTGCTCTGGCCGCTGAGCCGCCGGCCGCGGCCCAGGGTGCCGGAGGCCATCATGTAGGCGAGCGAGCCGCAGCCCACGACGGCGTCCTGCTGTTGATGGTGGTGCTGCAGCGACTGGAGGCCGCAGCCGCCGAAGCGGAAGTGGGGCATGCAGGTGGTGGTGGCTCCGCCAGCGCCGCACTCGCTGCCCTCAAAGTCGCTCTCCACGTCCGCCACAAAGGCGGCCGGCTGGAAGCCGCGCGGCAGTGTCGCAGCTCCCGCCGGATGCGGATGCGGACCAGATGCCGGCACGACGGGCACCCGTCCCAGCGTGCCCGTGCAAAGGATGTTGACGGGCTGTGGATGCTGTTGCAGCTGGATTGTGTGTGGATGCTGTTCGCCGCTGCCGCTGCCGCCGCCGCCACCTTGCAGGAGCGCCAATTCGCCGCCATTCGCCCCGTCCGCTGTCAGGAATTGCGTGGGCTGCAGCTGATAGTAGTGCTCCAGGACGCCTCCTGCGCCAGCCCCGGCCCCGGCTCCGACTCCGGCACCACCACCTCCTCCTGCTCCTCCGTCTGGCGCTGAGACACCGGCTGTTCCAGCTGCGGGGGCCAGCAGTGCGGTTGGTATCACCATTATGGGCATCATGCCGGGCGGTGCGGAGCCCACTGCTCCCCCCCCAACGGCTCCCGCCTGCAGCATCTCCATTTGGCACATCTCCTCGTAGCTCAGAGGACGCAGGTGCTCCATGGTGCCTGGGCGTGGCAGTTCGTGTCACTTCTCACTTCTGCCACAATACGAGTACAATTTCTTTGATTTCAGTCAATCTATTGTATCTACGGGTTTTTCCGTGGCTGGGTCTGGGTCTGGGTCTTCCACCTGTACACAGACACACACATGCACACACTCAGAGAGAGCGGCAGACACTCCACCACACTCACACGGCGAAAGCTCTCACAGACACGAGCACGTACACGTACACGAACACAAAAACACGGAGGCAGATGAGTGCTCGGGGACTGGGAAAGAAGATTACGCGCGCGTTCTCCTGGCGATTCTCACATGGTGCCGCGATCCGTGCGTTCTTATCCTTTGTCGACTTTATTCCGCGACAGTCCTGCAGCTACTGAGGCTGCCTCCAATCTCTGGAGGCCTCTGCGGCTCCAATTCGCCGCCTCTCAGCCTCTCAGCCGCTCAGTCTGTGCAGCGGAGACGCATGCGCGGATTGGTGTCTACTCCGCTCTTCGCTGTCGTCGCACCCCCGTCGCTTGGCGGGTTTTGTTTTGATTCCGTTTCGTGGGAGTTGTTGAGGGTGTGCGGCTGTGGGGGCGGCTGTGGAGGAGACGCTGGGCTCACACCCTGCAACGTTATAGCCATGTTGATTCCGCTGCGTCGTGGGAAATTAAAGTACTTCCCAGCAGCCGCCCAACTCGAATACAAGATTTTAATTGCCGCTTCCCGAGAGGTGCACTGCACCAGAAACAGGAACAGCCATAGCAGCAGCATGTGCCCCTTCGGCCACCACTGCAACCAACTGTTGCCCCACCCCCATGGAGCTGATGAGCGGCTGATGACCCAAGGACAGACCTGCCTGAATCGGTTCTGATTGCACAGTCGAAGTTTTCCGCTACGGATGGCGAAATATAACGAAACTAAACTGAGCATATTAAATGGAGAGCATTGTACATACTACATATAAATTCCCCCGGATCCAGCTGTGCGATGATTGCTCTTTATGGTTCCATGGATAGATTGATTTGATAGATGGAAAGCATCAGTTGAGGCATTAATTGGACTAGCAGCACCGATACTTGTATTGCGTTTTCTTTGAAAGAAAAGTTGCCGGAAAGGAGCTCTCGCATAATTGCGGATTAGCACAACAAGTCTGCTTCCCTGACAACAACTCAGATTCATACTCGTCTGAATTCCCACGAAATGAATATATAAGTACTCGGGGCACACGGGCAATTTAGTTACTGTAAACGCTGCGGATTAAATGCTTAGGCAGGAACAGAAATTCTCAGTATTTGTTTTAAAATATGAAGCAGATTAAATCATGGCTTTTTGTGTGTTTTAGCCAACTTGTTCTTAAATTCTTTAAACTATGTGTACGCCACATGCACGTGTGTAACTTCCATGTTTGTGTGTGTGTGGCCAGCCATGTCCAACAACTAAAAAAATGCAATCAAAAAGTGGAAAATAATATCAAGTGTAACGTGCTTTAAAAATAGTCGATCTAGATAAAAACGTGGCATCGGAATTTGTTTGAGAGCTGCCCATTCGTATCACAACTTTTTAAATGCAGTTTGACAAATGTGTGAGTGGAGTCTAAAAAAACAACAGCAGCAACAAAGTGTTTGATGCTCTGGTTAACAAACAGCAACCGCCCTTAAATTTATGCACTAAATAAGTGAATTCAGGCAGCATCAAGATAGAGCTTAAAACATTTGTCGGGAGTCCGCAGTATCGGGCATGGAAATCTCGACAGAATGAGCTCTGCACTAGCTACTCCCCGCCCTGCACAGTGGGCGCCGTGCCACCCACCCAGGGGCACGCGGCGCGATTTTGTTGGCCCCGAACAGGGGCAACCTGCGGCGATGTTCCATTTGGGGCGCAGAGGTACTTGTACTCGTGCAACGAAACCCAGTCGGAAAGGAAATGTCTTGAACAGATTTCTGTCTTGTCTTTCTGTCTTTTACACGTGCTGCGCCATGGAGGGTATACAGTAAGTATTCGTGGAAGAACGAATAAGTCTGAAATTCGAGGCTTTGTGGCAAAGCAGTGTATCATTTATTTCCCTAATATCTTCACTGCGATGACAGGTATCATGTAGTCGTTAGGTGGACTACTAGTACTCGTGTATTATTTGCACTTTGTTGTACTGGAATTCGCTTCTTGTTGTGTGTTTTTGAGCACTGAAAGTACTGTGTTGTCGCCTCCGCACCGCCCCTTCATTTACATTTGTTTTATCCTATTATCCCGGTTAACCGTACCGTTGCCACAACCGTATGGCTACCCGCATCCCCTGTGCCCCCACCCAGTGCCGTGTCTGTGCCATTTGTCAAGTTCTGCTACCGACTTCGGCCCGCGGCTTTTCTGTAATTACACAGCCATGGAGGCCGGGTAAATGAAAGCGGCTTAAAAAAGCAGCGCGCTGGGGTTTGCGATGCTCGTTAAAATTTGTTGCTCTCTCCCGTTCCGATTGTTGTCGGCTCTCGGATTGTTGTTGGCGCCGCTGTTGCCCAGAGTGACGCTGGCTGGATAGAAAATATTTCGCTGGTGTATGCCAAGCAGATTGAAACAGCGGCACACAGAGAACATCGCCCGACCGTGATTCATGATCCATCCCTTATCGGATGCGCACTTTAATGCTCATTCAGTTTGGCCAACAATTAAGGGGTTTTAATCATCGACTAGCTCCCATCCCACGGTCATGGATGCGTGTGTGGCATCGGCATAGCTCCCCCTGGAGCCGAGGCTGGATGTCTGCCATTCCTTTATTATTCGGTTGATTTACTATCCAAACAGCTGTGAAATATCATGGCTTGACCCCTTACCTAACTGAACGGAAATGGGTCCAGAATATATGTACATAATATGTAGTATATACATAGCGTATACGTATATGAAAACCACTTTAAGGTCGAAGCTGTAGGCTTAAGGGAAACACACAGATATTCCGGTAACTGGTTTTGATTGCATTTTAATTATTTTTTATGCTGCAATGAACACAATGAACTACATTTGTATTTCTGCTACAGATTGCCCCTCTTTCCTTTTGTCTTTCATCTTTTCAGAGCAGAAAACGAGCAACGTAATCCCTAGTTTATCTTCACTCCGGCGGACAGCTTGTTTACACCCACATTTATCAGTGCTGTCCGCAAGGGCGTGGGGAATCGACTGGGGGCTGCGTAAAAGTTTTGAGCAACTCTTTGAGATAAATCAACTGGCATTAGGACTGGCTGCTGCAACGAGATAAATAAATTAACTCGTCCATGGCGGCTGACAGATGGACTTTGTGGCATCATAATGGGACCCAGAGTGGAGTTCTTCCCGGCCCTGTTGGGTTCCGAGCAAACAAGTCGCTGAAAACACGTGAATGCTGGCTAATTTATGGCTAATTATGGCTTCTTCGCGTCGTGCCACAATAAGTTGCAAGCGGGGCATCTGGCTGTCCCATCAGCAACATATGCCGCCTGCTAGGCAGGTAGTTATGCGCTCGCCAATTGTCTGGCATCCTTCCGGGTGGCTCCTCTCGGGGCACACCCAGCGAGACAAAGCGAGCACGACAGCGTTCGGGTTTGCCCATGAATTCCTCGTTAATTAAGTGGCCTGTTACGAGCAGCTTACCAACGTAATACATTTTTATGATCGCAAGCGGAACTATAACTGCCGGGCATGTGTGGATGTCCACAATGCGCTCTGGCTGGGTCACGGGCTGTGTGGGGGGAGGGATACCAACACCAGCATCAACACCACCCCACACACATATATGCACTTATTCAGTCACATAACGATTCGTTCGACCTTGCCGCTGGCGCGATTGCGTAGCCAAACATGATTGGCATTTCTGTTTGAAGTTTCTGAGTGCCAATTAACTGGGAAGCGCGTTCCCCACCTGAAGCAGACAGCAGTCCTCGGACCCTCGCGATTGAGCAGTGTAACCCATATACAGTGGAAACTCTCTAACGCGATTTTAAAGATAGACATAACCCAAATGAAAGAAAGGGCACTACTACTGGAACGGCACTAAAGAGAGAGAGGTGCTACCCTTTTTTTTGGGCTAAAAGCTTCCAAATCAAATTTAATTATTCGGACTGTAAGATATATCTCTCATAAGATTTATGATTCAAGATAGACTTTTTTAATTGTATATTTTTGTGGGTTCTCTGGACTCTCAGCACCTTGAACGGGCTGAGTTGAGTCCTGCCGCTGGCAGTGACTCTGGGAAGACGGCGATAACATCGCAAACTTGGTCATCAACACGTAGCCCCATTCGGGATACTTCAACCACACAGAACAACTCGTCAAGGACCCCAAACGACGAGGCAGCCACGTGCCGTAAAGCTCTCCTGCCACACGCACGCCAGCATGGAGGAGTTGGGAGGCATCGCTCGGTGAGCTTTTAAATTAAATCACAAAATGAGGATAGAGCGACTTGGGCAGCCCACGCAGCCCGCTAAACCAGATAAATAAACCCTTTGGCCGCAGTCCTTGGGGTCTTGCAGGCAAAAGGAAAAGAACTGCTCCTTAGCACAGATAGCTGTGGGGACAGGAAGTCAGTCTGAAAGCCGATGGCGATGGCGATGGGGATGCGGATGGGGAGGAGGCTATGGCAGCCGCCTCGTGTGGCGCTTGCCAATTCGGTGGCCGGTGGCTCTCGGGCTCGGGCCCCAAAAGGGATAATGGCATGAAATCCAGCTGAATGAAAAGAAAGCGGCAAATCATGTTAAGAGATTTAAATTGGATTAGTTGACATGTGAGTGGGTCTGTAAGCGGTGCACGGGCACGGGTACGGGCACGGGTGTCAGTGTCAGCCTGCGCAGACGATGGCCGTGAAGCCATCGCCACCTCTGTGTCCTGGCAGGGGCAGAGGCCCGCCACTCGCTCATCTTGACATCAATTTTGTCACTTGATTCCACCTCCTTTTGCATTTTGTTTGTTTGTTCGTGCTGGGCCCCTTCTTCCCTTATTTATTCTGTATGCTTGACACAATTCCTCGTCGAGAGCTTACGGCTCGAGTGCCTGTTTCTCCGGCCCTCGATGCCATTCACTCTATCTGCTCTTTCGCAGTCCCCCAGCCAGAGACAGAGACAGACTCAGAGCCCCAGTTTCTGCATTTGACTAGTACAGGGAGCGAGGGTCATCTTCCGGCACCTTCCATCACCGTTCAGTTTCTTGGGCTCGTCCGTGAGTGATACCCAAGGATAAAACGTCAGCTCTGGGAAACTCAAGATCTAATAAAAATATCACGTTTAAGAATGATTGGACCAGAGCACAGAGAATGTACAAGGTACATGGATTATCGATTTCCTTTTCAGGATTTAAATTTGTCTGAAACATTTCTTACAAGATAAAAGCACAAAATAAGAGCCTCATGGATACCAATTGTTTGTTAAATCTTAGCAATCAACATGTCGGTTACGACAGAATTTTATTTAGCAAAATGCTGAACTACATAAATCACAGACACTCCGTCCCTGCCGACTGCCCCGTCGCCTAGGCTCCTGTGTTCTCGAGCGCAGGCTTCTTCCGGTACTTCACCTTTGAGGTATATACATCGTAGCAGAGGCTCAGGGAATTGTCGTAGATGACACGATATCGAGGCTTGATAAGGAAGAAGTTGATGAACTGGGCGGCCGGCCAAACGGTCCAATCGGCCACGTAAAGGACGATTGCCTTCTCCATGACTTCCGCCTGGAACTCCACCCAGCTCTGGCGCTCCAGCACGGCCATGGTTATGAAGAAGACGGCGATGTAGAAGGGCGAACAGATGACCTGGTCCAGCAGTATCTTGCGCATCACTATGCCGATGCTGCGATTCGGATACCGATGGTCCAGATACTGGTACCAGTGGTGACAGACAAAGCCGACCGTGAAACCGCCAGTGCCCATGCGGAGAGTGCGGGTCCGGTTCCAGCCATCGATCTCCCCAACATAGCGCTCGTACGACTGCTCAATGGTGTCGCCCACCATGCTGAGGCTGGTCGAGATGCCGAGGTTTGTGTAGAGCAGGTACCTCTTGCTGAAGGCGACGCTGTGCCAACGATTCAGAGCCTGCAGCACTCTCCTCCACTGGGTTCGACAGAACATTTACCCAACTTGTTGGCGATCCTGCTAGACTGCGAACAGAGCTTAAAAAAAAATAAAATAATAATGTGACAGGAAAAACTTTATAAGTAACAGCTAGTCTTGGTCCCCTCGTCATGATCCCGCTGCTGGGAACTTCTCTCAAATCATGAGAGGCTCCGGTGATCTGATCCTTAAGTATACGCCGCGTGGTCGTGTCCTTACTGGCTTTACCCATCGGTATGTAGAAGCTCTTGCTGGATTCTTTCATCTAAATCATAATGTAAATGCCTGCAGCAATGCCCTGCAATACATTCGTTAAAGTCAAACTCAAAACTGTGTGTCCGAAAGGTGTTGCAGCAATAGGGGCGTCCTCATTTAGGTCGCAAAACAAAGAACAAACAGGCAATGAAATCAATTTGACGTCAGCCACTGGAAATGAGTTTTGGGGGGGATTTGCTGAGGTTCCATCCGGCATGCCACACACAAAGGCGCGAACACACAAGTACAAAGCGCCCTGGGCAAGGTCTAGGGATAGGGATTGGGATAGCGACTGCCGTTGAAAGGATCAAAAAGGGTTGCGCATAAAAATAGCTTCGTTCGGCATTCAAATGAGGACGCTCCTCCACACATTTGTTGCTCCGCCACCCCCGTCCCTGGGGTTCGAGGCCTCCAGCGACCGACTGGGTGTTGGGGAGTTAATGCTGCCAAATCATTCGCACGCGATTCCCGACCGCAGACCGAACTGAACCCGACCCATCCCCGTGGGGAAATCAATGTGTGTATGCATATGGAGACGGGTCCTCGGCAGCCCGGTTAGCCCTTTCCTCTGCCCCCTGCCCCCCTCACGCACTGGGCTATGAATTGAAAAATATTTACGGCTTTCGACATTCTACGCTAAAATCCAATTTTATTTTTATATTTTGTCGAAAATCCGCCATAAAACGAGGCTACGCCAGTGACACCCACGCCCAACGCCCATCGCCCTGCCGTCCCTCCCCTCCGGTTGTCAATTCGAAAGCGGGAACCGTAAATTCGGCTTTGCATCTTGTTTGCTGCCCGGCTCCCCTGTATCAACTCTGGCTCTGACAGGGGGTTAGAATGCCATGCCATAGGGTGTGACAAGGGGCAGGGGCAGAGGCAGAGGCATCTGTTTCATTAGCTCGGGCTGCGCTCGACAGATGAATCTACCGCCGAATATACGGCCCCATTGTCATGCGATGCATTACGAGTATTTGCCAGCATTAAATATTCGGATTCTGAAATGCAAATGCGGGCAATATTCGAGTGTCACAGAAACATACATTCATATGTACATAGAAGCCCAGCCACGAGATCATCCAATAATGAAATGGAAAATTTTAATTTTGGGCAGATTTTCGTATAAATTTAATGCTTTGTCAGAGTCCAGTTGCGTTATAAATTATTTAAGGAAATACGGGAAAATGGGACCACTTTCCTGTTTTTAATTAATCATTATTGCTGCTCATGGAATAAATTTATTTAAGTAATACAATCAGAATGATTTGTCACCTTAAACAGCATTCTTCATACATTCAGACTGTGGCTAATGCAGATTCCCAGATGCAGATGAATGGATTCAGATATCCAACGAAGCATATAGAATATTCAAAATAGTCCTTCTTTTGTTTTCTTCTCTCATAAGAAATTCAAAGCAACCAATCATCACGTTCAACTAGAAGACCTTTTCCGTAAAAAAAAGGTTTCCGCCATTGAATGCTGATTCGGTCCGTTTCGTAACCTCCATCAGAAGAGCCCTCTAGGCCTAATTCTTTGTGCAAATGAAATGTTGTTTACAAGAGTCTTCTATTTACATACTCGCACTCCATCCACTCCTGGTCTGCATTCTCATTCACATCCACATCCACCTCCCCAGGGAACAGCACTCGGCACACAGGAGAGATATACTGTGTCGCCTGTCCTGCGGCAGGACACACGAGTACAAGTACGGGGAGTACGGCGCTGGATGCTCGCCAGTGCCATAGACCGTGACGGAACAGACCCGCCGAAAATGGAAAGAAAAAAGGTGAGGAGGAGGAGAAGGAGTGCATTTTCATAGTTTTTCCCACTTTGTTATGCTGATTTTTCACATTTTTCGTTTGCCATCCGTTTTGTCTGCTCCGCTCAGTTGGTTCTTTTTTGCCATGTCTCGTTCGTTCCGCTCTCTATATTTTTTCCTGCCACTGGATCCAAGTAGATGTGGGTCTAGGGTTTGGGTCTGCGTCCGGGCCAGGGTTTTTGGAAGGGTTGTGTGCTGGATGTGTTATGGTTTGGCGCTTGGCGCTTGGGCATGGAGCATGTGTGCATTTTAATTGAATTTTTCATTTCGCTCAATGAAAGCAAAAGCCGAATATGCGGCCAGCCAGCCACAAAAAGTGTCATAATCGCCTGCTGGTCGGCCCTGGAACAAGCGGACATTGAAAAGCACAACTCATGGACTCGTGAAAGCCAGCGGATTGCAGGGGAGTGGAGTTCATTGGATTGGTTCTGTTGCTTGAACACAGATCAGCGTTCCGCCTAATATATTTTGCAAATCACTCTCTAATTGATTTTGAATCGATTTTGAATGACATTTTAGTTCATGTTTGGTCGCGGCTTTATTTTCCAGCGGCTGCTTCGACTTCTGTTTATGCAAATCAAATCAAAATGTGATTTTAATGGGATTTCCACACTGTAAGCAACGATTGAGGACACGTGCTGCTGGCTGCAATGAGTGTGGCAGCCAAAAAGTTTCGTTTAGTTTGTTTAGTCTGCTAGGAGTATGAGGTGCGGAAGTATAAAATGGTTGCAGGAGAAACTCAATTCCATTCCAGGAAACCAAACTTATTTAATTAGTGGCAGGGAAATTCTGAACTCTGGTCCGGCCATGGTCCGCTGCTGCTTGACTGCGATAGGAAGGCTCTAAAAATGAACTTATTTTCATGATATTTCCATGGATATGGAAGCAGAGCTTGATGCACGATAAAATACCATAAATTATTTCAGAAAACAGCCCTGACCGTATTATGTTACTAATATTAGCGAAAAAAGGGTTATTTATTGTGCTGGTCCCTTATTTCCATGCGACATTTTAGCAAATTCAGCAAGTTTCATATTCAAACCTCTGTGGCCTGCTCTCTGTTTACGTAAATGCGATATTTGCCAACAATCAATTTGCATTTAAATAATAAATTATGCACACAATTACCAATATGTGGCATTTTTGTATGGGAAAAAAGAATATTATAGAAATTTAAAGCAGTTCGTCATACGAGTAGAACCGATAGTTACTGCGCTAATTAAATGTCAAGGCATTATAATCATATATAACTATAAACTAATAGAATCAAGGAGAAAAACTTTCTAAAGAATTACTCTCTTGCAGGTTCTCTTCTAGAATGATGCACCATGCTATAGAATGATCGCTGGCACACAAATGGAATTCGCAAATGAGATCTGTAAATGGCAAAGGTCAATTGACTCTACATTAGCAATCAACACACGGGCTGGCACATTTGAATAGTGCCATGGGGAAAAGTAAGTCAGTTACGTTAACGCGAAGTGTAACGAGCAAATAGTCAACATGGCGGGGCATCATGGCGTTGCCAGTCGTGCCAATTTCGTTTGAGCAAACAAACAACGCGAGCAGCCACGCCACCCCCACCCCCACCCAGTTGCAAGCATGTGCCAGCCCTGCCCAAACATTTCACCCCCAGTGCTTCGCTCCCCTCGTCCGCTGGCTAACTGGTTGATGAAAAAAGACAAAAGGGCAACAAAATGCCACTGAGAGAGCTGGCAGGTGGCTGATGGTAAAGCGGACAGGTGGACAGGTACAGGTGCAGGACTGGCACTGGCACTGGCGCTGGCGGGATACATGATTATCGCGGGGGAGGAACGGGAGGGAGCTGTTTATGAGGCGCAAAATGTCATACATCATGCGACGGTGCGCCGGCAGGTTGTACCGTGTTTCAGCACGTTCGCTGTCCTCGGAATCGGAGAAATGTCACCATCCACGTGGCGAAACGAGATGGGATGAGATGGGCGTTCGGGGTTGGGTCGAGATTGGGCTGCAGCGGAGCGGAGCGGAGGAACGCCAGGCATGCAGAAAACAACGTCAACAGCGCGGATTTGTAACAGAGACGGATCTGCTAATGCCTGATACGAGAAACGAGTGCTCCTTGGATAGGATAGGGGTTCTCTGCATCATCATCATCATCACCCCATGCCATAATCCACATCCTCATCCTCATTATCATCATCATCATCTTCATGTTGTGCTGGAACGAAGTGAAGTGAACTGCTGGCTGATGACCGGGGATGTGGATGCGGATGGTTAAGGGGACAGGGACAGGGGCAACGAGAGAAGTACCTTCTTGAGATAGGCATTCACGCCGAGCTAAGTGGCACACGAAGCGCTAAACTATTAAGCACATGGTGCCACACTGCCACAAGGAGCCGTTGCCGTTGCCGTTGCCGCTACCGTTGCACGACAGTCTTCCCAGTCCTCCGCACTTTCTGCCAGTCATGATTGCTGGGGTAAATGATACACGAGGGGGAACCCGAGCCCGAGCCCGAGCCCGAGCCCCTGCCCATGCCCGCCCAGGAAGTGCTCGCCTCTGTTTTTCTGGCTCTAGATAAATCATGCACACAAGTCTGTTGTCCTGTGGGGGGCTGCACGGCTACGCCCCATTTCAGGTCTGTGAGATTACGACATAAATTTTGGCCGCCAGCACGTTCGGATATTTCATTTTGTCAGAACTACCTTCCAGAGTTGTCTGGACAAGTGACAGATTATTGGGGACAAATGCAAGATGATGTGATGTGGGTTTCCTTTGAAATGCAATGGAAAAAAGTTCTGACTGTAAAACGTAACTAAAAACAATTAAAAACAGACCAAGAGGCCGTGGTTCTTCATGCCAGTTTTTGTATATATTTAATATATATAAGATATACAAATGATTGATTAATCATCCTGTAAATTTCTCTGGGCAGAATATCTCTTGTGTCCTTCGCATTAGCTCTTGTGCAAAGAGGATAATGGCCGACTGCTGACGGCTAAACTCGAATGTTTAAGCCAACAGAAGAAGCCAAATTAGTAACATACACTACGTGCCCCTCCTTTCTCTTGTGTACTGCCTCTGGCTGAATAACTTTTGAAAGGCACTGTTGCAGGGGGTTGGGAGGGATGGGCGCCTGGCACCGTAATTAGAATAATTTTGCGCTGCGTTGCGCTTGGCAGAACTGCAAATGCAGCGCCATCTGTCGGCAGGTGGCTGCCAGGAGGCCCAGTACACAAAACAAACATTCTATGTATGCATGAGTGCGGGGAGGCAGAGGCCACCTGGCACATGGACCTGGTCTGCACTGCCGTGCATGACGAGCAGGTGCCAAGAGGAAAGGTCACCGAACCCAGGTGCGGAGGAGACTGTGTGTGTGCGGGTGTAGGGACACAGTGTCACAACGTAATCATGGTAAAAGCAGGTTGCAAACACACACACACACACACATAGACGAATAGTCCGCGACGGACACATAGGACACACGGAAAGCTGAGATTATGGCTTTAAATTACACAAATTTAATTAATTCCGCAGAGATTTTTCATTGGTCGCCGACGCGCACTTGGCTTTGTGCCTTCGGATTTGCCCCTTTGGCGCTTGCTCTTTGCTCTGCCTTCCACTTTCCCTTCCACTGATTTCCCCATCATCTGCGGTTGAGTCGTTTTTATTGGAATCAGGCACAGGCGCCTGCCTTGAGCCTGAGTGCCTTGAGCCTTGGGCCTGCCATATGTGCAGCTTCGCGGGGCTCCATTTTATTTTAATTAATTCCAAAGGGTGTGTGGCAGCTGCTTCTGTCACTCGCTGGGTGGCTGGAGTCGGGGAGTAGCCGAAATGATTATGAGTAATTAGTTTTAATGTGCTTCCAGCCAGGACGGCTGTCCTGGAAACAGCCGGCTTCCCTGTCCCTACCACACCTGAAGGCTGCAACGCCAGTGCCAGGTGCGAGGACAAGCCTGCTGGCCCCCACCAATACCATTTTGCTAGGTAAGCTGTGGAGTCCTTGCCAACAGAAACCCGTGCCGTTTCCAGGAACTATTTATGTTACTTTGCTACCAGTTTGATATTGCATTTATAAATCATAATTTCATAGTTTCCTTTTGTAGGTAGCCTAACTCATTTTACTAATGACTAAATCCCCCTTTTAGTGCGACCTTTGATGATGCACTTTCGGTACAGTGGATTATTGTGGTGCAGTTGTCAAAGAGCTACAAATTGATGTTCGCCCGAATAATAAATGAATTAATTCTCAATTTCGTGTTGTGTCCTGGGCTTACAGTGCTTATTCTCGTTATGTAATAGGTTTTGAATCTTGTACAGCCGTTGAAAATTTATGAAAAAACATATATGTATGTATATGGGAGAAGGAACCAAATGGCAGGTGGATTTCTGGTGAATTTTTGAAGCAGAAATTAATGCACTTTAAAGGTGGATAATTGTGTATTAAATATATACAATTACTGTGTACTTTCTTGTGAGATGTTTGTGTATGTGAGTGGCCAACCACCAAAGCCTTTGAAATCTAATGATTTAATGGGTTTATAGTTTTCTCATAGCTGTGAGGGCGTGCGTCAAATGACTTCAAAATACGTGATTAAATATTAATTTTAGCAGGATAAATGATTAAAAATTTGCAACTTTACCAAGCAGAACTTTACTTAAAATAAAAACAAAAAATGGTACAAATTTTCTGCACAATGTACTAATTAAACAAAAACAGATGAATTCGGTTTTGTTTTGGCAGTTAATAAATGGCACTAGAAATAATTAACATTTCCCTGATTGACCTAAAAGAAAAAATCCTTTGCGAATAAATAATTAAAAGCTTAAATTTGAGCGCGCTTGAATCTCTCTGCCAAATGTGGATACAAAAGTGCAGAAAAATAAGAACGTAGACTTAAAGCAGTTGCGATCCAGCACAAAGGCTTACCGGCGAAAGGCAAAAACAAAGCCATAAATCAAATCCAATCATAAACGGGATTGGTGTCCTTTCTGTTTCTGTTGATCGGTTTCGCAAATAGAAAAATGTCAACAAAATATTTACAGGGATTAAAGAAGCTTCCGTGGAATAAGGGAAAAACCTCATACGAGTATGCTGGAGGATGGAGGATGGGCTGCAGTCAAATCAAAGCAGGAGAATCGGGAGCGTCGGAGGTGGGTAGAGTGTGCAGAAAGCCAATGTGGAACGCGTATACATGCAGTGAAAATGAAAAAATTGTTGAAACAGAGACCGAGAGTCGGAGGGGGAAGAGAACTTTTCTGGAACGAGTACAATACAAAATTTAATGGAGCGCAAATTTTGATTGTTTTACTTTGAGGATGGAAGTTGTTTCGTTTCCCTTCGTTGTTGTTGCGTTCATGTTCTCGTTCTCGTTTTGCGTTCCATTCTGTTTGCCTCCGCTATTTATTTATTTCGCAGCGCTTTGAATTCGCTTTCCCGCATTTTATGCATATTTCAGAACCAAATATTATCCCCCGCTATTTGCTTTGACTGGTCCCCATGAGTATTTGTTTAGCTGCGGGCTCTCTCATCTACTCTACATTCATCTAGACCGAGTACGAGTATGAGTACGAGTATTCATTTAGTATTCACACAGAGTCTGGACCTGGCGGCCCCCAGGTGCTTTTTGTTTCTGTACGGTCGGTAAGTGTCCATTGAAAAGCTTACGGAAAAAAGTTGTTGTCAATGTAATTTGATTCCCTCTCCACTATGATTGCGCATACGCTCTGTTGGGCAGAAAGCAGATTGTAATTAGACGGCCCCTGTCCCCCTGTCGTACGAAAATGGAAGACAATCAGCCGAGTATTCAGGACAAAAGAAAACACAGACCTGTGGCCTGAGACTGGCGCCATGCCATATGCTGTCTATACAGATGGTACCCAGCATACATACATACATATGAGAGTTTTTTGTATGACACTCTGCCACTGACTTAACACTCACGACTCTACAGATCTACTTGTAGTCACAGTTTTTTGATTTAATTACATTTTATCACTTGATTTTCAGTTGATAAAGATGGATAGCTGCTGGAATTGGGAGGAAACTGAGAAGGACATCAGCTCCAGCTTTAATTTCTCCGATTTCTGGGCTTCCTTAGACTTTACCCCCCCGGCGGAATCCTTTGCGCCGCACATCAACTTCTCCATTGCTGGCATTGAATGTGTCCTGAATCACACGAACATGCTCCAGGGTCTGAATCAAATGAAGCAACTAGACTTTATGTCGCTTCCCTGGGACATGGATGTCCCAACGAGAATTGGCAATGGAATAGAAATGGATGAGTCGCTGCTGAAACTGAAGTTTGGTCGTAGTATTGGAATCATCAATGCTATCATTGAAAATCCGGACATAATGTCAGATGTGGAGGCATTGTGGATGCGCCCACGAGATGAAAAAGTCCCAGAAATTAGTAATGGTAGATCTTACAGGGGACTCCTTGGACCTATATTGGGGACCGCTTGCTCGCCATTCGCGGCGTCTCTGAACAGAAAGATCTCCTTTTCGTCCAGAGTTGTCACATTGATGAGGGAGTTTTCAAAGGGTAGGTGGTCTGAGAGCTTACTGTATGACCGCTTCCAATCAGGAGACTCCGCGATAGAGATAGATCCCACAGCCGAAGACCGGTATGCCTATCTTGAAATGGACTTCCTGAGACTTCTGCAGGGCATTGCGGATACAAAGGACATTCAGGCCACAGATCGCCGACTGTTGAAGAAGCCCATCCTCCAGCTTGGGCTTTTCAAAAAAATGACTGGATGGCAACGAAAGGGTATGAATTTTACATGATGCTACGACTGATGCTGCATGTTTTTTTCATTATATATTACCCAGACTGGCTACGTATCGAGATATGGAAGGAGCAAGGATGGCAAATATATCAGATTTTCCTTTCGGAAAAGATCACCAACGAACTGATCGAGCAGATGCGGCTGGGTGGAGAATGGCAGATCGACTACACTTTTCCCAATTACCGCAGGGCAAAAGAGTTCGTGGATGTGGTTCAGCCATGTGCCGCTGGTATTGGAAGATAATTTTGAGTTAGTTCGACTTTGTCAGTTTTCTTTGAGTGGAGTTTCGCTTAGGCTGCATTATCCACACACCTAATCAAAATTTTAATCGATTTCTGAAACTGTGCAAACTGTGAATAAATTTTTGTCATGACTCGAAGAGATATCAGCACTTGCATTTCTACAGATTATCCAAAAAATCTCATCCCCCGTGGCTGTTGGCAACTGTATGGCCTTTGGCGTTGCTACAACAACTTCAGCATCGATCCAACAAGCCACCCGGCAGCGTCCAGCAGAAATATTAAGCCTTGTTTACCGAGAGCCAGTCGCCAGAGTGGATAGCGCCATGGAATCCGACAAGTTGAACGAGCTTAACAGGCAAATTAATGAAATCAAAAAGCGGATTTTGCTGGCCGGTGAGTACGGAACCGACACGATATTCTCGACTTGAACTCAATTGTCTGTCCTTATCAGAGGGCCAGAAGACGGCCAATGGGGCCGAGTGGCAGAAGCAGAATCGCATCAACTGCGACACCATCGGCACTCTGAAGAAGGAGCTCAAGGAGCTGACGGTGAAGGCCAGTCGACTGCGAAATCCCCTCCAGCGTCCCGTGGTCATCAAGGAGTCGGGCAGCGAGCCGAGGCGGGCCCACAGCTGCACGCCCACAATGATTGTGGGCAAGGCCACGTATCCCGTGGGGGCAAAAAACGCCGACGATGCCCTCTTTCTGACCGACCTAAAGATCACCGAGAACCGCAAGCAGATGGACCTCCTGCGGCATCGGTTCAAGGCGCGCCAGCAGCACTTCAGCAGGCTGGTGGAGAAGTATCGCGAGCTGCTGGCCAACAAGGAGGCCCAGAACCAGAACTTGGGCGAGAAGCCACCCGAAACACTGGAGGAGGACGCCAATCGAAAGGTGAAAGACGACTCGATGAGCTCAAGATGGAGTAGTTACTAACAAGTGGGTGGGATTACAGCTCGTGTGCCAGCTGGAGAACGAGATACATCGCACCAATGTGCAGTGGATGGAGGCGGAGCACATCCGCAAGAAGTACCGCTCCATAGAGGCGTCTCTGATGAACGATGCGGAGCGGTTCGAGCGCAGTCTGCGGGAGCTGGAGGCCTCGCTGAGCGACCAGAAGGCTGAGATCGAGCGTCTGCAGCAGGTGCACAACGAGGCCATTGAGATGCGGGACGCGGCCAAGGTGGTGCTGACGCGGCAGGAACAGCAGGCCAATCTCTCCCAGAAGACGCGCGAGCGCCAGGCCCTCGACTTCCGCAAGCAGGTGGAGGCGCGCAAGCTGGAGCTGGAGAGGATCGGGCGGAAGCTGTTCGCCGAAACCAAGACCCTTGTGCACCAGGACAGCGTGGGCTCCACGTCCGGCGATCCGCTGGCGGCCAAGGCCGAAAACGGGGAGGAGGAGCCCGCCACGCATCTTGCGAGTGTGACCAGTGACATGGAGTCGCTGTTCAAGCAGCTCATGGAGGCCTCTGGCGCCACATCGCCCCTCGAGGTCTTCGAGCGGTTCAGCGCTCAGAAGGAGTCTGCCGCCCGCCTCAACTACCTGCGCAAGGCGGCCGAGGCAGAGAAGGCCAATTTGGAGTCGGAGCGGGAGGTACTCACCGGCGAGCTGGAAGCCTCCAAGTTCTCGGACGTCAAGGAGAGCGAAGTGTAGGTGGAATAGGAAGCAGGGAGTAGGAAGGATACATTAACTGAACATTTGTCCACAGGAATCAGGAGATCATCGAACAGATCAAGAATAGTATTGCCGCCAAGGAACAAGATCGCAAGCTGGACACCGATGCAGCCGACAAGTCCATGGGGGTGCTGAAGTACCTCAAGGAGCGCATCTGTGAAATGATATTCAAGGTGCAGGAAGTGGACGAGAACAACATCGAGCTGCCCGGCCGCAGGCTTCACGTGACTGTTGCAGAACTCCCCAGCTTTCTCACCCACACCGCCCAGGATGAGGAACTAATTGAGGTAGACGTGGACACCGGGATCCAATTGGCTCTTTAGCTGAATGTTCAACAAATACTAATATCTTTTCTCTTAGATACTGAAGCTGAAAATCAAGCGCTGCCAGGAGCTGAGCAAGTCGGAGGATGTGCCGCCCTTCGAGATACCCAAGCTGGACATCGCTGAGCAGAAGGAAGAAGAGGAGCTGTACACGACCGAGCCACCAAAGTCCCCATCAGCTCCGGAGGGCGAAAAGCCCCAGCCAATGCCCCTGTGCTACTACAATCTGTTCGCTGGACGGGCCCAACGAGCCGCAGGCACGTCCTCATCCTCACCAGAGCAGGCACCTGCAGCGGGTAAGATCTTTGCTTGTTTTTCTTTTTAGTTGGCTGTAATCCTGGCTTTGTGTTCCACAGTGGCCGCCACAGATGACGACACCGAAGTGCCCTCGCGGAACTTCCTCAAGCGCCAGTCCGTGTTCATCGTGGACTCAAAGTCCCGCCGGAAACCGTTCAGACCCACGCCAGGCGGTAGGCGCAAGTAATTTAAGAATGAAATTTACATTAAGGGTACTATGATTAGATGAGCAACTGCCATTTCGTATAAATAAATTGTCATAATCTGCCAATAACCAATCCCATATGCGGAGAGAGGAAACATTCGGAAATGCCATGAAGTGAGTGCCTGCCTATTCAGGGATAAAATTTCCAACACAAACTGCGGAGAGGGAAAGCTAGATACATCGCCCAGGGACGATTTAATATCTGAGGAGAGGAGTCACATGCTTTTCCTCGTAGATGAATGCTGCCGTTCCCGGCCCCAGTCAAATGACATAACAAATAGCCATCCACTGTGGATGCAGCTACTACATACTACCACTAGAAGGATGCCGTCAACGACAACGAAACGAGTAAACAGAATTTACTGCCCCGAGGCGGAGGATAGCAAATGAAGTGCAAAACGGAACAAAGTGCGGACCGCGGCTGTTGCAAGAGAAATAACCTTTCAAAAATTGTTTACACCAGTGGCAATAGGGCCAGGCGGGAGCAGAAGAAAGAGCCAGCAGGATGGATGTCCTGGCTTTTCTAGTTAGCAACAATAAAGTGCACCAGCTGACGACGAACGGCCAGAGCCCACAGCCCAGAGCAAGAGCTGCAAAAGGATGCGACGGAGACAAGGCAGCTGTAAACTTCAGTGGCGATGTGCAAACAAAGATGCCCGATGATCCATTGCCATGGCCATGGCCCGTTGCCGGAAGTGGAGAAAGAGATGGCAAGGACATGGACGAGGATGACGAGGATGAAAACGGAGACGGAGACGGAGACTGGGATCTGTGTTGTGTTGTGTGTGTGGTGTGTGTCAACTAAATGTCAACAACGACGACATGAACCACAGCAGACGCATACAAACAACTCGGCAGTGCCACGGAAGATGAGGATGGAAATGAGGACTCTGAAGAGAATGGTACTCCGCAAGGGTTCCCACTGAAAGTTCCTTCGCTCGCAAGCAGTCTGAGGTTGAGGCAAGAAAAACAAAAGCAGAGCCGGACGCCTGGGGTGAGAAAATTATAGAAGGAGGAGAAGAGTACTGGCACTGGCACTGGCCCTGGCACTGGCTCTGGCTCTGGCTGTGGTTTCAACTGCAATGAATGTGGCCGGGCCAAGTCTAGTGGTTTGGTGTACTCTCTGCCTTGGAATTCCGCGGCCTGCGGTTGATCCGGCATTGAATGCCAGGCCCCGGCTCTCCCACGGCCCGCCTCTCCATTCACGGCTCTTCACTCTTTGTCCGTCACTGTCAGTGAACGCACTGGATGGACAATGGGGCTATTGCAGCGGTTAAATAAATGCTTCCGAATCATTTTTTTATATGGGAAATGAGGGAGCAGCAGAAGCCAAGCGATTTATATGGAAATTGATTAAAGCAGTAGGAGTAGTAGGTTGCTGGGGTTTAACGAGGGGTGGGACTAAGAAAATGGTTTAAAAACTACACTTAAATTTAATAGGAATGACTTTTTGCGAAACCTCCTCTCTCCCAAGTTTCCTGTTTTTGAGTTGCTATTTTCAATGTTATTCGGAAGTTAAAAGGCATTTAAACAGCGCCTTTCTATGCACTTCTCATGAGTAGCAGCTAAGCAGAAGCCATGGTTAATGCTTACATTAAATTAATTAACATTTAAAATAAATTGTTAACATTAATACTTTAATACTTTACATTAAATTCAAATTTTAACGAATTTTTTAACAGCGCCCTTCTATGCGCTTCTCATAAGTTATAGTTAAGCAGGCCTGTTTTTCAGCAATTAGTTAACAGCTTTGCTTCTTCTGTGTGTGTTTCTTTTGTATTCTCTCCTTCTCACCCTTCTCTCTTTCCTCTCATTCTCTATCTTACTCTCTCTCTCCCTCTCTCATCCCTATCTCTATCTTTTGCTCTCTCTTCACACTTTGTTTTCCTTATTCATTAATTTTCTCTCTCTCTCTCAAATAGACTCCCACAGATAATGTGCAATATCAAACTGATGCCTCGGAGCCCACCAAGCACCCTGCCCTACACAGTTCGTCTCTTTATCATTCATCAGCTTCACGCATCCTTCCATCTTCTAATACATATGGCCACCTATAGATTGAATGATGGGTATTATGTACATACTCTCCCTTGCCCTCCTACCTTTGGCTTTGTGATTGCCTGTTGTATCCGTTTATCCGAGGACGCTTTTTGCCGGCTCACACTGTTTTCCAAAAGCCAAAAAGTGCTCTTCGGCAATTGCTAAACTCTAATCCCAGTAAGCCCTGCCCACCCCAAACACCACAAAACCTTGAGGGGAATGAAATGCTCTAATTAAAGGTAAGTGATGGCAAAACCGAAACGGCTTACTGCCGCCCGTCGTGGCTCCTCCACGGCGTGTTCGTACTCGTAATTGGATAGTCACGGACCGGGTCTTATCCCGCCATTAATTCTTGCTGGGAGCCCAAGCCCACTACCGGGGCTGTGGTTCCAACCACACCCACTTTTAAGGCAATTAAGCGGTTCAATCTCGCATCAGCCGTAAATCAAACGCCCATCGATTCGCAAGACGCAACTAATTTTAAGCCCATTGACTAAAGAGAGGCGTGGCATGGTGTGGCGTGGCGTGGCGCCTGGCAACCGCAAAACAATAAATTTGAATTTCTGCTGCCGCCGATGGAAAACTTTTTAACTGTGCATCAAACCACACAGCGACAACCGAAAGGACATCAGTATATGTGTGTGTGTGTCCTGAATGTGTGTGTGTGTGACAGTCTCGCAAATAAATGAGCGGAAACGGAAACGTTATGCGGGGGGCCCCCGAGTGCCTACGTCGCGCGGGCTCAGCGAATGATAAATAACGTAATTTCTTTACAACTTTTCATTCAAATTTTCGCAACTTTCGAGCGACCGCCCGCCCTCTGAGTACCCCTCGTGTTTGCCGGCTTGTTGTTGAGTAAAATAAATTGCGATTCCCTGTAATAAAAGTCAATCATCATAATTCAATGACTCGACGCATTGTTGTGCTCCCTTCGGTCGAGGAGGACAATGCCGCGTGCCTCATGCCTCGTGCTCCGTGCTCTCACTGCCTGCAGCCATCTCCAGGACCGTTTTGCTGCTCGTTGTTCTGGTCCCGTATTTAGGCCTTAGAATTTGCCGTATATCTGGCATTGGCATGGGCGCGGAATATTTGAATTTGAATTATTCTTTGATTGATATGCGTTTCGCCCCAGGACGATCCCCAGGAGGTTTCAAGACCATTCAAGTGTGCAAACAGCAGACATCTTATGAACGGGAGGGAGATGTAACCACAATCTACCCAGAACCTAAGAAATGTAGTATCCGAATAATCAGTGTGGTTGCTTCCATTGGCCAGAGACTAGTTGGAGCTTCAATATGGATCTATGATATTCTTGCCACCCAACCCAAGAGCCAGAGAGGGTTATCTGTGGAGGAGAGAACCTCCTCCTGTTGCCGCTTCCCCGAGACAACAATTTTTGAATGGAAAATTGGAAAAATGTGCTGAGCATAAATCTTGTCTCCGACACTCACTTTCCCCCAAAAACCTTGTGCTGCGAAGCTCTTTTTACTGCTTCTCCGAAGCTCTTTTTACTGCTTCTGCGAAGGGCTAGTGGCCTTGGAGGAAAGCACTCGTCTGTTTTTCCGCAGACAATTGATGGTGAAACAATTAATTATGGTATATCGATTGCGCCAAGCAGAGGATTGTGCGGAGCACACGGATGAGCTGTGAACTTCATGTATAGATATCCATTACAGCGAATGGGGGACTTTAATGAGAAATAATTGTCGATATGTCAAGATTTTTGTGAGTGGGAAATACTTCAGCCAGCCCTTCTCTGGCCACCAACTTGTCGTCCTTGCAGTAGCCAAACGCTGGGCAGTCGCTGGAAGTCCCCAATATACCCTGAACCAGCCCAGTACTGGCACCCATCGTCCATTGAAGAATCTTGGCAGATTTTGCCCTCACTCTACTTCCTGTATCTCTCGTTTTGAACAATCCATGCCGGCGGAACCGAACCGACTGAAGCTGTTGACTAATGATTTTGCTATCTTTGCTATCTTTAAGTGCAGAAATTCAGCCGCTGATAAGACCCGAAAAATCAAAATTGTAAATGGTTGACTGAATTACTGTTCTACACTGACATTCAAGAAACTCTTGTGGAGATATGATAAAAATTCAAAACTTTCACGATTAATGCATACTCCTGGAGGTCGTCCCCTGGTTCAAGCTTTGTACAAATATACGAGCAGTTGAAAGAGATATCTAAAAAGGATTACTAAATAGTAAAATTATTCAAGAATGAGCATTCGAGTTCGATACGAATTGAACATCAATTTTATTGATTTGGAGCGTAATTTCTTCCTATCCATCTTCATGTGTAATCATCTATATATGTATATTAGTTGTTTGGTTTTTGTTCAGGTTATGTTGCATTTAGTTTAATTTTTCCCTTTTTCTGCACGTATTTTCATTCTCAGCTGAGCATTCAATATGCCGGCACTCGTGCACAAAGGATATCTCCTGCAGATGCTGCACTTTTGTATCTTTGCCAGAGCGTTTTGTAGACGCAACTTTGTGACCGGGCTCCCTGCGCAGCATCCCCTCATGGCCCGGAGCCCGGAGCCCGTCAGAGCCAGAGAAATCGAGAGACTCCCAATAATGCAAGCAGAAATTTGCTTATCCAAGTACGTACATATATAGTATATCCGGAAATATGAGATGCATGCACAAAGATATGCCTCTGCCTCTCTGTATGTGTGTGTCTGATTGTGCTTTTCCGTGTCCTTTGCATTGTTCGCGCGATTCCGGCAAGGAGTCAGGCAGGCGGCAGCATCGGCGACGGCATGGCATGGTATGGCATGGCATGGCACGGCACTCAGTGGCTTGTCGCAATGTAAACTGCTTAGCATCGATTGGGTGCACTTATTGACATTTTATGCTTAAGGACATGCTTAATATCCTCAACGTGCGCTTACGCTTACGCTTCTCCTTCTCCTTGCTGCCTTGCCTTCTCAGGAGATGGCTGTACAATGGGCAGCATACAGATACCCATCCAGCCCTTCGGCTGCTTTGTTATTACGCTGCGACTTAAAGTGATTTTTTGTTGTTTAAATTGGCTACTTAGTTTTGCCATCTTAAAGGACAGATGTGCTACTTGAGCTTGATTGAATGCTGCGTCTCCAAATGGGTCACAATCCAGACTTCTTTGACCAATGCACATTCCGTTAAGTAAGCATCAATATTACTATACATTTTGTTCTATTGTGACATATTTTTCGTGGCAGCTTTACCCACCGTGCGGGAAAAAAAGCCAGCTTCTTGGAGCAGAAAAACAGTTGCCATCATCGGATGCTGGGTGAGGAGGCGGAGGCTGATGTCTAGGGCCAGGGGACATCTATGTGTACTCTTAAATGCAAATGGCATGGACGGGGTGGGGTTGGGTGGGGTGGTGGCCACTTTGGCCCCTGGGCTCTTACCACTTCCGGGGCTCAAGGACGGTGGGTCCCAGAGGCGGCGCCGTTACGCTTCCGCTTCCTCCTGCCACACGGTAGTTATGGCGCTCATCACCATCGTGACCGTCAACGCTGTGGAGACCAGCTGGCAGCCACCATGCCATCCAGGCCACCCGGCCAACTACTTGGCCGTAATTTTCTTTTCAATCAGTGGGGCCCGACCCTGCCATTCCCTGGTCGTCTCTGTCCGTTGGTGTCTGCGCTTCCGAGTGTCTGCGTGGATTCCGTTGCTCTGTCGACTGTCCGTCTAATTGTCCATCCCATCGGCCCCCCTCCCATCCACTTGCCTGCACGGCTTCCGGTGTTTGCGTGCCGGATTCTCGTGCGCCTCCCAGGCCGTACGTACTCCTTGTAGTTTTTCCCACATGTTCACGGCTTGAATATTTAATGGGCTTAAGTACTTTTAGCTACGGCCTCTGCACGACATGGCACCTTGCACTGTGGTCCTGCAGGCCGAGGACGCACATAAATTCATTAGATAAGGTTGCTCCTAGCCCTTGGCCATTGTTTGCCACTTGCCCGGGCAGAACCCCCAGCCCGGGCTCCACTTGTTGAGAGTATGGGGCTCCGCTCCATTAACATACCTGCAATGATAAGGAACAGCAGAGAGCAGATGTCAGAAGAGCTGCATGGAGTAAGTGGTCCAAATCGAATAACGCCCGAAGATAACGTCTCATCTCTTATACTACGCTTCAGGGAGCATCATAGCTGTTCTGATTGCTTCAACATTCTGAGATCTTTAACCACCTGAGATATTTACCTGTTGTGTGGACTGGTCTTGAGGCGCCACTTGGGCCGCTGGCATGGCACGGCATGGCAGCGCGAGGACGGAGGACAGAGCAGGTCAAGGATTAACACGCTCTCTCCACCTGTCTCATATAACTCATTTTAATTAGATCAAATATGCAAAGAAAACGGAAAAGTGCCGAGCCAAGCAAAAGGGAAAAGGCTGCAGCGTCTTTGGCCCGGCAAGACCCCAAGGAGCTGGCGGATGGTGAATGGTGGGGGCGGCCGGGTTCATGAGCGGCAACGGGCTCAATGAGATGCAAAGGACGATAAACAAGCCCGCTGGCGTCGAGGATGCTCCGAGAACGCTGGCGAAATAAGGTTACTAGTTCTGCACTCGTGAGGACCAAAGTCGAAGGCGGTGGCGAGGAGGGCAGGGGAGTTGGCGGTGTCGGAAGGATGCTGCCGGAGAGCAAGAAAGAAAGTGCAAAGGCAGCCACCAAGTCATATTTCTCCTGGCCAAAATGAAAACGCCAAACAAATGAAGGAGGCAAGAGCCAAAGCTGGAGCAGAAGGCAGACAGGAAGAATTATGGGAGCTTCTTTTCAAGTTGAATGTTGCGGCTTGGGTGGGTCGGTGGTGCTGTTGGCAGGGGCTGCACGTACTGGCGAGTATTTTGGCAAAATTAAAATTTATGAAGAGATAAAAAAGCGTTAATGGGCACTCGCCGAGGTCACGACTGGCCTGGCCTCGCCCCGCCCGTGCGGGTGTTAGTGTATGTGCTGGCAGTTGGCACCATTTGGCGATTGGCAAATGAAGCGGACTCCACGAGGCAGAGGAGCCACGGGATGGCCATCGTCCACGACATTGTGCTCAGGCTGGCCGTAAACGCTGCATTTTTATTGCAGATTCCTTGCAAAGAGCCCACATTATTGTAGGTGCAGGCTCCGCATTCCAGATGGGCACCACCTCGGGTCGGTGTCAATGTGGCCAGGGGGCAGTCAGTGTCGGCACTAGAATATGCGAACGATGGGGGTTGGGTGGCACTTTGCCAGAAGCCACGTGTTGCCTTTGTGTGGCGCCACTTAGTGTAGAAGTCGTCTCCCCCATGAGGTGTCGTAAGACAATGATTGGACCAGAGTGGAGTCCCTCATCCACAGACATCTAATGACTTTTCTTGCAGCTCTGCATGGTTGCTGGAGCCGTGTAAATGTTGTCATTGCTCTTGAGATTTTCGCTCGTTTCTTGTGATATTCACGGCCTCAGAGCCTCACACTTTAGCGCTCTTGAAACAATGTCAAGTCGACAGCGTTTTGAGAGCCCCTTTGCACAATGCCGGGGCCGGGGCCGGGGCCGAGGCGAAGAGCTGGAGATTCCGACCAGGCTAATGGTATTTGCATGTTGGTGCCCCTGTTTGGGGTACTTGCTGCTCCCGGCCACGTCCTCTGCATCTTTTCCCCAGTCACGCACGTTTGCGGGGGTCGCAGGCAAAGGCTGCCCCTTTGCACGGATGCAAATACGCGTGAGTGGCGCCTCGGTCAACTTTGACTGCGCCAGGCCTTGGACAGGGCTCTCTGAGATGGGTCTTTGGCGTGGCTTCAGCTGTGTGTGTGGGTGGGTGCTGGTTGTCTGCGGGGCCCTAACGACCTTTTAAATGTGCGTCTAATTATGTTTACGTGCGCTGTCCCGGACGACACCCGAGACTCAGGAATGGCCCGGGATGGCTAAATTGCGAAGCGAGTGGGAGCGGGGAGCTCTCCCTGGAATCGTGGGTCGCTCCAGCAAATCCATTTGCTTACAACTTGTTAATAATGCGGGTTTACGGTCACTCTGTGTCGCAACGTGACGAACCCTTGGCCAAAGTATTGTTTTAATTTTTAATTGGATGCGGATTTGGCTGAGGATGTGGGTGAACACCCACCCAGCCTACAGCCTTGCCGCTCTTCCAAGTATTCGGATATTTCGAGACACCAGAAACTTGGGCAAAATTTTTCCTTTGAAGCGGAAACTTTTGCTCTTCATGATTTATTAATTTGTGTTTGTTAATCGCTCTCTGATAGCAGTTTTCTTAGTTAAGTTTTAGTAGCCCCTAAAAAGCTGGAGAATAATGACTTCATTATGGAACGCATGTTACAGAGATATGGGTAGCATAGGAGGAGCGACAGCAGTGGTCCATTGGGGCAAAGTATCGTTATAATCCAATCTAAACTGTTTATAACATTCAGGCATACTCTGAATTAGCCTAAAAGGGAATTTTTAATTAAGTCTAAGAGCAAGTTACTTGTGTTGGGCTTGGAATTAATTTGTGCTTCGCTTAAGAATAATTGGAGTGCAATTGTATATCTGTCGCAGCAGCAAAAGTTTCCAGTTTCAAAGGTCTCTGGCTCTTGTCAGTCAAATATCAGTTTACATTTGTTGTACATCCTGAAATATCATTCCTCCTCTGTCACAGGACACCCTTGACCTTATTAAACTCCAGGCTGACCTTATTAATATTTATTTCTTATGTTTCTTATTCGTATATTGCCACACGTATTGTAAATTAATAATCGGAGTGCCGCAGGAAGCTGTTGGTGGTCCCGGCAGAGAGGAGGAGAGTGAGAACAAAGGGAAAGCCATCCTTGAGTTATTCATAGCGGGGGGCAGGCCAGGATGGAATATTGGTTTTTAATAACCCACATCTGGGTCCCCCCGATAAAATCGAGTCCTTACGCTTAATGCCTGTGTCGAAAGGCGAAAAACTTGCCACGCCCTCCAGCTCGCGCTTTTACGGGCACTTGCCACAACCGGAACGGGGATTCGGAGTGAAATGAAACGAATCCGTTGAATCCGTTGAATCCGTTGCGTTTATTGCACAGCCGGCAACAAAATGTTTTATTCGTCAGACGATAAACCAAACCATAAATGCAAGCCAAGTTTGTTTCCCGGGCAAACCAAAGCAGCAGCAGACACACATACACACATACACACCTCTCTCTCTCCACGGGTAATTAGAGATTCGTCAGGTAATGGGCCGCATTAACTTTATTGGCTTATCTCGCGACGAAAACAGGTGCCGTGCCCACTGCGAGGAATGCAAATGCCCCCCGTTTTCCGTTTACGGAAGTCATTAGCTGTACAAAGCGAAGGCTTGCATTTTACTTCAATGCTAATTCGAGTTTGTCAAACATAAAAGTTGTAAGAGTTTAAGAGCTAATGCATTGGCATCGCCAAGAAGAATTAACCAAAGAGTACAACATCTTGAGAGGTAAAATACTCGCAAGTGGAGAGGCATTCCATTTCCCTAAAATCAGATTAGCCGCTGGGAATGCTTATGAATATTCTGTAGAATTATTGCCTGCCGCTGCATATGGTTTGATAATAATATCATCAAATATCGCAGGAGAGGAAGCCATCGCGCGCTGCTCTAATGAGGGAAACTCATTTGGGTAAAAGCACAAAGCAAAGCAAAGCACATTTTGCCCATTAAGAGGCATAATAATAAATACTTATCACTGGAGGAGTCGGCTAAGAGCGGAGCATATTGTCGCTTGGCAAGGCTCCCATTTGCCACCTCCGTTTGGACGGCACACAGGGGGCACAGATGTGTTCCAGTGTGGCAGCAAATGCCGTAAAACAAATGTAAAGTGAAATTGCTTTCTCTGTTGGCGGCAAACAGCGGCCACGCCCCCGACCTGTTTGCTCTACGCCCACCAAAAAAAATGAATGTGTGTGGCAGTGTGTGTGTGTGTGTGTCGACAGACGGATGCGGAAACGGATGTGAAAAGTGCAGTCATAAATGTGCCGCCGCGCCGCCGTTCTGTAAGACGTTAATAATTGTCGACCGAAGGCGGGCTGGCGGCGTTTGGGGGTGCGGCTGTGGGTGGCGCGAAACCCACACACTGCCAACGTCAAAGAGATGAAATTTTCAAATTCGCACATTTTCCTTTATTTTATGTGCTTTCTCGTTGGGTTTTCGGCTCTGCTCTGCTCTCCGCCTTCGTTTGCGCTCCTGCGGCAAGACCTCCCACGGGCGTCGCTTAGTAATTATGACAAATGCTAAAATATTGCACATATGTGTGGCCACGCTGTGTGTACACACATATACATATGCGGCTGCTCACTGTGTGTCGCTGGGGGATTCCTGATTTCGTACTTTAGCTGCTTCCGAGCACGGATCCGAGCTAAATCCCAAAATAAACATAAAAATCCTTTGCCAAATCCCCATTTACAGCAAACTACTAAGTCAAGGTTCAGGACCACCTCTGGCGGTGTTTTAGGATCTGGGGTCTTGTTCTCCCTTTAACCAAGGATACTTTCTGTTAGCAATAGCTTGACTTAAAATTCGTAATATTTAATTGGAGATTGCTGCCATGCTGCCTCAAAGCCTCTTGTATTTAACAAAATAAAATATATACGGCATCTTTGAGGCCTGCCAATCGCACAAGTCAAGCTGTCATAGCTGCAATGGCTTGTCGATCAGATACTGACGCTGGGATATCAATTGCCAGGGTCCTATCTGATGAAACTATGAATTTTGCATCTCCTGGCTGGCTGGCTGCTGCTGTTGCTGCATCGATACTTCGCTGTGTGGCATAATAAATTCGGATTCCTTGCCGTTGGATGGGCAACTTGTTCACAGTTCAATATTTTCCAATTACATGCACGTATCCCTTGGCACTTGGCTTCCTTTTCCAGCCGAACCCCACCCCACCACCATCCTGCCACGCACATTCGACTTTTCCCAGCTTTTCCCAGTGTTGTTTGAGTGGGTTTTTTTTTTGGGTGCGCTGCCTCGTTCGGCATTGAAATACAAACTTTAAATTGAATTTTTGCGGTTTGTCATTGTTCACATCCGGCATCTATGGATGTACGCCCACCCACCTTCCCACCGCCATCTCTTCGATTGTGCCCCCCGCATCAGTCCTATTCTCATTTTGTGTTTGTGAAAATGCGTTTCTAATTCAATTTGCTGTCAACGAGATGGAAAAAAATTGCCAGCTGCAGTTTCAGCGAACGAAAAGCGCGTGGGCGTGGGAGTGGGCGTGCCCTGTCCGCTGTCTAACTTTTTGCGGTTTGTGGAAATTATTTTGCTGTAAGTGATATCTTTTAATTTGCGAAAATTTCACCACGAACCACGACTGTGCTGCTGTCACATGCCAGTCCCCCGTAAACAGTGGCACAAGGGGTGCCGGGGTTTTATTGCCGTAGCCTGGACATTGGAATATGTTTGTGTAAAGCGCTTTGAAACGGATACCCCCCATGAATCCGTGAATCATATAATGAATGGTTCTTTCGTAATGCGATTGTCGTAATGGCAGTGCCGGAATGCAAATGATACAATGGAATTCAAATTCAATTTGTATTTCGGGTTATCCAATTAACTCTGCGATTTTCCGATAATGAGTGTCTATCCGGGAATTCCCCACCCCCTGCTGCTGTAGCCCTACGTGCCCTATGCCCCCGCCAAATGAGTGCGAAAACATGTGGCAGCGCGGAAGTGGAGGCGTAGTGGGAGCTATTATGAGTTATTCTAGCTCCTAATTAAGTGTAGAATTTTCTCCATGTTGT
Source organism: Drosophila tristis (assembly GCA_018150885.1). Classification (NCBI taxonomy): domain Eukaryota; kingdom Metazoa; phylum Arthropoda; class Insecta; order Diptera; family Drosophilidae; genus Drosophila; species Drosophila tristis. Next base: position 3,553,032 of record JAECWT010000264.1, read on the forward strand.
AGCCCCATCACAGCAGTCAAATTCGAGCGGATTAACAGGAGTATTTCGGAGGGAGTTCCATTACCCCTAGAGTGCTCGGATCTCGAGTCAAACTTTAAATTGAATAATCGAGCAGAAGCTGAAGTTGCCTTTGTCAGTTGGCAAGTATTTACCAAGTGCTTTGCACACATTATGCTTCGTTTTTATCTGCCATCGTTGGCCCGGCTCGGCGCTGCTGCGTATGCGTAATTTTGCAAGCGACTCGAGTGTTTAAAGAGCAATTTGCATGCGCCCCGAGCCAGGAATTTATGAAATGAGGTTCGCCCAATCACGACTCAGCAGCGGAAGCTGCTCTCAGAAGTACATATTAAATGGAAACGATCAAGATATATACACATAGTATGCGGTTATGCACATGGAGTGGTCGTCCAAAGTGAAAATTAAAGTTTCCTGCAGAACGGAAGCATCATAAAAAAAAAACAAAAATGCTCCACCAAAAGATGTCCTATTCCCCTGTATCTTAAAGTCTTCCCCACTCCACTCCACCCATCAATATATGCAAATGCAAATGAAATTCCCGGAGTTAAGGCGACGACCGCAAAGGGAAGACTTTCAAACTTTTTCCAACAATGGTGCGGGCCAGGACGTGTCCGCAATTGTGAATTTGAATTTCAATTATATTCGGTTCGTCAATAGCCAGTTGAACGCCAAAGAAGGTCGATGCGAAGCGCGCGCAGGGTCATAGTTCTGGGCCAGAGCGCGTTGGCTCCGACAGAGCAATTAAAGAGCATAATTAAGTGTATTCCATCTCGCCGGCACAGCGAGAGGCTCATCCTGCGGTGAAGTTGCCGCCAATTGAAATGCAAAATAGCCGCTGAGTGCGACTGGAGGCTCTGGAACTCTCGTCACTGATTGCGAGTTGGGGCGAGGGGTTCGCCAGCGGACAGCACGGCGAAGACTGCAAAGCGACTTGGCGCTGGATTTGCGAGCCCAAAGTAGTCAGCGTTAATTTTGCGAGGCTTGTAGCAAAGTGAATTAAATGAGAGCCGGGACACGAGGGTCTGTGACTGATCCTGGGAATGGGTCTGCAGCCAGTGCCTTGGAGCAGAGCTGCTGGCTTGTGGAATTTGGTAATTAAAAGGACAGGGATTACATTAGCACGTACTCGTGTCCCTCGGACATGGGGAAACAGGACACTGGACACTGGACACCGGACTTCGGACACCGGACAGCAACTAGTGGTCAGTGGTTAATTAAAGCGAGGTGCGGGGAAGGCGGTGCTGACGCAGGGCTTGCCAAACAATGGGATGTGCCTTGTGTGCCTTGTGTGCCTGTCTCCGTGCGTGCCACATGTTGGCCGCAGGGCCAAAGTTGTTTTCTATATGAAATATGCGCATTGACAGCCAGTTTGCCGCAGGACACGGCACACATGTCCACCGCACACACAGAGTCCAGTCCGAGGGTAGGCAGAGCCTTTTCCCGGAAACCTGACCCGACCCTGGAAACCTCAACCCAAACCCGTGAATCTGAGAGCATTTACACCTTGCAGCGAGAAGGTTTTTCCATACAATGACAACAAAGGAGAGCCAATCCATGTTTTGCAGTTTTTTGTTTTATATTTTGGGTACTTGGTAGGGAATTGTTTATGCTTCAGATGTATGCCGCCATGTTGCTTACTGGGAAATGGAATAGAGAATGCCATGCAAGCATTCTGCTGTTGGAAAGCTACAAGCTACAATGGCAGATCCTCTGCGATACATCATTCCTCGAACAGCCCACGCGAACTGACTGATGCTGCTGCTGTTGCCTTTGGGCCCAATGTGTGTTCTTTGGCTCTTCGCTGCAATTGTGCGTGTGCAACGGTGCGGTAGGGGCTCGTGCAACATGTTTGCCCTGCGCTGCGCCACGACTCCCACTCCCACCCCTGGGAGGTTGTAGGGAAGTGCTGCAGTTGAGCATGCCAGTTTACCTTTCAGCAGGAGTAATCATTGGAAAGCTGGCATCGGACATGACATGTGATCTGCTCCTGAAAGAGCTGCCTGCCTGCTGCCTGCCTGCCTGCTGCCTCGAGATAAAAACGTTGGGGAAATTAAAAATGGTTCAGCCTTGGCACGCAGCAATGGGAATGGGCCCTTTGACTATCAGAGTATCCATCGACAGTCTTGGAAAGTTAACACATTCACAGTCAAAGTTCTCTTGGGCAGACATATGTATAAGTTTGGTTCTTTCAAAAATATAAGCAAATTCTTATTTAATTCTGAATGTCAGGGATTCGCTTATTGTTTTACACATTTACGGGCAACACACACATAAAGAAGGTTAGGTTTAATAAAATTGTAATTTATTTTTGCGAAATAAATTTGTAAAAATTCCGATTGTACAAACACAAACTAATAGTGGTATTTATTTGAAACGGTATTTAGCATCACGATACGTACAAATTGATTAGCTCGATGCAAATCCAACAAAACCTGTCAACACCTGTCATGACTTCCCACAGTTTTGCACATACAGATCAATAATTCATATCCTCCACAAATTGCCATTCAAATTTCAATTCAATATTCAATTTCATATGGTATTCTCGAATCATATTGTATTCTGTATGGGCAAAGCTGGAACATCAATTCTGAAAGGTGTTGCTAATCGCCAAAACTCATTTGCAGGCGTCAAGGCTCCAAGCTTATCGTAGAAACTCGCAATCCAAACGTTGAATAGCCTCAGTTCCTGAACTGATATTATTACATTGAAATGGCTGAAAAAAGCGCATATACCGGAAGTGATGTGCTCGAAGTTCTACGCTCTCTCAGCAAGCCCGTAAATCTATTATCTCTCATTTGCCATACTATTCTTACCGACGGCCAGTATTGGAGCGGTCGAGCGAATATTAAGCGAATAATATTTGTCAGCAGACGTCAAGTTGGGGCTATTAAGAAGTGCAGCGGTTATTATTATGGCGTAACTCATGGCAACGACATGGAATGGGCTGCTGTGGATCTCGACTCAGATGAGTCAGAGGCGACTGAGTCGGATTATGATATGAGCGATTGTAGCAGCTATGAGGACGAAGACTATGATTTGAAATCAAAGGGTAAGTTTGAGGCATCACATCCCGCAGGTGGCTGTTCCCAAATCATGCCGACTAACTAACTAATTTATTTCGCATATCTACCATGTACTCGGAATGAGGCGCTCTTGCCTTCGAATTTGCTGCGGTGAGAGGGGTAATTAATTTGTGAAACACTTTTGGCCTCGGGCCTGCCGCCGCGACCTCACTGTTGACTTTGAGCCAATGACAGACAGCAAACACAAACAAAATCTGCGTCTCCCCGGAGACCCATTGGATGGGGAATAAATGTTTCCAAGATGCCATCAAATGTGGAGATGAAAACCACAGCACAGCAAATGTGTAGACCGCCAATATATGGGAGTGGCTCTACACTCTTTCCACTCCATGTCTAACATATTCATGCATACATAACAAAGAGCGGAGGGAAAACAAAGAGACATAGTCAAATATTTTGACAAGGCCGCAATTAAATGTAGAAAATGGAGCATGATTACGCATGGGGCGTGCTTCAGAAAGGGGAATGGGACAATGAGCATTAGGTACATGCAAATGTATACATGTGTGTAGTTTTCTCAGTGGATGTACTATTCGCCCATACTTATGTGTGTATCACATTTAAATGGGTTCCATCCTTTGAAGAATTTTCCACAAATAATTGCAAGTTTTATTATAATGTTTAAATATCTAAAGAAAACTTTCGCCCAATCGGAATTAGTGGTCAATGGATTTTCGCTATATTTAAATGCATTTTCTTGTGAATTTTTGTACTCATTATTTTTATCAGAGCCCAGAAATAAGTATAAATTTTTCTTTAATATTAGCCTTTAATTAACAAAAATAAATATGTATATATGTATTCTAGGCTGCCTGATTTGGAAAGCTCGAGTATTAAAGACACAGCAACGACTTGGACAGCTGACAGAGAATCCGCACTGTGAATCCCCTTTGGTGGCACGTCCCGCCCGTGCCTAGGATGGGAGCACGGGCCTGAATGGCTCTTGACGATAAGTACAGGGGCCGCCTGGCGTGCGTGTGCTCGTGTGCTCGTGTGGTCCCGGGGCTTTGTAAGTTTAAGTGGTAGATATTATTCAAAAGGAATTAAGACTGAAATGAAAAGCTTGTTGACGCTGACGAGAACGAGCACGAGCACGAGGACGCCAAGGAGAGCCACCCACCCAGCCCACCCTTTCCGCGACTGCCTTCAGCAAATATGAATTCGCTATGTGTGTGTGCGGGTGCGTGGTTATCTGTGTTTGCCTCTCGGTTGTGAGGCTGTGTGTGCTTCGTGGCTTTGGGATGCAGACGTCGAAGGAAATGAGCAACAGCTGGGTGGGGGAAGGGGAGCGGCGGAGACGATCAGCCCTGCCATAAAACCAGCAAACTACAAAGATGTGCGGTGCCGCTTGTGGTGCGCTTATATAACGAAGCCAAGTGTCAACACGATAACTTCATTACAGGCGGAGGACGCAGGACGAATGGGGATGCACAACAGGCCAAAGCCAATTTAAGGACAAACAACACTAACTTGGCCTATTGCACTGGAGCCAGAGGACTTTGAGGGCACGAAGGGATCGAGGGAAGGTCGGAGTGTGTGCGGTGCTGTGCTCCGCCTGTAGCTCCACAACTCTGGCCACATATTCGCCTCGCTGCGTGCTAAATGAGTTTAGATGGCAGCACATAAATTACCATAGCCTGGCAGAGCGACAAACGCAGGCACAGCACAGCACAGCACGGACGTCGACATGGTCATGGACATGGGACAGTGACTGGACAGACAGAGCGATGCAATCAAAAAGGGACAAGACACAAAGGCCTGCACAGATGTGCCTGGACAATGGGCCGAAACTGCCACTGGAACTTTATATTGCAAGAATCTGCCCACTGTGTGGCCAAGATGGTCTGCCTGTCTGCCACAAATGCACTCTCCGCCTCGCCGCCTCGCCACCCCCCACAGCACACATGAGAGCTCTGCTCAATTGCCACAATCTGGTAAGCACCACAATGCAAATACACCCGCAAGGTGACTCTGATTTACGTAGCTGGGGGGATGCAATCTGGCCAGGAGTCAGGCCTCATACGTCAGTCAAACCCACCTGCGGCGAGGCCAATTCATCAGGAACCAAGATAAACGGCCCACACCAAATTACTAAAAACAGTCGGTGGGGGTGGGGCAGCCCTTGCCACTTGCCCTTGCCACTTGCCTCGTTTTTCCACAACTACGAATCATTTGAAATTCCATTTGCAATCTGTTTTTATGGCACCCGATTCACATTAAAGTTTTACTATTTTTAATTATTTAGCTTTTATATGAGTGTGCGAGTATTCCGCTCTGCAAATTCCTGGGGGGCACATAAACCTCGCACTCGTATGGGGCAGCTTCGGCATTTAATTCATCCGTTTAGGTGGGAGTTTGGCGTGCAGCTGTCTGGCAAACTCATTTACAGGCCGCTCTTTAAAGGCGAACGATCAGCAGTGCGTATGCGCAATGTTCGGCTGTCAATTACAGACGGGCTGTCAAATGTACGGAACAGTCGCAGGAGCAGTCACAAAAATCAATTCCCCCACCCCAACCGCCATGTCACTTTCAATGGCACTCAATCAATCATAATTAACTTTCGAGCACTTTCACTTGAATCGCTTTTTAAATTGCCTTCCTTCCACAGCCCCAGAATCCAAGCTGAACAAAAGTCAGAGACACTCCGGGCCTCGCCGCCTCCAACTCGGACTTTCGCCGTGAGGCCAAAGGGTTGCCATATCATGCGCATGGCAATAAATCTCCGTGTAATAAGATTAAATTAGAACAAATGAGTTCATTTGTTCGGACGCGAATGCCTTTCAAGCCGAGGCCAAATGGACAGGGGCACGAATTTTAAGGGACTTTAAGGGGTTGGCTGGTAAGCCCAAAAGCCTAAAACGGTCATAGGTCACAGGCCCTGGCCCTGGGTCTCAAAAGTCCATTCCGCGGATCAACAGAAAAAACAGAAAAGGAAAACAGAAAACTTCCAGAGCCATTCGGAGTACGCATTTGATTGCTGTTTGACAAATCTGACGCTCGAATTACTTCAATTGATCATAAAATCAAATAAGTGTCAAGCCATAAACTCCCAGTGGTTCAAGTGACTCGCGAGAACTTTTAATGCCAATTCGATTCTCCGAAATCAGAAAATGTTTAGCAAGAACAAATATGTTACGAGTATTTATCGAGCACTGTTAGGAACAGGACTTTTTATAAACTTTAAGCCCATCCCAGAGCAAGGATAAAATCTCACTTTAAATCATTCGAAAACTGTTGCTCCAATGCTCTGCTCTGCTCCTCGCTCGGCTCTAGGACATGTACTATAAGTCCATGAACATGTCAGCTGCAATGTCGATAAAGTCACATAAAAATCACTTTCGGATTCATAAATTGCCAGAGAAAATCGACCCCTTGCCATGGCCATGCGATGGGTGGGGAATCGGGAAGTGGGAAGTGGGTGACTGGTGTGTGGCTGACTGGTGTGTGGCTGCCCGGTTATGAATAATATGCGACCGAGAATTATTGACAGCGGGAAAATTCATTGGCGTCGCCTAATTTCATTAATTTGATGCGCATTCAACAACATCGGCAGATTTCACAGATTGTGTCCCAGTGTGTCCCTGCCCATCAATCCACCCCATCGACCGCAGTGAGATTTATGCCTGCCTCTGGGGCTGGGCTTCGGTGGCATTCAGAGCCATTTGACCGGAAGTGGCAAGTCAGCAAAATTGGCCCACTTACCTTTCGGCCCAGGACCCAGTACCCAGTACCCAGCATCCAGGACGTGGGAGCTGTATTCTTTGCTATCGGTGTGGCAGGGGATCCTAGACCCATACATAATATATCTGTATGTGTTTGCATGCATGTGTGCGTGATGCCTAATCATCCATGGCTGTGAATGGCAAATGTCATTCGAGTTATCGCTGTCCTACGCAAGGCGTAGGTGGTTCCCAAATGGGTTGAGGGGGGCTCTGCCCCTGCCCGACTCTGGTCTCTGTCTCTGACGGGCCGCATACATTAGGAAATCGATTCTGTTTCGCAATAAAAACTGAACATTATGCATGCCTCTGAATCAGCCTCCGTCCCGTTTATTTGCACGCCCCTTCCTTGGGCCTTGGGCACGTTTATGATTTTGATTAATGTTCGCTGGAAGTCGGCCAAATGTTCCTGTCCATCAGCATAATCATAATGTCGTAGCTAATGTTTTTTTACATTTAATGTGCTGTGTTCAATTTTTTGTTGCAACCTTTTCCGTTTACTCATGCACCAGTCATGCCTCACATCATGGAGGGCCACTTGGCATCAAGTATTTCCAAATGGAGGTGACAGTTGGAGATGAGATGGAGTTGGAGTTGAAGTGCCCTCATTCATCTTTAAGACAACGAAAGTTAATGAAGTGAGGTAGCTGCCAAATGTTCCTGGAAATGTATTAAAGAAACCTAAAAATATTTCGGCTACCATTGAAATATTGATTTAATGTGCGTGGAAAAGTTGAAATTAACAAGTCTCTTGGACTCCTCGAACCCAAAAGAGAATTGGAATTCGATTGAATTTTCCCTTGGCGTGTGGAAGCTGCGATGGGTGTGTGGTTAGGTACTGCAGGAGTCCTCGAAGCAAAGCTGCCAGATCATAAAGCTGGCTGCGATGAGGTCGCTGGCCCGTGATTACTCCGATGGTGCCTGCAGATTGGGGGCTGGATGTCGATGGCTATGGAAATGTTTGCCTTCATTTTCGCTCTTTTTCGTTTTTTGCTTTTGTGTCGAGTATTTCTCTTTGGCCATGTTTGACACTTGTCCGACGTTGGGTAACTTTTTGGGACCACCGCTTCGGCATTTCATCCCGTGCAGCCACTCCTCCCCACGCACGTCCTCGTGGACAAACACGGCCATTGTTGTGGCATGGTCTCGCTTGTCCTTGCAGCAAATTGCTGCGATGTTGTCTTTTCATATTCCTCGCACTTTCGGCATCGTTTCATTTTTCTTCTTTCGCCTCATTTCGCTGTTTTTCCCCCGTTTCCCATTTCTCATTTCCCATTTATCTTTGAAGGCGTGTCAGAGTCCGGAAATGTGGACTTTAATAGGCGGAGGCGGCACCAGCAGCAGCAGGGGTCGAGTGCAGCCTTAACACCCGAAAATAAAACTGCATTCAACAGTCGATTGGCCAGGCAACCATTAAAGAGGAGTCCGCCCCCAAATCATTGACGTACGAGCAGTGCGGGCAGCAGCAGATGCTCCTCTGGACTCCATCGGGGCTGCCTGCTCAGTGGCACGATTAATCAAACAAATCAATAATTCATCAAATCAACGTCAGGAAGGACAATCAAAGCGAGCCCGGGCTGGCCTGTGCTGGGCTGTGCTGGGCGTGCCGTTCCCTCCGTCTGGACATGAAAAATCGAATCACTTGCATTTTCACATCAATTTGCTCACTTTGTTTCAGCTGCCCTTCCAGCCCGGACTCCGGAGCTGCGGCCCGAAAGCATTGGGAATATCTCAAGAGTTCTAATTGCGAGGAGGACTGGGGTCCTGCACATTCAGCAGATGCAATCCCTCTCCGAAGCACAATGATTGATGAGGTGGGGCCCCGGACCCTGTCCACTGGTGGGGCGTTGGCGTGGGTCGTGAGCGTGAGCGTGCCACTGGGAGTCTATGCAGCATTTACATTTGTGTAAACTGTTATTGCGGGTTGGCTGACTCCTCGCCTTTATGTTGGCAGCAGGTTAACATGGATTTCCAATTTTATTGACTGCAGCAGCGCACCGCACCGCAACGACAATGAAGTCACGTGGCCACCAATTGAATTTCAAATCATATTTTCAATAAGTTTGCGAGTTCTGCGATTCGCTGGCGGCAAACGTTGAGTGTAAAAAGTAAAAGTCCAGGTACGAGTACGAGTACGAGTACTCGTACAACAAGTTTGCAGGGAAAACCCGTGACAGGACAACATGCCCTGCCCCCAACCGCCGTCTGTCCTGCACAGTGGTATGCAGTTCCATTTCGTGGAGAGTCAAATACAAAATATAATTCCGATCTGGATTCCTCTATCGTGATTTCCTCACTCTCAAAGGGAAATGGATCCTTTGAGTTCTGTCACTCGACTGACGGCACAGCCATCAATTGGAATGCAACAGCTGATTCGTTGTCAATCAAGGCAGTGGGACCACTGTTCCCGCTGCGTTCACCAAGCGGAATGGGAAAAATGACTTGCTGCAATGTCTGCCACGAGGCAAAGTTGTTCATTGCATTGTTGTAGCTGTTGATGTTGCAACATGCTACGGAAAAAGGGAACGGCTGCGGGGGGTAGCGCAAGGTGTGGACGGACATGGGCGTGGTGATATGGCGGGGGTGGTGGGGTATGTGTGCGACTGTGTGCGTCGCACATCGTTAAAAAGGAAAATCAATTCCACGGCAACCTGCGCCTTTCGCGTTGTTTGCAGCATCCCTCCGGCCACACACACGCCCCTTTTCCGCAAAGGACTGTCGCTGCAAGTGCTGCTGCTGCCGGCTGATGATGGTGATGTTCCCGACAAGACGGGGGTTTGGGGAGGGGGCAAGTGCTGCCCTCCCGCTCCCCTTGCCGACAGCTGCCCCGCCTTGCTGACTTGCAAAATATTTGCAAATTTATGCAACACTCACCTGCGCTGAAGCTGAAGCTGTAAGCTGAATTACGGTAAATACACCTGTACACACACACACACCCACAGAGCCACCCCACCCACAAAACACACACACACACATACACACAGGCACACACGTGAGTGCAGTAAACATTATTACGGTAGAAAAAGAGAATAAGGACACACGGTCCGCCGCAGGGCCAGGATCAATCCGGCTACGAACGTTCTGTGGAGGATGCAGTTCCTCCACCCTCCACCCCTCAACTGCTGTGCTCTGCTACCACCCTAGCAGCCCCCGCGAAGCTGTCGTAAGCCAGCGAATGCCTTTAAAGCAACTGTTAAAACTATTATGCAAAACTATGCCAAAGGTGTTTCTCAGCCAGGTGGAATATTCGGTTTGCCACACACTCACTGCGCGCCTAGCCCTCTTTTGAGGGAGCTTTCTGGCCACACCTCACCCTGTTTTAACTTACTATGGCTACGCCTCATAAATATGCGAATGAGTGAAAGCAGCGAGAGAGAATCGAAGAGAAAGAGAGAGAGAGAGAGTGAAACAGATAAGGGGTACACTTTAAATTTCATTATCTTCACTGAGCAACGATGGCGGGGTAGCAGGACCTTCCCATGGGAAAACTCAATTCATAGCGGTCAAGTGGACAAAGCACAGTGAAAGGAGTCCACTACACTCGATCAAATGTAGAGTAGTCCTATGCGAAATACTCGACATACATACAAAATGGAATTCAATAACATGTTGCTCCCGATTGCTATCAAAATATCACTTATGTTTCGTATCCCCGCACTTCAGGCCATGGAGCGAGTCAGAGATTCCACTCAGTGATTGGGCAGCCAGTCCTCGTACTTATCCCCCTTTGTTGTACGGCGCAGTGTCTGTCTTTTGCTCTGAAAGTCATTCCTATTATCCTGCGGACCAGACCGCCTCGTTGTTAATAGTAGGAGCTCTGAAATCGAACCCTGCATCATGGCTGCAAAACGGCCGCATCAATGGCCACTCGAGAACTTGAGCGGCAATTTATGGGGCAGGCGACTTGAATGGGTTAAAAGGCCCACGGACACCGTTCCCGAACCGCCCCTGAGTTGGAATCGGAGTCGGGCAGCAGCGGCAGCAGCAGCAGTGGCCCAGAGGCGCGCGCAGTCGTGTGGCTTGAGATTTCCCAGCATTGATTTTCAATTTGTATTGCGGCACGTGAAGTTCTTCCGCTTCATTTACTATGCGGAACGGAGGGAGCGGTGGGAGATGGAGATCAGGCGATGGCGCTTCCTTGCTTAAGTGAGTAAACATCGAGTCGGTCCCCCCTGACTCCGAGCCCTTCGAGCGCCAAATGACCGCCCATCATCGTCTATGCGGAGCATGGAGAAACCAACCCAACCCCAACCAAGCCTTGTCCTCGGCTTGGGCTACGGCTTCAGCACAAATTGAATTAATTTGGCCACATCCATTGAGAAGCCTGCCCCACGGCTGTTTGTCTGCAAAAGCTGAAACGGAAACGTGTATGCAAAGATCAACAGTCGAGCAGAGGACAGGAACCGTGACTGTGCGCCCCCAAGTATGCAATGGATTTTTACTTTTTACTTCTTTATGCAATGCAAACAAAAACACTCCCCCTACCCTCCCCGTACTCGACACAAGGCCCCCACGGCACACCGCACACACGAACGGCTTTCGGAGCAGGCTTTCGAAACTGCATTCGAGCGAAAGTGTAAGCAAAATGGTGAAAAATTCTGGTGCTGCCACACGTACTCGTATTTGGAGCCGTTGCCTAATGAAGTGGAAGGCACTTGGAGTCCTGTGCTACAGAAAAATCCTAAGCTGCCATATACACGCAGAAGAAACATTTTTTAGGGTATTCAAACCATAAATAGCCAAGGGGCAGCCTATTCAATTACTGGATGGTTTAACCAGAATTTAAATTGATGGAAAAATCCTATACCAATCTCCGTAGAAAACACTGAACATATTCCGCTGTAAAAAGAGTTTCTTGGAAATTGAAGTATTCATCGACACTCATCGATTTCTGTAATTTAAATATAAATCAATTCAGCAGAAATGCACTCAGCACACTCTCAATCTCTTATGGATTGAATTGTTTGATCGGAAAATACCCACATATAATTATATATACCCTTTTAAAGGTTATTAAACCTTTGGCTTGTCGTACCGGAGTGCACGACTGATTAATCCCGTATTAAAATGTATCATTAAATAGTTTCAACATCAACATCGTCAGTTCACTGTAAATACTATGGATAAAAGCCTTTGGCGACCAATATATACATACATGAATATATATAAATGAGCTCCAGGCGAATTGCTTTCCTTCCTGTCTCATTTGTCGAAAAGAGCATTATCAATCGGCCTTGCGTGCATCAGTCTGACGGCAAGGGACTCGCTGCAGTGGCGCCTGCAGCCGACTATTGTGTGTCACATTCATTCCCTATTTTAATTGGAATCCGCATTTAATTTTCCTGCTTCTTGTTGTAGCGCTGACGTTTCAGATGCATTGGCTATTGGCCATTGGTTATTGTTATATGAAATATGGAATTTTCGCATTTAATATCTCGCTGATAAATGGATTTCATTTCATTTCGTCGCATGTCCCCACACACAAAATAATTATGCAGCGAGCGATTTTAAATTGAGTCTCTTGTTTTTACTGCAATTTTTTGTTTCAGTTTTGCGTTTAATGGCTGTGGCTTAACCACAGTTAAGCAGACAGTAGCCCATGCCCATGCCCATGCCCGTACACATGCCCGTGCCGATTGTTTATGACTGCATTTAATTTTTAATTGAATTATACGCCATATTGGGCTTTGGTTTAATGCATCGATGATCTGCAATTTGTATTTGTATTGCGCGCATTGTATTTGTACATATACATATGTATGAAAGGGCACATAATGATGATGACATTTTATTTTAGAAACTACGGATTAAGTTAATTGAAATCCTTCGCCTGGATATCCTTTCATAAATGAACGTGTGTCCCCTCCTCAATGTCCACGAGAATTAATTTGAAAATTCTCACAGCATTGGACAACATTCCTTGCCGTTTGCTCATGCTTTTCCCACCAACTAAATATGAGCAGCAGACAGGAGAAATTCCTGTCACAAAATTCCGGGCCAAGCTCAAAATTGCACAAACGAAATACTTTCGATTAATAATAGATAGAAGGAAGAGATGGACGGTCCGGGGGGCACAGTCCATGGGCTCTTGCCCATGCCCGCCCGACTGGCGAATCAATTGACAATGAACTTTCTGCTTGAGCGACAGTTGCGAAATATTCTCGATGCCAGTGAAATTTATAAATAGAATTTTCCATTTTCCACTGTTCACGCTGGGATGGGTTTGTGTCCCCAGATCTGGGGCCAAAGGAAAGCAACGGGCCACAATGCCAGCAACTTTGTTGCGATAGTTTTCCGTTTTTCGTTTTTCCATCCTGTCATTGTGGGTCAAGAGCAGGGGGTATGGCATCACAGCCCCTTCCCCTTCCCGTTCCCCATCCTCATCGCCTTCCCTGGCTCAATTACGAGACCAAGCACAAATCATTAAACAAAATAATAATTTCCCCAGCAAAAGGGGCGGGCGGATGGAGAGTGGACGGGACTGAAAAATTGCTCTCCCATTGGGGCAGGGCGGCAGGGCCTTGACGGGGCGACACCCCACCACACACACCTAAATCGGAGGGGCAGGCCTGGGTCTGGCACGGTCCTGATTTCGGGCGAGTGTCAAGTGCAGGGCATCAAATTGTACGAGTCCAGAGCCAGAGCTGAGGGATGCTTACAGTTGCTGCTGTCCAGCTTTGGGTCCGGCCGGTGAGGCACGAGGAGTGTCCATAATTTACCCCACTTCTGCACGCACTTGAGCAAGCTGTGCCTGCAGCAAGATGTGGCAACTGGGCATTTGGAGATTGTCAAATGTGGCAGGCAGCACACCAGCAGCAGGCAGCAGCAGCAGCAGCAGCAGCAGTCGCTCTGTGAAAAATGCGAAAAACTTTCTCAATAATTTGCATACTTTTCGCCGCTGCGAGGAAAACTTTTACGAGAGCCGTGCACGCACGGGTCCTGGGTCCTGGTTCCTGGCAACGCGGAAATTAGAGCTCGCGCGGGAGATGGGTATAAATTTTCACACTTTTCGCGCGAGCAAACAAAATTAACGTGCAGCAAGCAAACTTAAAGGCACGCCCCTTTGCCCCTTGGCCACTTGCCTTCACCTATATATATCTGTTTGGCTTGCCCCAGAAACCGCAGTCCCGACAAAAAGTTGCACAAATGCAAAAAACCTTCTGCAAAAATGTCACAAAAAGTATTCGGGCCTGGAGCTGGCGCAGGTTCAAAGGGACTAAAAGTAGTTTCCTGCCCCGGATCCGGTTGCCCTTGCCACATCGGTCTCCTTCACGCTGTGAAAAGCGACAGCATTTTTACGGCAAAGCGCGCACTTTTCCCCGGAGCCGCTGCTCCATCCCACTGCTCCTCCTGCTGCTGCTGCTCCGTTCACTTGGTGGCTAAAACGACACGACACGACACTCCAGTGGCAGCACTACTTTGGCCACATTACGGCGGCAACCAACCAAGACTCATCCGCGGCCAGCCACCCCGTGTAAAGTAGTGGGTGGCCAGCTTGTTGCTTCTTCCCCGTGGCCAAACTGCAATTAGCAATACTCCCGCCTGACCGAGCCAGAAGCTATCACGGGCTTTCTCGAAAGTTTCCCATTTAAAAGTATTGTCAAATAATTAACAACGTTGCATTAAGTGCTTTCTGGCTTCTCAGACATTCATTGAAGCGCACTGCCAGGAGTGGAAATGTGAAATGGGAAAACAAATTATTGGAAAAGTTGCCAGAAACTGCTCCTCTAATTGATTTCGAGGTATCAGGCAACACTTTTTAGATTCAGAAATTCAATTGACTATTTTTAAAGACCCCCGAAAAATGTCCAATTAATTAGGGGGCTGCTGCGGTTCTATCTTGGTAGCGATAATGTTGGTCGAGGTCGCACACTTCTAATGTGAGAATTTCGCCCCCGGCTGTCTGGGAAATTATACAAAAATGTGGCATGCATACCCGAACATTTGCTGCTGCTGTTGCTCCGGGTGAGATGGGTAAATAAAACGAAAAACAAATGAATATAAATGGGAAACAAACCAGGTCCTGGATACCAAACTGAATGCAGTACGAACGACGAAACGAATTTGCAACAGAATTTAGTTGCTTGCTACTGCCTCTGGTAGCAGCTATCATTGGCTGCTGTTTTTCCTGCTCAGAGAAAGGACCATTAATGGAAATCTGCTGTGTACGGGCTTAGGGGTGCATGGGTGCAAGGGTGTATGAGAGTTGTAATAAAGCAGCTGCAGCTGGTCATAGCGGGGCAATGGGAAGTAGCACTAGCTGGAGTCTGAGCGAACTTCAACTCCAACTCGAAGTCCGTGTGCCACAAAGTGCTCGCATTACTCATGCGCCCCGTTGGCCAGCACGTAGGATCGGAAAGTTCAGAGAGCCAAAGCAAACTGCAAAGCTCAAGAAAAACACTGCTTGGCCATAATAAAATGATAAATGAGAACGTGTACTTTAAGCTAAACGCATTTTAATTTGAAAAACGGCAGCAGCCACTCCCAGGACAGGACAGGACAAAGCAGCCCAGTGCAGGAGTCGAGGCCAGAACATGAGACTTGGACGAGGGCCAGGGAGCGAGCACAATGTGGATAGAATAGTCTGGGAGCGTTTGCTCATTTCTCGTGTTTGCTCTTAATTATGCATTCCCAGACAGGGCGTTGAGAGATTTTTTTCTGCCAGCAGTCCAGGATTCGTATGGTAGGAAAATGGTAGGTAGCTTGTGGAAGCAGTTTTCCCGGGGGACTTGTTTATGCAAAACTCATTTGACTAGAAGGAACAAGGATCGAGGCAAACGCAATGCATTTCCAATAGTGTCAACTGGAAGTGTGGGTGCAATCATCGGGACTCTAGCCCGCCCCGCCCTGACCCGACCCACTCCTCTAGCTCCTTCCGGCAGGTGGCAAATGTTGTCCGACACAACAGGGAGGCGGCCGGCCTATTCAAATTTACTTTTGAGCGCCCTTTCCTTTCAATGGACGGCGAGCAGGGGTTTGACTTGTTTGATTTCTCAGTTTCTGAGTTTCCTAGCTGCTGCAACAAGGGTCTTGCTCCCAGCCGCCTTCTCCCAGACGAAGCAGCAGAAATTTATAAACTTATTTTTCACCTTTCGGAGTGTTTCAAAATACAACTTCATAGGAGTGGCCTGCCCTCTCAAACTTCCCGTGGTTGCGAATAACGTGTTGAACATTTCTGTGTGGGTCGTAGAAACCCTAATCATATTCAATTTAAATAGAGCTGCAGTACAAAAAAACAGTTTGGAGTTTGAAGCTTGTTAAGGGCTTCCATAACATATTACTTTGAGAGTTTTGTTTTCAATTTTTAAGTAGAACGCGACTTAGACAAATTTCACATTGATGATGATAAGGGTAGAGCAAGAACAAAACCTTTGCCAAAGTCCAGGCTCAATGATTATAATCATTAACCCTGCATGGGTATGTTATACTATTGATAGGTATTTGCCGCAGTTTAGTCTCCATTCGAATCTCATAGCAATCAGAAATGCAACCCACGTAGGAAATACAAATAATGATCGTTAGTTTGTGTATGTTGCATCACTCAGTTTGCCGCATCTTGCGTCACCATTCACTCTGGCTCTATTTTCAGTCTTTGCATACTTTTAAGCATCAGTCTTTTCAAATAGAAAATATTTATAAATTGTATTTCGATGGCATGCTTTCGGGCTTGTTTGGAAGAAATTGATTTTCCATTTGTGTCTGCTGGGAAAAATTCACAAAATTCCCTAAATTCGGTTTTTGGATTTGAGCATCAATTTACGGGAAAGCGTACATATGTACATATGTGTAAGTACCATCAAACACAAACACTCACACAAATGTACACTGGGTATTAAATATTGCGTACATATCTGCCCCACCCAACGTAATCGACTGGCTGCATATTGAAATCCCCCGGACAGGACGTACCTGAAAGTAAATAAAATGGAAATGGTGGAGAATTGTTTTTTTGTGTAGAGCAGAGTGTATAATTTATTAATAAATCAAATTCATGCAAGCAAAAGTTTTGGAAAGCATTGTCAGACCCAACCCCAACCCCAATCCCAGCCCATTTTCATTTCCATTCCCTGTCCCAGGTTCAGCTTCTGTTCCTGCTCAGGGAAAACCAATACCGAAACTAAGCCAAACAAACAGTAACAAACGGATGAAAATACTGCAGTTTCGAATAGTCGGAATAGTTTGTTGGAAAAGTGGTCAAACCGTAGAGAAATATGCACAAATTTGAAGCATTTTTCAGAGTGGGAGTGCCTTTGACTCGGTTAGGCCCTGAGCGATACTAATGGAAATTATGATGTGGATGCGGATGCGGATATGAATGAGGAGGCCCGAACGAGTAACTGATTGAGTAAAAGGCAACATATAAATGATGAATCCCGCAACAGGCCCCAGGCCACGGAACAGACATTCCCTTCACATTCCCTTCCCTTCTTGGGTACTAAGACCAGAAGCTCGATGCTACTTCAGATGCCATGCGGAACACATTCTGTTCTGGTATTTTATACCCCTCCGGGGGCAGGACAGTATAGGGACAGAGCAGGGCAGGACAAGGGCTTAAGCTGAAACATTTTGTTTTGCAATGAAGTGCAGAAACAACTTCGAGAGCTTCAGTAAACTTTACTCCTTACTGCACGTGGAGACGGAGACCCTTTGCTGCTTGCTGCTTGCCGCACCCGCAACAATGGCGGAAAAGTGGAATGTAAGGAAAGGGAAAAGGAAAAGCAAAGGCTAAGAGAGATGTGATGTGTACGAGAGAGAGAGAGCCACAGCGGATCCACAACAGTGGCTGGTTTCTGTCGAAGGTCCGATTGTCTGTCTATGTCCCTGCGGCAGAAACTCGAAATTGGATAATAAAATATCCAAAGAGAGATTAGATTTCCTCCGTTTCGGTTTGTTGTCTCTCGGGAGGGGCTAGAAATGCTTTGATTTCTGAGTAACTATTGCTAGTCAATTCTCGAACTTACACTATACAAATATAATTTTAGTAATTGCAGAAAACACATTTTATTATTTTCAGGTATAATTGAAGCTGAATTTAAGACTGCACCTCTCTGAAACACTCGACCTGAAACTAAATCCCCAACAGAAGCCAGCAAAAAGAAAAGTTTATTGTACAAGGAGATATCGCCAAAGTTTTGAGCAGAGCTTCAAGTTTGTTTCTCACCACTGAATAATTGTTGGTGCTTATTTAAAGACTACATTTATAAATGTCGCGCAACTACACATCTTCTTCATACAAAAGAAAAAACATTAAAGTGCACACAAACCTGACGGCTGATAATGGAAATATTCAGCATTGAATTTGAGGTAAAAATAAAAAAAATCATATTATTTATATACCAATAATCGTATTATACAGGGCTCTAAAATTACTTCCAATTATATGTATGCATATGTATTTTATGCAGTAGTTGTTTGCAGGTTAAATATATCCTGGCCTTCCACAGATCCACATGCATTAATGGCTGCCTGGAATAAACAGATTCAAATCCCAAAAAAAAATAATTTAGCCCAGTAAACCTCTTTGGGCCTCTGCAGCCGACATTTGTTGCCCCTCTGGAAGGTTGAGTCGGGCGAACTATTTTTTATGAATGTGCCAAAGGGACGTCGTGCACCATGTGGCCATGGGCTGATGGGGCAGGCGGGGAGAATATCATAAAAATAAATGAAAAGGTCACTTTGTATTGGTTGTGGGACAATTTAACACAGGCAAATGTGTATGCAACTGTAATCTTTCTGTGGGTGGCAGCGGCAACAAAATGAAATGGCAACAATTGTGTACACACACGGACGAACCGCCTACCCCCACGCCCCGCACCACACAGGCCACAATAAATAGTTTTGGGCCTGTCCTTGGGAGGATGGGAATGGGGTTGTAGCCTCTTGTTGCTCGCCTAGGCCGAGCAGTACGGGTGATTGTGCGGTCCTGTTCTGTTGCTGTCCTTTCATTTGCTGTCCCCACACGCACACGCAGCCGCACATACATGAGCCGTAACAAGCGCCATTATTATTGGGGCCACCCATCCCCTCACCTCCCCGCCCCACCCATTCCATCCCATTCATCCCACCCACATGTGGCCAAATGAACATGTTAAGTTTTCAACAGCCATAAATTATTTCTTTACCAGTCCGGGCACTGGCACTCGGCTTTTTCTCTATGCTAAATGCCCCTAAATGAATATAATTTATTGTGGTCATTACGGGGGGTTCTTCTGCTCCTGCTCCTGCTCCGGTTCTAGGATCCTCCTTCACTGACACTCGTACAGTTGTGGTCAAAATAATAGTTGGCCATTTTAAAAAGGTATTTCAAACTTGTTTCAAAACATTTATACATAAATGTATCCCACAAAGATGCCAACTAGTTGGAAAATATTCTCTCATTATGCAACAACAAAAATCACAAAATACTCAAATGAGTAAAACATTTATTCAACGGAGAAATCTTGCAAAATGTGTGCCCTAATCCTGTAATTCGGCTTGAAATTATTGAAAATAACTAATTCCAAACCTATATTGTTCTGCCCCCAGCTGTATACATATGCAGAAACCATCACCCAAGGACTGGGCGTGGTTCCTCCAGAGGGTAATTATTTACTTGCAGCCATCTGCAGCCGTCAGCGACAGAATCCATTGTCTGACAGAGCCTCATCTTGGGCACGGAACTAGTAAGTACCGACCTGTAGATCTTTTAAAAAATCCCAAACTAGAACTGGCTTTAAATTAAGAAATTATCCAATTTGCAGAAGAATACTGGCTCAGGCTGACTCATTCGCTCGACAATATGACGAAACCTGGCCAAGAACGACTGTGGAGTACATGTTCCGTGGCCTGTCTGGCGTGGTATTTAATTGATATTACATGCAACATATTTTTAATTTAACAAAGAAAGAGAAGAAATGGGTTAAATGTTCGAAATTTGTGCGTGTGTTTGTTTGTTTGTGGAGTATTAATAGGTGCGTGGAGCTGGCGGGATCGAGGCCAGCGTGTCGTCGAGTGTATTGTCGATGACCTCGCGGTACTTGATGGTGGCGCACCCCTCGTCGCCCTGGGCAAAGGTTAGGGTGTGCTTGCGCCAGTGGTCCTCAAGTTTCTTCTTCTTCTGCCCCTCCAAGGGCTTGGCGTAGTCGAACTCGTCCAAGCGCACCTTGAAATCCTCGCGGGCGTGGGAGCCACGCGACTCCTTGCGGTTCTCCATGGCGGTTATGATGTGCACCGCATTGGCCAGCATATTTTGCAGTTCGAGTGTCTCGACCAGGTCCGTGTTCCACACCATGCTGCGGTCCACCACCTTCACCTCCTTGAATCGCTGGCACAGATCGGCCACCTTCTGCAGCCCCTCCTTGAGCAGCTTCCCCTCGCGGAAGACGGCCGCGTGTCCGGTCATCGTGCGCTGCAGCTCCAGACGGAGTGTGGCCGTGGTAGTCTTGCCGTCGGCACAGCGAAGCTTCTTGAAGTTGTCCAGCGTCTCCTCGGTGGCCTTGTCGTCTACGTCCGGCGGCGTCTCGCCCGGACAGCTGTTGGCAGCGATGGCCAGGGCGCACGAGCGCCCGAATACGATCAGATCGAGCAGCGAGTTGGCGCCCAGGCGGTTGGCGCCGTGGACCGAGGCGCACGAAGTCTCGCCACAGGCGTAGAGACCCTCAACGGGCTGCTCCTTGCACTCCTCGTCGATAGTCACCACGCGGCCCATAAAGTCCGTGGGAATGCCGCCCATGTTGTAGTGTACTGTGGGCAGCACCGGCACCGGCTCCTTGGTCACATCCACTTTGGCGAATATCTTGGCCGTGACCACAATGCCCGGCAGGCGCTCGCGTATGATCTTGGGATCGATGTGGTGCAGCTGCAGATGAACGTGGTCCTTCAGCGGGCCGCAGCCATTGCCGGCCAGCACCTCCATGGTCATGGCGCGTGCCACCACATCGCGGGAGGCGAGATCCTTTGCGCTGGGGGCATAGCGTTCCATGAAGCGCTCCCCCTTGGAGTTCAAGAAGAAGCCTCCCTCGCCACGCACCCCCTCAGTGATCAGGCAGCCGGCGCCGTACATGCCCGTGGGATGGAACTGCACGAATTCCATGTCCTGCAGCGGCAGCTTCTGGCGCGATATCCAGGCGTTGCCATCGCCGGTGCAGGTGTGTCCCGCTGTTGTCGAGAAGTAGACACGGCCACAGCCGCCGGCCGCCACCACCGTGTTGTTGGCAATGAAGCGGTGCATGGTGCCGTCGTCCAGTTTCCAGGCCAGGCAGCCCACACAGCGTCCCTGGACCATGATGAGGTCCATCACGAAGTAGTCGATGAAGTAGTGGCACAGGTCGGCGAACTTGACCGTCTGCCCGTACAGCGTGTGGATGAGGGCGTGTCCGGTGCGATCGGCCACAGCGCAGGCGCGACGTGCAACACCGCCCTTGCCATAGCCAAGTGTCTGGCCCCCGAAGGGCCGCTGGTATATCTTCCCGTCCTGCTTGCGGGAGAAGGGCATCCCGAACTGGTCCAGCTCGTAGACGGCATTCTCCGCCTCGCGGCACATGTAGTGGATGGCGTTCTGGTCGCCCAGCCAGTCGCTGCCCTTGACCGTGTCGTAGAAGTGGAACTTCCAGTCGTCCTTGTCCATGTTGCTCAGGGCCGCATTCACTCCGCCCTGGGCGGCCACTGTGTGGGAGCGTGTGGGGAACAGCTTCGAGATCAGTGCCGTCTTGAAGCCCTTCTCGGCCAGCCCGAAGCCAGCTCGCATGCCTGCCCCGCCAGCTCCAATCACGATGGCATCATACTTGTGATCGGTTATGGCGTAGTCCTCCTGGCAGCCGCGCATCGCTGCAGTTACATGAAGGCGACGCTCGCTCCTGAGCCAGAGTCTGGCAGTGGAGCGCTTCAACAGCGCATCGGAAAGGCGAAGCATTGTTTCGATTGACGTTCGATACGAGTTTGACTGGAAAAGTAGGAGTCCTCTACAACAAGCTAGCTTGTCCAAAATATACTATACCCTGTGGTACCTTTGGATATGTTGTCTCCACAAATCGAGCAATTATGCAAAGTACACTTTTCCACATTTTAATACTCGTGTGTTTTCAGGGTTGACTTTGTTTTGCCAGCTGCTGTTTGCCAAGTAACACCGTTCCCCAGGCCCCCAGGCCAGCGTTCGATGAGCTTTAAGCTAGCCATTTCCATGGAAATCCTGCAGCAAGAAGATGAGCAGCACACCGCAGCCCACATTCGATGGCAGTGTCTATGGCCGGCCGTAAATATAGCGATGGCGATGGGCCAGAGCAAACAAGAGCGGTTCAGGCCTGGCCTGGCAAACACACTTAAGCGAGCTCTGGGCCAGGCCATATGCAAATGGGTCTGGGGTCTGGGTCTGGGTCTCGTTTCGAGGCGGGGCAAACATAGCGGCGGCCACGGCGACGGCGGCGGACAGGCCCCGGCCGAGACCAGGGCTGCGCGAGGGCCCATCGTGATGGATGGGAGGGCGAGCGGAGAGGAGAGAAGAGAAGAGCCTAAAACGAAAGACTTCAAACACGAACTCTATCTCTCTGTGTGGATTGTACTCGCATCGCCTTGGACACAGAACTTGGATTTTCCGACGGCTAATGGCCCTGTTCCGCGGCAAAGGATATATTTGCGTGTCCTGTGCAAACCGGTAGACCATTCGGGCTCTGCTCTCGCGTGTTTGCGTTTATGTGTTTACAACGGCCTAATTGAGGCGGGGAAATTCGCTTAGGCGGCCATAAAATCGGATTGTTTGCAAACACGCGCAGAAAGGACGTAAAGATGGGCCGTAAAGGTCGGCACAAAACGCCGCTACAATGCCCGTGCGGTGAGTATTTAGGGCAAGGTCGCGCTCCCGGAAAGGGTTGAGTTGAGTTGCGTTGCGTTTCCGCGTAATACCGATCCTCCGGACGGGGCTCTTAATGAAAGTGCCGCGCCGCGACGCACCCGCGATCGCTTTAATGAATGGCGGGCCGAAAAAGGTAGCCGTCACGGGTGCGACAACTACATGAGTGTATTCAATTCGATTCACTTGCGTATCTGCCAGATACACTTCCCATCCCATTCCATCCCCCCATTTTCATGTATTTTTATTGAACTTCGGAGTCTGTTGATTTTTCCCATTTACTCGCGGGCTGTTGTAGACCCAAAATCGATAGCCATAGACATATGTACAAATGTATGTCTGCTGTTTGTCTTTCAGCGCCACAGAATGCTCAACTTTGTACCATTCCCATACCAGACCACACCATCTTAATCTTAACTCTTAAATGGAATACAATCTGGTCACAAAAGGTGACTGTGACTGGGAGAGGCGCGTGATGCTGTGAAACCACGAAAAAGCTATTAATAATCATAGTCGAAGAAATGAAAATACCTATGAATATTTATTAATGTTATTCCCCATCGAATGGAATCGAAACGAATCAAATTTTAGTCGCTCTCTTTCCTTCGATCGGTCAGCGGAGACATCAGAATATTGTCTGTAATATCGGGTTCAATTAGCACTCGAATTAAGCGAAAAACGAGCAAACGAATGAAACGTATTTTCAAAGATCTGTTTTGACTGATTGCGCCAAGGCAGTCATGGGAAATAGTGAACCGATTCTGATTGTCTTGGGAAAATCACGTGGGGGGAGGAAGTAAATTCAGAGCAGCATTTTCCGAAGCTTAAATATAAAAATCTCAAACGAGAATCGAAAAAAAAAAAAAAGAATTAAGACTAATATTCCAAACCAGTTTCTGGTCTCGGATCAATGACGGTTCTACGTAATCATATCAACGCAATCCCTAGAGCCAAAGAAAACCAATCAAATTTAAATGTTTTTTAATTGTTCACTTGATAAAGATATGACTAGTGCGGCAGCCCCTAAAAATGGAGTGATATTTGGCAGAGTACAGTCTTTATTTGATACCCCACTTTATACTAAATATATGTAGTTGCTTGAGTGTCTGCCTCGTACCCCGTTCCGAATCCGATGCAAAAAGCTCGTTCAACCGAGACTGGTCACGCACAGCCCCACAGCCGCCAACTCCGCCCCATGCCCAGGCCGGCTCCCCCTGGCCTTCTCTTCTCATACATATTTTGGCCACATACACAAACTGACGTACGCGGTCAAGTGTTTACAACTCGAAATTCAACGAAATAACTCCACTCTGCTCGCCGAACGACCGCTAAACCCGTTTCGGACGGAACGGACCTCGCGCCGCGACTCAGGTCCACAGCAAACAGACACCCATGGAAAAAATACAAAGTTTTAATTGGTTGCGCAAACAAAACACACACAAAACGAGCGTCTAAACAAATCAAAGCCAGTCGGCGGACAGAAACTCCAGTTAGCCCCGTCAGAGGGCACTTGCGCGAGTATCGTATCCACTCCAGCCACGAAGATCTACTCTCTGCTCTCTCTCTCTCTCGTTCTCTGTTTGAAACACGTTTCACTTAATTATTGGCGCATGCAATGCAGATCCAGGCAGCTCCTTTGGGGTGGGTATCCAAGCTGGGACTCCGCCGGTGCACAGGGCCAGCGACTCGCCCCGAATGATATGGCCAAAACCTGATGGCTAGAAGCCTACCTGTTGCCAGGGTCCCCAGCGATGGCCGCAGATCCGAGCGAGATGCCAGAGACCGCGCTGTGCGCTTACCTGTTGTTAGAGGTGTGGCCTAGCGGACGGGATCCGAACGAGGTGCGGCCAAAGCGCTGGCCAGAGCGGGACGGCTCTATGGTCGAAGAGAGAGTAGACAGAATCACGGCCGAACATGGCCCAGAGCAATAGAGGAAGCGGCCAGGCAGCAGGCGGCAGCAGGCCAGGCCAGCGAGCGAGCGAGGCTTGTGATGGTGGAACAAATTAGCACCGATCGTCGATCATTAGCTCGGGAACGGTGGCAACGCAAACACACGCTCGGCGGCGAAAAACTCGGCGACTCGAAACGCAAAGCAAAAATAATAAATCAAGAAACGCGGTTTACACGGCTGTCGCGGCTGCCTGTCCTCCTCTGAGCCGATCCAAGCGATACTGAGAAATATCTGACCAGATCTATTGCGCGTGAATATAACCAATTCAAGCCCCTAGGACTTGGTGATTGTGACTTGGAAGTGTCTTTGTGCGCGATCTGACAGTTTGCCAAACTTCAACGAGAGCTCCTCCACGGGATTACAGCAGATTCGCCTGACAAAGGCGGGGGCACTCTTCTACGAGTACATATGTAAGTGGATCCCAAAGTCTTCAGCAATAGGAAAGCATATATGTACGTTCTTTGGGTGACGTAGATCGCTTTTAAAAGTAAAGACCAGGTATACATTTTTAAAGCTGAAAAATGAGCTCAAATCAGTGTAAAATAATTTTTGATTCAGGATGAAGCTAAATGTTTAAAAGCTTTAACATTTTTAGCATTGCAAAAATTAACTTATGTACATATGTAAGTCTCGTATCTTTGGAACATTACTTATTTCCATGTGGACAACAAATTTCTATATATACATACATATATGTATGTACCCTTGTTTCGATATTACAAATTACAAAGTACATATTTATTGAAATCAGCTAAAGTAAATGTTTTCATTCTTCCATTATTGATATATTCTATAGGAAATATAATTTATGATAAAAGCTCTTACACAAAGTCCCTCTTTCATATTCAACTATCTAAAAAAATGCCAGCAGAATGGCCCATTATCGGCTAGCGGTATTTTTTTTAAATTTAATAAGCCGAGAAATTATATTTGAAAAAATGAGGGAACCGCAGAATCGGGCAAAACATTAATTAATTGAATAACAAAGTCCCCTGCAAAAGTTTTCTTAGTGCAGCAATATACCATTATTGCACATTACAAAATATTAGTTTTCTAAACATTTATACAGCCAAAGTGGGAAAGAAATTAATTTCTCTGTACTACCAATCTGTTGACCTGAAATTTGTAAATTTCAATGAAAACCAGAGTTAAGATCGGAGATGGCAGGAAGTGCGTGTTTATTTCTCATTGTGACATGCACCCATAAATGTACTCGATTAGCGAATTTGCAAGTCTATTGAAACGAACGTGTGAAAATCAAATGCCAAATCTAAACAAAGCCCCAAAAGCTCCGAAGTTATCACAAATCACACAGTTTTTGACACTTGGCCGACGAAGAAGTGCCCATAAGCCGCGGGCCAGCGTCAAAAACGATCTCTTAACGATCCTAATAATATCTCTAATGACATAAAACAGCAGCACAGCCGATATTCACACGCAAATTAGTAGGGGCATAAGAATTCGCAGGCCAGACAGAGACTGAGCCGCCGGCACACTCGTCGATGGTCGAATACGACGGCGCGCTTTAGATCAAGCAGTCAATTACGACGCATGTGAAAATTATCCTATTAAATGCAAATCGAAAAAAGATTCCCATAAGCCGACCTAAGGAGGCAAGCCCCTCTGCGCCCCCGCGCCACGGCAAGAGGCCCCAGCCCCGTTTAGTACTTGACAAATGCTCACTAATTAATTACAGTTTGTACAAAATTTTAGTACGCCTCTCATAAAGTGCGTCCGTCCAACCGTCCGTCCGTCCGTTCGTCCGTTCGTCTGTCGGCGCCATCACACTTTCCGGCTCTGGCTGTGTGCAGAAATCAAAAGTGCGACACACTCCCCCAGCCAGTTGTGGGCCTAAAGTGACACCTCGAGCTCCTTTGGTCCAGAAACAGGAGCAGAACAGAAGAAGGACAGGAGCAAGACGTCGCTGGGGCAGGGGCAAGAGCACCTCTAGGGTCCAAGTCTAAATTTGGTTTATTTTCATGTCAAGTGGTGTGTGAAATTTAGCAAATTTGACTTAATCGCCCCCCGATAAGCTACCAGCGGCCGATGACACTTGTCGCCACCCGCCTCGATCCTTAGCAGGTGTGAATCGCAGCCAAACCGTAATCCTTGTGCAAATTGGGAAGCGGGGTGAATGAAGCAATGTTCAGGCAAAGGAATGACATTGATCAAAACGGAAGGGGAGGATTGTATCTGTGCCTCGGTATACTCCGCCGCGAATTCTGCGAACCCCAGGGGTTGAGTCCATTCGGCAGCAGGTCTGTTACAATCTTGAATCTCTTTTGATTGCTTTGAATATTGTGTTGCATGGGATAACGATTTTAAGCCTTAAGCAAACGGCAGGCACTTGATTTAATGGCCCCGCCTTTGAATGCAGAGAGAAAAGAGTTATTTAACATACACTCAGCTCCGAGAAAAATGGCATAGTAAACAGTTAGAAAATAATTACACACAGTAGATCAAATTTACTG
Organism: Drosophila tristis; assembly: GCA_018150885.1. NCBI lineage: Eukaryota > Metazoa > Arthropoda > Insecta > Diptera > Drosophilidae > Drosophila > Drosophila tristis. The sequence continues at coordinate 3,580,100 of JAECWT010000264.1, forward strand.
GCAAACATTTTTAAATCTCTGCGTAAATATTAAATTTTTTTTTTTGTTTTCTCTTATTTTTTCTGTAGTCCTAAAATTTTCGATTGCCAGATAATTCCTAGTTGATTTAATAGAATCGAAACTTTAGATATGGTATTTTCCCTCAGTGTAGCAGTCATAAGATTCGTGCCTCTAGGCACTGTATCTCCAGTACGGTGCGCCATTGCCATATTACAAAAGGTTCGGTTCGATTTCTTCTAGCGGCGCATATTTCATACGCAAGACCAAAGGAAATAAAAGAAAAAAAATAAGAGAAAAAGAGAAAAAAAAACTTTCAAAGAGTCTGAGTAAATATCAAAGTCACGAAATCATTCAAAATCAACAAAAGCCAGCAACAACAAAGCGGATGGGGAAAGAGTCCAATACAAACCTCAACCTCAACTCAACTCAACCCGTCATGGCAGCCATCAAAAGTCGAAGTATAGAAGTATATAGCCGCGCCACACAGGCATAGACAAACACACAGCCACACGTACACGAGGAGACAACACACAAAAACAGCTTTTCATTAAGCTTGGCGATGCGATGGAATGGAGCTGCCGCTGGAAATGGTGGAATGGTGCGGATCGATGTGGAACACAAATACTCGTATGTACGGGGAACGTAGAGCTGTATAGTACACGACCCAGTGGCACCCGGACAAGGCAGAGCAGGGAACCACCAGCTACGACAACGCTGCAATACTGCTGCCATGAAGAGTTCATTTTTATGAGGCATTCCATTTGGCACATGAGAAAACAGCCAACAAATTGGGTGAAAATTATCCCAATGCCTCCCTGCAGCGGGCAAAATAGATAACACAAATTGCCAATAATTTGGTTGTGCAATAAAATGAGTTTAATTGAATAAAGTCCGGAGAAAGAGCATTCAAATAAACCAAAATGGCAACCGCAGCAAAGGAATTAAAACAAAGTAAATCAATAAGTCAAATGAAACACAATATTATTTTATTTAATCTCTTCAACTTCAAGAAAGGAGCAACTGAATGAGAGGCTTCAGCTTAAAGAGGCTTAAGAGACAACCTTTTGATTGATTTGCCTTTTTAGCAGGGCTTTGGCTGATTGATTGTACAATTGATTTTGTGTGCATCCCACCTTCGCGCCCCGAGGGCAACCTGTTCGGGTGACACCTTCAAATTAAATGTCTGACAAAGTAGCAGCAGCAGCAGCAGCAGTTGGTGTTCCCTTGTTCCACATATTTACGTACACGCATGCATGATTGAAGATGGGCAAAACACTTTTCAATAAATCAAATTTGGATCCCAGGCAAGAACAATAGCCATCCCGTGTGTGGCTGGGGAGAGGGCGGGCCATAAAGAAATCCTAGAAATGGGGCCGCCGTCGGCATTCAGCATCCAATCTTCGGCTCGGTTTGGTCCAATAAAAACACAAACACAAAACAATTAATACATTTTGTTAATTTATGATTACAAAACATTTCGAGAAACACTTTCGGCCAGAATTTAGACATCACTGGCGTCGTCCGACCAGATTCGAAAGGAGGAATCTTCCTCAGAGAGCAAAAACTATGACCCTGGCCCCTACCCCCGACCCAAGACCACGACACCGAGCCCGGCGCAAACAGAGGTGTTTGTTGCCGCGGCCATAAATAAAAAGGGTGCCCGTTGTTTATGGCCAGCCAGCATCAGTCGGAGTCTGAGTCTGAGTTTGAGTCCCAGTCCCAGTCGTACTGTGCACCGTCTGAGTCTCAATCCCAATCCCAGTCCCACTCTCAGTTCCACTCTCAGTCCCAGTGCCAGGCATGGCTAAAGTGTGCAATATAATTAAAAGCCGACAACAGAGGGCTGGAGGAGCATTCGTCTAATGCTCCTGGGATAGTGCTGTAAAGGCATAAAGCCGACACTTCGCCGGCCAGGCGGGTGAAATGGCTTTGATGTAATGCCCAGTGCACACTCTCCATGAGGTGATTGTGCGTACATACTAGCACTGGGTGCCAGTCATCCAGAATAACTAATACAAATGGGAGAGCATATATAGGATAATGTAAACCTATTTAATATTCAACCAAAAATCCGCAGAGAATTGCTTATTCTGTGTGCATTCTGTGGCCAGTTTTATTTGGCGTTTAGCTAACACATGTGCTCTCTCTTTGAAATTCTTTTCTGTAGCCACAGCTGACATGACCACATCGCACATCTTATCCGCCGTGGATCCAACGACCGGACTCAGTGGCAATGTGGCTGCAGGCGGCGGGGCTGGATCGCCACAGCATGTGACCCACAATCACAATGGACATGGTCAGGGGCACGGACACGGACACGGACAGGGACACGGCCAGGTACACGGAGGAGGCATCGTGGCGGTTGCCTCGGGGCCCAGCGGCAGTGGCAGAGCAGCTCCGGGCAGTCCCAGCGAGCTGGACCGCAATCTGCGCGTCTCACTGGACGATCGCGAGCTCTGGCTGCGCTTCCAGAACCTCACCAACGAGATGATCGTCACCAAGAACGGCAGGTAAGTGAGTCACCGGATCCGCTCCTGCCATTTCCCCTGCCCTCCTCCAGTTGCCCACAGCAAATGTGTTAACTGGTTTTCCAATGCAAATTGGCAATGGGTTTTGGAGCTTTTGTTTTTGTATTTTTGTGTGTTTTTTGTTTGTTTTCGTTTTCCTGCTGCAATGGTTTTCCATTTGGCGCTGTTTGCGACGGGTCTTAATGAAGCGTTAACGTTTCGCTGCTGCCTGGGGACACACACTCGTGCACGTACATATGTATATGTATGTACTCGCACGGGTACATACTTTTCTCTGCTTAAAAATATTTACCAATTTACGAACGTAGTACAGTCGCTGTGGCTCTGAGGCTGTGCGCTTAGAACGGGAGGCGGGAGGCATGACAGGCCTGGCCTGGCCTGGTCAGGTGCTAATTAGCACGGCCCGGCAACAGCCGCCATCTTGTACTAATTGTTGTGGAACAGAGCGCGCATGGACGCCGCGCATGGCCGTTTCAATATTTGCCCGAGACGCAGTCGCACTCGGATCGGATCTCGTACTCCGCAAACACGCACTAGCGACTGGGGGGAGAATGGGTGAATGGGTGGTGGAGGGGCAAACTCTTTGGGGAGACTGTTTAAAGTTTAAACGTTTCGAGTTTGCGGCTGTTATATAACTGTTAGAAATACTAATTGCTGCTTCATCTGCTTACCAATGCAGACGCATGTTCCCGGTGGTGAAGATCAGCGCCTCCGGCCTGGACCCAGCGGCCATGTACACGGTTCTGCTGGAGTTTGTGCAGGTGGACTCGCATCGCTGGAAGTACGTCAACGGCGAATGGGTATGTGTTGATCCAAAGGCAGGCAGCCCAAAGGGAACATTCCATAATTATCATCACATTTTATTTGACAGGTGCCCGGCGGCAAGGCGGAGGTGCCTCCCTCCAATCCGATCTATGTGCATCCCGAGTCGCCCAATTTCGGGGCCCACTGGATGAAGGAGCCCATTTCCTTTGCCAAGGTCAAGCTGACAAACAAGACCAACGGCAACGGGCAGGTGAGTTCTCTGCAACTCCCCATGATAACCCGTGCTTATACATATATCATATATACCTCCAGATAATGCTTAACTCCCTGCACAAGTACGAGCCGAGGGTGCATCTGGTGCGGGTGGGCTCCGAGCAACGGCACGTGGTGACGTATCCCTTCCCGGAGACGCAGTTCATCGCCGTGACGGCATACCAGAACGAGGAGGTCACCTCGCTCAAGATCAAGTACAATCCCTTCGCCAAGGCCTTCCTCGACGCCAAAGAACGGCCGGACACGCTGTATCCGCACGACACCCACTACGGCTGGCTGATCCCTCCGCCCACACACTATGCCGCCGCCGCTGCTGCCGCTGCAGTGGCTGCCCCCCCACCATTGTCCCTTGGCCAGACCCACAGCCTGGTGGGTCCGGCCACCACAGTGTCGTCGGCTGGCACTGCGGGATCCAACTGCGATCGCTACGGACGCTCGCTATCCAGGCCTGGCGTGGCCCCCACCACGCGCACTACGCCCTACAGCAGGCCACGGGTCGTCTCCGGATCGGGCTCTGGATCGAATGGCAGCGCCGGCAATGCCTCCTCCTCATCGCCGCAGCCACCGTCAGCCCCGCAAACACCCACCAGTATGCAGTCGTCGGTGACGGGATCGGTGAGCACCAGTGTGAGCAGCAGCAGCAGCGGAGCGGGCGGCGGAGCAGGAGTTGGATGCTACGGCAGCGCCTACTCGCAGTCGGGCTTCATGCCAGTCCCAGTGGAGACCAGTCCCACGGCCTCGGTGTTCTCGTATCCCGGCAGCTGGCAGAGCAATGGCAACTACTGGAATGCCACCAGTGTGCCCGGCCCCATGCCCATGAACGTGTGCAGCAGCAGTCGCAGCAACATCTGTGAGTGTAGTCCCATGTCCCATGTCCCTGTCCATGCCCCTGTCCAGCAGAATTAACATTACACCATACACCTTACACCTGTTCTCCCCTTTCTCTGTACAGCAACACACAACTCGCCATCGCCCACGAACGGATCGCCGAGCTACACGACACCATCGCCCAGCTACACCATCCACCATCTGACGCCGCATGGCCACCAGTACAACATGGGACAGACGGACCTATACGGCACCGGAGTGGGGGGCACTGGCGTGGGCTCCTCCCAGACGGCGTACGGAGGCACGCACCAGGTGTACCATCCCACGCCCACCTCGCCCACCCACCAGTTGTATACGAACGTGCTGAATGCACCGCCGGCACTTAGCTACCCTACGGGCGGGTGGCACAACGGCTCCGGGGCGGAGTACGGACTGTACCAGAATGCAGCAGCGGCCGCCTACTACCAGCCGGAGTACATACCGCTGGAGATCGGGTAGGTGTGGGGGCTTTGACCACTGGGAACTTTATCCACTTATCGCTAAAGTAGCTATCAATGATTCCCCCCTCGAATCGCGTTCTGCTTACAGCTACGCCTCACACCCCCTGGAGCCCGTGGACGTTTCGAAGGCGCTGGACGATCCGCAGTCCGAGCTGTACAAGCCGAGCGAGGAGCACAGCTCGGTGATCACCCTGGAGTGCGCCGGCTCCAGCCTGAAGGCCAACGTGCAGCACAACGACATCAAGCTGGAGTCATCCTCCGCCTTGGATCATCATTCGGCGGACAGGGGTGCAGCCGTGGCCAGTGCCAGTGCCATTCCAACGGCTGTGCCCACTTCAGTGGTCACTGCGGTCAGCGCCGATACATGGACGCCCCTGACTCCGCCCCAGAGCACGCTGCAGTGATTGGGAGTCGCAGACGAGATGCAGACGCACAGTCCCAGCCTTTAGACGCATGACCCCCTCCCAATGGATATTCAATCGTATTAGATTTAAAAGTTATACTCTAGCAGTCCCCAATGCACATCCCCAGCCCACTCTTACTGTAGTCTTACTAACGCTGTAAACATTTTCCTATACAGTCTAATCAAAGTACTATCTTAAATAATGTTAGAAAAACGAACAGAGGATCTCTCTTTGTGCTTGAACCTAGGGGATATTAGTGCAGAAACTTCGGGCAAGCAAGCGTCGGGCAGTCCCGCATCTCAATTGACAGCTTTTAAACTAAAAGTCGGACAATGAAGAGTGTAAGAATGGCCCAAGCTATCCTGTGAAAAGCAATGGAGGGGGATACCTGCTGGCTCATTGTTCGACTCAGAGGGGTATTCAATTACTTGAAAAACTTCTCGCCAACCTGTATGCCACCCCCGCACAACAATGGGGCACTTGACGCAGTTGCAACCTGCAGCAGCACGGCGCAGCACCAAGTTCATCCCAAGGCACAATCTATTCCTCTGCCCTGGAATGCCCCACAAAGTGCCATGATGGTAATCAGTTTAGCTTCAACTTATGTGAAAGCATTAGGCAGTGTGGGAGCCGGACACCACGCCATTCGGATGAAGGAGCGCAATTAAAATTACATGCCGGAATCATTTGCCTGAGAATGCGCCCGTGAAGAGTGGCAGCTGCAGCTGCAAGACATTACGAAGGAGAGGAGGAAACTGCGACTCATCCGCAAAGGTGAACACAGTTCCAGTATACCGCAATTATCGTATATTATTCGCAGTTCAGGTCGATTCCCATCAGTAGTCAGTCGGATGGGAGTTTCTTTGGAGGTTATTAAATCCATGTTCTGGGCTTGGCCTCCACTTACCTGATAGTCCATCGAGTTGCCGTAGCCCATGTGATTGCAGGAGCACGAACAGTGCTTGATGTGCTGCTCCAGCTCGTCGTCCATTATGGTGTTACCCCCCGCCAGACCCACACCGAGGCCCAGAGACACATCGAGCTGGTGCTGGTGCTGATGCTGGTGATGGTGGTGTATATGTTCCCACTCGCGCTGCTTGTAACGAGCCTCCATTGTCTGCTGGTCCACAATCTCGAGCGGATTTGTGGTCAGGCCGTTAGTCTGTTGCTGTGGCTGCGATTGGGTTTGGGTTTGGGGTTCCCCCGGCCAGTCCAGGGAGGCGGACTTGAATATCCTTCGACCGCCTGCCAGTGTGGATTGCAATGCCCGGCCCGGGCTGTTGCGGGGACTGTTGCTGTTGCTCTCTTCCACTGTTAGGCTGCCACCGCGTAAGAGCGCGCCACGCTCGAAGCTTTTGGTCTTGTGGAAAGCTTCGTAAGCAACAGTTTCCTCTACAACGTCGCCGATGGGTTGGTATCGCCTCAGCGTAGCTGCTACTGGCATTGGGCCTGGGCCTGGGCCTAATACTGTGCCACCAGTTGATGCCGCTGCTGCTGCGGCCGTGGGAGTCACAGTCACCGCCGAGCTGGCCGCACTCAGCATCAGGCGCAGCATCTCATTGGAGTCCGTCGCTGGCAGTGGCACGCTGCAGGAGCCCGTCTCCGTGGCACTGTCCAGCACATCCGACTCCAGCTGCTCCGAGTCGAGATCGAGATCCGAGGCGGCGGCGTTTGACTCGACTGAGGGCTCGGTACCGTGCTGTTGCTGGCGGCGGGTGCGCTGCCCGATGATGGAGGCGGCCGTGGAGTTGGCCCCGTACTTCCAGTAGGTCTTGCCCGTGCCCGTAATCCGCTGCAGCTGCCCCGGCAGCGACTGTGGCGGCGCTGCGCTCTGGCTGGCCTGTCGTTTGCGGTCCTGCAGCTGTTGCAGGTTCTTGAACGTCTTTCGCACCGGCTGCGTGTGGTGCAGCGTGGCACAGCGACGCATGGGCGGCGGGGTGTAGACGGGCGAGACGCTGTAGCTGTGGGAGTGGCGCGAGGGCGACAGGGATCCGCTTGATTTGGCGCCCACGAGGCGGGCCCTCAGTTTCTTGCCAAAGCCTCCGCCTCCGCCACCGCCCCTGGGCGATAGCGAGTGGGCGGAGAGGGAGAGGGCGCGCGTAAATCGCAGTCCGGCCAGGCTGCCGTGTCCATTGCCGGAGCCTCCGGTGGACTGCTGCTTGGCGGCAATTAGCTGGCACTCGTCGATGGTGGGGAGCTTCAGCAGATGCGGATGCAGCTGGGCGTAGGTCAGTGCTGGCTTGGCGCCGCCACCGGCACTGGCACTGGCACCGCTGCCATCTGATGGCGGCTCGAACAGATTCCTCTGGCTGAGGGCCAGGAACTCACGCTGCTCCTCCTCCTCGAGCACCTTCAGCGCCCGCAGGTCCCACTCCCCGGAAGTCATGGCTGGCAGCCCCCGGAATGAGTCGCAGTTTCCGCCGTAGAATCTCGCATTCGCCTTTTCGCATTCACATCCCGCGCGCGTCGCTTGCGGTCGCGCAGAGCAGAGCCAGTAACCGTTGCCTCACGAGGCTGTCAGCGGAATGAGCCCGGCCAAGAGTCTGTGCTGTTGCTTTATAACGGCAGGACGAGAGGCTAACAGGCGGATAACATCAGCAGCAACAGCTGCTGTGGATGCTGGATGCAATGTGGAACGTAAGTGACCTGCCGTAACATTTGTGCCGAGCCAAGTCGAACTAAGGCAGTGGGTCGCTGTGTTAACGCTTGTGCCTTGAGCCTCTCCAGAATACGACACTGTTAATGTAAATGTAAATGTTAGAGCCGGAGAGGAGTGGAGTGGAGTACATGCTGATGAGATGATGGCATGATGTGGTGAGGGGACGACAGTGAAATATGGAACTGCATTCATTTGGCATCCAAGGCAATTTCGCAGTCGCCGGGATGATGCCGTTGCCATTTTTGTTAACCTCAGCGGTGGCCTTCCTGGTTGACAGGCCACACCAGTTAGCATTTGGAGGCACGGCCACACTTCTGTGTGTGTGAGTGTGTAGCACAGGTGTAACACTTGCACATGTGCCACATATATCCTCCGGAGTGCGCTCATCCTTCATCTTGATGTACGGTTATCCATGATGAGTGTAGGAGTGGAGGTGGAGTGGAAGGTTGCTGCTGCTACTGCTGCTACTTCTGCGCTGCATTTCCCCGAATCGTGTTAATGAAATGCACGCTGTGGCCCTCAAATTTGCATTATATGCAGATCGGGCAGCGTGCAAATACTATGCCAGCCACATAATTAATATGAAGCGTGTTAAACAAAGTTAAAGAATCGAGGCTACATCTGATGCAAAATAATTCTCTACAACCAAGACACACACTCGTATACGCAATATATTCTTCAGATAAATGAAACTCAGCAATCTGAGATTGCTGAGAATAATTTTCTTTGACTGAGAGCTACCTTGATATTGTAGGTGTTGGTATAGAAATGTGGACCCAAATGCTGCCTCTGGAATTATTTACTGCATGCAATAAATTTTATTTCTAAATCTCAACCCTCTCATACGGCCAGACCGGTAAACCTACCTCCCGGCAGATAAATATAGGTTTTTTTTTGTTGTGTCTGTTTAATTAAACACAAATAAACACTCTTGTGTTTATTTTAATTCACGGACTGTGCAAACATAATAAATATGAATTATGAAATTACATAAAAATAATGAAAAAATAAAAATCCGCCGATTACACAATGCAATTGAATTCACTTGGCAACAACTAATTATAATTATTATAGGCAGAGTAATTACAAAATTCGGATTAGTGTCAAGGACTCAAGTTGAAACCATAATAACCCATTTGTCGAATGCATTGAAACGATAAGTACTCCTAGATTGTGTGCCAATGGCAGCTGCGGAAAACTGTCGCCTTTCCAATTACGAAATAATCTGTAAATTATGACAAGGAAGACTATAAAAATCAAAACAGAAACCATTTGGATTTAGTTGGTTAAACCAACGTTATAATAAAGCCAAAATATAAATCGCTCGAAAAACTTTTAAGAAACCGAAGGAAAGTTTTTTAATTTTTTTAGCCATATTTACAAACCATCTATCTTTAATCCTAGCCTTCAGTGTACATCGTTGGAGGCTACATCGATGTCGGAGGAAAAGTCAGGCCGCAATGTTACCAGGAACATCTGACCCGATGGCAATCTCTGCCACAGAGAGATCCAGAACAAGCCGCCATGAAGCAGGCGAAGTTGCACAAGCTTCCCTGACGCCCCAAAAGAGCCTCGCCGCCTGTTGCAGCGCTGCGTTTAATTTCGTTCGTGGGGACACAGGAGGAACTGGAGCAAATTCGAGTTTGGGCATCTGCTGTCGTTCTGGCGGTCTGTCTGAGAGGCAAACTTTGGTCTTAACCGGCAGGCGCGGATCTGCCGAATCTGCGCCGCATGTTGTGTCCGCAACAAAAATCGAGAGCATGCTTTTGAGCCAGCGCTGGGCCCGACCACATCCCGGCAGCCTGCGGAGGGGCAGCTGAGAAACTTATTGAATAGAAATCCAGTTTCGTTTTACGAAAACTTAATATTTCTGCTTTTTGTGTTCGTCTCCTCCCAGATCCTTCCTCAAAGTCACAAGTCCCGTGGAAGATACTACTCCCCGCAGATACTTTTAAGCCAGTTCGGGATTTGGGTTCACCCTTGCCCGTTGAAGTGCGTGACGTCAATTCATTGCACCCACTAGGCAGGCACTAGGTTGGGTTGGGCTTTCAGTAAAAATAGAAATAGACCAAATTATTATTATACTTTTTTCCAGCACATTCAGTTCAGCCACAGAGGGAAATACAGGAAATGGAGCAAGACTTTCGCAGGGTAAAAGTGAGAGCAGAAGCATGAGCAAAACAAAGAACTAACATTAATTAATTAATTAATTATTTCATTCTTCAGCAGCTCTCATTTAGGAGCAGTGTTGCCAATTCAGCTAGTTCAGTTACAGCTGGATCTGGCTATTTTTTAAATTCTAAACGTGGAAATTTCATTTTGCAACTTTGCCGCGAAGAGAGAGACAGCATGAGAGACAAAATTCAAAATTAGTGTTCGTAGCCGCCTCTAGCCACGTCAACTGGCTTTCAGTTGAATAACTGAGGCACTACTTGAGCCAAAAGGATGTTTTCCAGCAAAACACAGCCACCAAGCCAGCAAAGTTGTATCCGAAAAGTGAAACAATCGGCGGATTCCCGCTCAACTGGAAAGCCAGATGCATGATGCAATTATATAAGGTGGTCTCGTCAGAAAAAGCAGTCCCTTAACAATGCTTATAAAGCTTTCTCTTCGATAAGCGAGCACGCACTGAACGTTAAGGGACTGAAAACCGAACGATTCGGCAGCCGACGAGACCACCTTATATAATTGCATCATGGACGAGACCACCTTATATAATTGCATCATGGCCAGGTGGACGCATGTACTTTTCTCGCTATGACTGCAGACATTTTCTATGCAGTCAGGTAGCATTAGTCTTATGGGAAAAGCATTCAGTGTGAGCGAGAGAAATATATGCGTTGCATTGCGTTCTATCGATTGTATCGATATTTTAACTAAGGAAAGGCATTATATCGATGACAACTTTTGGACCAAAAGGATTGGTAGCATTAAAATATTTTTGGTGAGAGACTTGTGCTGAACTCTGGACTGCGTAAGTTATGAATATATTACATAATATTAATATATATCATTGCCAACAATTTGAGCGCCTTGAAGCGTAGTTAAGTTCCTAGAAAAACAAAACCTTTCGTCGAAGTTGCTGGAAAGAATATTCAGACCCAGACAACACACATAAGATATACATGCGCTTGTACACTAATGCCGTGTGATAAATTGTTCTCCTTTCAGAAACTTTGTCACATTACAACAAACTAGCTACGATGGATACTTGGTGAGTTATTTATCCGCATCTATGTACATACATACATACATGTATGTACACGTGTTTGGTTAATTTTATGAGCCTCCACACTTCGTTTTCTAGGCTGCAACCAGTGTTTGCCGATCTTATAGAAAACAAGAAGTTTTCTGACTGCTGCATCTCTGTGGGGCCTGAAGCCTTTTGTTGCCACAAAGTGATTCTAGCAAGTGCATCCGAGTTCTTTGAGCGCATGTTCCTGGGGGATTTCACGGAGTCAAAATCGGGACAAATTATTGTGAACGATGTAAAGCCGAAAACGTTCGGATATTTCCTGCAGTACGTTTACACCTACAACAAGGAGCACTTGAAGAAACACAGCAGCACAATACTTGTGGATCTGTTAGAGGTTGGAACCAAGTGGCTGGTGGGCTCAATTCAATCCGATTGCGTTGAGCTCCTCAAGAAGCGAGCTAAAGAGATGATGGTAGGCGATCTGGTCGAACTATTTCAGGCTGCGCACAACATGGACAACAAGTCGTTGATCGATGAGGTCAATACGGTGGGCGATTTCATAAGCTACATTTTAGACTGTATTTTAAGTCCTTTTCAATTTCAGAACCTCAAGCAAAGATTCGGACCACGCATGAATTGCTTCGATACTCTCGTGCTCACATCAGACGTCTTCGAGCAATACCTCATCCTCACCGATGGCCTTCTGGAAGAGATCGAACGGTTCAAAATGGTCGAGGCCTACGTTAACGTAAATGGGTTACACGATGCTGGAACGTCGGAGCGCTCTGGGGATGCTGAAGCCGATAAAATAGAACAATCTGATGTTGGGAAGATTGAGAACGAGAAGCTTGGCAGTACCAAGACTCTGACCGGTGGGGAGATTAAAGACGAGAAGCCTGGCAGTTCCAAGGAACTGTGCGAGGTGAAACACGTGGATGATACTGACGCGAACACTCTCGAGCTCCGTGTAGGGGAGCAAAACGAAATTAAGCTTGCATATATACATGCAAGATATGTCCGCACGCTTTTGGGACATATAAAGTACGCAAAAATGACCAAGATTCAGTTCTACGAAGTTGTTGGAAAATCAAATCTGTTGGATTTTAAAGAAAAGTTCGAATATCTCAGCCTAACTAAGTAGGATGACAAACATTCCCCCAAACAATCCGAACCCAAATTCGAAGCGGCCTGGGGATGCTCAAGCTGATAAAATAGAAGAATGCAATAATAAACACTCTTAGTATGTATTATTTTCAATAAAATCTATATACAGAATCTCAGGTAATACTGACTTTCGTCAGCAGTGGCAGCGAAAAGTTGGTCTGTATGCTGCACTCTATTTTCCTTACACCTTATCTAATTGAAATCGAATAATGCCTACATGCTAACTGTAAAAAGGGGCTTTCCCTCCTTATGGAAAATAAATGGAGAGCTAGACAGAGAAATGCGTCATGCTATCTCTTTCTTCGCAGCAAAGCTAATATCATATGGGCATTAGCTATGCACTTGGGTGTGTATCGATACTCTATTATCATCTCAAATTTGTTACAAACTGTCATCACTATGCGCTTATATTGTTCTCATATTTGTTTCTTTTTCGAAAAAGAATTCGCTTAAAGTTTTAAAGTGTCGGCGTACCTCAGTTCTGATAAAAATGTCAAAGTGAATAATTCATATGTACTTAAATTGATTTATATTATTTTATTTTGTTTGTATATTTCCATGGTTAAGTATAGTTAGTGCCAGCAGATCAGATGTTGGATTGGGAAGAAATACCTGCGCGGAAATAACAAGTCCAACGGAAATGTAGCGCCCTATATACGCACAAAATTATATGTTTTAATCACTTTTGGATATGCCCGAATCGGAATTAAATCAGAAATTCAAGGATGCCAGTCTATACTCTCATTCCGCTGGTTGCTGCAACAGGCGCCGCAGGTTTTCTGCTTGGAGCCCTTGCGCAGCAGGACATATCCTTTCGAAGGCTCAACAAGGCGATGTTCAGAGATCCGTATGTGTTCCAGAGCCGCCGTAAGATATTCAGAGCGGTACGAGTATTTGACCCAACCATTGTGGATGCTAAAATGCTTGATTCTTTCCCCTTAGCTATCATTTCTGGGGATAACAGCTCCAGCGGCAGTACCGCCAACAGAGCGTGGCCAGAGCTCAACCAGCGAAAGCAGCTTCGCGGAGAGCTTTACTGAATCGTCGGAGATCGAGTCATCGGCCAATATTGGCAGTATGTCTCTGTTTGAGCAATTTATTCTTTGGAGCCGCAGCCAAGTAAACCACGTGGTGAGCATTTTGAGAGTTCAAGGCCCAGATTAATTCAATTCCCGATTCAAACCCTTTCAGATTATGTTTATGACCTTTTCAATAGGAGCTGAACAGCCCCGCTACAAGGAGATATCACACGTGGCCGGCATCATGAAGTACGGTTTTCCTGGCATGGATGAGATACGTGTTTACAAGAACTTTGTGCTCTCGTACGATCGTCGCAATCGTATCGCCCATTGGGTCTGTGAGCACCTCAAAGGCGAATGTCTGGCCTACAGAGATCCACAGACCCTGGAGAAGCCCAACGAATACATACCAGATCAGAGCATTCCGGCCATGTTCAGTCCGAATATGCGCGACTTTCGCAACACCGAGTGGGTGGGCGGCCACATGGCTTCGCCCCAGAACTACAAATGCGATGTAACAATGTTCAACGAGGCTTACAAGTTCCCCAACATAGTGCCAATCAGTCGGGCCCTCAAAAATAATGTCTGGTTGCGTCTGGAGCACTATATTCGCGAACTGGCTCTCAAGTCGGGCTCGGTGTACGTGTACACCGGGCCCATGTTCATGCCACAGCGGATCACCTTCAGGAACTGGGCCATCCGCCACCATGTGATGGGCATGAATACTGTTGCAGTGCCCACCCACTTTTTCAAGGTCATTATCAGTGAACACAGGCAGGAGGGTGATTTGCCCTTTGTGGAGGGCTACGTGGTGCCCAATGCTGAAGTCGACAGTGAAACGGATCTCCGCTCGTTTCTGGCTGATGTCCGAGATATCGAACACTTTGCCGGGCTCAAGTTCTACGACGGTGAGCAGCGGAAGCGACTTGATTTCACCTCAAGCGACAGTTCAATGGATATTGAATATATAAACTGAATAAATCGGGCATTTTAATTGGGCACACGTTGGCATTAAACTAAAGTTTGGGAAAATCAAAGTAGTGGGGAAATGCCTTCGGTCCGAACAGCGTGGCCAAAACGAAAAACACGGGAATTGCCTTCTACTTGAACATTCGCGAACAGCAATGGCGGGTCCAAAATTCATTAAACGTTTCCAAACTGCATATTTGTCATGGCGCCTGGACTGCAGTGCCAGCCAGCGCAAGCTTGTACAATACTCTGATTTATTGCACGGCTGCCATGCTGACATGGGTTGCATGGCGGAGGCACCGGCACTCTTCCCCACCACAGACACGTCCCATTTGTGTGTTTTTGGGCCAGGATCAAACATAGCTGCTGGGGGGAAACTGGTTACATCTTCGCATGCCTTTCTGGAAAAGCTGACCTCTTTTGTAAGTGTTTGTTGGCAGCATTAACAGATGGAGAAAATGGAATTAAAGACTGTTGATACTTTCCGTTTGCCCCTGATCGATGAAGCGGGTCCACTTTCAAGCTTTCAAGATGAATACAGCTCGCAGAATACACATATAGATGCCACTGATAACAACGTTTCCATTCCCTACACATGAGGTGCAAATAAACATATTTAATGCATTTTTTTATTTTTAAAGTTCTTATAGTTCTACAAATTTGTAATTGTCCTCCTTAAATGGGCTTGTAGTCCAATTTCGACTCCAACTTCTTGTTGCCGGCAATTTTGCGCACCGCCTTCATGAAGTCCTCCTGCAGAATCCACTCGCGGTCGGCGCGAAGAGCGAACAGTCCGGCCTCAGTGCAAATGTTGCGCAAATCAGCGCCGTTGAACTTGTCAGAGAGCTTAACAATGGCCTCGTAGTCGATCTCGCCTTGCTTGGAGAGCGGTCCCGCGTGTATCTTGAGTATGTCCATGCGAGCCACCTCGTTTGGGAGAGGGATCTCGAGCTTGCGGTCCAAGCGGCCAGGACGCAAGAGGGCCGGGTCGAGAGTGTCCGGGCGATTAGTGGCCATAATCATTTTCACTTGGCCAAGGGCGTCGAAGCCGTCCATTTGGTTGAGCAACTCCATGAGAGTGCGCTGGATCTCGCGGTCGGCGGAGGTCCCTTCGGAGAAGCGGCGCCCTCCAATGGCGTCGATTTCATCCATGAAGATGATGCAAGGCTGATGGTCGCGCGCATAGGCAAACATCTCGCGTATCAGGCGCGCACTCTCCCCAATGTACTTGTCGACAATCGCCGAGGAGACCACCTTGAGGAAGTTGGCGTCCATCTGGGAGGCGATGGCGCGGGCCAGCAGTGTCTTGCCGGTGCCAGGTGGCCCGTACAGCAGGCAGCCCTTCGGCGGGTTGATGCCCACGCGAAGAAACAGTTCCGGGTTCAGCAGCGGCAGCTCGATTACTTCGCGCAACTGACGTATCTGCTCGCCCAGGCCCCCAATCTCGTCGTAGTTCACATTGCCAGGATCCTCGTGAGTCATGTTGTACACGAGAGGGTCGACCTCACGTGGCAAGTAGCGCATTATGGTCAGCGTGGTAATATCCAAGGTGACGCGTGTGCCAGCCTTCAAGCGCGACTTGTCGATCTGACGCCTGCAGCCGACGACGTAGCGCGGCCCGTTCGACGACTTGACGATAAAGTTGTCCGGAGTCAACTGCTTGAGAACCTCTCCCAACATCTGGCCAACGCTCTGCAGCGCCTTCAGGTCGTCCTCCGATTTCTCGTATTTGACATTCAGCACCTTGTGCTTGTCACGCAGGGCCTTCAGTCGAGACTCAAGTTCGCGGTGCTCCAGCAGCTTAGTGCGGTAGTTGTTCAACGCCTTGGTCCGCTCGTCCTCCACGGCTGGACGTGCGGATGTTGCTTTTACAGTTCCAGTTGCAGGTGTCTGAGCCATTTCAAAATATCTCTGCCTCCCCTCTCAACTTTTGATAAAATGAAAACTACGAACAAAACCTGCTAAAATGCCAAATCACTCTAACGTGCTCGACGGTTCGGAAGTTCAAAGGAGCGAGTTCCGGGAACCGGGTAGATTTGGAACCAGCTCGCAGGGATGATTTTTACAATATTTAAAGCCCCTAGCCGATTAATCGATAAAGCGTATAATTAACTATGCGGCACGAATTATTTCAAATTAAATATTACGAGCAGTAACAAAACAAGGAACTGGTGGATGTGTAGACACTGGTGGACACAACCCTCCATCCAAATACAAAGAGAGAATATGCAAATGAAAATGCTAATGCTACTGAGATCTTTCAGATCCCTGGATGCCCTGAAATTGGTTGAATATTTTTAGAAACAAGAAAGTATATCATGCAAATCAGCCGTTGGTTTAAAGTGCAGGCCACGGCCATAAATGGAACTTTAATGCCCCGAATTCCCAGCACTGTATTGCAATATTCTCGCAACAAACATATATGAAATCACCAAATTCGCAACACTATTTTATTCCGCAACATCTTCTTTGCAATATGTTGCGCTTCTTCGCAGCATCAACATCCAAATTCAAACTTTCTTATCAAGTGAGTTATACTCGTACAGATAATACTTTTTTATTGACGTATTGAATAATTGCAAACGCAGAATCATAAATAATGACTTTCATTTAAGTCGCCATTGCCATGGGATTCAGTGGGGAAGAGTGGTACCTCTTGCATCGCATTCTCAATGTGATATTTGAGTACTTTGGCATCGTGTAACTGTACTGTAACTGGCACTGACAAGAGAGCAACTGATTTTCCTAACCATACCCACAGCCACCGAAAGAGTAATCCAGAATGCAAATCTAAAATTCTCTATCCCTAACGACATTATCATTTGTTTTACATGTAATTATTATGTTATTGTTATCATGTATTGCAAATGGTAAAAACCATTTAATATTAAACTCAAACTGGCGTGCCCATTGGTCCACTAAGAGTGGATGAGAAGAGGAGAATAAGTATTCCAGCATCGGCTTATTTGACATCAGAATATCTAAGCGGTGCACGCACCGTAGGTTTTAATGGTTGTGGTACACTCCTGGGCTACCACATCAAAGTACTTGCCATCATCACACACCATCACATTCACTTCCTTGCCTTTTTTGCACGTTAGGTAGTTATGGCATCCCTGCACCTGGGCCACCTCGAAGCCACTGTCGCGCCCATCACAACGATCCTCATCACACTTCTGGGACTCGCGTGGCATGCAGGCCTGTCGCTCCTGGTTAAAGAAATAATCTACGCCGCATTGCAGCCTCTCCGGGTTGGGATCGGGAACGCCAGAGCCGAGATCATGGCAAAAGAAGTATCCTCGGCAGGTGGCACCATCCGAAACAAATTTATTGCGCACAGCCAATTTCTTGGTTCCGCACACGTCGACTGGCAGGGGTGTTCGCCACAATCCACATATTTCTTGTCCACGCACACCTTCGTTTGCACATCGTAGTACATTCCCAGATCGCAGGTGTTTTCGATTAGCTTGAAAGTCTTGTCGCAGTGGTAGTACTTGTTGCAGTAGTCCTCGTTGCGGAATGGCACGTCTATGGGCACGATGTCGCACCATTCAAATTTGGCCGCACACGAAGTGTTCTCCGCATAAACGCACTGCTGCAGTGCCTGGTCAAACTGTTGGCCGCTGCAGGCTCCGCTGCCCTTTAGGGTCTTCTTTTCGCAGTAGTACCAATTGGCACAGTTTAGGGTGCTGCCCACGTAACCGTTTGTGGAGGCAGTGCACGGACTGGCGCAGTAGGTGGTGTCCAAGGTCCTATAGCAGGTGCCCTTCGTGAGACTGAAGTATGGCGTGCTTCCGCCACAAGTTCCGCCAGTCTGGCTGACATGGTTCTGGCACACAATCCACTCGTTACAGCCACCCGGCTTGCGGAGTAAAGTGCCATCCGCAAACAGGCGGCAGACGTCGTCGGTAGAGTTCAGCAGCTGGGTCTGGTTGCTCAGCTGCAGTACGAGAGCCAGCAGCAGGGCAGACAGGTAGCTTGTCGATCCTGGAATGGTAGACGAAATTGATTGTCAGTAAGAGTATCCGGGCTCTGAGTGCCAATGCCAATCGCCAGCACCTCGCATTTCGAGATAAACTTCTCTTCACTCTAAGTAGAATAATTTCAACTAACTTTCTTTGGCGCTTCTGCTGGGCCTTATATAGCCACCCCACCCCTGATTGCCTTATAGTTGTCTCTTGCAAGTGACAAGTCCCAGATTTTCCAATTTGACGGGGCTATAATTTACAAACATTTTGGTTTCCAAAGCAGATAAGATTTGCCGTTTTGACTGGAGCAATGACTGGGCGCTGACACAAGCAAAGTTGGGAATTTTTCAGATTGTACATATATACATATGTACATATGTATTTATCTATACCTGAATGCCACTCTGCCAAAAAAAGTCCTTGGATAAGTAGATTTAATATTTCAGAATACGATATGAAATGGCAATTATTGACAATATTAATGAAAATATAATAATATAATATAAACATGAATAGAAACATGAACCATCCGACTGACCTATCTAAGAAATCCCATTTTTTAGACAACAATTGGTCATGGCATTGTTATTATTTTATCTAATAATCCTGTAAATTGTATGACATATTTACAGACTTTATTTTGACTTGACTACTGATTAAAATACGTATGTTATATGTAAATATGTTCTTACTACACGAATTTGTGTACCACGAATGATTAATTTGACAATAATAAGCACATTTATTATATATGGGACTGCTACAATTTCAGAACTGGCATCAGCGCCAGCTCCTTCTGTGCTCATTCTCATTGGCAAGTGGAATTGAAATGGAAATAAAAAATCCATACGGCCAGGGTAGAAATATTGGCAAGCGTATATTTTTCTTCGTTTTGCCAGTTCTAGACTTAATATTGTCATTCAACAATACACAACCAACCAGCTCTGGGTATATTTATAGCTCCGAAAGTGGAGCCTTTGGTAAGATAAGAATACGATTATTTTTAAATTACTGAGCGACTTATTACGCTGAAAATCATGTTTTTTATTTATAGCCCTGATAAGTCGTAGACAATCTATTGCTATGACAAGACAAACACTCATTCAGATGGAGTTTTCCCGGGTCCGTGGAGCTTTAATTGCAATTGCTGGATGTCACATTGAGTCATTGATCAAGTTTTTACACTATTGGAAGCTGTGGAAGCCAGGGTAAGTGCATTGATATCGAACTTAATTCCACTGACTTTTGGTGACTAAGCAACTGTGGATGGCATATTCCGATCGACGACCACGTCGCTTGCACTTCGATGGCTTCTGCCATGTACGCGGTTGCTCAGCACTCATTACTTATACTCTTTTCGTGGGATTTAAACTTGTTGTATGAATTGAGCACTGACACACATCACATTGGAGAATCACTGAATCTGCTGAATGGTTCTCATCAAAAGCACTGATTTCGAATGGTGCTAGAGTTGAAAATTAGCGAGTCCTCTTGATATCTATGCACCAATCGATCTCAGTTCTTCGATTCGAACTGCAATTGTAAGAGCTGAGCTGTCCTCGGCTGCTCCTGGTCGCCTCCCGGCGCTGACTGGGAAGCGCAGTCTCTGGTCGGTCGGGGCCGTGTTCACGATCGATTGCGTGGCGAGTGCCGCTGTTGACTGTGTGTACGACAGGGGCGACCTCAGTTTAAATCTGAGAAACCTGTTACACCTGAGAAGATTTCCACAATAGACATTGCAAGTGGACCGACTGCCAGTGTGAGTGTGAGTGCGAGTGTGAGTGTGCCCCGCAAGCACACTCACTTCTGCGAGCCCACATGTAGATGTCGCAGATCAACTCACATTTCTGCTGGGCTGCCTTTTGTTGCCCCTTATGGCAGTTGACGAACAGCAACAGCGCTCTCCAGCTCGATGCGCTCCATGTAATGGACACCTATCTTCGAGTGCGAGCATAAGCCTGTCGTTGGCTTTCCACGGCCCCAAGTAACCCAAGTGTCTAGGGCCTAGCACTCAGCTGCAGCTGGTGCTGGTGCTCTTCCTTCTGCCATTTATGTTTTCTTAAGCTTGGTAATTTAATTCAAGCGTACTTGGCTCGCATTTGAATAATTAGAATTGCATTGTCTCCGGTTTCAGCTGACGGTACCCGCTAACTCGCCGCAATGCAGCAGGAAGCCAGCCTCGCCTCTCACCGCAATTTTCATCTACTTGTTGTTGATTCTGTTGATTCCATACAGTAAGTAGTACCCACTATTAAAATCCTGAGACAATGAACGATTTATCTGTCAATTTCCCATCTAGATTTTTGGGCGCTTAACGCCCAATGGTGCTTAAGCATGGAATGCATCCCACCCAACCATGGTCATGGGGGAATGCGATCTAATCACATTTCTGTCGAGATATTTCTATCAGTATGATTGCGTTCAGTTCCTAGAATTATACGAATTTATATGTACAAGAACATGCAGTCCGTATTCCGACAACAATATACCCACTACTCGTAGTTCTAAACAGCACAATTATATGCACACAATATGGGGCTGCTTTCTATTTCATCATCGGATGTTCATGCAGGCAATTAAGAATAAATATAAATATATTCCGACAGCCTCTTACATAATTTCACACCATTGGACAGTTCAAGTGCAGGGTATAAATACATGCATTCAATGTTCGACAGCGACTAAAAAAGTCTCCATTAGCGCCACCCCAAACACCGCACACCCTTTCAAGCGTATCCGTATCAGCCTACCAGAAACTAATGAAAATGTGAATGAATGAACGAGAATCGATTGAATAAACTGGGTGAACAGTTGGCGATCGCCTAACCACAGGCCTAACCTGCCATGCATGGCAGGTTTCACGTTTTTATGCAAAACCTAATCTAACCTTATATTTATGTAGACCTACCTAATTTTCCACAGAGATTGATTGATTATCGAGAATAATAATCTTAAAGCAGGTACTGTGAACGATAAGAAAGATTATTTTTTTTTTATTTTAATATTTTTCTTCCTTTAAGTTCAACTTTAACAGACTGGGAAGCATAAACCATTTAGTTTCCGACATCAATTGATATTCTTGACATGTCTAGTCAGAGCGTAAAAGTATTATAAGTTAGAGTAAAATAGTTTCAGAACTACCTATGCTGCCGTACATAGCCACAGAGCGTGAGACAGGGAATTTTGTACTCAACAGTCGCGGAGTGTTTCCCTTAGTCAGTCGATATGTTTCAAACAGCATGCTGATAACCGTATTGGAGTATACAATATAGTACATATCTTCGGAACTAAGTATCTTTCATTCGAGCACCTACGATTGCCGGATTGCTACTTGTCGTGATTGTATCCGAGAGAGCGGTACACGCTTCAGGCACTTCATCTTGAACGACAACATACACCATTTAATGGGGAGTGTCAATAGTACGACGGTATGCGTTGAATTTGTTAATGAGTCCCATTCGGGAGAGTGGTATGCCCTCCGCACCGCCCCCCGATCGAAGACCGTGCTCGAGACAAGCACGTAATTACACCTGCGATAGCGCGTAGCGCCAAAAATCACTTGTTGAGTTAATCAAGAGATAAATATGGTTATTGGTATTATCAGAAGATTGGCTACTGATTCGCGGAACTCGAGGCAGTTTTGTTTTGCTCCCATAAAGGCCTCAACTCTGCCTAGTTCGCCACTTAGTCGTTCGCGAATTTCGGACTACTTTAAAGCTGCTGACAGTTTTCAAAATGCGCAACACCGGTTTTTGTGGTGAGTGGCTAGTAAGGGCCAATCAGGAAGCTTGTTCTATATACTCGTAACATATATCCGCAGCTCTTTTGACGATTCTGCTGGTCGCAGCCGCATCCGCTCAACTATCGAGTGTCTGCCTCTATGAGCCGGACGGAACCCGACTGCCTGTGGTCACCCACTGCGCTCGCTTTGCGGTATGCCAACATGGAGAAGTGGCTGCCATCGGCAGCTGCCCCCGCGGTCTTCACTTCAATCGTGAACTGGCCGAATGCGACTTCCAGTGGCGGGCCAACTGCTTGGGCTTGTCGCCATTCGCAGTTTCTGACGCCAGGGCTGATGCGGACTGCACCTGCACTTGTTGCGCTGACGAATGTACGGACACTGACGAGGATGGGCCTGGTCTAACCACGTTGGTAACAGAGCCTTGCGACACGGAGTCGTCAACTACAGAACCAGACGTCACAAGCTCTATAAACCCCACAGTACCGGATGAGCCCACGGATGGTGTCTCCGATGAGACTGCAGAACCCAATGAGACCACAACCGATGATACCACAACCGACACGAACCATGCCGTCAACACCACTCCGTCCGTTCCATCCGGTGTGCCCACCTACTGCTCCAGCCAGCGCGACGAGTGCGCAAACGAGAGCAACAATGCCAAGCTGCAAATCCCCGGAGTGTGCGAAAAGTACATCCAGTGCAGTAACAAATGCGTTTACGAGATCAGTTGTCCCTCCGGACTGTACTTCAACTCCACTAGCGGGAACTGTGACTACCCATGGAACGTGGACTGCACTCCAGCGTACGTCGCGGACTCCCCAGAGGATATTGAGGGACCCTCGGGCACGACCTGTTCAAGTCAGGGCGTTTGTGCGGGCAAGCGTGACGGCACGTTGCTCGCCGATCCCGACACTAATGGATACTTCGTGTGCCAATGCCAGTGCCCCATCGCCATGCCCTGCGACGAGTACACCAAATTCAATCAGACTGCTCAGGTCTGCGATTGGGACTGGAGCGCCGAATCTACTGCGGTTATCTGTCCCGAAGGTCTCGTCTACAACGCCACCGCAGAGGCGTGCGATTATCCTGAGGGATATGTTCCGAAAGTCGTCTGCAATAGCACCAGCACAGTGTGCCAGGGCGAGGAGGAAGGAGCCCTGTTCCCGGTCGATGGAGTGTGCAACAAGTTCTACAAGTGCAACTACAACTGTGCCGTTGAGCAGCTGTGCCCAAACAACTTGCTCTTTGACGCCAAGACTACGATCTGCGACTATCCACAAAACGTGGAGTGTCAGTGGCCACATACGCCGCCGTCAGGACCAAGCGCCGGACCCTCGGGCATCGCTTGCGAGACCAACGGCCGCTGCCTGAACGCACGGGAGGGCACCTATTTGCCATCCGAGACCAGTTGCAATGGGTACGTCATCTGCCAGTGCGAGTGCGAGGTCGAGTTGGCGTGTCCCGACGGCTTGTACTGGGACCAGGACCTATTGACCTGCAACTACAGCATCAACGTCAAATGTAGTCTATAGCTTAAAGTCATCAATAAAGTATATATGTAATTTGTATGGCAACCAAATGGGCTGCGGTTCCCCGGCCTCTTCACGCCGATAATTATAATTAAACGATAGGTAATGGTGGTCTGCACTCATAAATTACTCTAATCAGTGTTGGACTGGACACATTTCAGCAGCTGTGTGCTATCAGTTCCTTGAGACGGCCAATTACACTACTCGACAAAATCGAACTTTTTTTTTCCTCAAGGATCCAAACCGACTTTTTCTGATAGATATGGGGATTTAAAATTTTTTAAAGAATTATGGTTTTTTTTTCTATGGCAGAACTTTTTTTTTGAAGAATTTTTGAAGTCTGGTATATTTTTTTTAGCTTTTTTCAGAGGTAGCGATAGTTTTTTTCACATAACTTTAGTATCTTACGTTTGGTTGTAAAGAACTTTGCTATTTTGAAAAGATAATTAAAACAGCTAGAAGCTTACCGTCTGGGAAATATAAAGCATTGAAATGCAAAAATGATGATTTTTGTGCGGTATTTTTTACGAAATTTTGACTTTAAAAACTCAGGAAAAGTCGAAAAAAATTATATCTTGTGTCCTCTATTTTTTTGTGTATATGTGCGTTAATTTGGCGTCGTTTAAGGTATCGCTCATTAAAATCTATGGAGAGACTTTGGAGCTAAAATTCGTTAACCAAACCTAAAATATGGAAAAAATGCACAAAAAATACCTTTTTGAAGGCGGCGGGCCCAACTGCCAATTGGGAACAAAGCAAACGAAAAAGGGTTGTACATTTGGTACCTGTTCGCGTTCCTTTGGTATTAAATGTTGTTGACAGTTACTTTTTTCGTTACCTGTGGTAGGATACCAATACAGGTGAAATGTTTCCTTTATATTCTCACAAGTGCAGGTCCACAAAAATTGGATCTCGTCGCGTCTACCTAATCATAGTCATGGATATATAACGCTGTGCCTATAGTGTCTGTGCTTAGTTTGACTTCAGAATACGATCGTGTGTTTATAAAAATCTAACAATTTAAAAAATTTACGACTTTAAAATCAACCTGAAAGTTTTGTTGTAAAGTGGGCACCAAGCTATATTTCAATGTAGATTAATTTAACAGATATGATTACGACGAAAAGTAAGTAACTCTAATCCACAAAATCTATTAACTTTTCCCAAAATTCTAAACATTATTTTTTCTTACTATTTCCCAATATGATCGGTGAAGCGAAAACGTCTAATTTTTCACAAAGGATTTGATTTGAACAGGTACCCTTACCTCAGATTGACAAAGATAGATCCATTTTTGTTTTAATTATCTTTTCAAAATAGCAAAGTTCTTTACAACCAGACGTAAGATACTAAAGTTATGTGAAAAAAACTATCGCTACCTCTGAAAAAAGCTTAAAAAAAAAATACCAGATTTAAAAAATTCTTCAAAAAAAAGTTCTGCCATAGAAAAAAAAAAAATATCATCAAACCATTTCTAAGCCCCAAATCTTTAATAAAAAGTTGGTTTTGTTCCTTGAGGAAAAATCGTGTTGACTAGTGTTATATTTGATTAGCCAGCCTAGAGTTGATGAAGTGCGAATATGTATGATATAAATCAAATTGAGCGCTTGATGGGAGCCTCTGAGGATTGGTGTGCAGAAAAACTATTTTGTGGAGTAAATTTTCAGGTGAACCGACAATAAGGGGTTTATTGAGGTCTAAAGTGTATAACCCATAGCCAAATATAGCCTGTAATGGCTCGAATGATTTAGTTCCAAGCGCTTTAGGATTGTATGTGGTCCTCATTCATTTTTTCCATTACAAAAAATGGCCTGCACGGTTAGCCCTCACGAAATACTACTTCTAAGAGCACCACTAACTGATTTAGTATTAAAACCAAAAATATATATCCTTAAAAATGGGCATCGACTTCGAAGGTAAAGTAAAGCATGATATCATTATACATGCAGAAAAAGCACTGAACAAAAGCTTCAGTCCTGAGGGACTCCAAATGGAATTTAAACAATTGCTATTGGATGGACACTGGAATGAGATCTGACTCAACAACTTCCTCGAGCGCACCTCGATTGCGGGCACCGCACCTCACCCTGCATTTCTAAAGCGGAAAACGTAAGTGACACTGTTATAAATAGTGACAACATCCTCTGCTCGTATGACTACCGAATGCGCTGATAAAATGAAGAGTGGTCTCTCATTATCATCTCCGGGTGCCAGGAAAAGACATTTAATTATTTTAATTGCCCCAAAATATAAAAGCAGACATGGACCGATGGCTCTTCAGTACACGTTCAATATGCGTGGCGAAAAGATGTCTCAACCAAAACATATACAGCTCGGTAAGTTCGCTCCCACTGATAGAGAAAAGTTTTCTCATTGCTCTTTGATTGCAGCCTTTTCCCTGTACCTTACGCTTTCGGTTCTCGTTGGCTCACTGAATGCAGAATGCTGCAAAGATGGCGACATAAAGATCGACGAGGATGATTGCACCAAGTACTATGTCTGCTGCACCGGCATTTTTGTTCAGAAATCTTGTGACCCTGGTGACTGGTGGAACTGGGCTTCCGGCAAGTGTGAAATAGATAACGGCGAGTGCAGCTGCGGCGAGACCCCGACGTGTACGGAAGGGGAATTGAAAGTGAATCCTGCAGACTGCGCAGCATATCTCGAGTGTGTGAACGGAATCTTTGTGATCCAGAACTGTCCCGCCAAGAATTACTTCAATGTCACACTTAATAAGTGTGTTGAGGACACCTCTGGAGTGTGCGTTGGCTGTGAAGAGGGAGAAACTGATGCGGACCCCGCAGACTGTACCAAATACAAAGTCTGCTCCGGTGGAAAGTACGTATCTAAATCGTGTGACATCGGAGACTACTGGAACGCGCTTGAGTCCAAATGCCAACGGGACTATGGAGAGTGCAATGGAAACTCCACCTGCAAAGAGGGAGAACTGGAGGCGGATCCCACAGACTGCGCTGGATATTGGGACTGTATCCAAGGAAACCTTGTAAGTCAGAAGTGTGCCGATAATTCGTACTTTAACGTCACTCTGGGAATGTGCGTTATTGACGAAAACGGAGTGTGCGTTGGCTGTGAGGAGGGAAGCACTGATGCGGTCTCCACAGACTGTACCAAATACAAAGTCTGCTCCGGTGGAAAGTACGTATCCAAATCGTGTGACATCGGAGACTACTGGAACGCGCTTGAGTCCAAATGCCAAAGGGACAATGGAGAGTGCAATGGAAACTCCACCTGCACAGAGGGAGAACAGGACGTGAATCCCGCTGACTGCGCTGGATACTTGGAGTGTATCCATGGAATCTTGGTTGCTAGAAAGTGTCCCGACTTGAACTACTTCAATGTCACACAGAAGGAGTGTGTTTTGGACACCGAAGGCGTGTGCATCAGCAAAGTCTGCGACCCAGAGTGCTGCGATAAGCCCGACAATTGGATCGGGCCTGTAGATAATAATTGTTCTGCCTTCATTCAGTGTGTCAATGGCATCAAATATGAGCAAAGGTGTCCGAATAACCTGCAGTTCAACAATATCACGCTTGGCTGTGACTTCCCCGAGAATGTGCAATGTGAGGACGGCTCTGCGCCACCCAGCGGTCCTAATGCCGGACCCTCTGGCATCGCCTGCGAAAGCCAGGGTCGTTGTGTTGGCGAGCGGGACGGAACCATGTTCGGCGATGCCAGCAATACGTGTAGCAACGCCTATGTGGTCTGCCAGTGCGAGTGTGAGGTGGAGCGCAGCTGCAGCGCTGGTTTGATATACAGTCCGCAGTACAAGGTCTGCGATTGGCCCGCAAATGTGAATTGCTAAATAATTATAATTCAATAAACATATATTTTTGACAGCGCATATCAGTTGATATTGTAGGTGGAAATTAGTGACCCGATCGCCGTTTTAGTACAAGATTATTTTCAGCATTTGGGGAACGTTAAAAAGAGGATTGCGGATTTCATAGTATTTTTTTTGCTTTTGCTCAATATTTGGAGCTTCTTTTTCTGTTTTTTTTCTTTATTTTCTATGGAGCTAACAATAAATGCCGAGCTTTGGCCTTATCGACGTGAATGCTATGAGGAGAAAGGAATAGATTATCCTTAGTATGAAAATATGTGATGACTTACATATACGAAATTTATTTTATTTGCATGGAATTGTTACAAGGGACGATTTTTGGGTTTGCGTGCTGAATTTTTTTTCTTTGAAGCAGTTTTATTTCCTGTTTGCTTCACTTGACAATTTGCAATCTTGGCATAGTCGCACCGCAACGTTTTGGAATTAAAATGTAAACCTGTGGGACAATCCATTTCCAGGAACATCATATTGCTGCAGAGTAAAAACTTTCCACAATCTTTCTGATGGGCAACCAAAGAGTTCTCCTTTTCCTCGGGGCAGACCCCGGCGGATGTGACTGGTTCCTCTAGGCGACGATCTTCCTGGCTCACCAGGCACTTGGCGTCTCTCGGCTTCATGCAGATCCGACGAGTGGGACTAAAATGCTGATTGCTGGGACAAACGCGAAGGT
This sequence comes from Drosophila tristis, assembly GCA_018150885.1. Classification (NCBI taxonomy): domain Eukaryota; kingdom Metazoa; phylum Arthropoda; class Insecta; order Diptera; family Drosophilidae; genus Drosophila; species Drosophila tristis. Next base: position 3,608,176 of record JAECWT010000264.1, read on the forward strand.
GCGGCTGCTTGGACTCGCACACAAAGTACTCACTGCAAGAGCCTTCTTTTGCCAGGGTCACACCATCCTTCTTACCAGCGCACACTCTGCTGTTAAACGTATCCAAAGTTTGTTGTGCCACAGGTCTCGGTCTCGGCTGCTTTGATGGCCTCCGCGTGGGTGGGATATCGATTTTCGGGGGCTCCTCATCCTCCTCACTGGCCGAGCTCGATCCATCGCTGTAATCATTTAGCTTGGCCTCAAATAAGCAGTCCACGTCCATGGCATCATCGCAGTGTAAAGTTTTAGGATTAAACAAAGTGCTACCGTCGCAGGATCCAATCACAGCGCTCCCATCAAGACACACATAATAGCCCCTACACGTTCCATACATGGGCAAAAGGCCCCCGTTCTTACCATCACATATGGATGTCTTAAACGAGAAACCGTCCTTTGAAGTAATAGTAATTTGTTAGTTCTTTAATCATATTAATCTATTCATGGCTTTCGGTGCCACTGGTACCCACTTGTAGTCGAGCCAGAGAAGTTTTATGTAGAACGCAAAGGGTCCAAAGTAGTCCTAGGAGCTTCATATTGCGTATCGCTATCGAACTGAACTTTTCCATTCATGGTACATCGTTTTTATACACTCGCATTGAATGAAAATTTGCATGCAGTGGCAATAAGTAAACTGTTCTCTCTTTGATAATATCAAAGAAATCTGATAAATTCTCGAGTACTCACTCGCTATCTACTCGTATATTTCGTTACTAAGAATTGATAAGGAGGTTCATAAAAAACATATGTAACTTCTGATAAACACATACCTACTCTTATGCACATGCCTACACATGTACATACCTACATATTTACACACAAATGTACGCCCAGAATTTCCTATGAATTTCAAAAAAATTTTCAGAAATTTTGATCAAGTAGATAAAAGTGTCTGCGGCCATTCGTAAAAAATAAATAAATAATACACGAGGGGTGAGATATGAATTCATTCCGATTGATTCCTTTTTAACTCAATTGATTAAATTGTATTTAATTGTGAACGAAAAAGGAAGCATTATCGGTGGCACTTCCTGCAGGAGCAGTTCAAGGGAAAACGAAGCAAGCCTTTAAGTCTGAGCGGCGCAAAGCCTCATCAATGGATTCTGAACGGACAATGGACTAAAACTAAAAGATAAGTTCATTAAATGAATGTTCGATAATTTGCTTGAATATTTCCACGGCTTTAACTGATAAATATCCAAAAGGAAATGCGCTGCGTTGCTTTAAAAGATGCATAAAATAAATATCGATGCTTGCCTAAAAGTAGGCACCTTTACCGATGAGACGCTGTTTGTTTTGTCCCCTTTCCACTTTACTCTCTATTGCAGGGATGTGCCCTGTTCATAGCTACTTACTTTTATTGTCTTTCATCGTTATTATCGTTTCATTGATAATTGTTTTTTTACTATCTAGCTTATAGGAAAATACGAGCTGAGCGATAGTAGCCATCAGCACTTACTGAATATTTGGAACCTGTTGTCTGTTTCCTTGACCAAGATACGCATTCTGTTTTGATTTCTTACAGCCCCTACTAAACCCTTATCACTTTGAATTAGTCATTATCGACGAAACGGACATACTGTTGATATGATTGGCAGGCGACTATCTGTTTATTTTGCCTAAGAATTGCCAAAAATTTTAAGAGAATGATTCAGTTTAGTAATTCTTGAACCGTGAGTCCATAAACACATGTGAATTTACGAGAATAAATTCAAGTTCAAAACGATTAACGAAAAATAAAACTCATATAAAATGAAAGGTAAGCTAAGCTATTATTATGTCGATTTCATACAATATGGTAAAATTGTTTTAGACTGGAAATGGTTTACGTTCATCGCTTACCTTTTGACAACCGTCTGCGATGGCTCCCTATCTTCTTACCGAACTACGATAAAGGACTGCCTCTTTCCGCCAGAAGTGGACTCTGCCTTTTGTGTGTCGCTGCCCGTCGGAAACTATGAATATCCCTACGACTGCAGCGCCTACATTTCGTGCACCGAGTCATGTGCTGAATTGGAGAACTGCCCGCGCGGAAAGCTCTTCAATGATATTTTGCGTATTTGCGATACACCGGAAGCCGTTGATTGCACGGAATCGCCATACCCAACCCCTCCGAGCTCCGAAGCAGATCCTTGCGTTGGCCAACCAAACCGTACTCTCCTTCCGACCGAGAGTGCGTGCAACGAGTTCATCGTGTGTGTGGACGAGCATGGGGAAGTGGACCATTGCCCGGGCCAGATGCTATTCAATCCAGACCTCCGCATCTGTGACTTTTCAAACGAAGTCTTGTGTTACGCTGACCAATCGACGCATGTGGTGCAAGAAGCGACAACGACTACTGAGGGGCCATTCAACGACTGCGTCGGTCAGAAGCGGGGAGCATGCTTTCCGTACCGACAAAACTGCCAGCAGTATTACTACTGCTTTGGCAACGACTCATTCATAGTCCTTCCCTGTCCCGTCGACAATTGGTACAACCCGTACACTGGCCATTGTGGGCCAGAGGTCCCACCAGAAGCTTGCCGCGAAGTGACAACATCTACAACGCCCATCACCATACCTCCAAACACCCTAGACCAGAAGGACCACCTGTGTGCTGACCAGGAGCTGGGCGTCGCATTTCCTTTGGAATCAGACTGCCAACAGTACGTTCTGTGCATGGGCGGTGGTCAATCCGCGATCGCCAAGTGTCCAGTGAATGCATGGTTCGATCCGAATACTGGCGATTGCGGACCAAATGTATCGCCCACAGCGTGCCGCGACTCATTAACGACAAGCACAACCGCTCAAACTACCCAAAGCTGGGACGATCTTTGCGCCGATCAGAAGCTGGGCTACTCCTACCCACTAGTGACGAACTGCCAGCAGTATATCTTGTGCATGGGGGACGGGAGCTACAGCATAGCGAACTGCATTTACAACGCCTGGTATGATCCTCAAACGGGCAATTGCGGCCCCGAGGTTTCACCTACAGCCTGCACGGAGAACGGAATCGCTACTGAATCAACTGCCAGTCAATCCACCACTCCATCCACCACATATTCTACCAGTTGGACCACCATTCAGACTCAAGACACAACCTCTAGTCCGCCAATTAATGAAATCTGCTCAGGCCAGAGCGACGGTCACTACGCTTCCTATCCCGAAGATTGCAGCAAATACGTAGTATGTGCTAGCCCGGTTCCTATTGCCTTTTACTGCACGGACGGATACTACTTCAACGAGGCACTGCAGCAATGCGTCGAGTGGCAGCTGAGTGACTGCCCAAAAGGAGAGACGACAACTTTATCGCCCAGCCATACTACACCAACCCCAAGTCCGACGGTGTGCCTCAACAAACCGGGCGGCACCGTGCCGTTTCCAGATAATTGCCAGTGGTTTATACACTGCATGGACGATGTCGTTTATATGATGGGCGTGTGTGGAAGTGGGGAGTTTTTCGACCCATTGTTAGGACATTGTGGTCCCGATGTATCTCCGGATGCCTGTCAATGGAACTACGACTCAACTACATCAGTTCCAGCAACGACCGGCTACCCCACGACTCTCAGTACCCCAAGTACCCCGACTACAGAAGCTACAGATCCCTGCGAGGGCATGCCTAATGGCAAGCTGGTTCCCTATCCCAGCGACTGCAGCAAGTTCATACACTGCGTCCGACCTTCACCCATCGTCTATGACTGTCAAGACGGACAAGAGTTCAGTGCATCCCTCGAACGGTGCATGGCTCCGTGGTTTGCGAATTGTTCGGTCCCAGCTACAACCACTCCGCTTTCCACTACCACCACTACCACCACAACTGTCGCGACTCCAGCACAGGGTAGCTTATGCGCTGATCAACCCGAAGGCTCCCTGGTTTCCTATCCCGGTAATTGCAGTAAGTACATAGTTTGCCAAGAGCCCATTCCAGTGGGCTATGCGTGTGCCGATGGGGAAGAGTTCAGTCCCACCGATCTGGCCTGCATGGAATCCCAGCTGGCCTGTTGCAGCCCCAATGCGTTGGCCAATACTAATAAAATCCCGAAGAGCTTGATGTGGCAGTCCCTTAAGGCAATTGCAAGATACATTTGGTAGTCTTGATGAAATATTTAATGTGCATTTATTGAATGTGCAAAATAAAACGGGTTTTCGAATCAATCCCGTGACATAAACCTCGTTTCGGTTTCAGTTTTAGTGGAATATCTGGCATCCACTGCTGGAGGCAGTGCAGGATACCGTACTGGGGTTCCAGAACAAGTCAGCCGGGCAATTCAACATAGTGGCCGTTGGGCCACAGTGGATAAACTTGTGGCAGTCTCCGGGAAACGGAATATATGAATTTGGGACGCTATTCCTGCACAGCGACTGTGCATCGATCGGGGTATTGTAGTCCGGCTCTGGAGTAGGCCAGGAGGCCATTGGCGGTGGAGTGGCAGCAGTGGGCACTATAGATGGGATCATGGGATAGTTGGGATCGGTGAGTGGCACGCTGTTCCAAGGTGGCAGAGACTCGCAGCTGCTGCCGTACTGTGAATGCTCACAGCTTTGACTACGCGGGTTAAAATGGTAGTTATTGGCACAGCGAAGGACCCGCTTCTCGTAGAAGCGACTGCAGTCTCCAGGATAGGCGCTGTATTCCACCAAACCTTCTGTGTCCGGGGCATGGCAGTCGGAGTACTCTCGGTAATCGCAACGGTAGTTTCGCTGGCTCCAGAATAAGTTGTCCGGACACTGCTGCGGGTAGGGATTGCCTCGGAGGCAGGTAAAGTACTTGCGGCAGTCACTGGGGAATGGCAGCATCACCACACGGCTGGGATCGTCATAGGGTGGACATTGTCCCATGGCAATGGACGTGTCAGCACTGATGGGCTACGCAGAACAAAGATTTTAGATCGGATGCAGATGCTCATGTAGACTACTTACCACTTCATAATACGCCTTGGTCCCCACAGCGGCAAGCACTGCGACCAAGACAACACGGGCAAAAACAGAGGCGCTCATCACTGTTACAAGACAGGAAGGTAGATGCGTATTGTTTTGATTTAATGTATTTAAAATATATTCTTACTATTGATTTCTTCCAGCGATGGCTCAATAAAGGATTGATGCCCACCTTTGGGCTGCACCGTCTTTTATACAAAACATTGTGGCACCTTATCTAGGGCAAATACTTCAATTTTACTTATCGCATAGCGTTCTTTATTTGCGAGTTTATTTGAGTATTATGAGAATCATTTCTAGGGAATCACTCTTGAAATCCCTTGAACTCAAAGTATTTCTTGACATTTATTTATCCATACCAAGAAAAGAAATCTGCTGTAAGGGAGAATTCAATTCTTTTTGCTGATATGGACTTGGCAACCACTTAACCGGACAAGTTTATCATTCCAAGGCCAGACAACACTCGCGCAAGTGAAAGTGATTCTAAGTGAGTTTTATATTCAGCTAATCAAGAATATTATTAAAAGGTAGCTAAAGTTTGAGGACTTATGAATCTGTTTATATACTGGCATATCTAACAGCTGTGTTTAAAATTGAGAGACCAAATGGCAAAGAAACGGCCAGAAAGATTCCCCTTTGTAACGATGGCTTATGGTTGTATACACGAACGCAACATACCCCAGAACTTATGCCGATCAGGGTATATACTATATACCTCTTGAGAACTTTATGTGGTCGGAAGTGCTTCCCTCTCGCTTAAGCTAATAATTACATTAATTGTACACACATTGCTGAGCGTTTATCACTGTGCACTCATATGATGGATTGTCATAAGGAGGGGCTCGCCTGTGCATCGATATAAAAAGCAAAACAGTCGGTTAGCAGTTCAGATATACGGCAGGTCGTGGATTGTCCGCATCTCCTTGAGAAGTATATTTATTGATCAGACATATACTATGTCAGTGGATATCCAATTTTTGCTTTTAGGAGCTCTGATCGTGTTGAGTTCTGTGTTGTTTCAAACACAGGCTATGATTAGAGAGCCCTATCAAAGCGACTGCAATCGGTTCTTCGAGACGCGCGTGCTAAGCTGCCCTCCGGACCTTCACTGGAACGCACAACTACAGCAATGTGGCACACAGTCCCTGGCAGGTTGTTCCGCCACCATATCCGACAACCTATCAGTCGAATGTGCAGACAAACTTGGACAACTAATTCCATATCCTGGTGACTGTACACGCTTCATACAATGCGACTATCTTCCCTTTGTGAAGAGCTGCCCACAGTATCTCTTCTGGAACTCGAAACTTCTCACCTGCGACAAAAAGTGTGTCTAATTGTTTTCGAATTAACTAATAGATTGTCTTTCAATAACCAAAATCAAATGTTTCGGGATACTTTCTGTTTTCTTATGACTTTTATTAAATATTAATTACAATTGCAGAGCCTATGAAATATTTAAGAAATGGCAGTAAGATGCTAAAATTACTTGCAAAAAACACTTAAATGCTTATGAACTTGCTGCATAAAAATACAAATATGTGGGTGTTTTTCGGTGCCAGTTAGATTTACTGTTATACAATTGAGCCCCTTGGGAACTGATCTACTATAATGTTGGGTGGGTGGGGTTAGTGGCTCTCTCCTTCTCCCTTAGCACTTGCCGTTGGCTGGGGCCTTTGGACGACAGATCTTGCTGCGTCCATTCGCACCGTAGACAATGTTACATGAGAAGGTGAAGTATCCGCAGGTCGAGGACTTGGTGTAGTACGTTGACTGGAAGTTCTTGTTATCCTGCGGTGGGTTCTTGCTATTGTCCATGCTTCCAGTCACCGATTTGGTGACTGTTACGTAGCTGTCTGGGGCACGAGGCGCTTTGCTGCCAGGAGTGGGTGCACTCGAGGCATCGGAGTCAGTGTCGGCACTGATCTCGACCTTCTTCTCGGTATTGTGCAGCTCTAGCGACTTGGTGTGGAACTTCTTTTGAACGTTCACCGTGCCGCGGAACCCACTGGGCACGGACTCGGTGGTTGACTCCGTGTAGCTTTTGACGAGACCGTTCTGTTTCTGCACCAGCTGATACTTTTCCGTTGGCAATGGGGCCACTACGGCCTGCTGCTTCTGCGTGGGGGACGACTGGGTATAGGTCTGTGGATGAGGTGTGGACTCCGCATCCTTAATCTTGCTGGGTGCCTTTGGACCCTCCTCTAGTTTGACGGGCTTTTCGTTGTAGTACTCATCCTCGTCGTATTCATCCTCTTCCTCATCGTCGTATTGGACTGGCTCCGACGGATCTGGCTTCTTATCGACCTTCTCGGGCTCCTCCTGGCTCGTCTTTGTGGACTTCAGCTGCAGCTCGGGTATTGAATCGGATTCAGACGTGAGTGCCGGGCCGCTATAGACGGCATCAGCACGGTCGGTTACACTGAAATTGAACAATAATTTAATGAAATGCGCCGAAAACTTGCATCGAGTGTACCCACGCATTGCCACTGTTGCCAAACTGGCTGATGGTATTGAAGAGCTCTCGGTTCTGCTCCCGGTAGGTATCCACCTGCTCCTTAGTTCCTGACGCGGACTGTGCAGCGCCATGATATGATACACCAAAGCTGAAAATGAAAGTTGTTTAGAATTCTGGTGTCTTTGCTGCCTCACTCTCAGGTTACCTGGACGTTCCTTGGATCTGGGACTGACTTTGACCAGAATGGCTGCCCGATTGTGCCGAAGCCGTACCGCCGCCTGGTGCAGCTGCTGAGATGGTATCCTGACCAGGACGGAAGCCGATTTGAGCTTGGGAAGATGTCTGACCGGGTCCACTGGACTGGGCATCGGCCAAGCCACCCTTATCGTTGGCCTGCACCTCACTCTGGCTCTGGTGAATCAGACCACCACTCTGTGATGAAGCCTTGGTGCCTCCATCCTTGTTGTTTACCTGCACTTGAGCCTGGGACTGGGCCGGTCCTCCGGAGCCTTGGGACTGGCTCATAGCGCCATCAGCATTGCCAGTAACCTGGGCGCTGGCAGCCCGATCTGCATCGGAAGTCATTGCACTGGCGCTGAAAGAACCACCCGTACTGTATGTGCCGGACACTTGGGTCTTAGCCGTGCCGCCATTCTTTTTGCCCTCGGCACTGGCAGATGCCTGGCCGTTGCCAATCGTGGACGCCGCTTGAGAGAATGTGTCATCAGCTCCACCGGAAACTGCACCTGGCACACCTTAAATTCTGAAGTTATCATTTTTGATCAGTGTATTGACTTCTCAAGACTTACCAACACCAGCAGGACCAGTAGGAGTGACACCAGCTCCAGCTGTATAGCGTCCTGGAGCACCTATTTGACCGTCCGAAGTACCGCCGGTTCCCGGTTGCCTTCCACCAAACTGCGATCCTCCTGCTCCGGGCTGTTGAACTCCGTAGCCGGGTTGTCTGGGCTGTCCACCACCGATGCCTGTCTGACTTCCTACTCCTGGCTGGGTTCCGTATCCGGGTTGACTTCCAACGCCAGGTTGACCGACAAATCCGGGCTGTGATCCACCGATGCCAGTCTGACTTCCTACGCCTGGCTGGGTTCCGTATCCGGGTTGACCTCCAACTCCAGGTTGAGCAACAACTCCTGGCTGAGTTCCGTATCCGGGTTGACTGCCAAATCCGGACTGGCCTCCACCGATAACTGTCTGTCCACCCACTCCAGGCTGGGTTCCGTATCCGGGTTGAACTCCAACGCCAGGTTGACTGCCAAGTCCGGACTGTCCCCCAGATCCTGGCTGAGTTCCGTATCCGGGTTGACCTCCAACGCCCGGTTGTCCACCAGCTCCTGGCTGAGTTCCGTATCCGGGTTGACGGCCAAATACGGGCTGTCCACCAGCTCCAGGCTGAGTTCCGTATCCGGGTTGACCTCCAACGCTTGGTTGTCCACCAACTCCTGGCTGAGTTCCGTATCCGGGTTGACGGCCAAATCCGGGCTGTCCACCAGCTCCAGGCTGAGTTGCGTATCCCGGTTGACCTCCAACGCTTGGTTGTCCACCAACTCCTGGCTGAGTTCCGTATCCGGGTTGACTGCCAAATCCGGACTGGCCTCCACCGATAACTGTCTGTCCACCCACTCCAGGCTGGGTTCCGTATCCGGGTTGAACTCCAACGCCAGGTTGACTGCCAAGTCCGGACTGTCCCCCAGATCCTGGCTGAGTTCCGTATCCGGGTTGACCTCCAACGCCCGGTTGTCCACCAGCTCCTGGCTGAGTTCCGTATCCGGGTTGACGGCCAAATACGGGCTGTCCACCAGCTCCAGGCTGAGTTCCGTATCCGGGTTGACCTCCAACGCTTGGTTGTCCACCAACTCCTGGCTGAGTTCCGTATCCGGGTTGACGACCAAATCCGGGCTGTCCACCAGCTCCAGGCTGAGTTGCGTATCCCGGTTGACCTCCAACGCTTGGTTGTCCACCAACTCCTGGCTGAGTTCCGTATCCGGGTTGACGGCCAAATCCGGACTGTCCACCAGCTCCAGGTTGAGTTCCGTATCCCGGTTGACCTCCAACGCCAGGTTGACTGCCAAATCCGGACTGTCCCCCAGATCCTGGCTGAGTTCCGTATCCGGGTTGACCTCCAACGCTAGGTTGTCCACCAACTCCTGGCTGAGTTCCGTATCCGGGTTGACGGCCAAATCCGGGCTGTCCACCAGCTCCAGGTTGAGTTCCGTATCCGGGTTGACCTCCAACGCCAGGTTGACTGCCAAGTCCGGACTGTCCCCCAGATCCTGGCTGAGTTCCGTATCCGGGTTGACCTCCAACGCTAGGTTGTCCACCAACTCCTGGCTGAGTTCCGTATCCGGGTTGACGGCCAAATCCGGGCTGTCCACCAGCTCCAGGCTGAGTTCCGTGTCCGGGTTGACCTCCGACGCCAGGTTGACCACCAAATCCTGGCTGAGTTCCGTATCCGGGTTGACGGCCAAATCCGGTCTGTCCACCAGCTCCAGGCTGAGTTCCGTATCCAGGTTGACCTCCAACGCCAGGTTGTCCACCAACTCCTGGCTGACTTTCGTAGCCAGGTTGAGCGCCAAATCCGGGCTGTCCTCCACCGATACCAGTCTGACTTCCTTCTCCTGGCTGGGTTCCGTATCCGGGTTGACCTCCAACGCTGGGTTGACCACCAACTCCTGGCTGGGTTCCGTATCCGGGTTGACTTCCAACGCCAGGTTGACTGCCAAATCCGGGCTGTCCTCCACCGATACCAGTCTGACTTCCTTCTCCTGGCTGGGTTACGTATCCGGGTTGACCTCCAACGCTGGGTTGACCAACAGCTCCTTGTGTTCCGTATCCGGGTTGACCTCCAACGCCAGGTTGTCCACCAACTCTGGCTTACTTCGCCAGTTGAGCGCCAAATCCGGGCTGTCCTCCACCGATACCAGTCTGACTTCCTTCTCCTGGCTGGGTTACGTATCCGGGTTGACCTCCAACGCTGGGTTGACCAACAGCTCCTTGTGTTCCGTATCCCGGTTGACCTCCAACGCTGGGTGGACCACCAGCTCCTTGTGTTCCGTATCCGGGTTGACCTCCAACGCCAGGTTGTCCACCAACTCCTGGCTGACTTCCGTAGCCAGGTTGAGCGCCAAATCCGGGCTGTCCTCCACCGACACCAGTCTGACTTCCTACGCCTGGCTGAGTTCCGTATCCGGGTTGACCTCCAACGCCAGGTTGTCCACCAACTCCTGGCTGACTTCCGTAGCCAGGTTGAGCGCCAAATCCGGGCTGTCCTCCACCGACACCAGTCTGACTTCCTACGCCTGGCTGAGTTCCGTATCCGGGTTGACCTCCAACGCTGGGTTGACCACCAACTCCTGGCTGGGTTCCGTAGCCAGGTTGAGCGCCAAATCCGGGCTGTCCTCCACCGATACCAGTCTGACTTCCTTCTCCTGGCTGGGTTCCGTATCCGGGTTGACCTCCAACGCTGGGTTGTCCACCAACTCCTGGCTGACTTCCGTAGCCAGGTTGAGCGCCAAATCCGGACTGTCCTCCACCGACACCAGTCTGACTTCCTACGCCTGGCTGAGTTCCGTATCCGGGTTGACCTCCAACGCTGGGTTGTCCACCAACTCCTGGCTGACTTCCGTAGCCAGGTTGAGCGCCAAATCCGGGCTGTCCTCCACCGACACCAGTCTGACTTCCTACGCCTGGCTGAGTTCCGTATCCGGGTTGACCTCCAACGCTGGGTTGACCACCAACTCCTGGCTGGGTTCCGTAGCCAGGTTGAGCGCCAAATCCGGGCTGTCCTCCACCGATACCAGTCTGACTTCCTTCTCCTGGCTGGGTTCCGTATCCGGGTTGACCTCCAACGCCAGGTTGTCCACCAACTCCTGGCTGACTTCCGTAGCCAGGTTGAGCGCCAAATCCGGGCTGTCCTCCACCGATACCAGTCTGACTTCCCCCTCCAGGCTGGGTTCCGTATCCGGGTTGACTTCCAACGCCAGGTTGACTGCCAAATCCAGGTTGATCACCATCGATGGCAGTCTGTCCACTAGCTCCTGGCTGGGTCCCGTATCCGGGACCTGCGCCGCCGGGTCCTACCTGCCCTTCGCTGGGAAAAGGCCCGAGTCCTTGTTGCCCACCACTGACTACTGGATATCCTCCAATATCAGGCTGTCCACCAATTTGAATTCCGGCACCGGGTTGACTACCAAAACCAGGCTGTCCGCTCGCAGCATCTAAATAAGTAATTCCTTCAGATACCACAAACTCAATATGGTTCGGAATGACTAACCTGCGCCTGGTAGGCTAATGATAGCATCGGGTCTTCCGATAAGGCCTCCACTGCCATCAAGTGAGCTGCCAGTTTGATAGCCGGAACAGCCGCTGCAATCTCCCGCAGAGAACTGACTCTGGGCCTGCCCCATACCGTGGCTACCAGCTAAGAAGGAATCACAAATCCATTACACTCGTTCCATTAATTTAGATTTAGGTGTCACTTACAGACTACAGAGCGTGAGCCGCTTTCGTTAGCCTCTGCTTCGGCCTTGCCGTCCTCTTCGGGTTTACCAAAGTTCAAATACTGCGACTGCGTCTGCCCTCTTGCACTGGAAGGTTTCGATGATTTATTTTTATTATATAAGTCTGATCTGCTTGTATCCTACTTACTAGCCTCTGCCGCTTCTCTTTGATCGCTCCAAATCAGCCAGGCCAGAGAGTTCATCTTCGTTCTGCGACGATTGATCCTGTAAGTGATTGAACAAACTTATTAAGTTCAATGCTAATGTCAGCTTTATCACGAGCCATTCAGGCGAGTACTGAGTCCATTCCTAATTTTATTCTGTGTCTAAAACTGACCTTGGTCAAATTGGGTCTTATCGCTTACTATTGGGACGAGTTCATTTACATTGAACCACGCACACAGTCACAGTCACGAGCTCAAGCTCTTTGGTTTCATTAACAATTTTGACACTTACGATAGCCGCTCCATTGGCGCACGCTATGAGCACCACAACGCCTAGTAGCAGGCCCCAGCGAAAGGGCAGCATTTCAATAAATCTAATTTCGAATCCAATTGAAACGTGTCGACGTCGACTGAACACAACCAGCAAACTGTAAGATGAAATTTAATTGTATTATCAACACATTTGATTGGACAACACACATGCTCGTTAATATTAGTTTATGTTCCCTCCCATCCGAGGGGTTATCTCTTCTCTTTCGAATGGGGCCACACGATTCTATTAGATGCCAAAAAAAGTATTATAAAAAAACAATTGATCTTGGGCTCAATTTCCGTTTTAGGCATGATGTAATCACACAAGCTAATGACTTTCAATTTCATTTTGGTGAATGAGCGTGACTCGTACATAAGACGTATAATATTTGAACTATGTATATTTATAAAACATTTATAAATATTATTTGATTAATGGTTCTGATCAATTTATGTTAAAGATAGCCATAATAATGGATCTTAATCATTTTCAAGTCACTTCAGCCATCATTAGAGTCTCTGGAATAGCTCTGGAAAATGCAGAATTTTGATTTAATTTTCGTTTTAAGTGTCAACAGCTCAAATCGATTCTTTAGTTTGTTTAGCTGTTAATATTTATTCTATTAAGAAACATATTAAGTCAAGAGATGTATGGCGATGGACCATGTCTTGGTTTGGTCCTTTTTCCCACTTTAATATGATTTTATTTATTTTTTGGTTCACTTTTCTCATCCTTCGACCGTGTTTCTTCCATATCACATACTTCTTCGAATGTATGCTAATAGGGTTCCAAGGGAAATGTTCCGATCTGCTTCCGAACGCGACAACTGCTGGATTGCGAATAACGTTGGGCTGTCCGAGCTTGAGAGTTTGAGTAGAGCTCAAATTCTATCTCTATCATGCACTACACTAGCTATGTACACTATCTCTTCAGAAAGTTCACTCATTAACATCTTTTGATGGATCTTAATAATGTTCAAGTGACTTGAGCACGGTCCATCGGTAGGTCCTTAATATCCCTGGAACATTCATTATTGCAATTCTAAATGTTTAATATCACAATTTTTTCAATTTTCACATCACAAATCATTAAGTTATATAATCCTCCTAATATTTTTTCTGCCAAGAAACAGAAATCAAAAGATATCCGGCGATGGACCATGTATCCGACACAATTTGGTTATAATCCTTTATCCAACTTCAATGTGATTTAATTTATTTGTTTTGTATTCACTTTTCATCCTTCATTTGACTGTGTTTCTATCATTTCACATACTTCTTCGCCTGTGTGCTAATAGGGTTCCAAGGGGAATGTTCCGATCTGCTTCCGAACGCGACAACTGCTGGATTGCGAATAACGTTGGGCTGTCCGAGCATCAAAACTCTAGAGCTTGAGTAGAACTCAAATTCATTGAAGGCGAGCAATTTCCAATACATTTGCATTTAGCCAGCAGCATGAATATTTATGTAGGACTCACACAACCACAGAAGTCTGGTTCGAGTATCTGCCCTATCGTATACACATAGCAACGCCGCACCACACCACACCACACCACACACAACCACACAGAGACACAGGCCAGGCCACTTAGAGCTCTGGGCTCGTCGCCAGTGCCATTCATTGGAGTGTCTATGTCTATTCCATTACATATCAACAGTTTGATCGTGTCAATCGATCACTTGGCTTGGCTGAGTACGGGACTGGGGAGACCCGCGACACCCTCCATCGAGTATATCTCTGGAAGGGGTATTACAACATCATCGTCTTCGCCAACGGTTGGGGGAGACTTTTGACCCATTTTAAGGAAATGTGCTGGCATTTATTAGCATATAAAGATACCCAATTGTGTATCTTTTGGATATACTATTTTCAAGTGTGTCCCTTCCCCGGCTCATTTGCCATTCACGCTCGGGTGTCTCTCTCTCTCTCTCTTTTTCTTTCTTGTAGTATCTGTCTTAATTACTTTGGGCCTCGAGTTCCCAAGGAACTGTTCTACAAAGCGGCATTCGGCGGAAGTAATTTGTTTTGATAACCTTTGGGACCAAAAATTTGCGTTAGCTCTCTGGTTAGACAGTCCATCGTCATATCTATTTATAGATCAGGCCCCTCCCCTCCAGTCCCGCAACATAAATCCTGAGCTCGAGTTTCCCTTATCTGCTGAAAGCTTCTAAAAAGCCATGTGTTTGAATTGAACTCAAGCATTAAATAGCATTTCTAAACACCCATCCACTGTATGGGGTATGTTTCAAGGCTAATAATATTTTTAATTGAAGCCCAGTTTGATAAGATCAGCACAAAATAATAATAATAAAAAGCACAGCAACAAATTGTGTAGGCCTATTGAGCTAAATTTGCATGCAACCAAAAATGAGATCTATTGAGAGCATCTACACGTACAGACTCTGTAGACGATCAGACTGTTAGTTTTCCTTGATGGTCCGAGGCACTTTCAATTTCGATAAGACTGATCAGTGCTCATGTACTCAAATTTAACCAAACAAATTGCATCTACTCGTACAAGTAAGCTTTACTTTTTGTTTTGTTTTTTTGTAAATAATGTGGGATGGGAAACCATTCAAATATGTTTTTCAATGTTGAACTAATTTTAATTTCCGTCCATAAAAAATGCCAACAACACCAGTAAAAAAGCAAAAATCGGGTACACATCTTGGCATATTTTTCTTTATTTCAATTTAAACTGTAATTAAAATTCAATTCAAATAAAATTTACCAAGAAATTATAATATTATACGAGTAACTGTTCAAGCATGTTACTTGCAAAACCGCTGGGATTTTTCGCATACTTCCTTTACAGGGTTCCAGAACAGTCCAGAATTACAGCTCATTACTACGCCACGCTCACCGAAACACTTAATGAATTTTGCACAGTCGTTTGGGAAAACGTCGAAATTCATACCCATTGCGCAAGATATAGTTTCATTCTTTTGTTTCTGAGTTTTACAGGAGCTACTGGACCAATCGCATACTTTCAAGTCGGGATTCCAATACAAAGGCTTGGGACAGCTTTGGACTATTGGTTGGCCATTGCTGCACTGGATATACTTCGTACAATCGGTTGGGTGTGCCAGAAAATCTATTCCCTTCTCGCATATCTTTTTATCGGGAGCAACATTTCCACTATTGTTGTAGCAACCGCTGTCATCATAGCCACAGTATAAATTCTGATAGTTCCAGAAGAGACCATCTGGACAATGCATGATATTCTCATGTCCGTTGCTACACTGTATAAATTTATGGCAATCCGATGGATGGGGCAAGTATTGAGCCCCACTGGCACATGACATCGGCGGTGTAGGAGAAGGTGACGTCGCCGGGCTAGACGTCGATCCAGTTCCAGACAAAGTTGACTCAGTGGAATCAGGATTTGTTATCGCTGGCTCGGATGTTGAGTCCGATGGGGATGGGCTGGACGTCGATCCAGTTCCAGATTTTTGGTCTCTAAAGTTTTACTCAGTGGAATGGTTTTTTTGTTGATGGGGGGGTTTATTTTTAAAAGTCAAATCATTAGTTGTGGTGCTTATTTCAGGCGGAGAAGAAGTATCGTCCTTACCAGAGGTGCTCTCTAAAGGAGCAGGAGTCGAATCCCCAGTTGTCGTGCTTTTCTCTTCACTTGCAGTAGTCGAATCCTCAGCAGTGGTGCTTATTTCGGGATCAGAAGTAGTATCTTCCTCTGTTGTAGTACTTTCTTCAGTTGCAGCAGTCGAATCCTCAGCAGTGGTGCTTATTTCGGGATCAAGTAGTATCTTCCTCTGTTGTAGTACTCTCTTCAGTTGCAGCAGTCGAATCCTCAGCAGTGGTGCTTATTTCGGGATCAGAAGTAGTATCTTCCTCTGTTGTAGTACTTTCTTCAGTTGCAGCAGTCGAATCCTCAGCAGTGGTGCTTATTTCGGGATCAGAAGTAGTATCTTCCTCTGTTGCAGTACTTTCTTCAGTTGCAGCAGTCGAATCCTCAGCAGTGGTGCTTATTTCGGGATCAGAAGTAGTATCTTCCTCTGTTGTAGTACTTTCTTCAGTTGCAGCAGTCGAATCCTCAGCAGTGGTGCTTATTTCGGGATCAGAAGTAGTATCTTCCTCTGTTGTAGTACTTTCTTCAGATGCAGCAGTCGAATCCTCAGCAGTGGTGCTTATTTCGGGATCAGAAGTAGTATCTTCCTCTGTTGTAGTACTTTCTTCAGATGCAGCAGTCGAATCCTCAGCAGTGGTGCTTATTTCGGGATCAGAAGTAGTATCTTCCTCTGTTGTAGTACTTTCTTCAGATGCAGCAGTCGAATCCTCAGCAGTGGTGCTTATTTCGGGATCAGAAGTAGTATCTTCCTCTGTTGCAGTACTTTCTTCAGTTGCAGCAGTCGAATCCTCAGCAGTGGTGCTTATTTCGGGATCAGAAGTAGTATCTTCCTCTGTTGTAGTACTTTCTTCAGTTGCAGCAGTCGAATCCTCAGCAGTGGTGCTTATTTCGGGATCAGAAGTAGTATCTTCCTCTGTTGTAGTACTTTCTTCAGTTGCAGCAGTCGAATCCTCAGCAGTGGTGCTTATTTCGGGATCAGAAGTAGTATCTTCCTCTGTTGTAGTACTTTCTTCAGTTGCAGCAGTCGAATCCTCAGCAGTGGTGCTTATTTCGGGATCAGAAGTAGTATCTTCCTCTGTTGTAGTACTTTCTTCAGTTGCAGCAGTCGAATCCTCAGCAGTGGTGCTTATTTCGGGATCAGAAGTAGTATCTTCCTCTGTTGTAGTACTTTCTTCAGTTGCAGCAGTCGAATCCTCAGCAGTGGTGCTTATTTCGGGATCAGAAGTAGTATCTTCCTCTGTTGTAGTACTTTCTTCAGTTGCAGCAGTCGAATCCTCAGCAGTGGTGCTTATTTCGGGATCAGAAGTAGTATCTTCCTCTGTTGTAGTACTTTCTTCAGTTGCAGCAGTCGAATCCTCAGCAGTGGTGCTTATTTCGGGATCAGAAGTAGTATCTTCCTCTGTTGTAGTACTTTCTTCAGATGCAGCAGTCGAATCCTCAGCAGTGGTGCTTATTTCGGGATCAGAAGTAGTATCTTCCTCTGTTGCAGTACTTTCTTCAGTTGCAGCAGTCGAATCCTCAGCAGTGGTGCTTATTTCGGGATCAGAAGTAGTATCTTCCTCTGTTGTAGTACTTTCTTCAGTTGCAGCAGTCGAATCCTCAGCAGTGGTGCTTATTTCGGGATCAGAAGTAGTATCTTCCTCTGTTGTAGTACTTTCTTCAGTTGCAGCAGTCGAATCCTCAGCAGTGGTGCTTATTTCGGGATCAGAAGTAGTATCTTCCTCTGTTGTAGTACTTTCTTCAGTTGCAGCAGTCGAATCCTCAGCAGTGGTGCTTATTTCGGGATCAGAAGTAGTATCTTCCTCTGTTGTAGTACTTTCTTCAGTTGCAGCAGTCGAATCCTCAGCAGTGGTGCTTATTTCGGGATCAGAAGTAGTATCTTCCTCTGTTGTAGTACTTTCTTCAGATGCAGCAGTCGAATCCTCAGCAGTGGTGCTTATTTCGGGATCAGAAGTAGTATCTTCCTCTGTTGTAGTACTTTCTTCAGTTGCAGCAGTCGAATCCTCAGCAGTGGTGCTTATTTCGGGATCAGAAGTAGTATCTTCCTCTGTTGTAGTACTTTCTTCAGTTGCAGCAGTCGAATCCTCAGCAGTGGTGCTTATTTCGGGATCAGAAGTAGTATCTTCCTCTGTTGTAGTACTTTCTTCAGTTGCAGCAGTCGAATCCTCAGCAGTGGTGCTTATTTCGGGATCAGAAGTAGTATCTTCCTCTGTTGTAGTACTTTCTTCAGTTGCAGCAGTCGAATCCTCAGCAGTGGTGCTTATTTCGGGATCAGAAGTAGTATCTTCCTCTGTTGTAGTACTTTCTTCAGTTGCAGCAGTCGAATCCTCAGCAGTGGTGCTTATTTCTGGATCAGAAGTAGTATCTTCCTCTGTTGTAGTACTTTCTTCAGTTGCAGCAGTCGAATCCTCAGCAGTGGTGCTTATTTCTGGATCAGAAGTAGTATCTTCCTCTGTTGCAGTACTTTCTTCAGTTGCAGCAGTCGAATCCTCAGCAGTGGTGCTTATTTCGGGATCAGAAGTAGTATCTTCCTCTGTTGTAGTACTTTCTTCAGTTGCAGCAGTCGAATCCTCAGCAGTGGTGCTTATTTCGGGATCAGAAGTAGTATCTTCCTCTGTTGTTGTACTTTCTTCAGTTGCAGCAGTCGAATCCTCAGCAGTGGTGCTTATTTCGGGATCAGAAGTAGTATCTTCCTCTGTTGTTGTACTTTCTTCAGTTGCAGCAGTCGAATCCTCAGCAGTGGTGCTTATTTCGGGATCAGAAGTAGTATCTTCCTCTGTTGTAGTACTTTCTTCAGTTGCAGCAGTCGAATCCTCAGCAGTGGTGCTTATTTCGGGATCAGAAGTAGTATCTTCCTCTGTTGCAGTACTTTCTTCAGTTGCAGCAGTCGAATCCTCAGCAGTGGTGCTTATTTCGGGATCAGAAGTAGTATCTTCCTCTGTTGTAGTACTTTCTTCAGTTGCAGCAGTCGAATCCTCAGCAGTGGTGCTTATTTCGGGATCAGAAGTAGTATCTTCCTCTGTTGTAGTACTTTCTTCAGTTGCAGCAGTCGAATCCTCAGCAGTGGTGCTTATTTCGGGATCAGAAGTAGTATCTTCCTCTGTTGTAGTACTTTCTTCAGTTGCAGCAGTCGAATCCTCAGCAGTGGTGCTTATTTCTGGATCAGAAGTAGTATCTTCCTCTGTTGTTGTACTTTCTTCAGTTGCAGCAGTCGAATCCTCAGCAGTGGTGCTTATTTCGGGATCAGAAGTAGTATCTTCCTCTGTTGCAGTACTTTCTTCAGTTGCAGCAGTCGAATCCTCAGCAGTGGTGCTTATTTCGGGATCAGAAGTAGTATCTTCCTCTGTTGTAGTACTTTCTTCAGTTGCAGCAGTCGAATCCTCAGCAGTGGTGCTTATTTCGGGATCAGAAGTAGTATCTTCCTCTGTTGTAGTACTTTCTTCAGTTGCAGCAGTCGAATCCTCAGCAGTGGTGCTTATTTCGGGATCAGAAGTAGTATCTTCCTCTGTTGTTGTACTTTCTTCAGTTGCAGCAGTCGAATCCTCAGCAGTGGTGCTTATTTCGGGATCAGAAGTAGTATCTTCCTCTGTTGTAGTACTTTCTTCAGTTGCAGCAGTCGAATCCTCAGCAGTGGTGCTTATTTCGGGATCAGAAGTAGTATCTTCCTCTGTTGCAGTACTTTCTTCAGTTGCAGCAGTCGAATCCTCAGCAGTGGTGCTTATTTCGGGATCAGAAGTAGTATCTTCCTCTGTTGTTGTACTTTCTTCAGTTGCAGCAGTCGAATCCTCAGCAGTGGTGCTTATTTCGGGATCAGAAGTAGTATCTTCCTCTGTTGTAGTACTTTCTTCAGTTGCAGCAGTCGAATCCTCAGCAGTGGTGCTTATTTCGGGATCAAAGTAGTATCTTCCTCTGTTGTAGTACTTTCTTCAGTTGCAGCAGTCGAATCCTCAGCAGTGGTGCTTATTTCGGGATCAGAAGTAGTATCTTCCTCTGTTGTTGTACTTTCTTCAGTTGCAGCAGTCGAATCCTCAGCAGTGGTGCTTATTTCGGGATCAGAAGTAGTATCTTCCTCTGTTGTAGTACTTTCTTCAGTTGCAGCAGTCGAATCCTCAGCAGTGGTGCTTATTTCGGGATCAGAAGTAGTATCTTCCTCTGTTGTAGTACTTTCTTCAGTTGCAGCAGTCGAATCCTCAGCAGTGGTGCTTATTTCGGGATCAGAAGTAGTATCTTCCTCTGTTGTAGTACTTTCTTCAGTTGCAGCAGTCGAATCCTCAGCAGTGGTGCTTATTTCGGGATCAGAAGTAGTATCTTCCTCTGTTGTAGTACTTTCTTCAGTTGCAGCAGTCGAATCCTCAGCAGTGGTGCTTATTTCGGGATCAGAAGTAGTATCTTCCTCTGTTGTAGTACTTTCTTCAGTTGCAGCAGTCGAATCCTCAGCAGTGGTGCTTATTTCGGGATCAGAAGTAGTATCTTCCTCTGTTGTAGTACTTTCTTCAGTTGCAGCAGTCGAATCCTCAGCAGTGGTGCTTATTTCGGGATCAGAAGTAGTATCTTCCTCTGTTGTAGTACTTTCTTCAGTTGCAGCAGTCGAATCCTCAGCAGTGGTGCTTATTTCTGGATCAGAAGTAGTATCTTCCTCTGTTGTTGTACTTTCTTCAGTTGCAGCAGTCGAATCCTCAGCAGTGGTGCTTATTTCGGGATCAGAAGTAGTATCTTCCTCTGTTGTTGTACTTTCTTCAGTTGCAGCAGTCGAATCCTCAGCAGTGGTGCTTATTTCGGGATCAGAAGTAGTATCTTCCTCTGTTGTAGTACTTTCTTCAGTTGCAGCAGTCGAATCCTCAGCAGTGGTGCTTATTTCGGGATCAGAAGTAGTATCTTCCTCTGTTGTAGTACTTTCTTCAGTTGCAGCAGTCGAATCCTCAGCAGTGGTGCTTATTTCGGGATCAGAAGTAGTATCTTCCTCTGTTGTAGTACTTTCTTCAGTTGCAGCAGTCGAATCCTCAGCAGTGGTGCTTATTTCGGGATCAGAAGTAGTATCTTCCTCTGTTGTAGTACTTTCTTCAGTTGCAGCAGTCGAATCCTCAGCAGTGGTGCTTATTTCGGGATCAGAAGTAGTATCTTCCTCTGTTGTTGTACTTTCTTCAGTTGCAGCAGTCGAATCCTCAGCAGTGGTGCTTATTTCGGGATCAGAAGTAGTATCTTCCTCTGTTGTAGTACTTTCTTCAGTTGCAGCAGTCGAATCCTCAGCAGTGGTGCTTATTTCGGGATCAGAAGTAGTATCTTCCTCTGTTGTAGTACTTTCTTCAGTTGCAGCAGTCGAATCCTCAGCAGTGGTGCTTATTTCGGGATCAGAAGTAGTATCTTCCTCTGTTGTAGTACTTTCTTCAGTTGCAGCAGTCGAATCCTCAGCAGTGGTGCTTATTTCGGGATCAGAAGTAGTATCTTCCTCTTGTATTTCTTCAGTTGCAGCAGTCGAATCCTGAGTGGTGTTATTTTTCAGTTGCAGTATTTTTCAGTCGAATCCTCAGCAGTGGTGCTTATTTCGGGATCAGAAGTAGTATCTTCCTCTGTTGTAGTACTTTCTTCAGTTGCAGCAGTCGAATCCTCAGCAGTGGTGCTTATTTCGGGATCAGAAGTAGTATCTTCCTCTGTTGTAGTACTTTCTTCAGTTGCAGCAGTCGAATCCTCAGCAGTGGTGCTTATTTCGGGATCAGAAGTAGTATCTTCCTCTGTTGTAGTACTTTCTTCAGTTGCAGCAGTCGAATCCTCAGCAGTGGTGCTTATTTCGGGATCAGAAGTAGTATCTTCCTCTGTTGTAGTACTTTCTTCAGTTGCAGCAGTCGAATCCTCAGCAGTGGTGCTTATTTCGGGATCAGAAGTAGTATCTTCCTCTGTTGTAGTACTTTCTTCAGTTGCAGCAGTCGAATCCTCAGCAGTGGTGCTTATTTCGGGATCAGAAGTAGTATCTTCCTCTGTTGTTGTACTTTCTTCAGTTGCAGCAGTCGAATCCTCAGCAGTGGTGCTTATTTCGGGATCAGAAGTAGTATCTTCCTCTGTTGTTGTACTTTCTTCAGTTGCAGCAGTCGAATCCTCAGCAGTGGTGCTTATTTCGGGATCAGAAGTAGTATCTTCCTCTGTTGTAGTACTTTCTTCAGTTGCAGCAGTCGAATCCTCAGCAGTGGTGCTTATTTCGGGATCAGAAGTAGTATCTTCCTCTGTTGTAGTACTTTCTTCAGTTGCAGCAGTCGAATCCTCAGCAGTGGTGCTTATTTCTGGATCAGAAGTAGTATCTTCCTCTGTTGCAGTACTTTCTTCAGTTGCAGCAGTCGAATCCTCAGCAGTGGTGCTTATTTCGGGATCAGAAGTAGTATCTTCCTCTGTTGTAGTACTTTCTTCAGTTGCAGCAGTCGAATCCTCAGCAGTGGTGCTTATTTCGGGATCAGAAGTAGTATCTTCCTCTGTTGTAGTACTTTCTTCAGTTGCAGCAGTCGAATCCTCAGCAGTGGTGCTTATTTCGGGATCAGAAGTAGTATCTTCTCTGTGTAGTATCTTCCTCTGTTGTAGTACTTTCTTCAGTTGCAGCAGTCGAATCCTCAGCAGTGGTGCTTATTTCGGGATCAGAAGTAGTATCTTCCTCTGTTGTAGTACTTTCTTCAGTTGCAGCAGTCGAATCCTCAGCAGTGGTGCTTATTTCGGGATCAGAAGTAGTATCTTCCTCTGTTGTAGTACTTTCTTCAGTTGCAGCAGTCGAATCCTCAGCAGTGGTGCTTATTTCGGGATCAGAAGTAGTATCTTCATCTGTTGTAGTACTTTCTTCAGTTGCAGCAGTCGAATCCTCAGCAGTGGTGCTTATTTCGGGATCAGAAGTAGTATCTTCCTCTGTTGTAGTACTTTCTTCAGTTGCAGCAGTCGAATCCTCAGCAGTGGTGCTTATTTCGGGATCAGAAGTAGTATCTTCCTCTGTTGTAGTACTTTCTTCAGTTGCAGCAGTCGAATCCTCAGCAGTGGTGCTTATTTCGGGATCAGAAGTAGTATCTTCCTCTGTTGTAGTACTTTCTTCAGTTGCAGCAGTCGAATCCTCAGCAGTGGTGCTTATTTCGGGATCAGAAGTAGTATCTTCCTCTGTTGTAGTACTTTCTTCAGTTGCAGCAGTCGAATCCTCAGCAGTGGTGCTTATTTCGGGATCAGAAGTAGTATCTTCCTCTGTTGTAGTACTTTCTTCAGTTGCAGCAGTCGAATCCTCAGCAGTGGTGCTTATTTCTGGATCAGAAGTAGTATCTTCCTCTGTTGTAGTACTTTCTTCAGTTGCAGCAGTCGAATCCTCAGCAGTGGTGCTTATTTCTGGATCAGAAGTAGTATCTTCCTCTGTTGCAGTACTTTCTTCAGTTGCAGCAGTCGAATCCTCAGCAGTGGTGCTTATTTCTGGATCAGAAGTAGTATCTTCCTCTGTTGCAGTACTTTCTTCAGTTGCAGCAGTCGAATCCTCAGCAGTGGTGCTTATTTCGGGATCAGAAGTAGTATCTTCCTCTGTTGCAGTACTTTCTTCAGTTGCAGCAGTCGAATCCTCAGCAGTGGTGCTTATTTCGGGATCAGAAGTAGTATCTTCCTCTGTTGCAGTACTTTCTTCAGTTGCAGCAGTCGAATCCTCAGCAGTGGTGCTTATTTCTGGATCAGAAGTAGTATCTTCCTCTGTTGTAGTACTTTCTTCAGTTGCAGCAGTCGAATCCTCAGCAGTGGTGCTTATTTCGGGATCAGAAGTAGTATCTTCCTCTGTTGCAGTACTTTCTTCAGTTGCAGCAGTCGAATCCTCAGCAGTGGTGCTTATTTCGGGATCAGAAGTAGTATCTTCCTCTGTTGCAGTACTTTCTTCAGTTGCAGCAGTCGAATCCTCAGCAGTGGTGCTTATTTCGGGATCAGAAGTAGTATCTTCCTCTGTTGTAGTACTTTCTTCAGTTGCAGCAGTCGAATCCTCAGCAGTGGTGCTTATTTCGGGATCAGAAGTAGTATCTTCCTCTGTTGTAGTACTTTCTTCAGTTGCAGCAGTCGAATCCTCAGCAGTGGTGGTTATTTCGGGATCAGAAGTAGTATCTGCCTCTGCTGTAGTACTTTCTTCAGTTGCAGCAGTCGAATCCTCAGCAGTGGTGCTTATTTCGGGATCAGAAGTAGTATCTTCCTCTGTTGTAGTACTTTCTTCAGTTGCAGCAGTCGAATCCTCAGCAGTGGTGCTTATTTCGGGATCAGAAGTAGTATCTTCCTCTGTTGTAGTACTTTCTTCAGTTGCAGCAGTCGAATCCTCAGCAGTGGTGCTTATTTCGGGATCAGAAGTAGTATCTTCCTCTGTTGTAGTACTTTCTTCAGTTGCAGCAGTCGAATCCTCAGCAGTTGTGCTTATTTCGGGATCAGAAGTAGTATCTTCCTCTGTTGTAGTACTTTCTTCAGTTGCAGCAGTCGAATCCTCAGCAGTGGTGCTTATTTCGGGATCAGAAGTAGTATCTTCCTCTGCTCTGGTGCTTTCCTCAGGAACAGCAGTGGAATCCTCAGCAGTGGTGCTTATTTCAGATGGTGAAGTACTGTTTTGGGCTGTGGTGCTCTCGTCAGGTGCCTGTGTTATTTTTCTAGTGGTTCTTTTATGCGCAAATTGATTGTCTCGGTCCAACTGTGATTCATATTGAATTTTATTTACTTGCACTTGGTCACGTTTTAAGTGGCTAAATTCTATCGAGGCACTCTCTGCTCTTTTTATTACAATTTCGCCGAGTATTGCCAGTGTTATAATAAATCTTAATAAATCTCGTGAAGAACCGTTCGAAGACATCTTTGCGCTTAGGGCAGTTGGAGAGCGTAACGAATTCGCCTATGAGCTAGAGACAAGCAATCAGAGAAATGATATTCGGGCTTTGTGCATTGGCATTTATAAGTAGATCTGTAGGTAGCTCGTTGCACCTGTTATCAGATCTGTTTGTGTGAAACCTGTTATCTATAAGGGGAAACCTCTTGAGTTGTCGGCTACAAAAATTTAATTGCTTAAATGTATTTTGTATTATTGCATTTATTGGGAACGCATTTTCGTTGGTTACACCATACGCGTTCATTGCTCCTGATAGTCTTCGGGGTACGCAAAACGGGAGTCGCATGTGTAGTCACAGCTCTGGAGTGGCTGGCTCCAGAAAAGCCCGATGGGACAGTTCTGCTTTACCCCGATATTGTAGACACACTGAATGTACTTGCTGCAGTCCGGCTCATAGGGAAGGAACGGCAGGCCAGATGAACAGTCCGTGGATGGTGACTGCGTGCCAGCGGGCCCGTCGATATTCTCACAGTACAGTGAGTCCCAGCCGCAAACGTTAAGCTCCGGGTCCCAATAGAGGTCCGGTGGACAGAGCTTTAAGATTCCCTCCCCATACAGGCATTGATAGTACTGCTGACAATTAGACGCTGCCCGAAATTCCTCTCCCTCCTCACATAGAACGGGAGCCGGCAGTGTAGTAGTGTCTATTTCTTGGGGCTCCGTTTCAGTGCTGGGATCCAGTGTTGTCGATTCGGATGCTGTGGAGTCGAGAGTGGTTGGCTCCTCCGCTGTGGACTCTGTCGCACCATCATCGAGAGGCAAGGCAATCGCATGACCCGCAAGGAAGGCAAGCAGTCCAAATGTAAGAAAAGTGTACAGGCCTGAAAGCATAAACCAAACTTACGAATATTGTTTCGTACAGCAGCCAGAAGTTATGCTCCTACCTCTCATATTTGTGAATGTCGACTTTGCAGCAATGTTCCGATTCTTCTTGAGTCAGTCGCCGGGCCATTCTCTGCTTATATAGCCGCTTTTCAGTTCTTCCCATTGCGTGGTTCATGTCTAATCAATTTTGATTACACTTGTACAGGAAGCCAACGTAAAATAAATACTTTATTGCCTATCATTCTTATCGACCGATGCAATTTACGAGTAGATTTCCGATTTAGAAATATAAAAGCTTCAGTGAATCAGTGGAGACTCGACTGCGGCATACCTACCTGCTCTTAAAAAGGTATCTCCGTAGATCCGAAAGCCAATGAACAAGTATTGGTGGAAAAGTAATGCTACAATCGAGCTTACGTTCTGTACGTATGAAGGCTCAGATGTTGCACCCAGTTTCTGGGAGCCAGAATAAGTACTTCCTGAGTACTAGGTATGCATCTGCCCGTATTGTTGCATACACATATGTACGTTCGTATGTGCAATTGATTAAAACGGAAAAACTAGAAGTGTTCTGGGAAAAAGAAACTTTATTTCTATTGAAAAAGTGGGTTGCAATGCAATGCTTGAAAAGCCACTCACGACAACCGTTTGTGCTCTTCAACAACCATTTAAATGTTAAGTGAGTCATGCCAATCTGAATGGTGTTTTGAAATTATTTAGTTGCCAGGCTTTTGCACTACCAAAGGCACCAAAGTCTGAGGGATTACGGTATGAATCTCAGTCAATTAAAATCCAGAGTCAACGAGAAATATATAACGGCTAAGGTTCGGCCCAGAATGGTGAAGTAAGTGATTCGGAAATTGGCCCAAAAATATGCAATACAAATATTCCGATATGCGAAAACAAAAAGAGTGAATATCAACTGAGTACACTTCCTCACTAACAATATTCATATTATCTTATCTTACATTAAAGAGGGTGCTTCCATTTCTTTTTTCAATCGAATAAAAAGCACTGGTACAAATTGCTTTGTTGGAATTATTGTCGCATTACTGACAAAGATAATTGATAAGACCCCTCTTTCTTTAATTCGGACTACGACTATTTTCTAATTATTATCTAATCAGTGTAATACTGTCATGAATTGGTATGAAGAATTTTCCAGCTACTTCAGCCGACCTTGAGCAGCCGATCTTACTAATGTTATTCGCATGAAATTGAACAGAGATGCTAACAAAATATTTTCTGTTTATCAAATCGAATTAATAACGAGTATAAGTAGTAACTCTCCCACTGCTATCACAAAACAATCATCCTGTGTCAAGTATCATGTACATGAAGATAAGAAGAACACATCGATGTCTTGTGTATGCTAATTAGATGCGGGTGATAAGTGCAGCTGGGGTATGCAGTATGTACTTGGAAATGGTATAAATAAATGGACGATGGCGAACAGATCATTAGTTTGAGTTAATAGTGAATCAAGTCGACTACTGAATGAAATGAAACGTAAGTAAAGCATGGAAAGAATATCCTGAGCAGTACTAAAAACAACAACCATTTCTTGTTTCAGTGGTCTTTATATTCTTGTCCGTGCAGCTCGTGCTGCTGGCAACTTCCCTCAACGCCAGAAGATGCTTCCAGCCCACCTCGACTAGCGCTGCACCAGGAAGTTCGTCGAACCCAACAACTGAAACCAGCCAGAATCCCACAGATGGACAGACGGAAACATCCCTTGGACCTATAAGTACTTCGACGCCAGGACCCACCGAAGATGAGCCAACTGACGCATCCTCTGACCCATCCGGAGAGACCACTGATGTTCCCTCTGACCCATCGGGCGAGACTACTGATGTTCCCTCTGATCCATCAGGAGGGACCACTGATGCTGCCTCTGACCCATCGGGTGGGACCACTGGTGCACCATCAGATCCAACAGGCCAACACACGGATTCATCGGGACAAACTACGAATGCACCCCCAGATCCATCTACTGATGCACCATCGGATCCAACGGATTCATCGGGTGCAACTACTGATACACCCCAGACAACAAAACCTCCTCCCGAAGTAGATTGCGATGCCGCTTGCCGCGCACATCCGGGAGCGGTGTACCTACCAAATCCCTACGATTGTCGTCAGTTTATACAGTGCGATGGGAATCTGGGGTATAAACATACATGTCCGGACTACCTCTACTGGAATTCGGTTGCAGTGACCTGCGACACGGTTTGCAAATAAAGTATTATGAACAGCAGGTCTCAAGTCTCCGTGCACTTTGTATGTGCTTTGCCCTACAGCCATAGCCTTGGGTCTAAGCGATCTTGAAACGAGAATGGTTGTTCCTGACATTCAGCTCCATGAATTCCATTCATAAGTTTCGCAGACTCCGAGCATCGAATGGGGAGTGGTCGTAGTTGACAGAGCATCGCTGCCTTCCAGGAACCCGCGGAAGAGTTCACACCTCAATTAAACTGACACGACGGGCGCGTGTTCGACACGATCAACATAATTGAATGAGATAAGGGCTGCCAGCGAAGGCAAATGAAGATCGCTGGCAATATTGTGTATTGTATATAAAGGGTTCCAATATTTGGCAATTGTGCAGAGTTGCTCATTCATCATTAGTAAAGCATCACGAGTGGAATACTATCGAACAAAAATGAGAGGTAAGCAGGATCAGAGCTGGACTCTGGCGAGTGGAACACGGTTTCATTTATTTCTTTTTAGTTTCTCTGCTAGCTGTGGTGACACTCACTACAGTGGCGGTCCTTGTCGGAG
Organism: Drosophila tristis; assembly: GCA_018150885.1. Taxonomy (NCBI): domain Eukaryota; kingdom Metazoa; phylum Arthropoda; class Insecta; order Diptera; family Drosophilidae; genus Drosophila; species Drosophila tristis. The sequence continues at coordinate 3,636,624 of JAECWT010000264.1, forward strand.
CCGCCGATCCTGAATGCGTCTATCGCAAATTAAGGGGCCTGTCGCCCCACTGGCCAAACCCCACGAGCTGCTCCACCTACTACCGCTGCTCGGCCAAGGGCATTGCCCGGGCTGTGACCTGTCCGGCCGGGAAAGAATACAACCCCAAGAACGGCAAGTGCGGCACCGCCGGACGAGGACTCTGCAAACTGAACCTTGTCGCCCCCCTGTCCTTGGTGAGTTTTCCCGCTGATTCGGCTGAGCCGCCTGCACGGATAACTAACGCCCCATCCCATAGGCAACCAACGTGTGCACCGACGAGGTGAACGGAGCATTCCTGCCAAAGAGCGGATACTGCGGCGAATACTACATCTGCGACGAGCAACAGGCCTACTCCCAGAAGTGCTCCGCCGGCAGCGCCTTCAACAACACGCTAGCAGTCTGCATTCCGGACCCAGAGAAGACGTGCTGGCAGAACCTTTGCGTGGGAGTGTCCGATGGCCTACTTCCGACCAACAGCGATTCCTGTGCGAACTACTACTCATGCACCGCGGGCGTGGCCACGCTGGAGAAGTGCCCCCTGAAATCCTACTTCGATGAAAGTCTGAAGGTCTGCACCGCCGACACAGACTCAGTTTGCTGGCAGAACTTCTGCGTTGGAAAGGCAGATGGCTCAGCCGTCGCCGACAAGAGCAACTGCTCCGTGTTTTACCTCTGCTCCGGCGAGAGTGCAACCACCCAGAACTGCCCGGTCGGCAGTATCTTTAACGCCGACGGCTGGAACTGTAAGCCCGGCACATGCGATGACACCACCACTGTGGAGCCTTGCGATGATGTGACAACCACAACGGAATCCTGTGATGAGGTGACAACCACAACGGAATCCTGCGATGAGGTGACAACCACAACGGAATCCTGCGATGAGGTGACGACTGCAACCGAACCCACCACCGACTGCGATTGTGCTGATAATGTGAAGAACGGACAACTCGTTGCCAACAAAGAGAACTGCCGACTGTATAGCATCTGCGTGGACGGCACCCTGGTCTCCGGCGATTGCGGCAAGGGAAACTTCTTCAACGACAGCCTCGTTGTGTGCCAGGTGGACTCTGGAAATGACTGTCCCGATAGCTCTGAGGCGGAGTGCACGGACGGTGATAAGCTGGTAGATGTTCAGAACTGCGCCAAGTACTACCAGTGCAATAATGGAGTCTGGGTGTCAGCGAGCTGCGACAGCGGCAGCTACTTCGACACCCAATCTTCCTGTTGCGCGGAGGACTTGTACAACGTGTGCGTGGACTCTTCCACTGACGAGTGCACCATGAGCGATCCGGCCGCGAGCGGCAAGAATTGCTTCAGCTATCAGACGTGCATAGACGGCAAGTGGCAGGACGAGGAGTGCAGCAAAGATTACTACTTCGACCCGGTCATGGGAATCTGCAGACAGGACGAGGCTGGTACCTGTCCCGAAAACAAGATATACTTCGGCATCAAGCCTCCCGTCAGCAACACCAGCTTCATCGTCGGCCAGCGCGCCAGGCGCAGTGCAGATTCGAGTGCCACCGAGGAGGCTCCCTGCTGTCCTGGAGGCCTTGCCCAAGGCGCGATTGTGTGCCATCCCACCGACTGTGGCAAGTATCTGATCTGCGACAATGGTGAGATGGTCGAGGGCAGTTGTGGCGTGGGAAATGTGGTGCAGGACGGTGTCTGCGTGCCCGACACAGGCGCCACGTGCTGGGTGTGTGCCAACAAACCCAACGGCTACCAGCTTCCCAATCCCGATGACTGCACCAGCTACGTAAGCTGCTACAACGGCCTGTCCGTCGAGCACTCTTGTGCCGCTGGCGAGTGGTACAATGGAGAGATTTGCGAGATCGATGTCACCGCGAAATGCATCAACCCCTGCAGCTGCGCCTCTGGAGCCGTGCCCCATCCCATCTGCACCAAGTACTACCTCTGCACCGACGGGGTGGCCCAGGTAGTGGACTGTGCGGTGGGCCAGGCATTTGACAGTGACACGGGACTGTGCTCCAACGCGACGGAATGCAACGCCAAGCTGTGTGCCACGGCCCCCGACGATACCACCTACGCAGTGGCTGGAGACACCAGCAGATTCTACCTGTGCCTCAACAATGAGGCTACCATCGCATCCTGTCCGGCCAACACCGCCTACAACCCGCTCTACGGGATATGCCAGGCCGTACCCAGTGTAAGTGAATGCATCCCAGACCCACATAAGTCCATCCGTAACCTGTATCCTGTATATCTCTAGGCGGACTGCGATCAGGCCACCTGTGAGGGTGCTACTGAGGATCAGACATACCCATCTCTGAATTGTGACAACTCAAGCTTCTGCATCTGCAATGGCGGTGGCGGCTACCTTCAGTCCTGCGGCGAAGGCTATTTCTACGACGCCGAATATGGAATTTGCCAGTTTGTAAGTACACATTTGTACACATTGAAAGTGACTTTGGCGGAGTAACATTGCATTCCGCTTTAAACACAGACGGGACAGTGCGACCCCGCGGTCTGCGTCGGCAATGCGGAGTACTGGGTTTCGCCCGATTACCAAGACCCGAACAGCTTCTGTCTGTGCCGCGTTCAGCAACCCGTGTCGGTGCCCTGCCCCATTGGCTACACATTCAGCATCGCGGATCTTGCGTGTGTCCTCATCCCACAGCCTGACGTAAGCCATTTGGACGAGTCCTCTAAATGCTTTGGGCATTGCTCTCACATCTCCCCTACCCCCTTTGCCCTTTGCCATAACAGCCCAGATGCGATGCCAATGGCTGCTCGTGCAAGACGGACTTTGATACTTTTCCGGCTCTGAACACCGATGCTGGATTCTGTGTGTGCGTGGATGACTTACCGACGTATGAGAGCTGCCTTGCCAACACAGTGTACTCCCAGGAATGGAAAGCCTGTTTGCCCCCTAATGTAAGTACACTGGCACTCAGCTGATCAACTCGTCTGCTCACCTAAAGGTGTGTCCTCAGATAACCTGCACAGCTAACATATGTAATGCGACGGAGTGCGACACTCAGCCAGACTACTCCACATTCCCCGCCCCGGATGCATCTGGGTTCTGCTACTGCAAGGACTCCTGTCCCATCTTCGACGCCTGCTTGGACGACCAGGTCTATGACGAGTCTCTGGGTTTGTGCGCAGAGCCAAAGGTAATAATGATCGAATTATACCAATGTATGGGGCTCCCAATTGAGACGTGTGTGCCATCTCTCCTCCGCAGGTTGACGCCAGCTGCAAGTGCGATGCATCCAAGTGCACGGCGACTATGCCCGACTATGTGCCATTCCCTCCGATCGCGGACGACGATGTTGCCGGTTTGTGCTATTGCGAGAATGGCACAGTGTACTACGACACGTGCAGCCCGGGAATGGTTCTCGATGCGACAGCAGAGAGGTGCGTCATACCCTCGGTAAGTCAAATCTAAAACGAATCTAAGGCAACACAGAACCTGACGACAATCGACTCTACGCAGGCACCCTGTTCCGTGTGCGAGGCTAGCAAGTGCGCCACTATGGACGACATGTCCACCTTTGAGGCCCTGAACACAACCGCAGGCTTCTGCATCTGCATGTCCGGAAGTCAGGTGTTCCAGCCATGCGAAACGGGCCTCCAGTACAACACCACTTTCGGTGCCTGTCTGGGTCCAAAGACCAAAATTGTGGCCAGTGCGGCTTGTGACGGGACGCAATGCGCCAGGCGGACGATGTTCTCGAGATTTTCGGCCAGCAACACGACCAATGGATTCTGCACTTGCGATGATGTCGGCGCCACCACCTACCACAGCTGCGAAAACGGACAGCACTATGATGAGGCTCTGGCCGCCTGCTCGCTGGAGGCGTGCGACTCCAGCCAGTGCAGGCGTCGCGCCCAGTTTGAGCCGTTCGAGGCGAGGAACACCAGTGCGGGATTCTGCAGCTGCGACGGAGTCGCCATCTACCACCACTGCGATGAGGGACACGTCTTCGACGCTGTCCAGGGCAGGTGCACACTGAGAGGTGTCATCGGCAACATTGCGTGCAATTTGCTAGAGTGCCAGAAACGGGTACGCTATGAGCCCTTCGCTGCCCAGAACACTAAATCCGGATTCTGCTCGTGCGACGGCACGGACGGTGTCAGTGTCACCTTCCATTCCTGCTCGGACGGCCAGGTGTTCAACACCGAGCTGGGACTCTGCGCGGATCATGTCATTGAGAAGCGCTCGCTGAAGGCGCAGGAAAGTGTAAGATCACTATCATTCCTTAAGAGATTCTTCCAGAAACTTGCATAAGCCCTGCCCCACGCATTCCCTATCCAACACCCACCCCATCCTACGAATCGAGTATCGAGTATATCCCATGTATAACCCCATGTTATTTATGAGTTATGTTTAATGTGAAAGTTCCGCTTGTTCCACTTCTATACTTCTACAATACTTCTACACATATGAGCTACAATAAATTCAAACTAGATGAATTACACTTTCGGCCTTTTATTTACTTGCACTTGCTATAGAATGGAACATGAGGATCTTCCTAGCTCGGGCAGGTAATCAGGGCAATCTTCCTCGCATCATAACTGCATCAACATCCCAAGTGTAAGAAAGAATAGATCCTAAGGCTAGTAGATTCCCAGGCACACATCTCACTCACCTTTCCTGTTCTCTGTTGTTTTTAGCTTGCCTGTGGCGTGAATGAAATGCGCTCAGTGCCAGCCAACTGCTCCCAGTACGAGATCTGCGTGGAGGGGCACTGGCGACGACGCACCTGCTCAGATCAGCGCTACTACAACCCGGAGCAGCAGCGCTGCCTCGAGCCCAGGGACGACATGGTGTGCGCCTATGCGCGGGTCACCTACCTGCCAGCCTGCACCAATCGCAGCGAGGCCCACACGATGGCCACCATAAATGGCAGCTGCCTGCAGTACTTCCGCTGCGCCGGCAGCAAGTGGCGCCTCCGTAACTGCCCCAAGCAGCACCACTATTCTTCCCTGATGGGTGCCTGCCTGCCGCTGCCAGTTGCCGCCAGGGAAAACGATCGCAACATCTGCAATGCGACAATCAGCCTGAGTCCGCCCGAGGACTGCCTCCACCTGGCCGTGCGTCCGTCCGCGGCGAGCTGTGACAGCTTCCTCATGTGCCTGGACAACGTATGGTGGCGCCACCAGTGTCCACTGGGCATGTACTTCAGCCGCGACCGCAACTACTGTCTGCCCAACGACGCCGACCAGTGTCCGCAGAATGCCACGGCTTCCTGTGTTGGCGGCCAAAAACGCGGCCTGATCGGCAGCTGTAGCATCTATGAGCAATGCTCGGACGGCCAGTGGGTGCGGATGCAGTGCCTCGAGGGACAACAGTTCGAGCCGCTGCTCGGCTGCGTGCCCAGCGATGGCAGGTGCCAGGCTAATGGCATGCGCCGTATCTGCCATAATGGGGAGCTGCGGCCTCTGCCACTGATCTCGGCGGACAGGGGCCACTGCTCGCCATTCTTCCACTACTGCCAAGGAGAGGAGTGGCTGCTGGGCAGCTGCCTGCGGGGCCAGCAATTCGACCCGCAACTGAACAGGTGTCAGGCCCAGGCCGAGTGCCGGGAGCAGGCTCAAACTCTGACCATGTCGGCTGCGGAGAACAGTTGCGTGGGCCAATCGGATGGCCTGAGTGTGCCTGATGGTGAGGATTGCACACGGTTTTACCTCTGCCTGCAGCAACAGCCCGCTGTGCTCCAGAGCTGCGCCTCTGGAAGCTTCTTCGACGCCGCCCAGGGGTACTGCAGACCCAACGATGGCACTTGCCAGCTGGCCGCCTGCTCAGGCGTAGAGGATGGCAGACTGGTGGCTCATCCCGAGGACTGTCGGGCCTACTACAGCTGCTCCCGCGAGAACGGCACGCAGCTCCACCAGTGCGAACAGGGACTGTACTTCCACAGCCTGCTCTCGCTGTGCCGCGTCGACCACGGCCAGTGCCAGACGCAGTCGGACCCTGGGGAGGAGGCAGTCAGCGGAAAGGTATGTGCGGGGCTGCACGGAGTGCGCCTGCCCCACGAGCTCTACTGCAACCTGTACTACGCGTGCGTGCGTGGCCTGGCGGTTCCAGTGGAGTGTCCCGCCCGGCAGCAGTTCAATCCCGTACTGGCGGCGTGTGAGCCGGAGTCGCAGGCGCTGGAACCGTGCCAGAACGGACAGCTGGACGGCAACAGCAGCGTCCTCTACAGCTGCGGGACCCTACAGGACGGAAGCTACCTGGCCAATCGCAGCGACTGCACGAGGTACTTCATCTGTGCGGGGGGCATTGCCGTGGCACAGCGGTGTGCCGCGGGTAGCTTCTTCGATCCGGAGCAGTTGCTGTGCGTGCAGGACGACGGCTCCTGTCCGTTCGTGGAGCAGGTGGACGATGACGAGGAGACAAACAATCAGCACGTGCCGCCCGATCCGCTGGTCTGCGAGGGCAAGCACGGCTACATTCTACCGGATCCGATGAACTGCAACAACTTCTACATCTGCGTGTCCGGGAAGCTGCGTCACGAGTGCTGCTACTCCGGCGCCTTCTTCAACGCGACGCTGCAGCAGTGCCAAGTCTTGGAGCTGCCCAGCGACGTGGACTCGCAGACGGAGCTGCCCGGCAATTTCTCGGTGTGGGCGGGGAGCATGCAGGAAAAGCAATGCAGCGACGCACCCACCACCTCCGACAGCCTGTGCAGCGTTATCGGCAATGGCACCTCCGTGGCCGAGCAGGGCGACTGCAGGCGCTACACCAGTTGCGAGGATGATGTGCCCGTGTCCCAGCGCTGTCGCAACGGGGAGAGCTTCGACAGCCTGCTGAGGATCTGTCGCCAGAGCGACGGCACCTGCCTCATGGAGAACGGCGAGCGAGTGGGCGTCTGCAACGGAAAACACGGCCAGTTGGCGCGCGATGCCAACAACTGTCGCGGCTTCTTCGTGTGCCTGCATGGCCAGACGATCGAGGGCGACTGCGGCCAGGGGCTCTACTTCAACAAGGCGACGAGCAGCTGCGAACAGGATGTCCTGCAGCAGTGCAAAACCGACGGAGACGACTCGATAATTGTGGCCGATCCGAACTAGGTGCAGAGATCACGCATAGATAACATCAAGTGTATTTGACTCATATTTAGGTGGTGGTTAAAAAATAGACTTTTACAATATCCAAAACGGAACCGCAAACTGTCTCATTCATAGAATCCCCTTCTGCCAGCACTCCTGAGTACCACTGAGAGGTCCTCGAACATGTTGGAGACCACCTCGACGGCCAGCTTGGTGCAGTTCTCCATGGTCTTGGCTGTGCCCATATTCTCCTCGCTCATGAGAAGGCGCTGCATGTGCCGAGGGCCAGTGTGAAAATCGACTGAATGATCGTGCCGATCTGGCCAGTTGCCTGCGGGAATCAATTGGAAAGAAAAAGCAATCAGCAAGGGATTCCAGTGAGAGTTTAATAGAAAAACTTACGACTTGGCACTAACCATAGAGTATCGCGAGGACCTGGCGATGCAGATTCGATTTCTCTATGAGATCCATATCGGTGACGAATATCTGGCCCTTGCCCACGCCCAGGCCGAGCATACCAAAGTTCTTCAGCAGCTCACAGCCAATGGCGGCGGCTTGCACAATAAACCAGCTGCCAGCTGCTCCTAGAACTTGCGTCCAAAGATGGGAGATGGTAGATCGTAGCGGGAGCCCAATATGTAAACTGTGCACAAAAGTGTTTAATATGGCTGTTCAACTGTTGATGGGGCGGGGCCACTGTGTTGCAAGCCGCAGCAGTTTGCTTTGCAGCTGATGCGGCTTCTGGCTGCTGCTGGCGAATAGGTGTAGAACTGAGCAAAACCACACAGCCGACGATGGACACGCTTGGGGATGGATTATAATTTTAGATTGGAGATTTTAAAAACACTTTGGACTATACGGTGCCAAGGTGGCAATCGGCGGGCATTCCAATGCAACTTAGTACAGCCACTGATAGATGGACGTGAACTTGCAGCAGAGCACTTCCTGGGCGACAATACCGCCAACGGGTGTTGGCTGTGTTGCACTGAAGGTCAAGTGCAGGCTGACAAAGTCCGAGATCAGGCCTGTGTTGTTGGTGGTTGTGTGTTGATGGTGCTGTGGCTGTTGTGGTGGCGTTCATTTGCTGCATGTTTGTGTGGTCCTGAAGATCCCACGATGTGGTGGGTTGGCAGAGCTGAATGGGGGCAGAGATATGGTGACTTGGCGGACGTCACCTGGCCATTGGAGCGACCAGGGCATGCAGCCAGTGCAATGCCGGCCCATACCCCTACCCCCGTTCGGGCACACGAATCATTGGTGGCTGATTTCTCAGCTCGAGCAGTTGTGCTTCCTCAACCCTTCCAGGGGTTTCAAGGAAAAGCAGCAGCATGGGCAGACATGCGGTTTCTCCTCCAGCCGACACACTGCCTCGTGCACGTCCCGCAACTGCAGAGAATTCAAGTGTTTGGGGCGGTATCCTGCCGGGGCCCACCACCCCCTCGGAGCGGGATCTGGATGTGGCACTGTGTTCTCCTGTACAATTGTCCTCATACGGATGGGCAATCCTTCGGACATTCTTCGTCTGGCATTTCTGTCGATTTGGCGATGTTAGAGCGGGTTGCAGCGCCTAACCGGTGGAAATGCCGTAAGCCGGCTGGCTAGCCGCCTCCTTGGCGTCCTCACCGCCTGGTCCAAATTGATCGTCGTTGGTGCCAGCGCCAGAAACGCAAATGCGCTTCTGCCTCGCGCACAAAAACAGCGGCAACCGCCACTAACTCTTTGTTCCTCGACCGAGCCACCACCGCCGCCGACGCGAGCACACCGCGAAGCATCTCCCGCGCCACTTCCACGGGCTGGGGCGTAGTGAATTCATTAAAAAACTAAAAACTTTATGTTGATCCATTTTTGATATAGCTCCTTCCAAGCTTCGAAACGCGTCTGTGTGTATGGACGCCATGATCCCACATCCCTCCGTTGAAATTAAAAAAAAAAAAACCAAATTTCCAGCACTGATCTTCTTTAAAATCTTACATTTTCTAATAAAAGAAAAGACCACTACCATTGAAACTAACAGCTCTTTTCAATTATTAATTATTCTTTATTTGAACAATTGTCTTTAATATAATATAATACAATTTAATTAATTTATAACTACTAACATATTCCTTTTAAGCTTTACAACACAGACTTGAGACCTGTGGCAACACTGTCGACCTCAACATAACGGCATTTGTTATGACAACAGCTGTCAACAGTGTCAAAACATTTTATTTACACGTGCATTAAGTGCCGCTGTCCAAGGCGTAAGTTTTGCCACTAAACTCCCACTGGAATCCCCTGCTGACTGCTTTTTCTTTCCAATTGATTCCCACAGGCAACTGGCCAGATCGGCACGATCATTCAGTCGATTTTCACACTGGCCCTCGGCACATGCAGCGCCTACTCATGAGCGAGGAGAATATGGGAAGAGCCAAGACCATGGAGAACTGCACCCAGTTGGCCGTCGAGGTGGTCTCCAACATTCGCAACGTTGCCTCCCTGGGCCGAGGAGATGTTCCACCTCGACATGCTCATCCCGTCTGTCAAGGTGAGTAGCCACAAGTAGCTGGAACCATCAGCACTGAGAAATGAGGCCTTCAAAAATGTTTCATTCAATCTAAAGCTCCAACTGAACGCGTACGAGTGTGATGGATACACCTGCCTGCGAGTAGATTTAGATGGCCGCATATCAATATTAATATGTGCCATTTGCATACGAGTACTCCTATCTATAGGTGGTGCCACTCAAGGCACGCACCCAACACTCGGAATGGCGCTATTAATGACGTACATGCTCGTACATTGAAAATCAAAATAGATTCCTCGTACGAGAATAATAGAACTGGCTGCATAAGGGACCCCTGCTGCGAGGCTATTTTTGTGGTCACGAATGGATACCCAGCCAGGGGAACAATCGCAATTTGAGGCATATATTCCAAGACCTCTTGCCTCATATGACTTATTCCATCACAAACAGATGGACGAGTCTTACGAGTATCCTTAGCCCCGCCCCAAGGCAACTGACGTCATTCACAGAAAGTAGTCCAAAGATACTGGAGGGAAGCGTTACTAGACCTGATTTAAAATTAGAAACTTATCACGAATAACCAACACGAGGCCCCATATTAATAGGATATTCGTGTGGGCGAAGGTCCCAGTACCCCCCAGCGCTCGTTTTACTGTTCAACGAGAGAGCCCCACATCGAAACAGAAACAGCAAGAAGTATGTACAACCGTGATTATCTATCCAGGAATGCCGATATCCTGTGCAGGTCGTCAACGACCATTGACACCAGGGACAGGGACAGTTGGATTGCTGTGGTCATTCGTGCACGAGAGCTGAAGCCGGACACATCGGGACAGTCGGAACAATCCAACCAGACCAGACCAGGCCCATATGCAGGGCGAAAAGTGTTAAGTCAAGTGCGGGGGACTAATACGGATGGGACATGCAAGCGCAGTGCGCCTGGATAATATGAAAATTGATTTTGAGGATAGTGCTCACGGACATACAAAATCAATAGTGCCCCACTGCTGTAAGCGCAGCGCAATAGATCATAGGAATATTCGCCGATTGTGGAACTAAGAGCTGCATCCGAGTGCATGACTGCAAATCAATAATCGATTGTTACTTCGAGTGCTACACACATTTGGCTGGGAACAAGCTGGACAGGAGCGATCAATAATCCTTCAATTGTTGTGATTACTTCAATGGCATGGGACTATGCACAACTGCCAACCAGCGCTGACATTTCGAGACCGTCGCACGCCTATAAGTAGTCCAGGTACGAGTACGGATTCATTTGTCTGTCCCTGGGCCCAAGATATGTTTTGGGGCAAGTTCTCGTACAACTCGTACAACTCGTAAAACTTGTAGAACACCCCACCAAATGTCTCATATACATATACATATGTATGTATATCCAGCAATAATCTGGGGCAATTATCTAGAGCACTTGTCATTCGAACGCTCGGGCAGGGGGACGGGGCTCGCTAGCAACAAGTTTGTTTGCCTAACCTTTGCGAGTCAAGTGGAGCTGCTCCCACAGTGCATTGACTAATGTCCGGTCACTCTGTACAGGTCCGTTAACTCTCATCAAGTTGGACAAATACAAAAATACAAAGAATCCAGACCAGAAACCAACAGAACCGAACCGAGCGGGAGGGAAGAATTCGTGGGTCAATGTCGACAATGTCGTGTGCGTGAGTAGGAGTACGCCTCTGATTGGGTAGTTGCTGGCAAATGAAGATACAAATACGAATATGAATAGCCACTCGAGGGCCGTCGTACAAATATCCATGAATTTTTAACACCGCCGCTCTCTCCTGGAGGTCGCAGGACACAGGCTTATGCATTGTCCCCCTACCCCCCATCACAGTCAAACTTTTGAATACTTCTTCTCCGTTCGGTTCGGTTCCGTTTCGTTTAGTTCGGTTTCGAGAGTCAGCAAACCAAAGCAAACCTTAAATAGTTTATCATGGGTACTGGAGCAGCTGTGCTCCAAATTAGACCCTAGCACATCCTGCTGGCTCTTCAACTGTACAATTGTGCCCCACAGAATTCCATGACCCCATAGGCCAGAGGACAGGACGAGCGAAAACCGATAGCCAAGCGTAGCGTCCCACAATGAGCAGTCCCGGAGAGCGATCTGGCGACAAGTCCCACATATTTCAGATACGCATCGATAGCGTGGATGACGAGAGCACCGCTCCGATAACGGCTGCCAGCTCACGAGAGGATCTCATCGGCAGCACAGCCCAGGAGTGCGACCAGCCCAGCGAGCAGTTGATATTTCAGTTCCCCCGTGAGTGCATCCCCCCCTTGAACAGAGTCCCACACAGGTGATGGATGTAATCGATTTCCCCACACAGGGTTCCTTTCGGTGCCAACGTTGCGCAGTACACGCCCTGAGACGACCGCACAGCGTGATGTGATGTCCAGTCCGGCCAAGAGCGAGCGTATGATCCGCCACAGCCAGACCAAGCTGCGACCGCGACGCCTCAGCCAGGACAGTGGCATTGTGGCAGGCCGACTGATCGGCTATGGGGTGAGTGCACCGCTGGTTGTCTGTGGCATGCCCAGTCCGTCCATTACAGCTGCCGTCTCCCACAGGAGCCCGATCCACATTTGGGCATAATGGAATCAGGGCGAGATAGAGCCGACGGCATCTACAACTACCTGACGAACTCAAGCCAGCCGGAGAGCATTCCCGCCGTGGTGGCCAAGCCTGCCACTCCGATCCTGCCGAGGTCCAAGCGCACGGAGGCGAGCGCCTGTCGGGCCAATTCTGCGGCCTACACGGAAAAGTGGCTCAACGCCTCTGTGGTGCGAGCCAGCAACGGTTCCTTGTACCAAAAGTCAAACTCAATTGCCATGCCGCTGCCCACCCACCTGGAGGGGGATTCGGCAGAGCCCAGTCCCACGCAGGCCTTCGGCCCGAAGATTGTCGGCAGTCATGACGAGGATATTCCGGGCACAGCCATGCGCCGCACACTGGCACTTAATCTGAGCTCCACCCTGGGCGGTCACAGGTCGAGCTCGGAGGACCGGGTGAATCAGTCGTACGAGGTCATGGAGTCCTCGCACTCCAACGTGTTGGCCGACCAGTTTGGCTACCGGCAGCTAATGCCCACGGAGCGCAAGGCCTCCGACACTACGAGCAGCATCAGCGGCAGCTACTACGGCAGCCGGAAGGCGAGCAAGAGCAACAGCATTACGGGTGACTCGGGCGACGAGCGGCGACGCATCAGCAAGCAGGATCGGGAGGGGCTCGATCCCGAGTCACTCATGTTTCGCGACGGGCGGCGGAAGGTGGACATGGTGCTGGCCTGGGAGGAAGAGGATCTGGGCGTCATGACGGAGGCGGAGGCCCGTCGGCGCGATCTCAGGCGCAGCTTCATGGAGAACCTGGTCAAGGAGGGCCTCGAGGTGGAGCTGGAGGACAAGTCGCAGTCGTTCAACGAGAAAACCTTTTTCCTTAAAATCCATCTGCCTTGGCGCCTGGAGACCAGACTCGCCGAGGTCATGAACCTAAAGCTGCCCATCAAGCGCTTCATAACCATATCCGTGAAGCCATCTTGGGTAAGTTTTCGCAGCAGCCGTATGTTGCATGCAATGCTGCAATTCTGATGCTCCTTTGTTGCAGGATGAGGAGAATGTGGTCCTGCGGAATGTGCAGTACTGGAGGGAGGTATGGCAGCGCCTGACCAAAAAGATTCAGCTCGATCAGAGCTTGCTGGAGGGGGAGACAACCTTCAAAAGAGCCACAGCAAATGGAAACCCCGAAGAGCAGTAAGTTGTGATATTTTTTGGTATTTTCTAGACCAGGTATCCGTACAATAGATCCGTATGTGTGTAGATTCATCGTCAAGGATCGGGCCACGGCCTTCACCAGTGCCCAGCGCTCCCTGATGGTCATGCAGGTGCTGATACGCACGCCCTACGACGAAACCGATCGCAGTGGGATACGGCGACTGATGAACGATGGCACCTACCTGGGCTGCTTCCCGCTGCACGAGGGGCGCTACGATCGGCCGCACTCCAGCGGCATCTCCCTGGACAGGCGGGTGCTCTACCAGACTTGGGCACATCCCTCGCAGTGGTACAAGAAGCAGCCGCTGTGCCTGGTGCGCAAGTACTTTGGGGACAAGATAGCGCTGTACTTCTGCTGGCTCGGCTTCTACACCGAGATGCTGGTGTATCCCTCCGTGGTGGGCACTCTCTGTTTCATCTACGGCTTGGCCACCCTGGAGTCGGAGGACAACACGCCCAGCAAGGAGATATGCAACGATTTGGGACCGGGCAACATCACTCTCTGCCCACTCTGTGACAAGGCGTGCAGCTACCAGAGTCTGTCGGACTCCTGCCTCTTCTCGCGTCTCACTTACCTGTTTGACAATCCCTCCACTGTGTTCTTCGCCATATTCATGTCATTCTGGGGTAAGTGCTGCCTCCACAGTGTCCCAATTGTGTGGATCAGGCAATGAGTCATCTCTTGCCAACAGCCACCACCTTTCTGGAGCTATGGAAACGCAAGCAGTCGGTCCTTGTGTGGGAGTGGGATCTGCACAACGTGGACATGGATGAGGAAAACCGACCCGAATTTGAGACCAATGCGACCACATTCCGCATGAATCCCGTCACACGCGAAAAGGAGCCCTACATGTCCACCTGGAACCGAGCCATTCGATTCGTTGTCACCGGCAGTGCTGTGCTCTTTATGGTGAGTGCTCAGATTACAATTTTACATGAACGATTCCGATTCCGAAGCCGATGCCACTCCTGTTATATAGATCTCCGTGGTCCTGTCTGCCGTCTTAGGCACCATCCTGTACCGCATTACGCTGGTGTCTGTCATCTATGGCGGCGGTGGATTCTTCGTGAAGGAGCATGCCAAACTTTTCACCAGTGTCACGGCCGCATTGATCAATCTGGTGGTCATAATGATACTCACACGAGTGAGTCTCGATACTAAAGTTCAAATAGAGTTCGGCATTGTAGAGAGTTCGACGGTTACATTTCTCATGCACAGATCTACCATCGAATGGCAATCAAGCTAACGAATTTGGAGAATCCGCGCACCCACACCGAGTACGAGGACTCCTATACGTTCAAGATCTTCTTCTTTGAGTTCATGAACTTCTACTCGTCGCTCATCTACATTGCCTTCTTCAAGGGCCGCTTCTTCGACTATCCTGGGGACGATCAGGCGCGTCGGAGTCAGTTTTTCCGCCTGAAAAACGATATCTGTGATCCGGCGGGATGCCTGTCGGAGCTCTGCATACAACTGGCCATCATCATGGTGGGCAAGCAATGCTGGAACAACTTTATGGAGTATCTATTCCCCAAGTTCTGGAACTGGTGGCGTCAGCGGAAGCACAAACAGGTAATCAATCGGCTCCGGGGTGGATCGTTCCATTTCCATTGCTGTTTTTATTTCACTTTCCAGGCGACTAAGGACGAGTCGCATCTGCACATGGCCTGGGAGCAGGACTATCATATGCAGGATCCGGGTCGCCTGGCCCTCTTCGACGAGTACCTGGAGATGAGTGAGTAGCGTCCTAGAAGGTGCCAGCCATGTGTCTAATCTCTTGAAAATTAGTTCTGCAATATGGCTTCGTCACTCTGTTTGTGGCCGCCTTTCCCCTGGCCCCGCTCTTTGCGCTCCTCAACAATGTGGCCGAGATCCGGCTGGACGCATACAAGATGGTGACGCAGGCCAGGCGACCACTGGCCGAGCGTGTCGAGGATATCGGTGCCTGGTACGGCATCCTGCGCATCATCACCTACACGGCCGTCGTTTCGAACGCCTTCGTGATTGCCTACACCAGTGACTTTATACCGCGCATGGTCTACAAGTTTGTCTATTCGGAGACCCACACCCTGGCCGGCTACATCGAGCACTCGCTCTCCATATTCAACACCTCCGACTACAAGGAGGAGTGGGGCGCCACGGTCAGTGAGCGCGATCCAGACACCTGTCAATATCGGGGCTATCGGTAGGTCAACATCATCCTCCTGTATCTCCCCACTGCAACTCTCAACCATTTATAATCCGCTTGTAGGAACGGCCCCAAGGACTACGAACCGTATGGCCTGAGCCCCCACTATTGGCACGTGTTTGCCGCTCGTCTAGCCTTCGTTGTGGTCTTTGAGGTCAGTAGTTGGAGTCCTGCCAATGCAAGGACTGTAGCCTAATTCTCCTTTTCCCGCAAAACAGCATGTTGTGTTTGTAATCACCGGCATCATGCAGTTCATCATACCCGATGTGCCGTCCGAGGTGAAGACGCAGATGCAGCGCGAACAGCTGCTGGCCAAGGAGGCAAAGTACCAGCACGGCATCAAGCGCGCGCAGGGCGACAGCCAGGACATCATGAGCCTGTTTCGCGATGCCAGCAACCGGACGTCGGTGGCTGCCGGCAGCCAGGGTTCCAACCGCGGCAGCTGGGCACGCCGCTTCAGTCGCCTCAGCGACGGACTCGATGCCCATGTAGAGGTGGCCGCACGGCCTCGACGGTCGGTAGAGTCCACCGTCTGGGAGGTATCCTGACACGAGGAGGAGGCCGAGAGCGAGGCCAACGTGTCGAGCAAGAGATGAGACCGTAACCTGCAGACCACAAGCAGTGCCGAGTAAACATCCAAGAAACAATATCACCTCCATCACGTCAATGGAACTCCTTTTCCCCCCATTCCCAAATTATTATTAAATGTCGACTGTCCGTCCACTGCTTATGTTTGTAGCTTTACCGATCTCATGCTACTTGTAAATAAATCCTTTTCAATGTTGTAAGTCGGTGGATGTCGAATCTTAAAGGGTTCTGCCAGTTAGGCAATGATTATGAGCAGGAATGGGCTAGCCACCCCGCTGGGCCTGCCGTTTCCAACACAACCACAACACGTTTCCAGCCGGGGTTTGTTTGCTCGAAATCAATCGGAAAAGTAATAGATAGCAACACACGTCTGATACGTTCAAGTGAACACAATTTTTTGTATGGCGAAAATTATTTAATGATGAACAAGAAACTCTCGCCGGAAGATGCATTCTACGAAAACTTGACGCTGGGCCTCATCAAGACGCTCTGTGAGTATTCACCGATTCAATGCCCATCCCATCCAGCCAGCGCTCCTCTAACGTCCTTACACCATCATGCACGGCCAGCGACCGTGCCGCGGGTCTGCAATGTGAGCCTGGAGCGACGACAGCCACTGACCGCCTGCCAGGTCGTGAACTGGGAGCAGAGGCACTGCGTCTACCTGCCGGAAGACATGAAGAAGTTCTACCTGTCCACCGACGGATTCGTGCTCAACTGGAGCTATCAGTACGCGCGTGAGTAGCGCATCCCAAATGGCGCATCCCATGCTCCTACACATCTCCCCGCTTCCACCACACGACAGCCAATGACGTTCGCCGCGTGGGACACATCTACTTCCCGCACCTGCTGCAGGTGACCCTTCTGCGAGAGAACATCGAGACGACGCACTCAAGCAGTGGCGTTGCTCACCCGCCGGCTCTGACAAGCGGCGGACAGGACCTCTCGGCAGCTGGCTCCAGTTCGGCGGCCAATCATCTGCCCCTGGCAATGCCGAATGTCTCCAGTGGAACGGGCAAGGACAAGTGGGGAAACGCGACGCCAACCATCACGGCCAAGTCCAAGATATTCGAGATCAACAACATCAACGAGATGGCGAAGGTGATGCGGATCTCTTTTGGGTGCTGAGATTCCATATGCTGACTTGGTTTCCGTTTCGTCCAGGTGTGCATGTTGTACGAGTCGACGAGCTCGAACAATCCCAAGTTCTATTTGCTGGAGCTGAACACCCTGAGCTGGCAGTTTCTGGCGGAGACCTTCAGCGAGTACCTGCGGATGTCCATCGCCCACCTGGGACTGCCCTACTGGGAGCTGTGCTTCTCCAGCTTCGGCCTGCCCTCGTGGACCGAGCAGCTATTCCTCCTGCTAGCCCCCCACCTGCTCGAGGAGCACGAAGTGAGGCGCGGCCGCGTCCTCAATCCGGCCTGCGAGCACCCGTACAACATCATCGATCCCAACATATTCCGGGGCAAGCCGAAGAGCGTGGCCAAGACGGCGGCGGCCAGCGGTGCCAAGCAGAGTAATAAATGAATCCGGATTCGTGTAGAAAAGTAAAGGTTTATTGGTGAAGAAAAAGCACAAGACGGCAACGAAACATAAATGCTACAACAGAAATCTCCAGACGACGGCCCCACAGATCATCTCTGAAATTAGTTTGAGTGGATGAGAATGGGGATGGGGTGCTTAGGGGCTTCAGTAAAAGTCCGAGCTCTTGTCCTCCAATTCAGCCAGCAATTTGTCCCTAATCTGGGGCCTGGGATCCTCGGTTATCTCGGTGGGGACGGCGCCCACCTGGCCGAGCATGAACTCCAGCTCATCAACCGTCAGTTTCTCTCCGCGCAGCTCCAGGGGGCCAATGAACTGCTTGCGCATGGCACCCTCGTGGTAGATGAATATCGTGGGCAGGTTCTTCTCGGGGAAGTTGGGTATGCATGTGGTGGCAACGGAGCGCAAGAACTTTGTCTGCGGGAACCGCACCGCCAGCTGCTGCATATGGTGGTGGATGAGGGCACAGAGCGGAACGCCGTTGGCGTACAGGTGCAGCACCACCCAGATACCCTCGCCGGCCTTGGTGACCTCGCTGACATAGTCCTGTCCCGAGATTTCGCGCACGCTGCCAAACCTGGCCTTCTCGGCGGTGGCGCGCATCTCCGCAATGCGTTTCTGTCGGTACTGCTCCAGCACAGCCTCGTCCTCCGAGTCTTCCAGCTCATCCAGCTCGTCCAGCGACATGTCGTCGATCTTTTTGTCGCGCTGGCCCTCGCTCTGTGGAAGGTCTGTTCGGCGCTGTATCGCATCGTCCATCAGGGCTTGGATCTGGTCCTCTGTGATTTCGGCCTCCTTCTGCTTGGGCCCGATGATTCCTTTGGCCCGCAGCACATCATTCCACTCGGTGTCTTCATTTGGGTCCTGCAAAATTCCAAGCCAGATGAGTTTTCATTCACAATCCATTTATTTTTGGCCTGCAACTTGCATCGCATCTGCCCAAATATGGTATGGCTGCAGCAACCTCCCACAAAAGTGGCACTCGAAGCGTTTCTAGCACAGCTGGCGCTGGCCATGCGTGGAAATGTGCCTTACCTGCATTTTCAGTGACTATTGCTGGTAAAGCGACGTAAAGTGGATAAAACTAAGAAACGTGCTGCAAGCGTATAAACTAAAAATAAAACCGAATTATTTTAAAATGACTCATGACGAGTAGAGGGCACTATCGATAGTATAGATATTTTGCTGCTAGCCTCTACTATCGATGCTTTGAGACTATCATGATAGTATCGAGCTACAGTCGTTGCGCTTTTAATATGTTTGGATTGGCTGCTATAAAATACGAGGACACATTTGTAAACAAATCGATAGGTGGCATCTAATTTCTACAATGGACAAGTTCCAAAAAGCTTTCAATGGTTTTTTAAAAATTATTAGAGCTATCACGATAGTATCGATTGTTTTTTCAAAACATTCAACGTTGATATTCCGTTTAATATTACTAGCTAGCTGGGACTCTCAGCCCTAAACAAATAATTTTATCCGATAGATACATAAATTTTCTACAAGATTGGCAAATTTTCAGAAGACTTTTTTATTGGATTATTTTTATATTAAGGTTCAAACAAAAACAACATAAAACGAATGTGTCGTCGTTTTGTGGCGCTGCCAGACTCGTGCAATTCGTAGTTGCAGCGGGCTGCCATACCATGCAATTTTGTGACATAAAATTTGTCTATTTTGATATTCAGTTTAATATTACTAAAGTGTTGGCCCTCTCAGCCCTAAAAAAATAATTTTATCCAACTCCTCAATGAATTTTGTTTAGGATTGGCTAGTTTTCAGAACTATTTTTAATGGGATTGTTTAGATAAGGGTTCAAACAAAAACGGCCAAAGCATAAAACGTAAATGTTGACTAAATGAGACGTAAGTGTTGCTGGTCAAGTTTCTTCTATGCGTATGTACTTTTGTATACCTTATTTCTTTTAATTGATGTTAAATGTTTTGTTCCAAGCTCCATTGAAACATTATTTATGATTTATCCTAGATTGGCAGGTTTTTTACCTATTAATGCACTTGTTTGTGTTTTATATATACATTTTTACATTTATATGTATATACATTTACTCGCACAAACTCTACAAAGAAATGTCTGAAATTAATATATAAATATGAGAATCAATTCTCTTTCGTCCATTTTCCTGCCGTCTTGCATAGTTCTGTTGTTTTTCAAAAATTTGTGTTTCTTTCCTTGTCATCAAGCACCCAAATCCAAATTCAGGACGCACGTCTGCCAATGTAAACGCCTTTTCTGCTTCATTGCGTCTATTCCGATATCGATAGCAGACGCGCCCAGTGTAAAAAGGCTATTATTCTTGAACCAAGATACCTTTTCTATCAACTACCACATTTAGACATCAAACCGATATGAAACGAAATAATTCGAATTGCTCGCTGGCAAAAGCAGACCGATATGAAACAAAAATTCTAATTGCTCGGTGACAAAAGCCTACCGATATTAAACGAAAAATTCTAGTTGCTCGCTGACAAAAGCTGACCGATATGAAACGAAAAATTCTAATTCTAAAAGCTGACCGCCGATATGTCACAACTGTGCTTGCTTACAGTGCACATATATGTATCTCATACATATGGGGAACATGTGTTCCACGTGTGCGTGGACAAGGCATACATACATACATATGTACATACATATACATATGATGCCCGTGGAGTGGCGGTCATCGTCGTCGTCATGGTCATCAATTCGCAATCTGAGATGGAATTTAGATTGCATTGATGACCAACTATAGGATGTTGGTGGTGTTCAGGGCGACGTCGACGACATGTTGGGCTTACACATACAGATTTGACTATCTCTGTACTTGTATAAATAACAGTTAGCAGTATTTCTAGTGTCGCACTTTTCGCTGGCTCACTCATATAAATATTTTCTTATTCCTTTAATACAATTTTATTAAAACATTTAGGAAAAATTCAACATAATTTAACTCTATTGTTTGCCTAGCTACAGATTCTCAAGCTTCTGTTATTTTATAAGCAGCATTCATACATTCTTACAATCCTTAAAATCTTATGGAATTCTATCTCACTTGCTTGGTTTAATGAACCGTTCAACAGATTCGGACGCACATTAGCTACATCTATTTTTTGCTGGTCGATGTGGAACCCTCAGATAACTTGTAATAGTTGTTGAAATTAATAACACGTATCAGGTCTCCGATTTCTTCTTGGTACCCAGAGGCAGCCAGCTTGTTGCCCAAGTAGATGAAGTACTGCAGGAACTTCTCGAACTCTGCCTCCTCGTGCACAAGGCGCTTGTAGCGCGGATGCACAAACACTTCTCCCTCCATAGCAAAAGACTGCGACTCTAGAACCCTGTAAAGCAAGCAGGAATTAGATCTTCGGCGAGCACTTGAAGGGAGTAAAACCTACTTGCAAAACCGCAAAACAATCACAAGAATGCCGTCAATGGTTTCCTTGATCTTGGTGCTACGACGATTGAGCAGCGCCAGGAATGCCACCCGCTTCAAATATGCCACATGCAGCCTGTAGAGCCCCTCGATGGAGTCGCAGCCACACAAGTCCTTCTTGAAGGCGTTCCAGGTGGCCTGCAGCGCATTCGCCACGAGATGGGTCTGTAATGTGGTCATAAAGTGGGACAACTTGTGGCGCACCGCCTGCAGGTGCCTAAAGTGGTGCGCAGTGCGGAGTGGTGATCCGTGCTGCTTGGCCAGGAGCTGCAGGTGCTGGAAGGCGCCTTCGAGCACAAAGGTGACGTGACGCAGCTTTAGAAGATGCTCGAAGATCTGCCCATACTTGGCGATTGTCTCGCCGCTAATCACCAAATTAAGCGGCCAATTCACCTTGCAATTTAGCGTTAACATGGCCGTTGCATCCAGCGACATGAAATCCAAGGCATCCGGTATCTTTGTGCAGTCCAGTGTGAGATTCTGTGCCACGAGGGCGTCGTCGGTTGCCGCACAGCCTCCGAGCGCGTTGTTGAGAATAGCGTCCAGCACGCCCTTCTGGCAGAGGCTGCGCGGATCCTGGCCCTTACTAAAGTGGTCCAAAATGCCGCCCGTGAGCTGTGTCCCAAACTCGCCGTTCAGCAGAAAGAAGTAGTTCCGCAGCATGCGAAAGTGCTCGTAAACGCGCTGCTCTTTGAAGATGCGCAGCACCTCGTTGCGAAGCAGCGCATAGTGTGCACTGACTGGCTCCAGCACAGACATCTGAAGACAGCGCCTGGCCATAAATGGATTACACGACTCCGGCACCGAGGCGACTAAGGTCTGGCGCTGCGCCTTTTCCCCTTTCTTTCCTATCTGACCATTCGTTGGCCAGCGAACAGCTGAGAGTCTGCTGGGTAATAAAGATGCTCTTCTAGCTACAAATACTGCTGCAGGTTCAGCTGGAATTGGAGTGCCCGACAAAGGCAATGCAGGATCCTGGCTGTTGTTGTTATCCGCTGCATCTGGCTCAGGGGCATCTTCTTTTTGAAAGGGATTGTGGTCGGAAAGCCCATCGATATCCACATCTGATGTGGTGGACATGGGAGTACCGGCATCCAGAGGCAGCTCCACATGCAGCTTGTTCACTTCGAGTGGCAAGTGCAGGCCGTTCTCCGCAATGGAGGTCATTTTGATGGTGGCTTTTCTGCAAACACTCGGAATATCAAACTCGCTTGCCATCACCCGTCGCCTATTCCTGGCCAGCTCCGAGTCCGAGCTCAGCTGGCACTTGACGCGCTGGGTGTGCACATCCTCTGTGGAGTTGAAGGCATTGAAGCCATCATGCTGCAGCATACGCTGGCGGTTGCGCTGCAGATCACTCTGCTCCGTGGTGTCCTTCAATCTATTGAGGTTCATGTTAATGTCCGGAGGCAGGAGGGCCCGTAGCTCTGTGCCTGAGCTTGAGGGCTCCTCCAGATGCACCTCCGATTGACATTCCTGCAACAGGGCCGAGGACAACATGTGCTTGCGATTGCGATCCAGCTCTGAGGGTAGAGTGGGCTCTTCTTCGTTGGAATTGAGAACATCCGAGTGACTTCTTTGATATGGCACGACAGCGACAGGGGCTGGCTCTGGCTCTGAACATACGGCATTTTGTTCTTCATCGTCTGATGATGGAGGGTCCATCGCGTCTGCGTTTTCATCTGCATCGGCGTCTGCGTCTGGGGCTTCAAGGCAAGATTTAAAACTGGTATTTGAACTATGATCTGGGCTAACGGCCATCTCCCATCCGGAAGCATCCTCTGCTGCCTCTTCCCTTTGACGTAGCACTTGTATTTGATTGGACAGGGCAAGCTTCTCCCGCTCCAGAAGCTGATCCTCGTACCGTTCACGCTCCCGCTGATGCTGCATCTCTAGCACCACCTCCAGGCGGCGCTGTTCGACACGATTCTTTTGCTGGAGTTCCTGCTCTGCGTGTATCTGATTGTAGCGCTGCCGCTTCTTGGCATTCGCTTCCAGGAGCAGCTCCCGCCGCTCCTCCTCCCAGGCGGCAATAAAAGACGCCGTTTGCTCGACCATGCGGTTCTTGTACCGAAGCTTGGATGCCATCCGCTCCTCAAAGATGCTTTTCATGCTGCACTTCCCGAAGGTTTGACGGATACTGCTGTATTTATCGTTCAAGTTCGCGCGCATGGCCGTGAGCTGCTGCTCCGATAGACAGACAACTATATCGGGGTAGGCCACATCGAAGACGGGATGCTGTAATTGTGCGATGTGTTATAAGCGGCCCCCATTGATGCAAACCCTTAGCTAACTCGCTCTCACCTGAGCATTGCAAGCCTTGAGCAGGCGGTTATACTTCCCACACTGGAGAATGATGTTTTCGCAGCCTGACAAAAAGTCGGGCACATCCTCCCCGTGCACCTGGTAGCCCTTGTCGAAGAACTCCTTGCTGCACTCGTCGGTCTGTCGGTCCAATGGCGCACGGCGTCTGATGAAGATCTCGTTCACCTCCTCGTCCAGCTCGCCTCTGTAGACCCATCGCTGAAGCTGGGCGAAGTATGTCTGACACATGCACTTCAGCAGATACATCAGCAGCTGCAGGAAGTTGCAGTTGCTGCACTTTTCGATGGCCGTTCCAATGCTGGTCAGTAGGAATGTCCCAGTCACACCCGATTCCAAGTTAACTGCAAATGTCGGTCAAGGATTAACAAAGAGTAGATGACGGCATGACATGTGCTTACGACTGGGTTCTGCCTCGAACATTCTCTCGAGATGCTCCAGCAGTTGCATAGCAGTTTTGGCTCCTACCAGCAGCTGCGAGAAGCTTTCAGCGGGCAGGGAAAGAAGAAAATGCCGACTAGTGGCCAAAAAATCAATTATGGTGTCCCGCATGGCCTGAAAACGCAAAACAAAAGATAGACTTGAGTACTGAGGGTTCAATTGAGATTCTAGGACGAGATAATTACCCGATTAAGCGGTCCTTCTAGGCGGTGACCTCGACTCTTGACGCGAGCACTCAGGCGCCGAAAGGCAATGCCAGACCTTAAAAACGGTTCTACAAAATCGGACATCACCGCGGGCAGCACAGTTCGCACCGTGGTGTTTCTTTTTATTTGGAGTAGATCCTTGGCTTCGGCTGGGCACTCGAACGTCTCCGATTGCAGGCCTGCGGCTGCCTTCTTCAAGTGGTCAATGAACACCGCCTGGTCGACGTAGTACAGCACCAAATCTTTGTTCAGGTGAAGCAACAGTTCGTTGCTCATGCTGACGTCCGAGAAGAAGTGCTTCTCAGGCTTACTCCCGGCGATAAAGTTGTTCTTCAGCTTATCCCGGGCCGTTTCATCAGGCGAAGGCCTTTTCTTTGGCAGCGGCAGGCGATAAGTTATGCGCATCGTTTGGTCCTTGGGCCCCCTAATACGTGCCAAGGACTCTGAGATGGCGGAGCAGGTCACAGAGGAGGCCATCAACTGCAAGCGCTTGGGCGGAAAGCGCTGCTCATTACGTCTGATGAATACTAAATCAAAGCGGGGCTTGAAATCGAGTGGGTTGCCTTTCCGTCGCAAATCATCGAGGGAGGTTAACATCATTGGTTTACGATCACTTAAGCTGGCGTAACCTCCACTGCCCTCGGCTGGTCTATTTAGCTGGAGTGGTCCTGGCTGCAACAGCTTGACCCTGAACCTGGACTCTTTGCTGCCATCAGATTCCTTCTGTAAAGGAACCCTAGCAGTTTTTAGGAATGGATCCTTACAGCCGAGTATCTCCTGGAACTGGCGTATCGTTTCGTCCTTTCGATCGCTACTGATGTCCCGGCACACTTGCCGTAAGAGCGACTCCTTCATGGACGCGGGCATTGTGCCATTTCGCAACAGAGAATCAAAAATCTGGCTGCGCTTCTTGGCCACAGAAGCAGCTGTTGGCCGTTTTATTCCACTCTCTTCGGCGCCCAACAGAAAAGCCAAGTGACTAACCACTTCGAGCAGACTGTGGGTGCGCTCGTCGAATGCATCCATCAATATTAAATTTGAACGCCAAAATTGTTAAAAACAATCAAAAATAACAAAAACAATGAACATATTAGTGTGACCGAGGGTTTATTCCGGAAATATTCCGAAATATACCGAGGAATATCATATTTATTAATTTTGGTATTCGATTCAAAATTACAGATAGTTGAGACTTTAAAAACTGAAAATATCATTTTATCTGATAATATCCAGAGAAGTATATAATATACCGTCAACCTGGTGTACATTGCAGACTGATCGATAAAATAAAACCTTTCGAGGTTTCAAAAATACCGAAAGAATACACCGAAAAGTAAACGGTCACCCTGCCACAAGTTAATCGGTGCTAGTGGTGAGCACTATGGCAATCGATATAGTCGGCGGTTAATTTAAATATATAATTCATCCGTAAACCAAACAGATATTTATATAATACAAAATGATGTAAATATTACAGCGTTTAGCTAGAAATTTCCATAAGCAATACATGACACTTTACACCCGAACTAAGACTAAGAGTTTAATGAAAAAACAATTGAAGTAGTACGAACAGGACTCTTTATTTTAGATACAATGCCATATACTTGGCTTCATTTACAACAGATTCTATTTCCAGTTTGGTTTTCGCATTAAAAATTGAATTCGGCAAGCTTGAACGAGACTTTTGCCTTCTGGGAGGTCTTACAATACGAGAAAAATGTGGCTTGCTGGCTCCAACTTATGTTTATTATGCTGGTAATACTTAAGGCTACATACAATCTGGGAGGTTAAGATAATGTTACGCGGATAAGGGGTACATATATGCATCTTCTGCAACAAGCTTCGTGCTGCCGAACTTCCTTGGCATGAGAAATGACTTGATCTTGAGATTTGGGGTGGACAAGTAGTGTGTGTGTTTAACCAAAGGAATATGCAGTACAGCTTCTCTTAAAAATTAATAAGGTTTGGGGAGCAGCTATTTTTTGTTTGGGAGTTTTGGATACAAATTAAACCAATTGAATCTTCCGCGAAATCTCATAGTTGGGGCGAAAGTGCGCCGCAATTAGCATTTGAATTTAAGATTAGATATTAGGAGCATTTGAGGGGTGGGCTGCTGGGTTAGGGTTTTTGCGTTTGGGGATGTGTGTTTGTGTGGGTGTTTTGGGGTTGGGTGGCGTTACGACAGCTTAGCTTGTCGCTGGGAACTTGTTGCAGGGCTGAATGATCGAGGTTTTGCGTGCCGGCACGGTCTCGGGCGTTGGTATGGCTTCGCCGGTGGTCACCTTGTTGGCAAAGACCTGCTTGACGCTGCCACCCTTCTGCTTGGCCATCTGATAGTCGCCCGAATCGAAGAACTTTTGCTACAGAAGGGACAGGGACAGAGATAGAGATTATGTGATACGGACCATGGGGCATGGGCAGACTTGGCATGGCACACTTACCCCCTTCTGCAGACGCTTCTGGAGGAACGCCGAGTGGCCTCCGGGCACACGCATGCCGCTCGAGTACTTCGACTTGAGCTTCTCCTCCTCAATCTTCTCAAGATCCCTGGGATTGGTCTGCTCGGGGGCCTCGCCCTCCTGGGGTGTTGTGGCCGGGCTGCTGCTGTTGTTTTCCTCCGTGGAGCTCATGGTGATCTGGTTTCTAAAACACAATGAAATTCGGATTAGCAACTGCCTGACACTTAATCCGACTAACGTTCAGCGGCGAGAACTTGTCAAAAATGGCGACAATGAGAGAACGCTCTAGTCGAGTGACTCGACATATGGATACCCGGTAACTTGATCAGTGGCGGCACTGCAGGTGCTGCCCCATTGTGCTCAGTCAAAACTGTAATTAATGACACTATTTGTGACTCTGGTCAGGGGATCCAGGGGTCTCTCTGCTGTGAAAAATGTTCATCTTCTTTCGCTCTTGACGTACGCAACACCCTGTACTGTGCTATGCTGTACGAATACCATGTACTCCCCTCAAGTACCGGGTAGAGAAATCGAGAGCAATACGCCTGGAATCCGAGGCGCGAAAAATGCCAAATAAAAATTGCAGTTTCGTCACACACATACACACATGCACACATGTAAACGGCAGGATGGCAAAAGTACGCATACACACACGCACAGACAGCCAAATAAGACTAACTTTTGTGATATATGGACGACGCGACGTCGTCGTCGGCGGCGACTGCACGCAAATATAATAGTAATAATCTGATATACAAATATTGCGTTAATTTCGTTCACATGGTACATACATACTGCTTGGACGATAATGTACGTGAGGTTGTGTGTGAATAGAGCGTATTCCTAGCTCTGTCAGACGCACGTCGTAGATTTGACGACTAACTGTTGTTTTCCTCCTTTTGTTCTTTTTGTTCCTTTTGCGTATGTACTTTTCCGTGTATCTGGTTTGCCAATTAGCGAGCGCGGAACGCAACGAAAGAAGTGGCGCTGTGCAATTGCGGGGTGAAAACGGAAGAAAACTTTAGAATGTGACAGAGACTAGAAGCTTAGTTGCGCCGCTTAGTTAAGTTGAATAGCTAGAATTTGACAAGGTTCAAAAGTAAAATTATTTTGTTCACAGACGCGTCGGGTGACAGTAGAGATGTTAAAATATTGATATGTCAATATATCGATATACATGATAAAATATATATAGGAGATATGTTTTTGGATTGGGCTAAAATATTATATGGATATTTTTGAGGGACTATGATCAACAGAACTACTTTTCAGGAACAACCAGACACTATTTTTCTGTCGTTTTAAGTCGTTTAATCAGATCTACCGACTTTCGATTCTACCTATCGCCGCAAAGGGTTGCTGAAAGAAAAATATCGGTATTTTTGTACGATAGACGGAACTTTTTGGCTGTTTATTTTGAAAACTACCATATTATTGACCAGTTGAACTGCAAATTATAAAGTTAGAGGTAAGGTATATAAATAATAATCAGCAAAAAAAAAAATAGTGTACTTAGCGTGACGGTCTGAATTACATTTATTACTTCAAATATCACTATGGCCTCACCTGCTTGTGCTAACACACCCAAGTAAAATTCATGTAGATGTAGGAACTTTCGCCGCTAGTGCCTCTGTGACAACTTCATCCCTGTGTAGTTGCCATGCAGCAGCAGCTGGTTGCTGTGTGCTGTGTGCATAAATTTGTTATTAGAATTGCAGCGAAAAGAACTAATAATTGTGCACGCAGCGAGCTGTTTTACTGACCACCGCCCAGAGAACGATCCACCATGAGCTCCAACAACAAGTCAAAGTTTAAAATGTTTCTCAAACAGGTGACGCCGGCAGGTAAGGAACTACTCCAATTGTTGGGGAGAGCACCCGGTCGTCGAGCCATTCTTCATTTGTTTTAATGCTGCGTTTTGCACAGGCAATGCAGGGGAGACCAGACTGCGGCCATACGAGCGGGAACTGCGCCCGGAACAGCCCGTTGCACAGCGTTGCAAGATGCTCAAGGAGCTGGGCGACGCGCTGCACAACTTTAACTTGGATGAGGTATGTAGGTGGCAGACCACAGAGAGCGAAATCAATCAGAATGCTTGCTTCCCTCCCCATAGACTTCCATTACCAACCTGTGGAATCTCACAAACGATCTCATAGTGCCCAACAAGCCGGCGGAAACGAGACAGATTGCCCTGAGCTTCTACAAGCGACTCATCCACACACAGTACAAGAACCTCAATCTCATGCGGGAGAAGTTCTTTCTGGTCATCCAGAATCACGAGGCGCGGGAGGACCTGCGGCATCTGCTCGAGCTGTTGGACACACTCACGGAAAACGGGAAGAATATCACAAACTTTGAAGAAAAGGTAAGGTGGCTGGACCATGCGCCATGTGCTCGGAGAACTTTAACGTGTGCATCTTGATTGTTAGATTGGCAAATTCATGCTGCTGTGGATCCCAGCAATAACAGAGGCCAATCTCCTGTGCCCCTACCTAGACATGCTGGTCAATCTGATCAAGTTTAACGCAGCCCATCTGGACAAAGACATTCTCGTCGGAATCGTACAGTGGGTGATCTTGTCAGATATATATTCGCAGTATATGCCACTTGCTAACGTTTTGTTCTTCTGCCCAGGAATGCCTGCGAATTGAGCTGCACCGTCACCGACATCGAAATCGGTCTGCAGTGCCTTACCATTCTTGAGATGGTCATTGGCTACACCATATTCCCCAGCGAGCCGCTTCCACAGTGCATCATCACTCTGTGCCGAACCGTTGACTGTTCGCGATACTGCCAGTCCTCCTTCAAGGTGAGACTGTTTTCTTTAATCTAAACTAAAAAGAAGTGTCTGTCCCAGAGGAGGTAATCCTAGACATCGCCGTGGTTTGGCATGCAGGAGACTTTTTCAAAAATCCATAAACCAATTGTCAGTCCTTTAATAGTATAATGATTCCAATTGCAACGTGGACTTCTGGGCCATGTGCTACCCTCCTCTGCACATTGGCCATCCGTTACCTCTCTCTGAGACCAATGGTGGCTTGGATCTTCTAATCTTTTTATTAATTTTGTATTTCAAATGTCTCAAAATGAAACAAACTTTGACGAAAACTTATCGTAGCTGGCGAAGACTTCCCGTTCTGGTGGTGGCGGTGGTTTCTTTGCTATCGCCGCCGTCTCAGTCACCATCAGAGGCTTCGCCTCGCTCTCTTGTCTCTGGCACTCCCTGGAGAGGTCCAGAGTGCAGTAATGGTGCACTGCATCAAAGTACTGACCCCTGGGACACCTCATCTCGAGCACACGCCTGTCCGCACAGACATAGTAGCGACCGCAGTCCCTGCTGTGGGGCGCCAAGCGACTGCCGGTGCTGATGCACTCGTCCAGGGCGAGCGCGTGGTCGGTAAGGAACGGCGGCAGGGTGGGCTTCTCGAAACAGATGCCAGTCGTGTCCAGCAGACAGCTGCCCACGCTGCTCTCAAAGTACTGACCCGCTGGGCACTGAACGAGCACCGCCTCGCCGCTCTCGCAGCGGTAGTAGGTCTCGCAGTCGCTCGGATTGGCCACCGTGGCGTGGTCCGGCAGGAGACAGCTGCACTGGTGAGCTGCCGTCACAGCCACTGGCAGGCAGGCGCGTCGTCCGGTGTCAAAGTAGCTGCCGCTAACGCAACGCGCCACTGAGTAGGCTCCGGCTGGCGTGCAGCGGCGGTAGCGTGTGCAGTCGCTCGGTATGCGCTCCGCACTGGTGGAGGAGTTGCAGGAGCTGGTCACGTCGCTGCAGGCACCGGGCACACAGATGCCCTGCTCGCTGCTGTAGCGATAGTCGGAGGGACAGCTAAACTCCTGGTAGGCGTCCCCTGCATCGCCAGTGCAGACGTAGAACCTGCGGCAGTGATGCTCATCGGGCAGCAGTCTCCAGGCGGTCGAAAGCCGGCACACAGCGGCGATGCTCGGGTCATGCGAAGCACTGGCACTCGCCGCCAGGAGCAGTAGTATCACCATTAAACGATCTACAAGCAAACAAGCTCTGGTTTAGTAGTCCGTCCTTTGATCGGATGTCTCCAGTTCCCTTCCCCCACTCACTTTCCATTTGAATTAGTATCTTGTTGCGCTTCGAATAGCGAATGCGGCACTGGTTTCACTACGGCTACCTTTTTATGTCCTCCACATCACATCACATCATCATTTTGCTTGCTCATCAATCGCTGCCGAGATTGCATTGACATTCGATTATTAATGCTAATGAAAATTCCCTCAGTCAATATCTGAGCCCCAGTCCCAGCACCGTCTTATCAGAGAATTACACATTCTGCGCGACTTCTTATCGACAGCCACGACATGCTGCCAGATGGATGATTAACTAAACAACGATCAATGAATCTGTACACTTCGATTCAATAGGATTCTTCAGCTGTTGCTTGTGTTTTTCCAGCCAAACTCATGGCCAAAACTCGTGTTGAGAGAAACGATGCGCGATAACCCAGTTCGGTCATGACCTCAGGCATAGTAGCAGCCGATGAGATCCTTGGGCAGGCAGCGCAGACCATCGAATCCGTTCTGTTGCACTTTGAAGACGGCCGCCCGAGTGCCGTACTCCAGGGCGTCGCGCAGGTGCAGCTTTGCCTCCAGCAAAGCATAGATCACCGCCGCCATGAACGTCGCGTTCTCACCGATCACGTCCACGATCTTTTGCGGCGTATGCGGTCCCACCTTGAAGAACGTATCGTCGGGCAGGAGGCAGCTGGCGCCCTCCGCATAGTTGTTGTAGATAATGGTGGGGCCGTTCTGAGGCGGTCCGAGGCATATGTTCGGGTCCACGGGCGGAGTGCCCTGTGTGGGGTGGGGCGTCTTTCGGGGCTGATTCCTCTCCCATTCGGCACGCACTTGACGTAGTCCGTCGCGTACGGCCCACACCGTCTCGTGGCCGTTCATGAAGGCATACGCCTGCTTGAGCTGCTTGCGGACAAACACATAATCCACCAGGTCGGCCACCATTAGGCTGGGCCTCTTCAGGCTGGCCAGGTCAGCGGACAATATGATTCTCGCCTCCGGGCAGCGCTCGTTGAAGGCGCGCACGGCCCGGATCATGCGCACCGTTTCCATGGGACTGCGGCACTCGAAGTGCACCCACGAGTACCGCTGGTAGTCGATGGCGCCAATGAACTGCTGGAAGGTGAGCTCCTGCCGGCGATTCGAGTACTCCAGGATGGTGTGAGTTTCGCAGCCGCGTACCGTGATGATGCTGCGGTGCGTCGGCTGGTGGGCC
Source organism: Drosophila tristis (assembly GCA_018150885.1). Classification (NCBI taxonomy): domain Eukaryota; kingdom Metazoa; phylum Arthropoda; class Insecta; order Diptera; family Drosophilidae; genus Drosophila; species Drosophila tristis. Next base: position 3,668,400 of record JAECWT010000264.1, read on the forward strand.
GACATTGGGCAGTGGGAGATGTCGATGCCCATCGAGCGGAAACTGGTCAGCAGATCCTCGAAGGCGCTGGCCCTGCTCAGTCGCCCAAGGAACTCGCACGCCGTTCCCAGGCGACGCAGAACGCTGCACATGTCGGAGGCGCTACCGCCGCGCCGCCAGCAACCCTCGCTGGTGCGCTGATCCACGCCGGCCGTGGGATGAACCTCACACACCGTGACCAGATCCAGGGTGCAGCTACCCACCACGAGCACATGGCGTGGGGGCGGTGGCGGCGGCGGTGGTGGCGGCGATGGGTCCCGTGGCAAGTAGCGCACCTTCTTCACCGTAATGAACTCCCTCACGATTTGTTTTTTCATCTTTGGGGAATCCTTTTTTTGAATTTGGAATAAAATCTCTGCCAAAAATAGTATGGAAATGATTCGAAACTCTCGGAAAGAATGAACCGCATGAATACCCAAAGTTCGGACGAAATATGAGGCGGAATAATATATCTTTCATTATCGTTTTCCTTTGCAGATAATGAAGAACCTGTTGGGCACCCAGCTGGGCTATCATTCCATGAAGATGATGTGCAGCATCCTCAACGATCGTTCCCTCTACGACGATGCGCAGCTGTTGCGCGGAGCTGTCTTCCACCTGACGATGAACATCTTCGGCTCGAACATCATTTTCCAGGTCTCGTCGATGACGTATGCGACGAATGTGCTCACTGGATTCCTGCGCGTAAGTGGCCCTACACTACACAATCCATGTTTATGTATATGAGTATTGTGTGTGTGGTTTCCAGGCACTGGATAGTCGGCAGGTGATCGTCACGTTCGAGGTGATACTCAGCGTGCGCATGGTGATCAACAAGACGCGCCTGTCGGAGATCATTTGGGACCGAATCTGCGACATTATGTCGGCGATTGTTAGCAACATAGAGTTTTACGGTATGTACCAGCATCAGGGCTACGTTTATCACGTTAATTAACTGATGTTCCATCCATACAGAGATCTCTGGCATAAACAAGGATCGCCTGCAGTCTCTGCAGATCAATTTCCACCAGAACATCGACTGCATGGAGAAGCTGCTGCAGCAGGATCGCTCCCAGATACTGGGCAACGTCGATCGCATCTACGATCTCATCGAGCGTGTGGCAGAGAGGCGGCCAGAGGCCTCTGTGCTGGCCCTGATCGAGTACCGGTCGCGTCAGGTGACCGCCACACGGCCGGAGTGGCTGCAGGTGCTGACGCATTTCATCCGACGCTACTACCGCATGGCCAATGTGAATGTTCGCATCAAGACGATCGAGTCGCTGGTGCGCATCATGGACCAGAACCGCGCCTGCTACGAGGAGGAGATCCTCAATCGCGTGGTCCTCACCCATCTGGCACAGATCCATCAGGAGCCCAGTGTGCAGGTGCGTGTGGCCGTGGCCCGGGCCTTGTCAAACTTTGCCCTGCACTGCGACACCAAGCGCTGTGTGGATCTGCTGGACACGCTTGAGGCGCTCATTAATCGTCCCTTCGAGCACATGCGTCACCTGGCCGCAGCAGATTCTGGGGCGCCTCTGCTGGAGGGTTCGGTGGTCATAATCAAGAATGAGGCGGAGGTGGCCGACATCATTGCTGCCGTCGATGGGCTGGTCAAGGTGTTTGCCACGAAGCTGCATCGCCTTCCGGCTGCGCATGCCATGAAGATATTCAACATTCTGCTGGAGCACCTGGAGCTGCACTACGATTGGCCCAAGATCTTCGAGCAGACCAGCATTGTGCGCCTGAAGGTGAGTGTAGGAACAACTGGACTTACTTTTTATTTAACTTTGCATATCGGTGTAGATATTCACTTGGATACTCAAGGCTCGGGCCAACGCCTCGTACCACATTGGCTATCCGGAGGGCAGCACTGAGGCGGTAAAGTTCAGCCATTATTTGGGCGTTGATTCGCCGCTGCTGCCGCAGGCACATGCCACTGCGATTTCGATACGACGCGTCTGCAAGCTGATTGTGCGGTGCCTGGAGCAGGACACGGACTTTCAGGTGTTCGAGCTGGTCATCAAGGAGCTGCCGAAAATGCTGCAGAACAAGGCGCTCATCCAGGGCAACGACATCGAGGAGCTGGCCAACACCCTCTTCAAGATCAATTCGGTCAGCAACAACAAGTTCAAGCGCTCCACCGACGAATTTCACGCTCTGGTGCTGCCTGCCATCGCCTCGCTGGTGATATACCACGAGTGCCTGCAGCCGCCGCAGCACTACAGCATCATCACGGCCCTCAATGCGCGCGTGCTGACTGGCATCGCCAGCGTGTGCATCAACACCATGACCATCCTGATACTGGAAATGCCCGAGTCGCTGATGCGGAAGCTGCCGGAGGTGCTGCTGCAGATGAGCAAGATGTCCGACACGAACACACTGGCCATTCCAGTGCTGGAGTTTCTGTCGTGTAAGTAAATGGAATATCCAGAGGACTTTTACCCTCTATTTCTTTGGGCAGTGCTCATCCACCTGTCGAAGCATCTCTTCACCAACTTCACGTCCATGCACAATATGTACGTGTTTGCCATTTCACTGCCGTACACGAAGCCGCATCGCTATGACCACTACACGGTGTCGCTGGCCCACCACGTGATAGCCGGCTGGTTCCTCAAGTGCAAGCTGGAGCTGCGCAAGAACTGCGTTAGCTACATCAAGAGCGTGAGTTGCGAGTCGAAGACTCTATGATCTGATCTGTGTGATTCCACTCCTGTTCCACAGTCGATGCAGTCGAATGCCAAGATGCTGTCCAACGACATTGTTAACTCCCTGAACGAGGACTCGTCCAGTCGCAAGCGCAGCACCAGCCTCACGGAGCGCGGCAGCCGGAAAAATGCCACGGCCCGAAATGATCCCGAGATGCGGCCACAGATGAACAACGGGCTGCGGAACTTTCACACGGAGCTGGCGGAGACCTGCTTCGATTTCCTCTCCCGTCACACCTTCTCGCCCTGTCCGTCGGCACCCAAGCGGTACGTACAAATGCCTCTCATGGGCCCCTTCCTAAGCCCTTTTCCTTTATTCTCTTGCAGTCTGCCAGCAGCCGAGTTTCTGCTGAAGGATGGCGTCTCGCAGACCTGGCTGGTGGGCAATAATCTGGTGACGATCACCACCTCCGGCTGCCCCTCTGCACCCACGCGCAACGGCCTCTGTGAGCGATGCGCGCAGCTGGGCAAAGCCCCCAGCATCAGCCTCAATTCGAAGAGCCTGAGCGACGCAGCGGCACCGCTCTCTCCCGAACGGGAGCGCCGCTACACCAAGGTGAGCCTGCAGCACAGCAGCGGCAACGAGTCGGCCGGAAGCACGGAGCTAACCTCCTCCTCCTCGTCCAACTCGGCGGCCACCAACCATCCGCACCGACAGATCTCCAATAGCTCGACAGCCTCGCTGGATGCGCTGTCGCGTCGGGGTTCCAATCCCGAGGCCCTGGGCGGAGGAGGACTCGGCGACGGACCGCACACGGGTAGCAACACCTCGCTGCTCGGCAATTCCTTGTCGCAGTCTTCGGCCAGCATGAGTCCCGCGGGTTCTGTCGTCCAGCAGCCGGTTTGTGTGCGGGCCTGCACTGGCTGGGCGGAGATCTTCATCCGTCGCCCGACTGGCAACATCTCGTGGATCACGCGCATCCAGAATCCCATCACCAACGACTGCTTCGGCCAGGATCTGCCCTTCAATAATGTCGTGTCGCTCTTCTTGCCCACGGCCTACGGCGGAGTGTTTGGGCCGGACAGCACTCTGCAGGACAGCTCAGTGCCGGTGCAACCGCAACCGGAAGCAGATGGGGAACAAGAAACGCCGGAGGAACAGGCCGTGGAACCACAGCCCAATCCTGCTGTAGCTGCACCCACAAGCGAGCTGCGGGCCAAAGCCAGAGCCCTTCAGCGGCAGGAGGAGATTCATTCGGTTGGCGGCGTTGGCAGTGGAAACGGCAATGGCAACGGCAACGGCAATGGTAGCGGTCCCTCGGGAAGTGCAGCGATTCCCATACCCCGTGTCACCGCTCCTGGCAAGCGCGGCAAGGAGGCAGCTCTCTGCGGGAGTGTGAGCGACGGCGAGGCAGACGACGACTCGCTGGCCTTTGAGGATGCGCAGAGCCGGGCACGCAATCCCGTGCGCCGGGTCAACTCCAGCCCAGAGATGAGCTCCAGCTGGCGGCAGGCGTTTCTGACCGCCAAGCCGGCGCCGCTCTCCCAGGAGCCGGTCAAAGTGGTGGATGAGCCACAGAGCCAGCTTACGCTGAAGAAGAAGAGTGTCCAGTACAGCACGAAGGATATGCGGGTCAGCTGCGAGGCTATTCCGGAGGAGATAGCCGGCTCTACGCCTCCACAGATTGTCCAAGACCTTCAGCCCGAGAGCGCCACCCTACCGCCCAAGCAGCATTCGGCAGACGACGTCAGCAGCCATCCTGCTGCCGCGGGAATCACCCTGCCCACGGGTCCGGTATTGCAGGTATCGGCGGCGAAACCTCCATTGTCGCCGGCTCCTGGTCCGACAACGGCTACGGCTACAGCAGTGCCTGCCGTGAAACAGCCACCCTTGCTGGCAGCGTCCAAGATCACAAGCTTCGGCGGCGCGTCTGGGCCTCCGCAGCAGCTGTTGCAGGGCGTGGCCAAGTCCAGCAGCAGTGGCAGCAATGGAACGAATGTGGGCGCCAGCTCGGAGTATGGCAACAATGGCAACGGAAACGGCGACATGATGCGGGGACGGTCAAAGACCATCTCGACGGTGCGTGAGGTGAACAATGGCAAGGCACGTCCCCCGCCAGCCAGCAGTTTCCGCAACTTTGGGCCCGCCAAGCCGCCGATCAATGCCAAGCTGTGCATGAATCCCAGCTTTGTGTTCCTGCAGCTGTACAGCACGGGCTCCCTGGGGGTCACGGAAATGCCCCTGAAGCTGGGGCCCGAGCACTCGAATGCCGTGACGCTCTTCGATCTCGTGCCGCCATTCGAGACGCACAAGATCGGTGTGCTGTACGTGGGCCAGGGTCAGTGCAATAACGAGGTCGAGATCCTGCGCAATTCGCACGGCAGCACGCGCTACGTGGAGTTCCTGCGCAACATCGGCACCCTGGTCAGTCTGAAGGAGGCCGAGCAGAACAACCTGTTCATTGGGCTCGACAGGAACGGGGCCGATGGCAAGTTTGCCTACATCTGGAAGGATGACATTCTGCAGGTGACCTTTCACGTGGCCACGCTGATGCCCACCAAGCTGAAGGACGATCCCAACTGCAACGAGAAGAAGTGCCACATCGGCAACGATTTCGTGAAGATCATTTACAACGAGAGCGGCGAGGAATATAACCTGAACACAATATCCGTAAGAGCCAGAAGACACAATGCACTCCCTCCAAAAGGGTCACCCTGAATGCGTTTTCCCTTCTCCTTTGCAGGGCCAATTCAACTATGCCTGCGTGATTGTCGAGCCCCTGGAGCTGAACTCCAATCGGGTCTACGTGAAGGCTCGCTCCGAGATATCGAAGTTCGTCTGCCATCCACAGCCGAGGATTGTGTCCGACCGCAGTGCTCCGCTGCTGGCCCGTCAAATGGCGCTGCACGCCAACGTGAGTAGAGGCGCTTAAGGAACCAATTGGTTAACGCTCACTAACTGCTGCGGTATCTTACAGCTCGCCTCGCTTGTCTACCAGAGTGTGCAGAAACAGAACCCGTATGCCTCCAACTGGCTGGAACGATTGCGCAAGATAAAGCGCCTGCGGGCCAAGGTAGGTCCCTCCCACTGTGGCATTACTGCGGTAACTTCGCTATAACAGCGCTTTGTATTCCTCCATAGCTCACCGAAGCCAACAACAGTCAGCAGCACAGCGGTGCTTCGAGCGGCATTGGCATCAACTCCTCGGCAATTGGCTCGGACATGGACGACCAGCGAGCGGACTTTATGAAGTTCACATAGACAACTACTGGGAAGCGAGGCTGTGAGCTCGGGAGCAGCAACAATCATCCTGCCTGGCTCTGGCTCCCCAGATAGATTTCTGGATACCGTCAGTGCAGGGCGGCCGAGTGCCAGCTACAAACATATAATCATGATACATACATATACATACATATATTCGTAATGACTTTGACAAGTTTATAAAATTTGTGAAAATACATAAGCGCTGCCATCCGTGAGGATGCAGCGGGAAACCTTCAACGAAAATGAGGCAGAGTATCTGCAGAGCCACTTTCGATACGAATATCTTTTCGAAACAAACTCTTTGAGCTTTTTTCCATTGTTTCTAGGCCACACTAAGCTCTCCAATATGATCGTAGGCGAATCTGGTGATCTTGTGGCTGGCCACGCGATTGGCAAAGTCCACAGCCTCCGCTAGATCCCGCTTAAGCACGTGGGAGGCGTATATGAAGCCAGCCATGAAGCTATCGCCCGCGCCCAGTGTGTCCACCACCTGCAGGGGCTTGTACGGAGGCAGCTCGTGGTAGTTGCCGCTGGCATCCAGGCAGACAGCGCCTGCACTGCCCCAGGGACAGATGATCACTGGAGGGGTACGTGTTCCCTGCAAAGACAGGTCGGCTGCAAGGGATTCGCAGGTTTCCCTTGGGCTCTTCCAACCCCTCTGGCTGGCCAGTTCCTTGGAGAAGACCACATAGTCGCATGAATAGCACAGCTTCAAGTTCTGTTCGTACAAAGTTTCGAAGTCTAGGGACATGATGATGCGTTCGCCGCTGATTCGGTTCTGCTCCACAATGCTCTCCATCATCCTGGAGGTCTCTGCGACATTGCGAGCCTCAAAGTGAACCCATGCGTAGCGCGTGAGGTCGATCTTCTTGAAGTCTTCCCAGGTGACTTGCGGATAGCTTTTGTTGCAGTGGATAATGGTGCGCGTGCCGGTGTCCTGAGCAAGTATCACCGATGAGAACGGCGGATCCTTGTCCGTTTGCGGACAGTGGCTCGTGCCGATGCCCCGCCGCCGCAGATCCTCCAGCAGCACTCGAAACGCATCCGAGCTGCTCAGCATTCCAAAGAAGTCCACCTTCGACCCCAGCACGCCCAAGACAGTGCACACATTGGAGGCGTTGCCGCCACGCTGCCAGAAGCCGTCGAGGCAGCGTCGATCGGTGTCCTCCTTTGGGTAGCTGCTGCTGATCGTCACAAAATCGATGACGGTGCAGCCCACGCACAGCACGGGCTTTTCGAGCGCCTCCTCGGTCATTCCAACACAGATCTTTGCTGGTTGGGTCTCTCACGCAACTATCGGGAGTTTTCTGCTGGATTTACAATCTTCTATAGCTTTATTTTCCACTCAATCTAATCAGAATCTACGTGAGTTCGAGTGCGAGGCCATACATTGCACCATTTGCTGCTTTTATTTACTGTCGATCGTGTTTTACAGCTGTTTTGATACCCTGACAGTAGGTATTACGATTATGCTGAGACCTCTTGTCACATATACAGAATTATTCCACGGCAGACAGCTGATCCATCGAAAGAGTAACTAAAGCTTCGACTAGCAAAGCTCTTTCTCTCTCTATCGCTTATCGAGCGGAGAGAGCAGCTACTACGCCACAGTCTCAGCCGCTGATTGCGCCTCTAATGTTTCTCTCGGTTATTAATTTCTCTTAGAACTGTGCTCTTAACTACGTTCGAGTACTTTGTACTCCCACTACTGCAGCTGGAAGAGAAAACTGAAAGAGTATTCAATGTTTCGACCCTTTGCCTGTGTAGACTGCACTCAAATTTGTAGCGTCGCTCCGATTGCATATCATTAACGGCCAACCATAAACATTAAGCCAGGCCGCTATTATTGAATTAACATAAGTGTGTAACGCCGATTTATTTATGCTGTAGTATATGAATGTAAATTGATTAAATTGATTGGTGTCATTCCATTTGCTAAATGGCTGACGCGGAAGTCAACCAATGTACATATGCACATATGTGAATGTGGCAGGAAGCTTTCAAGAAGAGTTCACAGGACCCCCAAAAAAATGATTGTACATGTGTCGAACTTTTTTCGACTGACATTTGGGAATTATGATAATTTGCATAACATGATTTCGTTACGCCCCGCGCAAGAGTCGGTTGTGTCTGCATCATGATGGGGCAGAAATCAACGAATGCCGCACCGCAAATACCATGACTAGACAGACACATGGGGCTGGGCTGCCGCTGCCACCTACCACGACAATAAGCTCAGCAAAACTTTGCTTTAATGAACAAGCCGCGAACAAAGTTGAACCATTTTCCCCGTTTGCCGGCGCGTCAGGTGTGTACAAATTCATTAAATGGATTACATTGCAGTAATTACATATGCACGAGGAGTACCTATGTGCAGATTAACATTAATTAATACGAAATGCCTGTGCTTGCAGTTCTCTATGGCTGGCGAGTGGGTAGAAAGTAACACAGCACCTATTGTACCTCTTTTGATCCTTTCAGTCTGGTTGGAATATTAAAGCTGTTCCAGTAATTGCCACAGAAGCATAATTTGCACATGGTTCCACAAGATGAGAAATTCCACAAATTCTTTGCCAATCTTGGGCCAGCGCAATGTCGCTACTCAAATAAAGTTCTTTAATTAAAGTGTCTGGTGTGGGAGGGGAATCTACCGGGCGGTCGCGTTTCAAGCCGCGCAAACAAAGTTTTAAAGCGGGTTAGATGGTGACGGATCCCCTCCTTAGACTTGGCTGAGTGTGCGCTTCTTCCATAAATCGATAGCCCGACATTTGCTTGTCTCTGTGGCCGCGCGGTGGGTCTGGTCTGTCGCGGCGACAATTTCTTGAGGTACCTTTTTGCGGCGTGGAATTATGGCAGGAAATTGCCTTAAAGTGTCAATCACTGGTAAATGCTCTTAATAGGCATTTATTTTTGCCATTTTAATTACCCCGTCCCTTAATTCCACAAGGACTGGGCCTTGGTTTGTGCTCCCACTCCCACTTCCACTCCCTGCCAACGGACAACATCGACTGAACTGATGAAAACGACTGATGATGGCATAATTACTTTCCCGCGAGAAGAACGCATATCCGGCAGAATTATTTATGAAGAAATATGGGTTGACGTCTCGTCGCTCCTGGAATATTAGACCAAAAGGTGTTTACAGCCGATTCTATGATTTAGTGGCACACCTACGTGACTTCCCAAGTTAAAGATAAAGTTAAATAGCAGCAGCACATAGCAAAAAGATTTAGTTGTCACACTGCTGACACCTTCAGAACTTCGATTGTGCGAGGGAACTCTGCAGTACAGTGGTCAAAGCCACGCAAAATCAAAACATTTAATCAAAAGAAGGCTGATCTTAGTTATTTGTTTGATTATTTCTGTCTTTGGCTAGTGTTCACTGTGCGCCGGAGTGGGATTATCGCGTGCGTGCCAGTCCTGGTTAACGAATTCAACTTTTTGTATCGAATGGCACACACTCCCAAAGCCCTGATGGCCCCAAGCAACAGTTAACACAAACTGGCCAATGGTAATAGCACACTGGAGAGTGTCCCAACGCAACCAGCCCCAGCACCAGCACCAGGTAAGGGTCAGCGTCAGCCCTTGCCTCCCCAGGATCTGGCAGTAAAATTTCTGTTGTTTAATGCAGAAATACGTGAGACTGGAACTTGCAATTCGATTCCGGTTTGTTTAGCTCTTTGCTGCAGTTTTAAGCCATGGGAATCGATGGGAATGGCAATCGAAAGCATTGGAAAATCCTACTTTCCAGGTATTAGTGGTTATATATGTATATACATATGTACAGTCTGTGGCAAAGCTTTCTCTTATGATTGCAATATTTGGCATTGTATTTTTGTTAAATAAATTGTCCTGCCCACCGTTGCTTATTCGTAGTGTCTGGCCCACGGGTACACGAGTATTTCTCCAAGAGTAAATGTTTTATGATAATCAAAAGATGATGAACACTACACTCGTACATATGTGAGTGCGTACATACAGAGCACTCGTATGTATGTACAATCGGGGCGTGCAATCAGGTTAATGTATTCAAAACGAGCGTCGCGTCGTTTGCACACACACTGCCCATAAATAATATCCCTCGCACCGTTAGTCAATTCCCCAGCCCTTGCGAATGCCCAACAGTTGCCTCAAGTGGCCGCCACTGACAGATGTACAAATAAGAGTGCACAACAGGATTGTATCCTTGTGTCTCTATGAAAATGTAGCTTCGAGGGAAGCTCTGCTCTGCATATGAGAAGTCTGTTCAGCTGAATCGTGACCCAGAGAGTACTTAAGAACGACAGATAACTCAATTGAAAGTAACTGATTCAATTCCGCCTCTGTTCGGTTCGGTATTCCTTTTGGTATGGAAAGTAAGTGTTTGGCAAAAATCAAAGCCAGTGTGTCAGTATTTTCTTGTTTTATTTAAAGACCTATTCGTATATTCGCCTTCAGTAAACTTTGTTGCTCGATTATCCACTTCGCTCTTTGCTTTGAAACAAATTGATTTTATCCTGCGAATAATTGATTTTATGATACTTCTAAGCTGCACACTTGCTTTGCTCTACCTTTCTTAGGCCTGAATTAATGGTCCTTTCTGCAAGCGGAAATTAATTCGGATTTGTATCATCGATTGATAAATGGTGTCGCTGTTTGGAAACTCTTCTTAAAGCAGAAATGAAATACGTACTGGATGTAATTTATCATTTTCTACGCCGATACACAATCGGATTTTGTAGAGCTTTAAACTCCTGGAATCATCCAAAATGAAAAGGAATTCTTCGCTGCTGTGCGCGATGTGTCAGTATCAGTATTGGGAGGCATACTCGTATAGTAAATTCTCATGGCATAAATTAGGGAAATAAATTATATTTATCAATGAAACTCATAAATAATATTTACTGCCGCCTCTGACAGCACACCTTGCTGACGTCGCTGCTTTGGCATTGCCACCCCGCCCTATGGTGTAGCGTTGAGTCTGTGCAGGTCCTGCCTACTCGTATAGCTCACAAAGCATCAATCAAAAGTATTAAATACAATTATAATTGTCTGTCACCGTATCGAGATGAAAAGCCTGCCGCCGCCACCAAGGATTTTCCGGTTGCTGCGACACATCGCCAGGGATGCTGCTGGATGCCTTGGGGCTTCGCATTTACTTTAATACCTCGATGCCATTCCAGTTGAAATGTCGACAGCCATATAAGCAGTGGCTTTATGTCGTTGTTTCATTAAATTCTGATGGAAAAACCCAATATGCTGCCATAGTTTGTGGAAAGAGTTTCCTTGGCAGAGCTGGTCTAGGCAGGTGCATCTCGCGCACTGGATTAATTTTTCGTCCGTTTTGGGTGTGTTGTTAAGAGCCTTGCATTCAGCATATACCGAGAATTGCGGCACACTTAGGAGCAGAGACGACCGCAAGGCTTGAGAAAGTAAAATGTTTAATTTCCGGATGCACGGTCCGTTGAGTTTCCTGGTGAGGCGCCCAAATGTATGCAAGGAGCAGCATACCATGCAGATGCTTCAGGCTTCCGGCACTTGACTGCATGCGAAAGGTCTGCCTGTAGCGTCTGTGTGCGTGGGCTGGATGCCCAGCTGCCATCCGCGGGCCATCTGACCGTAGCATGAAAAGTGGGGCGAGTGCAGCTGAAAGTGAAGCGCAATTTCCGGCGTCTCCGCCAGAAGCAGCCTCCATCCTCATTCTGTCTAATTTCTCTCTCATTCGTAACTGGGGAACAACAGTCCGGAAAAATGAAAATATATTGCTGCTGCTGCTGTTGGGAATCCATTGTCGCTGCTTCATCGGTAATTGGGCACGGACAATCGAGCGAACAAGCGAACTACGGACAAACAATACCCGTAAACACTCAATGCATTGGCTCGAGTTTAATGACACTTTGCATCGGTGACGATGACTCCTCTCGACTCGCACAGCAATTGGAAATTAAACAAAGCCAGCGATGGAGGGAGGATGGAGGATGCGGCTCTGACCCGCATGTTGGATCGAACGCCGGCCACAAGGTGTCTACATAATAATTTATAATGGTCGGACTGGCAGGACACGACCACAGACGGCCACATAGGACGCGGAGAGAAAGAAAGTGGCGTGAAAAAATACACGATAATAGCGCCAGACGGCTGCAGTGCCATTTCTCAAACTCAAGCACCGAACCGAACGACCGAGTCGAGTCGAGGACACTTGGCCCACAGCCAGGCCCATGAGTCAGCCCCAGTGCCAGTCCCAGGCCGAGTCGCACTCACTTCCATGGACGACGACAGTTCGTAGGTGAGTGACCAGCTCTTGTTTACAAGCAAGATTCACTTTGCAAACTCTGGTTAGCCATACGGATGATCGGCGAAGGGTAAAGGTACCGGAAAGGAATCGATACCACAATGCCCTTGCCACACGATATGGATAGCATGCATTTGGTTCGTTACACTCTTCAAGAGAGACAGATTTTTGTCAGCCGCGGCAGTCTATACAGTTCAGTTTCCAGCGCCAAACTCGTAGACCATTCAGTATACCACATTCCAAAAAGGGTACGAGTACATATTGTTAATCTGTTCCTGGTTTTTAGGTATGTTAATCCACATCCCATAGCCCTCTTTTCCTTCTAGTATTATCCTGAATTAGCCACCCGCTCAACAGTTTTATTTTAACATACTCTCCTCCGCTGGTAAATCCTTCAAGTACGAGTATGTACTGCCTCGAATGCAGTGAAGCAAGGAGCCAGTGCCAGTGCCAGAGCCAGAGCAAGAGCCAGTGCTGCCATTTATAATCCAAGCGAAGTGCCTATCGATGGAATGGCGGATGCCGAGTGCCGAGTGCCTAGTGCAGTGTGGTGAGGTGAGGAGGCAATCCTCGTTCCTGTCGTGGCTTAAATTTATTGCGGTGCTATTGATATTTTAAATAAATGTGCCGTGACACAAATAAAACACTTTTCAGTGGATACTCGAACGAAAACATGGACTGGATGCCTTCAATGCTTGTTTATTCATTGTGTTATTTTCCTGCTTTGGGAATTGAACCACTTTTCGAGCGTGCAACTGACCTTGTTTGTGTGGATGAAATATACAGAGTAAAATGGAATGTTCGCTGGTTCTTAAACATCGGCACAGGATTGATTGCATTTGGAGCAATGTCTTTGGGTAATTGAAAGGCCCAATCAGGCGGTAGAGGCTAATGACACAACACTTTCATGACATACTAATATGGAATAAAGCTGAGGCTTTAAATGTCATTCAGTCTCTGTCCAATCAAATCCTCTTAAAGAATCGCTCCTGCCAACCATTGTGACGGGCCGCTTTTAAAGTCTTTCGTTCGGGATGGATGTGCGTGCGACACCCAGAGAGGAGCACCGAAGGGCCCCTGCTCGGGGCTCATTATTTCCCCGAGTAATATGCTAAAATGACTGAAACACACAGGCGACACACAGCAGACGTCTGGCTGTCGCTAAAGCGCTGGGCTGGGCTGGGAAATGTTTTTAATTGAAAAGAACTTGCGAGGCGTGCCGGCGCAAGGTGGGTTGACTGCAAGAGGATTCTCCACCACCATCCACTTGCAGGAGGGTTAACACGGTTTCGTCACTTGCACGAAGAGCTGGAGGGTTGGGCTGCTACGGGCTGCTGGTGTTCCCCGGCATGGCACTGCTGCAAGCGGCGGCAACAGAGCTCTTAAAGCTCCGCCTGAAATACGGCTAATTTCCATTTATTTGCCTGCAATTTCAATGTCGCTTTGTTGAACCAATGTACATTGGTGGGTACGTACTCGTATCTACTCGTACATGCTCGCTTTTGTGACAGTCTGAATGACCTTTAAAAAATAATTCCCATCAAGAGACATTGTAATTTGCACAAATCTGATAAGTAAAATAACCCCAGAACAGTGAAAGGTAATCTAATAGACGCAACTATCAAAAGATATCTAACATATGTATTTTATGAAGCATTTCAAGACCCACTGAGGGTTAACACTCTCAAAACACACCATTCAGCTCAAAGGTTCTTTTTGCTCACATTCATATTATTGTAATTATTTCACCTGTATCCCAAGGCCAACTTATACGCCTCACTACGCTGCTAAGCACTGCATTAAAGCTGCAATCTGGCTTGGCCCTGCAAATGGATGCACTGGGCGGACGGATGTGGATGCCTGGAGTGGGTTCGCCTTGGCTCGGTGCTATTTGTAATTCGAGAGCGTGCTTACGTATATAAAGTGCGTATTTTTATGACGCCATTATGATGTCTAAATAAACGAGTAAGAGACGCAACCGCGTATTCGCGTATCTGCGCAGCCGAGGCAAGCAGCCTGACTAACAGACAGTCATAACACTTCTATGGCGGAATCAAGACATTTATCATAATGTTTACCGAGCACAGCGGGCGGGTCGGATCGGACAGGGGCATGCAAATAATCCTCTCGGATGTTGCAAGCATCGTCTTCTTCTGAGTGAACTCGTTACGGTTCACCGTTGCCGTTGCCGTTGCCGCTGCCGCTGCCTCTTCTGCTCCTCCGTTGCAAGCTAAGGAATATTATTAAAAGAAACTTAATTTGCATCCACAGCTTGCACGATGGCGGGTATTAGGTTCTCCTCATCAGGAGGATGCCTGACCAGAGTGCGCCACTCGTTTAGTATCAACTTAGGCAATATTAAATTCTCCGAATCTGTTGGCTAACTGCGATGCCAATTAGTAATCGCTCATTGAATGACAACGATGGCCCCCGTCTGAGAACCATTCATTTATCAAACTGCATCCTTGGCCATCCATGCCTTCACCACACCCACCCCAACCCATCGTCTGGCTGGCTGGTTACAGCTGCGGCCAAACTTTTTAATGGAAAAATAAGCACTGTTGTCCACTCCAGTTGGCTGTAGCATGTAACCAGCTCAGATTTTGTACGTATGTACGTGGCAGCTTTTTCATAGTAATTGCCATTAAATTGAAACCATTCAACTTGACAATGTGCAATTGATGACGGGGAAACCAAGACGACTCCTCGAAGTGCAGCGCATTTTCCATAATTTGTAAGATTTTCGATGCATTGTTGCACAGCAATTTCCAGACAAAGTTGCATAAAGCAAGTCGTGAAGAAGTTGAAGACTTCTTCTGGCCAACATTTATGCAACTTTTGCCGGTTTCTGGCAGTTTGAAGGCTCGTCTGAATGCCAGTGATACGTCATAGGTATCGTAATCCTACTCACCTTCGGAAATGTGAAATCAAACTGCATTTAAATTGTGAATTTACTTAACAAATACGTTTAATGTTTATTGTTCAAGCGTGTAAATAAAGCTTTGTTGCACTTTACGCATTATATGTCTGTTATTTGTATTCCATTGTAAATAAATTGCGTTTTTGATATAGTTTTCAATAATGTTTTAAGTTCAACTTCTAATTACCATATGCGGGGGTGTGTGTGTTATATTATGTATGTTGGTATCTATCATCCAAATATCCATATGGGGTACGCTATACTCTAAGCTAGAGATTAGATATTTGTACGCCAATGCAGGGAAAGGGGCTGCAGCTAAACTCTAAAATAGATCGCTATGCTGCTCTAGACATACATACATATCTCAATAAATACATACAAATACAGTTAACATTTTTTATTGCGGTTTATATATATAGGTAGGTAGATATTGTAATATATTTTATATGTTCCCCGAATACCATGATGTATTCATCTATTTTGTACACGTTTACAAATATATGTGTATATATAAATAATTTCTCCATATATATATATCATGTGTGTGTGTTTCTGTTTGCATATGTGTACACATATGTATGAACTTCATATGTTTCTCTATATGTAATTTAGAACTTGTGTCACGCTTTCCCGAAGGTAATATATACAAAATCCTGGAGCAAATACCTGCGATTGCTGTTCCAGAATGTCCACCCAATATAGTTTATGTATGAAGAACAGTACTACTCTACACGTAATTACATATACATATGCTTAGTAAATTTTCCTAAAGGTTTTTGCCGAAAATCGGAGGATAGTCGAAGCCACCTACAAATTTGAGGGACCTACGGATCTATGGTACCCAACCAATAGTTTTTTGTTCCTTTTATGAACTTCTGATCCCATTTGAAATCGAATAAAATCAGCAAATTTATAGGATAGTTAAATATTATGGAATGTTAACAGAAAATTGCAAGGCCGCTTGGCATTCCCGATATGCACCTGCCTACTTATGGATAACTCTTACAGTACAGACAGAAGCAAACATCAATAGGTAATAGGTATCGGCATAGACTTATTTCTGTCCGTATCACATCACAAATTGTATCACCCATATCACCCCTGGGGGGGGGGGTCCCATTCATTCATTGCCTTGAAATTTGAACTCAAATTCTATTTCCAAAAGTGTGTTGCGCATAGCTTTGTGAGGGAAGAAGAATTTAGATCCTTTAAGCATACAGTTTAATACTTACACAACATTGGCCGATGATCGGCTAATACTCTAGTTTGGTATACATACGTCCAAGGGAGTCTAAGCTACTTTTTTGTATTGTATTATATTCTATGCTGTTGGGAATGTTTAAGATAATTGTATTGTATTGTATTTTCCACACTAGTACGTAAATACAACATTCAATTGAATTCGGAATATCGGAAAGTGTTTGTTCTAAAAGATAATGCAGTCTATGGAGTGGAAACACACAATAAATACTATGGAGCGGACAAGCATTTCATTTTGATCATTAATCGTGTCTGCTTAAGGTTTCCCACAAATGTCCGCAGTATCCACGCATAATTAATATATACTTTATATATATTGTGGATATTTTATTTACATGTTTTATACATGCAATAAGTACGATAATCATGTGTGTGTTTTATTGATATTTTTTAACCATAACATTGTAATTTTTTCTACTTATGGAGAAGTAACGACTTACATCAACCGACTTACTTGGAGACACTTTTATAAAGCTTGCGATCTCGATCTAAATAGGTTTCGTATATATGGCATTGCACTATGCATACTCGTATTGTTATATTTTGTAGTTCTACAATTAACTTCTTCCGCTGACTAAACTTTATTTGTCTTTAAATCGTTATGGGAAGAATACTCGTCATATGGCTGAGTGTTCCTAGTGTTTCAGTGTCTAGTATTTGAATGTCGAAGCTTGAAAGGCTAGGTGGTCTGAAGGGGGAGGGAGATTTAGTAGTAGTTCTGGAATGTACATTATTTAAATATCAGCGTTGGACCCAAATGTGCCGTTTCTCACAATACAAGTTCCCGAAAGAAAAGTGCTCCCTGTGCGCTATTGCTAATTTGTGACAGGTTAATCGTTAGGTAAGTACACGCTCCATAGTTTCTATCGTTGCATGCATCTAGGTCAGCTCCAAGTACGAGTGGATGTGGATGTGTGCTTCTTAAGACTACAGCCTGCCGGTCGCCGGTAGCCGGAGGTGGGCATTGTCTGCATATCATACGTCGGTCTCGGTGCTGGACGTCGTCAGGGGTGCCTGGTGGGAGAGCTGCTTGTGGAGCAACGGCGATGGCGATGGGTCCAGCACTGGCAGCGACTTCTGCAGGGCAATGCTGGCTGCTGGGGCGGTGCTGTGCTGCGACCGGGGACTGGGTGGCGTGGGCGTCGGTGTGGCCGGTATCTGGTGCCAGTTAATACTGTTCTGGGAAGTGACGTTGCGCGTCTTCCGCAGTGGCGGATTCTTGGTGGAGGTCGAGAAGGCCATGCCACGGCGCAGCGGCACTCTGGGAACCGGACACAGTACAGGCATTAGGCATTGCGGATGGTGGGGAGGGGGTTATTTTCATTTCGGGGTTTTGGTAGTCACAGGGCGATCGATGATGGCAAATGTTGTTGGGTCGTGAGACGGTGGCGGTTCGATCAACGATACACATGTGGAAAGACGACAGATTGTATGGGGATTGTATGAGCAGATGAGACCATAACCAGGCGGCTGTTCCCTGCCCCTCTAACTCACCTCGTTGGGCTCGGCGGCGGATAGGAAATGCCACGATGGCTGGGCGACAACAACATGTTGCCCGAGTGGCTAGTGGTCGTGCCCGGCACGAGCAGGGTATTGTTACTACAAAAGTATGGTAAAGGTTACTGTAAAGAGCAGCAGGTGGAGGCGCAGGCGCAGGAGCAAGCGATTGGCAAGAAAGGAAAATAATCGATCTCCAACGATTGAAGTTTGATTAGAAAACAAAAGAAAATGACGAATGTTTGTGGATTAGCAGGAATGGACACGGATGAGCACGGATGAACACTGATGCACGGCCGTGTGGTGGATGGCATGAATATGGAGGAGGCTGGGTTGCTTTGTTTGTGGAGTAATCGGAGTAATCGGTGCTATCGTACACAATAAAAACGATTTATTTGATAGGTAATTCTTGTTTTGCATAAAAGAGGACTAAATTACAATACATACTCGTACTACCTAGGCTGTTGTGTTTAAATATATATGTATATGTATATGTATACGATGGCTTAATGATACAATATGATACAACATAACGATAAACGATAAACGGTGTGTGCCCGATAGTTCCTGGGAGGATGGAAAACCTCGGACACATGACTGGACGAATGCTAATCTGATGACAGTGGTGAGAGTGGCTGGTGGCTGGTGTGGTGTATTTGCTTGCTTTTGTTTAGTAAGAAGCTGGTCATGATGGTCATGGTGGTGGTGGTGTGTGGTGCACTCTCTACGGGGCAACTTACGTGTGACTGTGGTGCATGTTCAGGTTGGGCAGACTCTGCCCCAGGTGGTTCATTGGCTGCACAGTCAGGGTATTCGCCGACTTGGAGCCAATGGGCCCAATCATCCCCATCTTCGCCTTGTGCAGACCGCTAATCAGTTGCTGCTTTCCCTTCACGGCCATTCCATGGTTGCCTGTCAACGAGAGAGATTCTCATCCATTGAGCTGAGATTGCGAACTGTGTTGGAGAGTGTTTGACTTACCCGTCATCATGCCAGAGCCCTCGTCGCTCGACACGGAGTTTGTCTTCTCAAAATCGACTGATATGTTGCGTGAATCGTTCCACTCGACGCTGCCGCTGTGGCTGTTGTTCGCACTGGACACATGGCTGCAGATGGAGGAGTTCATCGGTGACTTGCGCACCCCCAGGGAGTCGGCCGTGCCGCCACTGGTGCCGCTGCCTCCAAAGCGGAAGCTGTCACCCACAGTGCCACCGCCACCGCCGCCGCCGGCTCCGCGCTTCAGTCTTTGGTAGATGGTCTTGGCCCGCCACATCGCGTCGTACCAGTTCTTGGCCTCGGTGCACTGCAGCGTGAACGCTGTGGAGGCCACCTGAAACTCGTTGAGGTAGACACAGTTGAGTGTGTTGTTCGGGGCCATGTGGACGATTAGCTGGTCGGTTAGGTACGGCTGCCGGATGACCTTCAGGGCGCCCAGGCCCCGCTTGGCCATGGTCTTGCAGACGAGCAGCAGGTCCGTCAGCAGGAAGCAGTGCACATCGGACTTGCCCAGGTTGTCCTTGAACTTGTGGTCGCCCTCCATGAACAGGTGCCGCACATGATATGCCGGACAGCCGCGCATGGGGGCGCACAGATCGAACATCTGGCTGTGCTGCTTGATGAGCTTGTCCAGCCCCTCGTTGTTGGTGTCCTGCGCAAAACATGTTGCATCATGTGGCATGCCTCAACCGGGTATCAGCCACTCTACTCACCACAACGTCGTACGATTCGATCCGCACCATCACACCCTTTAGCCGCTCGTTCTCCTGCCGCATCGTCAGGTGATTGTTGACGCTGCCCACAAAGTTCTCGACGCTGTGCATCATCACATCAATGGCCTCGATCTCCTCCACGTCTCCCATGTGCTTCTTGATGGCGGCCAGCAGGAGACTGTACTTTGTCAGGCGCTGCATCGGTCGCACCACAATGTCGGCCAGCCGCAGGCGGTTGCACATCTTCTGCGACTCGCACCACGCCAGGTACGAGGTAAACAGCGGATTGTTCTGGTTGAGCTCCTTGCAGTAGAACTGGCAGGTGCTCTGCTCGGCACAGTAGATCTACCGGCAAGGATAAGCGAGTCGAGTGCATAAAGGAGGAGGATGGAGGCTCCAGGGAGAGAGAGACTCACTTTGTAGGGCGCGAATATTGAGGCGAATGCAATGAATCCCTCCTGGAAGAAGGCGCAGCGTAGGGGCTCGTGGGTCACCACGCTGTGGGCTACCATCGGATAGAGCCACATGGTCCAGAACTTTATGTTCGCCTCGCAGACGGCCCGCACATTGGAGAACAGTCGCGCCTGGTCGACATCAATCAGCAGCCGCTCCTCCTGAACAGCCTCCAGACAAGCCAGGAAAAGCTGAAAACAAATGACACAATCAGATCACTGGGGACTCCTACTTTTTGGGGAGCAGACGACTCTCACATCCGTCACCGTTTGCAGGGCGTGTATGTAGTACACTTCGGTGGTGACCAGCTCCCATATGGCCGTCTGGATCTTGACCTCGCTCTCGTCCATGCCATCGCTCTCGACAAAGTCCCGCCAGGACTTGTGCATGTTCTGCAGGTACGCCAGCGAGTTGTCTAGGTCCGGATGCTCGCAGCTGAGACCTTCCGCCCGCTGGGGCACTCCGTTCCGCGAGTAGCTGTTGAGTAGCTCACACAGCTGGCTCTGCTGGGGGTTCTTGATGCCGAATAGGGAGGACCAGCGCTGTTTGATCTGTTTGCCAGCCGCCACGGCCGCGTCGCTTGTCTCTTCCGTCGAGGCGGAGGGCAACAGGCGGGGCGGCGGTTGTCGGGATCCCTTTTTGGGGCAACGAAACGGAATATCAAAATTACACAGTCGATCCACAGTCGATGCATGCGATGCACTTACAAAGGAGGCGGCCTTCTGCAGGGGTTTGCGATTGGAGCCCCGTTCCGTGATGCATAAATGATGGCCAGCCAGGTTCTCCACATCGGTTTGCTCATCCACGGAGTTTGTTGCGGGCGAAGGACCTGCATCTAAAAAACTGGGCGTGGGATTATTGTCCGTTATCGTGATCTGTGAAAACGTGAGGTTCCTCCGCCGCAGGGCATGGCCAAGGGCATTACTGAAAATGGATCAAATTGGAGGTTTATACAAGCCGCAGCTGTTGAGGGCATTCGGAGGAACTTACAGTAGGGTTACTCCTTTTGTGGCCGGTATGAATTCCTCGTCCGGATGCTGGGACGAGTCCATGCAAAACGACACGGAAAAGAACTCGGAACTGGATACCTAAGCGGGGGATGGGATGGGAGACGTTTTAGTGACAAGAAAAAGTCTTCGAAGTTCCTGAATTAAATCTGGCAGAGATCCCTCGTTCGTATGCAGAATCCAAAAACTATACTTTTTCGGGGATAGAAAATGCTCAAGGATCCGGAGACGTGAATCTTAAAGGGTTGCTGCCGCGAAAAGGCTGCCGCAGAAACTACTAAATGAGCAAACCTTACGGCATTTGTGTGGCAGGCGGCGGAGCGGAATTCAGAGGGAAACCAAAGAAAGGAAGTAGCGGAGCAGCAGGAGGATGAGAGAGTTGTACAACAACTTTGCTGATTATGGCGACAAAGCAAATACAGAGAGAGAAATTAAAAGTCTGCGAGGTAGAACCCCTCCACAGAGGAATGGGGTTTGAGTTCAGTTTGAGTTCCTCTTGGTTGCCCACACACACAAGACTGGGGGATGCTTCTTTGGCAGTCACTGGGTGGGCGCTCAGGGCGCTCAAGGCCTGATTATGAATCCATATTGAAGCACTCTCGACCTTCGGTCACCGGGGCTCCTCCCTGTATCCTCCCTGGATTATGTAGTGCTCCGTTCTTTTATGTTTTTTATGTTGGACCGCTCTCGAGGGTCGTCGGTGTTCAGGACTCACCTCGCTGCGTGTCAATAGCGGTTTCTTGCGCTGCAAAAATGAGGATTTCTTTTTGACTGTCGCCGACGTCGTCGCCGACAGGCCTGACGGTGAGGTCAGCGGTGGGGCCGCAATAGGCGTGCTGCTGTAGGGGCTCAGCGAGGTCGCTGCAACCTGCGCCTCGCCGCCCGGATGCTGAAAGTGTTTGAAGGAGGAGGAGGAGGGTATCGAATGAGTTGTCGCTGCTGTGCCACTGGTGCCACTACTTGTGGCCGCCGAAGACATGGCCGGCTGCTGTGTGTGCTTTTGGTTCTGCTGGTGGTGCTGCGGGTGCTGCTGCTGCTGCTGCTGATGCTGGTGCAAGCAGCTGGCACTCGAGTGCACAGTGGGCCGACCGACGCCAGCAAAACAGGCGGACGCGGCCATTGTGGTTATGTCGAGCGTGGGCGAGAGTGAGAGCATCAGCGACGGCGCCCGACGCACGATCTGTGGTGCTTGGGTGTAAATTGTGGGTGGGTGGGGCACGGACGGACAAACTTTGTCCGCATCGCGCTTTTCCGTCTGTTCTTGGATGGGTTTGGGCGGAGGGGTTCAAGCGGTTGGCAAATAAACAAAACGTTAAGGAAACGAAAGAGCAGAAAGAGAGAGGTAGAGAGGCACAGACATAGAGGTGGAGGAGAGAGAGAGAAAGGAAGAGAATACAGAATAGTCGTTAGGCGTTTCAAAAGGATTTCCATCGATTCTACATTGGAGATCAGAGATCAAAGTAAAAGTAGAAAACTAAAAGAAAAAGAAGGAATAAACAATAGTCGAATATTCCATTCCGATTAAAGGCTACTCCGATTGCTCTATCACTTCGCTAATAACACGTTTTCCTATCAAATAAAATAGTACATCCAACATCCTACATTTAGTTCCTGTAATCTGCAAGATCCTTTTAGTGCCCACGGACAGACATACCCTTGTCTATACCCTACATAAGCTGATTCCACTACCAATTGAATGCCTTCACTAATCCAGGACAAGTCTATTGGCTTTACCTGCCATGCGAAAATCGCATCGATTCCGCGAGTGAGCGTAAGAGTAGGATCTCGAAATATGGAAGCTGTGCGGCTGTCAGTGGCAACTAAACTGCTGGCCGTGCTAAAAAGTTGTAAGTGATGCCAGCCAAGAAAGGAGAGAGAGAAAAGTGGAAGGAGTCCCTCTCTAAATCATAGGAAAGTCACGTACTTCTACTGTTGAAAAGTGACAGCTAAAAGAACAAGGATTTTTTTCAACGAATAACAGCCCCCACAGATGCTGGGAGAACGAAGTATTGGATACCCTTAGAGATCTCTATTTAGTAGTAGACCCAACAGACAGACAGAATATAGTACGTGTATGTTTTGTAGGGTATAAACAATTTAAAGTAAAACTAATATTAATAGTAGCAGCAACAATAGCAGGAGCAGTGGCAGTCAAACTCAAAGCGAAACCAAAATACATTAACAAATGAAAAACGCATCAAAGACACACTACGGATAATCGCTGCCCGGAAACCCGTCGGCATCTACACGCCGTACACTACATACAATACAAAGGATGGGTGGCAGGACCTAGTCCCGATGCCTCTCTATCCGCACTTACCGCATGGGGCTGCCGGCCAAGCGCTGTTGGTGTCGTTGCTGCCGCCTGATGCTGGTGCTGGTGCCCAGAGGACACGCCAGGTGCCCCCGCCTGGACCACCGATGTAGTCGCTGCAGTCCCTCCGGGCCCGTGCTGGCAGGCCACCACCGTGTCGAGGCCATCCAAGTGCGTGAGGCTTTTCGATTTTAGCTGCAAATGGAAATTAAAAGCGGTGTGAAATCAATCAGGCGTCTCGTCTCGTCTCTCTCTCACTCAGATATTAATAATTGAATATGGCATACGAGTATTGTTGGCATTGGCATTGTGGCGAGTATTTTTTTATTATACATACGAGTATTTCAATGGTTGCATGGCAATTTTCCCGTCATAAATTCAAATAAAAAAGGTAATAAAACGAGAAATAGAACTGTGCTATCGGCAAGCCGATGCTTTAAATGAAATTCCTGTACACTTTTAATATAAAACATTTTTCCTGGTATAAATACCAGAATTCCCCATGAAAATAAATGATATTAATATTATTATTTTTCCGCAGGGAAGTGCATTCAAAGGGCGGCGAACCCTTATTGGATTGCCAGCGTATTTCGCGCTTTAAGCGCAGAATATTACATCTAATGCCCCTGGGGTGCTTTGCCGGAAAAATAAATTGCTGGCAGCAGTCGGCCGTCCCCAAAAGGGCACGAGAGATGCATCGAGAACAAAAAGATTGCCCCGGCAGGGCCAAGGGCCCTAGACGTGTCCTAGAAGACTTCCTGTCCTCTGTCCTGTCCTCGCCTAATGCACTGAGATTACATCAGTCAAGAGCCACCGACTACCGACTGCCGACTGCCCTCCACCTCTTCAGTGTCAGTGGCAAAGTCAATGCCGCCGCCGCTCCTGGCCGTCTCTGGGTTGCGTAGTCAAGGACTCGGCAGTGATTTACACATTTCAGTGCCACTCTTGAGGAAAATCCTTGTGTCTGAAATGGCATCGACCACAGGGAGGGGGCACCAGCAGCACATAAAATCATTACTGGCTATGCAACAGCCAAAAAAATATACATACATACATATACATGGAACCACCGATCCCAATGGATGTGGAGAGCACGCTGGGAGAGACTCGCTGGAGCTGGAGCGTTCGAATGTCTAGCTCTGTTTTCACTTTGAATGGAGGGACACTCTTTCCCGCAAAGATTTAAGCCCCTGCCGAGGGACACACTCTCCGCCCTCTCCCCTCCTGCATAGTGTGTTCAAGGATGCGCGTGCCGTTCCGATACATTCTCGTCTGACGACAATAACTCACATTTTGTGCTTTTGGCCATTGCCAGCGCCAGCGCCATCGCCTCCTGCCCTTTACTCTGGTTTATGGTTTTTGTTTCCTGTTTTATCGTGAATTGTTGTTCTCCCACTGTGTAGCCGTGTACCCAGCACTGGCCGAGGGGTATCCTGGATCCGAGCAGGCAACGAAAGTGTTCCCTCTGTTCTGGGAGGACTTGGGGGTATCCCCCAAGTCGAAACACTCGGTCCCTGCCTGTGGCCTTGTCTAGCGATGATTCTGGTCTGGCTTGGCCCTGCGTTTCTGGCGCTCTCTTTTGTTCTCAGAATAATAAAACATTTTGGTATTGTTTGAGGAAATCATAATTTCATAATTTCTGTCCGGAAGAAGGACACTTTGTGGGCTAAGAAAGTATTCATTCTCAATTAGGACTTGAACTCGTGATATTTCACACCTTTAAAACCTTCATGCCATTCGCTTTAACCACCGCAGCATCTTGACCACGGCATTTCCGTGTAAAATTCACCTGACCTCAGGCAGAGGGGGCCAGGGGTCGCCCACGACACGCACAACAGCGAAAATCACTTTGGGCCTTACACCCAAAAACACGACACGCTGCCAGAGCAAACACCCCAAGACACGGGTCCACAAGGACCTCTGGACGCCAGGGCACACAAGTTTGGGTCCCATTTCAAGATTTGCCAACCGCTTGGGTCCCTGACAGGTGCTTTACAGAGCGTTAAACGCGATTTTAGGAGGGTTTTAATGAGAAAATAGTAAAAGGATAGGCTTCAACGAGTTTTAAAACTATTGCAACCGGTGTTACGAAGCTTTCATGCCTGGTGTAGTACTTTTGCACAGGAAGTACTCAACTCGAAGCTCATAAAACTAAAACTAAAACTAAGACATACATATGTACAGGGCATCATCGATCATCAACTGAGACATATACAGAAGAGATGGCACTGTTAAATCCACCTACAAATAACCATTTGCACAAGCAAATGAGAGATAAATCGTAGCATAAATTTGTTCAGTCTACGATACCTGGGAGGGCTCTCTATTCACTTAAACAAATACTAATAGGATTAAATTGTGCCATCAACGTGCAGGCAATCGCTGAATAAAAAGTGTTTGTACAAAGGAAATGCCGAGGATGTGCTACAAATGATGCCCACACACACACACACACCACAAATCTGCGAGTATGAACCACTGGCGTGCTGCTGCTGGTGCTGCAAGACTCAGTGATGGAACGATGACACGTCTATTGAAAATCCTGTCTGAATAACCGAGCCTGAGTCTGAGCCTTAATCTGTGTCTCCTTCCCACTCACTGCTTTGTGTGTGGCATGTCCTTGGGGGGGTGGGGACACAGCGAGGGGAACTAAGCGGACAAATCGTTGATGCAATTTACTGCTTGACTGCACTTGCGCTAATGCCCCTAAATGTCCACCGGAGGACAATTGAATGCCGCCAGATAGACATACAGACAAGACATACGGCTCTTTCATGCATTCTCGTTCATGTTCACGCTTCGTGTGCGTAATATACATAAATATATACATAGGTATGTAGTCCACATATCTCGCATTTATTATAATATTTACTATAATATTTATGTTATGCGTGGTCGTCAGAGCAGTCGCTTATTGCCATTCCATTCGAGCACTAAAGCCGTTGACAAAGCGAATCGAATCGAATCGAATTCAATGAAATCAAAATTAATATCACTTTTTGTTGTACTTTCGGCCCGGATTGTTGCAGTCATTTGAAATGAATAATTGAGTCACTTATTAATATATTAATTGATCCATTTGTAATGCAAGCAAACTATGAAATGGACATATGTTAAGTCCGAGGCTGGAACAGCACAAATGCAAAAACAAAATGGCAATGGCAAACAATCCTTTAAAATGTTATTCAGCCCCAATTTTATATATTTTGTATTCTTTGGAAATTATATAATTTAATATAGCAAAACGCAAGAAACGAAAAGAAAGCCAAGAGAACGGAAAAACCAAAGAGAAACGAAATAAAACGAAAACCAATTGACGGCCCGCCGCTGGATAAAATCTGTTTATTCTCATTTCTTAAAGTAAACATTTGCTTTGGGGCCGCCATGGAGCAGCACCGGCTCCTTGACTCACCTGCAGCTTGCTGCTGGGCGGCGACACGACCAGGCAGATCTTCATGGTGGCGCGCAGAAACTCCTCCCTCTTGGTGCCCAGGTCCGGGGTCACGGCGACTGGCGAGGTGACGGCCGACTGCTTCAGGGGCGAGCCACGCTTGGGCGAGGAGGTGGTGGGCAGGAAGGGATTGAGACTCCGCACCAGACTGCCAGAATGGAACCGTCCGCTACTCTCGTGCTGGACGCTGGAGGGTGGAGAGGCCGTCGGCGTGGGCTGGGCGGCGGGCGCATGGTGCAGCAGACGTGTGGGCGAATTCAGGCTGAAGAGCTTGCGCCTGTGCCGTCCGGGCGTCGAGGAGGAGCTGGAGGCTGGGCTGGGACTCGGCCCCGGGGGACAACTGACGCCGCTCTCGCTGTGCGTCGACTCCTGGGACCCGGCGCGACTGTAGGCGGGCGTCGGCAGCTGGGCGGACCGCGTGCCAGCGGCACTGGCATTGTACTTCACGGACGTCACGTTCCCATCCAGCTGCAGCTCCTCCACCGGCTCTAGCCCCTCGTCCTCGTAGGTGCTGTGGTAGGTGCGGGCCGTGATCTCCGGCAGGAAGGGATTGTTCGGCGAGGTCAGCGTATACTGATAGTAGCCGCCGCCTGCCTCTGCGCTCTCCACCGGCAGCGTGCTGCCCGCGTCCGTGGCATCGGTCCCATCGGGGGTGCTCTCCTCGGGGAAGGAGCCACCGTGGAAGCCCACTCCGCTGCTGCTGGACAGCGGCCCGTGGGCGCCCAGCTGCTCCCACTCGCCCGAGGAGGAGTTGTGCGAGGAGGCGGTAAAGCCCTCATTCGAATGCCCCTGACAGCTCCTCGAGCTCTCGTTGCTGCTCTTGAAGAGGAAATTCTGGAGGCGCGTCAGCCGCACGGAGCTGCTCTCGCTGGTGAGGCTGCAGCTCCGGCTGCCGCTGGCTGGTGCCGATGATGTGGTCGTTGTAATGGATATCGGCTGCTGGTCACTTCGATTGCTGCTCTGCGTCTCCAGGCGCCGCTTGGCACGCTCCTGTGCATCCTGCAAGCCTGCTGCCGCACCGTTGGCCGTGCTCACCTCTCCGCCCATGGGTGCGTTGGTCGTCTGCTGGCCACAGGCCCAGTAGAAGACGCTCGTCTGGGAGCCGCTCAGCTCTCCCAGCTCGCAGTTGCTCTCCAAGGAGGTGCTCGAGTTGGTGGTGGCGACGCTGCTCAGGTGCCGATACGCGTACTCGGGCGGCGTGCACTCGTCGGGGCTGTCCAGCAGCAAAGCGGGATTGATGTGCCCTCCCAAGCCCACACCAGGCAGATGCAACTGGCTGAGGGCAAAGGCTGAGGGCGATCTGCCACCGATCAGATTGTTGTTCTCCGACGGCAGTGGCAGCGGCAGCGGTGGAGTGGCACGGCTCTTGGCCCGTAGCTCGTCCGGCGTGGGCTCCTGACGCTTGATCTCCAGCGAACGATGGT
Source organism: Drosophila tristis (assembly GCA_018150885.1). NCBI lineage: Eukaryota > Metazoa > Arthropoda > Insecta > Diptera > Drosophilidae > Drosophila > Drosophila tristis. The sequence continues at coordinate 3,696,634 of JAECWT010000264.1, forward strand.
CGCCACGGCGAAAGGAGCGTCGCAGGCGCTCGGCGAATTTCGATTGCTTTGGTGGCTTGTCCTTGGGCGGCTTCTCCTTGACCTTGCCGCCAAGCAGACTTGTTGCCCGTTCAGTCTTTTCTTTGCGCGTCTCCTCCTTCTCCAGGAGTTTCTCGTGCATTGGAGCGACCTTTAAGGACCTGCTCTCCGTCTCCGTCTGCGTCCGTGGATATTGGTTGTGGTTGTGGGTGTGTTTGTGTATGATGTTCCTTCTCCTTGGTGTTTCTGGCGCTGGCTAAGGCCGGGCTCTGGTTGCTGGTTGCTAATGTAATTGGTGGCCCCGCAAAGCCACCACCCATTACGGCCGCACGTTGCCGTGATGCTTGGTGGGTGTTGGAGCCTCCTTTGCAGTCGTCTCCTACCCGTGTATCCTTGTTCTCCTGTATCCTTGTGGCGTGTGGCGGGCTATAAAACACCCGATGGTTGTTGTCGGTTCTTAAATTTGTCTACTCACTAAATCGTAATTTATGAAGCGTTGATTTTCCCCAAAGAACGAACACACATTACGTGTGTTCGTATTTCGTATTTCGTAATTCGTAAACCTAATTCTAGGTATCCTTTAAAGCGTCCTTAATATATTATAAGTAGAAGGATGCTATTGCTTATTCTATTATTTGGTTGTTCGTTGGTTTGCTGCAAAAGGAGACAGAAAAGAATCGGAAAATATTTAAAAATTTGCATTTTTATTTTAAAGGTAAGGCGGCGGCGGCACCCCCTTCAACATATTAATGGATATCTCCGCTTTGTTTTGTATCTTATATCCCTAACTATGCAGCCACCAAATGATGGCACTCTAAACATAATATTGTCATTTTTAGAAGAGATCTGCGTGGCTTCACTCTCAGCTACAGTCCAATAGAATGCACTCGAATTTAGTTTAAATTTGGTTTTGATGACTGCCATTCTCTGCTATGTTCGCCATTCCCGCCATCGAATATTCCATTCAATAAAAAGTACTATAACTACAGATTGAAGCACTCTTCAAACTAAATGCATGTAAATTCCATAATTTAATTAAGGAATCAATCTAAAAGCGCATCCATCGCTGTAAAATTTCCATGAAACTTTTTTCCTATTTCCGATTTTGGGATTAGTTTTCCTTCCTATATATTAATTTATTTTTTTTTTGTTGTGGTTTTGTATGGGAAGTGAAAAGTTTTTGGGTTTTATGGGCACATGGGGCAAACGTGTTAGCATTTCAAATGAGGGGCGGGCGAGTCACGAATTTTAGCATAATTTTGCCAATCTAGATGCCAATCGATGGAAATATGAAAAGTTAAATGAATGTGCATATATTTTGGATTGGATAACAGAGGGGCCAAAACCACCATACCATACCATCTGGCGACCCTCCGTTCCAAAAGAGTTTAGAGAACATTTAACAAGTGCAGCCACAACCCTTGGACGCTCCCCCATGGATAGGAGCTGACGAAAAACAGTGAAAACGGCACGAAAGAGTCGGATAAAGTATCCATTGAATACATAATCCTTCTGGCTTCTAATACCCCTTGAATATTCGCTCATTTTAGAACCAAATCGATTTGCATTTTCATCTTTTAATCGTATGCAATAGTGCATCTGTCTCTGTGTCCCAATCCAATCTCATCTTCCTCGAGAAATGCAAATTGCAAGTGCTGCATAGCCATAAAATATGGAAGAAAAAAGAGATTCGAATAAGCCAAAGAGCACATTAATCTGCTCTCGATTTACGGAGTATCTGTCCCATTCCCAGCACATGTCAAATATCTTATTGTTGAGGTCGTGAAAAGATTAGCAAAACGAGAATTCATGGAAGCTCTTTTGGCAATCCTTTGGGGACTCTTTTTCGAGGCAACGAAAACTTGGCCATAAAGTGGTTCGGACAGCTTTATTGTTATTAATATTATTTGGCCATAAATACGAGCACATTCGGATAAGGATGGGGATACGGGATGCCAGTAGGCAGACATGCTCGCTCGTACGAGGAAGTTGACAGCCTGCCTGGCTGCCTTCTTGCCCCCCGGCTGCTGCTGCTGCAGCACATTACATAAATCATTGCACACGCCTGGACGCCTCTCGAGCACGCGACGTGACCCGCCGCCGTGTGCGTCTCCGTCTGCGTCTGCTTGGGCCTAGACCAAAATAATGTATAATTAAGCCCGAGGCAGAGGCAGCACGCCGTGTTTTCGGGGCTGGTCTTTAGTAAAGTCCGCCATCTTTCATGCCCCACAGTGGGGGTGTGATGGCAGAACTGTGGCCTGGCGGCACATTGGCCAATTGATTGTGCTCCTGGCTTCGCCTCCTCCTGTGCTGGTGCTAACGGGGAGAAAAGCCCACCCAGCATTCCATTAATTGGAGTGCAATTTCGCATCTCAAACGAAGATATTCAATCCGCAGAGATGTGGTATTCATAAGAGTCTTATTTCAACATGAACCAATTCCCTGCTTGGATTCCTAGACCCTAAGCCAGACCGCTCAGAACCCAAGCTGTAGCTGTCGGAGAGACTTGACACCAAAAGCATCCTCCTCCTGCACGTCGCATAATTGAAACCTATTTTCCAGCAGTTTAAGTATTCTCTGCTGGGGAGAAGGGAGTGCTGTGCTGCTGCTGTCCCTGAGGGGGGATGTGTGTTGCGGAGGGAATCATGGCAGAGCCCAAGATAAGCGAGCGTGCGAACATGTTGTTCTCCTTCATTAAATTAAATTAAATTAAATGTGTGTCTTGCGATTAAATTTTATATTCAACCCGAACCCAAACCAAAACGTCGCTCCAGCCGCTCTGCTATCTCGCTTGCTCGTCCGGATGTGGGTCGCGACTGCAGACAGTTCAAGGCGCTTTTTCGATTCCAGTGGAGCTGCCAAATCTGTCCGCCAACGCCACCGCCACCGCCAGCACCACCACAACAACAGCCAGCAACGGACAGTGAAGCGCCGTCATTTCCGCTGCCTGTCAGAGCAGCAAAAATTTAATTTTTATGGTTATGATGTCATCAGCATAAGCGGCAGAGAACCAGAACCAGAACCGAGACCAGAGCCAAGAGCCAAGAGCCAGAGCCACAGCCTGTGCCTGTGTCTGTTTCTCTGACTGTGCCATTTGCAGCGACAGAGCCACAGAGTCCATGCTGACGCAGTCGTCAGACGTGGAACTCATACAAATTGGCCTAGCAATAGACTGACTCTCTGGCCTCCTTCTTTAAAGCAGAACAAGTCGTCCAGGACCCTGGAGGAATGCTACACCTTTTGGGGGGAGCGATTAATGCGGGGCAGGATTTATACGAGCTGTTGACCAGCATCCCCACCGGCAGCACCATACTCGTGCCACAAATGAAGTACCAACGGTGCAGTGTCTTATATATAGACTCCGCAGTGCCCCCAAGCGATGCCTCCCCTCCACTTTTTATGTGGTAATGTAACATTTTGCTGAGCAATCAAAGGCGCAGCACAACTTTCCCTTATGCGGTAGATGGAGCAGCAAGGGCACAAACCGCATCCGGGGGCCAACTTGCACCAGGAGTTTGATCGATAAGCCGCCCCTCCCCCCATACACGACTCCCGGACAGACAGAGAGACAGACAGACGGCTGAGGCCCCACCAGAAGTCAACCGCCACCTCATCGGTCCCGTGTCAAAGCTGAAGTTTAATCTTTGGGGCTGGCGACACATTGGGCCAGAATTGATTTTTAAAGCGAAAATCGGGTAAGGGGCGACTCGATATCTGGGGACCCGGGCTCTGATTTATGCAAAGGGGTCTGTCAACTTTTGCGTTTTGTCTCTGCACCAAAAACCCCCTAAGGCGAAACAAAAACAGAACTGAAGAGCGGAGCATGCGATGGCCATGCCCGCCTGCAAGTGAAACAATACCGATAGGGAGAACATCCATCATAATATTGTCTTCGGGGGCGCCACTCCACACGCCAAACACGCCACACACCGAACCACTCTGCGCACACAGCTGGCTCTCCCCTGTGGCAGCGATTGCCACCTGCACACCAGTACTTACCTCGCGTTGATTCCCTGATGGGAGCTCCTCTTCGATTCCGATTCCGATTGCGATTGCGAATGCGAATGCGGTTTCGACCTCCTGGCTTTTCTTTTCTTTTTCCGAGTCCTCTTTCTTTTGTCTGGTCGGGACTGTTGGTGTGGCTGCGTCTGCGTCTGCTCCTGCTCCAGCCGCCACCCGCCGCACATTTATTTTTGCAATTTGGTTGCCTCTAGGTTTTTTTTAATATTTTTTTCTGGTTCTTTGTTTTTTGGTTTGTTGGCTGTTTGCTGTTTGCTGGTTTCCCCGGTTCACGGCACAGCCTACGACCCGGGTACACACACAAACTTAAATACAAACGGACAGGGACACGGATACGGATACGAACACGGAGAAGGGCCTATTCGAAAGTACTCGAGAGAGAGAGAGATAGAGAGTGAGCACAGAATCCGACGGAGGATGCCTCCAGCAGAGACAAGAGTCGCCCTTGGATTTTGGGGGGTACGCAAATGAGTTTATTGCTGGCAATAAACCCCCTTAATGCCCCTTCGCGAGAGACTTCGGTGCAATATTTCATTTGGATTTGAAAAGTTACCTGCAAAGAAACAGAGACAGAGAAAACATAACGGTGGATTAGTTTAGGTTGTATTTTATTCATATACATATATATTGAGACATGCCAAAGTCGTATATAAGTACATACGTACATACATATACACGCCTAGTTCAGACAGAGATGTGGCATCAGCTGTAGAATTGGCTTAGAAACAAGGAGTTGTTGTACATTCCTTAAATATTCCATTAAAAGTCAAACCTCACGCCTCTAACCTCATTTCCTGTTCTTTCAAATAAAATGGATTCAAATGAGAGAGCTTTTCAGCGGGCAACCACCTTGCATTTGCTCCTGAGACTGTTCTGGGGAAAATTACTCATCGTTTAATGTGAATTCAAGGTGGAAAAAAACCCATTTGGGGCAGCTGACGACGGAGCTGCGTGTTGGATTTCATAGCAGACCCCGCAGGAAGGATATATGTACGTATGTAAACACAGCTTTTTAATTCAGGGACCAACTGCCACCACAGCCAAAAACGTAATTTCAATTTTGAGAATGTTTTTGAATGTTGCGTACCAGAAGATGGTGGCATACTGAATGGGAAGGTACTGATGTAAACAAGGTTCGTTACTAAAGGCCACTTATGTACATATGTGCATAGGTATGTACAATGGGACAGCATTCGAACCGGTGAGTGCTGCACCAATTGTTGTCAATCAAACGGAGCCGGGCTGCTGCTGTCCCATTTAAACAGGCCTTAACTTCTTACCAGTAAGTGCGATCAGCCAGAAGTGATTTTGTGCACTGCTCAGTGAGCGTCGAGTGCCTGCGCGTTCATGTTTTGCAAAGTAACGGAACGGTGCACCGCATGCGACGAGAAAACTGAAAAGTTTGGATGGCATAACAACAGCAACATATCGACAAAAACAAGTTGCCGTTAATTGTAATAGAGAATAAATAAAACAAAATACATACATAAGTAATGCAATATGTAATATGTATGTATGCATGTATGTTTGTATAATTACACTGTCCTACAGTGGCTGTTTATACTCCTCATGGGACTGTCCGTGTAGTTTGAGGCCTTGCTCTGCATTATCCCTACATGTGGTTTAGTAGTGTAAAATGCTTTCATCTCTGTTTTGAACTGAGGGTTTTATGACGTGGAGTGGAGGCAATGCAACGCTCAATTAGGTATCCATTGCTCTGCTCTGCTCTGTCTCTCCCTCCCTCTATTGCATTCTCTCCTCTCCCTTGGTAGTAGTCATGGTAATGAGTGTGTTAATTAGGAATACGAATAAATTCAATCAGTATATGTATGTATTTTAGATTTCCCCTTGGAGAATCATCCATCGCCCTTTCGGGCACACACACACACAAATAGCAAAAACAATACAGGTATCGACTGTGTGTGTCTGTGTAGTGTAGGATTGGCATGATTGAACAAATGTGAGTGCTTTAAAAACACTCGACCCATTGCCTGTTTTCCAGTCTTACAGCACCTGACCCACATTCCACATTCCTCGTGTCCTGCCCTCCTACAGGCCATTTGGGCTGCCCAGCAGCAGCATGTTATGCAAAACAAAACAAAAATTCAATTTCAATTCAATTAATCACGCTTGATTACCACCAATAATGGTCTTCGGGCAGACACAGGCCCAGCCAGCCAGCCAGCAGCCAGAGAGAAGGATAGAGAGAGAGTGAGCTGGAAAGCCGAATAGTCGAATAATTCCCTTGTGCAATCTATTTGGGCAGCCAGCAGCAGCAGTAGCAGTCGTGCCACAGTCCTTCTGCCTTCATTGTCCTTGGCTGCAACTGCTTCCGCTGCCAGTTTTTGTTTACCACTTTGCACATTTTGCTGTCAAATTTGTTGATTTATAGTTCCCGATGTGTGCCTCCGAAACTGGGATGGAAGGCCTGGCTGTGTGGGGCTCCCGATGACAGCTACATAGGTTCTGATGGAGCAAAAGCACTGGGGAGTGCCCACCACCCTTCGAAAAAACAGGGAAATAGAATTCTCGAAAGCAAAAAAAATACAAAAAAAAACTACGATAAAGCCAACACACAAAAAGGAACCTACAAAGAGACAAAAAGTCCTGCCAACATTTCAATGACAATGCGGCTGTTTGTTTGCCAGATTCGGCACTTGGCTACAGCTTCAGCTTCAGCTTTCGTTTTGCCTTTGGCTTTCACTGTGGTGCAGTTTGCTGTGGGGTATCCGGCCCCAGTGGGTGGGGCATGGATGCCCCATGGGCCCAGGAGCCCATCGAGTGAAAACTGTTTTCAGAACTGTCAGAATGCGATTAGGCACCTGAAATAGTTTGCGGTATCACTACCCATCCACCACTAGATGCGGATACCCCACTCCATCACTCGATATCCAGTCGAGTGCACACACCGTCGCCCCCACCAGACCCACAAAAGAGCAAAGATTGAGTACGCCCGCCGGCATACAAATTCCCCCGCCTGTACATATATCTACGGGCAAACCGCAAACAAGGCAACGGCGATGCTCATTTGCAGGCAGGCCGCATCCTCGACGTCAGACGGAACCCGGATCCGATGTCAGGGATTCTCTGGCACTGCTCTGGCTCTGCTCTGCTCTGCCACTGCTCTGGCACTGCCAATGTGTTTGATGAGGCCGGAGATAATCGTTTGGCAATTGAATGAACCCCATGGGTGGCCATGTGGGGTGAGGCCTGTGGGTTGGCAATGAGTTAGAAGCAGAGTTGAAATTTTGGGCAAACACTCATATTTTCCTTCATTCAGGCAGGTTCAGGCTTTAGAGCAGCATTTCGCACACAGACTGTCGAGCTGGTGCTCTGAATCGATAAGGATTGTTAAAATATATTTAAACTTGTTTAGAACCAAACAAAATATTGCCAAATCAAAAGTTTGTCAGATTTTCCAAAGGCCCCACCGGCTATGATGTCACAGAATATCTCGAACTTTTACTTTTCATTCAAGTACTCTTTGCGGGAGTCGACCAGTCCCCCCCTCCATTACGTTTGAACATTTGATATCTTGGCCATCATCCAAATGCCTTGAAAAGTTTCACAACCTAATTCATATTCGTATTACTCGTTTCGTTTAATCGATGTTTATTTATCCAAAACTGGGCCGCTTTCTATTCGCAAAATGTAGCAAAAAGACCTCATTTTCAGTACATGCACCTCCGCCAGGAGGAGCTCCCGCCCAGCACTTGCTCAAGCCTGTGGCCATGTTCTGGCCGCTTGTAACTGCTTGAAGCTCTATAAATTACGGGTGGAAAAAAAACAGAGTCAGATAAATTCGCAGTGGCTATGCGCCCGTTTCCCAAGTATTTTACTCGTAGCAGTATAAGCCACTGGCGCGTGCTGCTTCGATGGACGACTGCTTTTCAAGTCCCGCCGCTCTCTCACTCGCGGGTGAAATCGATTTAAATGCTTCGTTTGCGTGTTGTTTTCTGTGCCGTGGGTCTCCGCTTGCCGTCCCCGCCGTTCTGCTGTTGTTGGGGTTACCTTGAAGTCTTTATGTAACCTGTGAATGGGGTCGGATCGGGTGCAGCATTGTGTCCTGGTTTTTAGTAGTCGTAACAAAGCGAATTTCCACGCTAAATAGCCTGACACGTGGCATCTGCCACTCTCTCAACAACACCATGGCCCGCTCTGGCTCCTACGTCCCTTTTTTCCATACTAAAGGAGCCATTTTGATTGGCGTTTGATAAGCCATAAGGACGAGCGGGCGAGCGAGCGCCTGGTCGAACGGAAGGTCCAGAAACTGGCACAGCGTCACAAGTGGCGTCTGACTTGATTCTTCATTTCCATTTTCCATTCAACATTCTACACTTCGATTCCAATCTGCTGACGTTGTCGATTATTGTGGGACAACCGGCAGCTGTCTGACAAATGTGCGCCTGTTGCAATCCCTTCAGAAAAGAGCAAACCGTCGCGTATGGCATGGTTCCCACGCGAGGATAACTATCTTTTGGCATTAATTTCCCCTTTGGAGAGTGGGTTTATATTTCAGTTGCTAATTTCTGGAATAATCAAGATTTTCCCGGACTTCTGTGTACCAGTAACCGGTGATTAAGCACCTGGATTGCGGCAACTACGAGTATAGGAGCATAATAAGTACGCCAACAGTTTGTGACCGAGAGTCGGATGTATTGGATGTACGCTTAGTCGATGCAACTAGGGATCTTTACATACTAAAACCATCGTTGTATATGAACCTTATAGAGAGCCCTATATGGCAGATAGCCGAAGCATGGATCCGTGAGAATCGCCCTGTCGCCGTGCAGCGAGAGTTGCAGCTGCACTAGTTTGCCTAATACTTTGTTGCAAAGCAAACTCAGCACAATTCAATTTGGCAAGGGGTACGTGCACGGGGGACATAGTTGCTAATGTCTGCCCCATGTCAGGTGAACATGCAACATGCCACCCACTCCCACAGCCACAGAGAGACAGGGCACCGAGAGCTGACACGCAAACACATGAATGCCATTTCGCCAGAAGGAGGAGGCTACAAGGTACCAACGTACATAAATGCCAATGACATTCTCAAGAACTGTCCTCTGCCACAATCTGGCTACAGAAATGGCACATTTTTGAGTTCATTTATTGTCATTGCTGCTGCTGCTGTGGCTGCTGTCGCTGCTCTACAATGTGTCATCCCCCTATTCCCTTCCGGATGGGGAGTCAAAGCCCCACCGATATATCAAATTAATTCCATGCCATCCTTTCGCATCCTCCTCTCCTGTAAGCTGGACCCAGCCCGGAATGACTCAGTGATTGCTGGCCACGAACCAAAACTGGGATTCACGAACTGGGATTCACATTTGACACGTACATTGACACGCACACACACACATGTGACAGACAGAATGACTGACTGGCAGACAGACAGGCCCGAAAACTTGCGAGGGGCTTAGGCCGCATTTAGTTTTCGCTGCTGGCTTTGACAGCACACACACACACACACACACGCAAACGCAGGACGAAGGACGAAGAACGCAGGACGCAGCACGCAGGACAGGGGACTTAATGAATTATGTGCAAACTCAAAGTTTCCCAAAATACTCACAAATCAAATGATTTCAACATAAATTTCATGTCTAATTCGCACCTGCGAAGCGCACATACATACGCACACACGCACACACGCAAGCCTGTGGTTAAACCAAGTGGAGGCCTTTGCAGTCGTAAGGATACAATGTCTAAGAAATATAAACAGCACAGTTGTGTAGGAGCGACCACCATCTAATGAGCTTATTGCCTTTAAAGGAGCCTGCTTTTTCATGTCAAGGATCAGCTTATACTTGCAGCCGTCTTTAATTGGCATTTAAGCCGATTTCCGTTGATGTCAGTTGGTCACATTTGAGAGAGAACTATGGAATCCTAATGCATCCTCATGCTGGGTCAAGTTCTATTAGCAGTTGAGCTTTGAACGGTTTTGCCAAGCGTGGCTTGCCCACAGAATCTTTGAAGAATAACCAATTGATGTAATAGATTAAACATAAAGTTTATATTCATGACATTAATGGTGGTTGAGATCCACGTATTTTTCAAACATTTCTGCATAAACTTAAGAAACTTAAACTTTCCCATTTGCCAAAATTCCCCTCCACCTGTCCATACTATTTTCAAAGTGCGAGTACGCCAAAGGTGTAAGTAAATCCTTTTAGCACACCTAATGAGGTCCTTCCATTCCACACACACAGAGCCATGGACATAGCCATAGGCACATTCCCATTAACCGACTTTTTACACATCGATTATTGATCCGTGGCACAGTTTTTGGCGAGGTGTCGTCCTTTCGCAACTTCTTACGTCATTTGGGAAATGCTCCGACAACCGGTTCTTCGGCCTGGAGGGGGATGGGGGAAACCTGCCTCCCGTTTGAATGTGTCATCATTAGGGTTCGTCGTGCATTCCCTACCCTCCAATGGCCCACCTACCTCCCCCCAGGATGGCGATGGGTGGGTGGGTGGTTGGAAGTTCTGGCCAATACACAAATCGATCGCTGTGGTTTTCTTTCATTAAATATATTTCGCGCTGTCGGTGTAGGGTCGTTCCCGCCATTCGGCGTTATTATTGTAATAAAAATTTACGTAAATCGTGCCCCGAACCCTGTGCCACACACACTTGCTCTCACGCACAGTCCTGCTTCTCCTCGGCTCGTCCTTCGGCGAAAAAGTTGCCTTTGTTTGCCAATTTTTATGAGCAGACCACCTGCCACCCACACACACGCACATCTGCCCCATCCACCTGTTCTTGCTGCCTCACCCCGCCCCACACAACACCTGCAGACTAATTAATGGCAAATTCCTGCCGCCTCATGCATGATGTATATAAGGTTATGAAATCACAAAGTTCCCCATTCGAATGACGAGCTCTGGGGGATCCAAAGCGGGGGGTATGCTTATCGATTGGACTGCAGAGGATGATGATGGTGATGTTGCTTCCGCAAGCAGAACATTGTAATTTATTCGATTTGTCCAGCTATCAATTGAATGTCTCAACCAATTAACAACTGAAACTTCAACACCATTAACAAGGATATTCGATTTATGAGGACATTTGTAATGCCAGAGTGTTTGGTAATTCCAACGGAGGATGCCTCCAAAAAGCTAGAGATAGATGATAGATTGACTGCTACTGCTAAGCCACACTGGGAGAGTAACAAAGAGGCGGTAGAGTAAGCCCCGCCAACAAAATGTCTGCACAGCTACCAACTAGCGGGCTCCCACTTGTTTACTACAAGTATTTAATTTAATAACAATAAAATAGGACCCCCTGGGAGATGCGAGGTGATGTGCTGTGTGTCCTTTGTGCCGCGAGTGAGAGTCCCACTTAGAAGGTAAGTACTGTATAAGTATACAGTATACAGTATACAGCATATAAATATTTGGAGTCTCGTGAAGTATGTTTGAGTTTCGTCTTTGGGCACTTGACAATATTTTGGAAACTTTTAATGACATTCTCGTTTGTGTATGTTTTGCGAGGGGCATTCCCCTCCCTCTTACTGTGCTGTGTCAAGTGCTTTTTGCCAGGATTAATCAATTGTAATTGTCATTCTCTCCCGCTCTTACGTGTGTGTCTGTGTGCGTGTGTGTGTGGTAGCAATTAACGGTTGGAAGAGCGGATGTGGCAGGCAGTCCTTGGAATTACCATGCTCTCTCCATACAGCCATTGACTTGCTGGCATTGTCCGTCCCCATCCTCCTCGTCCACATCCTCCTTGAGAGCACACTCTTCTAAATATTTATTCAAGCAAATTGCTCTTTATTTCCTTTTGCCAGCAGTTTAACATTTGATTTCCATTATTCTATTATTTCCATTTGTGGGGCCCCGAGAAGAGAGCCTGAGAGCTTTGTCGGTTTCCGTTTCAGAGGTCCCTTCGAGCACACAACTGTGTTAATGGCGACACATGCCACAGCCACAGCCGCAGTCTCGGCCTCAGAGCCTGAGCCTCTGTGGCGGCCAGCAGACATCCACCCTTCCTTTCCGGTCTCACCCAGTTTCAAGGTCCTGCCGGATAGGGAAGAGAACAAGAGACGGCCTCTCAAGTGCTGGCAATTATTTACAACAATCTGAGAATTGCCAGATGAAAGGATCAACCGGGAGGCGGCGCTTGTACGGCCCACAACATTGAGGACTCTCATCAAAAACTATATATGTGTGTGTGTGTGTGTGTGTACACTGAAAGAAACTAGCAAACACTAGTTAAGAGTTCTCATTGGAAATTTCTCAACTGAAAAGAAAGCAAAGATCGTATTTACTCGATAATATCTAATAAATATTCTAATTTTCTGCTGTGTCCAAATTTCAAATGATCATGGACCCATTTTGGTTTTTGTTTTATTTCATGCAAGATGGATCTGCCTTTTGTGTGTATATTTTCCAGTGTATTTTCCGGAAGTCGTTCCATAGCAAAATAGTTAAACTTTTCACAGAATTGCTTGCGTGTCAAGCAAAGCAGCAGCAGCAGCACCACCAGCACATTACAGGGATTTTCTCTGGGTATTTTTGGGGGGACGCGTCGTTTCAATAAGTGAACGAAAAATGACGCATGCTTGGCTCCCCCCTACGGTGGGCGGTGTGGGCTGTTGTTGGCTGGACATTTGCGGTTATCCCTTCTTGTCTGCCGCAAAAACGGGAGGACGGACCTCGGAGATATGCCGCCACTCGAATTCAGTTTCCGTTTCAAAGCAAACATTTAGAACAAAGGAAAAACTGCCTTGAAGTCCATTTGCTAAATAAATTTGATAAGCAACGAGCAGCAGGAGCTGGCCACCACACACTCCCTTCTCTCTCCCACTGTCTCACTCTGTGGACATGGGACATGCGGCTCGGGTCAAGGGCTGTCCCCCATATTGTCCTGACCCGAATACGGCACCCAGACGACAGAAAACAGACATCAGGCGGCAGCAGCAGCCCGGAGGGTGCAGCCGTGGCCTTGGCAACTCCTCGGGACAGCAGCACAGAATGTTGCATGAAACTTGAGCATTCAATCTGCCTTGAAAAACCCAAACGACCGACCAGCAGACATTTCATCCGCTCTGCTTGTTCGAAAATTAAATTTTAGATGCTTTTCCGCTGCGCCAGCTTTCTTCTCTCTCTCCTCCTCCTGTCGCTTGTTGATCCTTGATCCACATCTAATGCTAATTAGTGCCGCGACTTGTTGACGTTGGCCCCCTGCCCACTGGGACCCTCTGTTTGACCCTCCCCCCGGCCACCATTATCCGATTTCAGGGAATGCTAATTGAGGGCTGAATCGTAATATCCTACCAGAAAAAAAAACAAAAAACAAAAAAGGAACGACCAGCAGCTAGTTTTTTTTTGGTTTGGGGTTGGGTTGGACTCTTGCATTTTCATTTTCCCTTGAGTTTCAAAACGAAAGTGAAAGTATGACCCGTATTTTGTCTGTTAGGGAGCGTAAGATTTGAAGGATTTTCTTCCCATTTAGAAGCCAGAAACTATGCAACACCCAAAGAGAATAAGAGAGAGAGAGTCAGCGAGCGAGACAAAGCGCAATCAGTGTCCATTGTCCAGAGGAGGCCACACCTCCACGCACCTGGAGGCAGCCACTGGCAAAAAGCCCCTGGCTAACCGAACCTGCATAGCCTGCCGCACCCATGACACAAATCAAATTAAGAGACATCAACAGACCGCACCACACACCGGACGGGACGGGACAGGATCGGATTGGATTGGAATGAACTGGAAAGAACTGGCGGCAGTAATTACGGGAGAGTGGCGGCGACGTCCCAATACCTGCATAAATCACTTCGCATTCAACGAACACGAAATCTATGCCCCTGACGCACCCATTCCCACTCCCACTGCCACCCTCCTGTCCTGTGGAGAGCAGGCGGCTCTGCAGGCTCAACGTAATTTATTGATTGATTAAAACTAGACTTCAAATCCCAAACAGAACTGAGGCTCTTCCCGCGCCAATCTCCATTATAAATGGAAGATAATCGACGAAGGGAATGCGGCAGTTTTGGGTGCCCATTCGATAATTGAATGACTCGAAATGAACATTCATTCATTCATTTAATCACTCATTCATTCGCTCTGATAATTTGTGTGTTGTAAACGAAGGAGACCTCCATTCCCATTCCCCGTGTCTCTCAATCTGTCAGCAGCAGCAGCAGCAGCAATCAGATCCGTTCATGCCTCGTGAGCTGCTGGTCCATAATCCTTGCCACTTTGCCAGTCACGCAGATGACTTTGCCGTGTGTCCATCTGTGTCCACCTGTGTCAGTATCCCGTGTCCTGGCCATCGTTCCACCGGATACCCGTCCATCGTTCAATTCCCATCTGCTGTTCCGGTCTTCGTGCGGTTTTCCGTGCGGTTCGTTTGCGGATTTGCTTTTCGGTTTTAATTAATTTTAAAATGGACTTCTACCTTCGCCGCTAATTGCAAGGACTTTGATTTATGGTCTCTGATAATGACCAAAATTGGTTTTTCAGCACTCCACCAACGCCTTCCGTCTTCCCCTTCCCATCCACGCCCCATTGTGTGTCTGTTTGTCTCTATGCTCCTGCTCCTGCTCCTCCTGTGGTGCGCCACGATGAGGCAGAGCTTGGCACTTTTCTCCTTCAAAGAATGGCGTGGAAAATACTTTAATGTTAACATTAAGTGGATGTCCCATAAGCTTTAATCTAGCTCTTCAATGTTCTGCCTGTGTGTGTGTTTCACTTTCCAATGAAGGAACCCCGAACTTCCGAGAAAGCATAAATGTGTGCAAAAGGTATGTCCCTTCTTTTTTGCTGTCTCTGGCATGACTCCCAGGAATGTGAAATATTTTATTCCTGAAAAATACTCAAAGCTTAATGGGAGAGAGGACCAGGACAACAATTTCAAATATGCTTATTTCTATAGATACAAGAGAGATATAAAAGTGGTGATAATTTTCATACTTTCTTTCGCGAATTTCTTCTTTTGAAACCCGTTCCTCAATAGATTTTTTTCTTAATTTTTCATTAAAGGAGTAACTTAGTTTTTCAGATGGGGTAGGGGTATCCCACCAAGTATCAGCTGTATTTGTCCATCGAATATAGTCCTTTTTCTCTATTTCTGTAGGGGCTCTGGTGCCAGCAAAACGCTGCTCACTGTACCGGCAGCAGCAGTTCTCTTAGCATTCTCTTAGCAGCTCTCGCCCACTAACTCTCTCGATTTCTGGTGCTTGCTAGCTTTAAATGAAAGCCCATTATACCCCAGCAGGCACACACCAATTACGGGGTACCAAAAACCAAAATGAAACTGTTCAAAGGCATCCTGTGGCTCTGTAGGATTCGTCGTAAAGTTTTATACAAAGTTCTGTTCGTTCTCTGGCTGTTATCCTTAGAGGGAATTCCGTCCCATAAATAAACAGAGATAATTTTAAGGTCTTAAAACTTACGTTCAAAACAAATGGCACGTTTTATACTTAAAAGGAATTCAGGGAAGGAGAGGGAGGAGTATGAGCGAGAAGTTTCAGTTAATACCTGAAATAAAACAGAGGCCCACATTGCATGAAAGGGAATTAAAAATATTCAGGTAATTCTCTTTAATTGCATAACTAATGGAGCCTTAAAGAAGACGATCAAAGGACACATAAAAAATTGGGTATTATGAACCAAAGAAAAGCAGCTAAAATGGATATTAAAATCGGAAGAACAGACCTAAAAATCGATGGATAAACATGAAAATTCTTCAATAGATTCGATGAATGGCCAAGGAATTCCCACTCTGTTGTTTGCTTATGAAAAACTCCCGCATGTTTTGCGGCAATATTTTTCGCATTAAAATTGATTTATGACGCAATGTTGTGGCATCCACCAAATATTCACGAGCCACAGCCGGCATCCAACGCATCCGTAAATTCCTCAAGCTATTTGTGTTTGTGTTCTGGCCACCGCCTCAAAAGGGAGCACAAACAACGGATGACCACCGGATGGAGAGCTTCAGAGCCGTAGACGGAGACGGAGACATACATAGGTCCCTGGCAGCCATAAATCATTTCATATGGCCACTTCTTCGGCAGGGCATTCCAGGAGCTCAGTGCTTCCCTCTGACTTTGCACCTTCTTTTTGCAGCGGAGTGGCGTGGAACGCGGACGTCACACAGAGCTGCGAGTACGGACGTCATCGGAGGAAACCTGTCTCACTCAGGACGAGGCTCCCACCGTGTTGTCCGGCTCAGATCTGCCTCGTAAACGAAATTTATTAGCATTTAAATGTTTCATCGGTTCGTGGGGGGAAGGAGGATGCCCAAGCGGCAGGCGGCACACGGCACATATGGGCCAACTAGGTAATGAATATTACAGCAGGAGGCAGGAGGAGGAGGCAGTAGCCGCATCGAAGTGCCGCGGGGGCGCTGTGCCGAAAAGAATGTTGCATAAGCCGAAATTAGTTTATGCATATTTGAGAGCTCTTAGAGCAAAGGACAGGATTTCCACAGCACCCACTCCTGCTGCAGATCCTGCACTGCTCTCGTTTTCAATAGAGGACTGCGCGGAGTGCTACATGCCTCAAAATAATAATTTTGGCATTACATATTTGCAGAGATCGCTGTCGCCAAAAGGAAAATATGCCAATGGTACGCCAGATGCCGCCTCTGCTCTACAAATTCCCCCATGAAACATCGAAGGAAGAGAGGGTAAGCGAGGAAACATGCAAGGAACGCAACTGAAACCCTGGTATGGGTAGAATAAGGGTTAGGAATCTGTAAAACCACAAAACGAAACAGAATTTTGCCAAAAGGAATTTTTGCGGTTTAAAACGTTTTTGCTAATTGGCCCGCCCACTGACCCCAAGTGTATTTACTTTACCAATTCGGAATCTCAAAACAAATAAACATTTAGTTCACATTTTATTGCCATAATAAACTCGTAAGGCAGAGTTCCTTATATTTTAAGCCACTACTTTCGACTCAAATATAGCATGCCCTTAGGGTTTATTTGCGGTAGAGTTAACAAAAAACAATCTAAAGGGAACTCAAGAGGCACAAAGCACTCAAAAAACTCTCACGATCCAGTCACATTCAATGATCCCTTGGCATATTACTCATTTTAAGTATGGTTAAGCCATTTGGCTAATTTTGGGATGAGATTTTCAGAGTTATGCGAAGAGGAATGAATTGTCTTGTCAAGCCAGGCCTCTGACACATTTACGCGAACCATCGGTTGTTTAATTATACATAAGTAAATGGCAAGATTATACAGAACAAACTCCTTAAAAGTAGAAACCATAAAAAAAATTCCCTTAAAAATTTCACGCTTTAAAGCAGAGAGAGCCACTGTTTTCATGAAGAGATTGGACTGTAGATTGTGACTGTCATCTCTAATTTCGCTTTGCTTGCACTTGCCATGGAATTAAGTCACTCGAATCCTCTAGGATTTCAAAAACTCACTTTATTCAACAAACAATCACATGAGCCAGAGCTCTTGTTTGCCATCGCATTCGCTGCTTGCAGTGTCGGACATATTCCAATTGATTAGTTTATTGGACGAGCATTTAGTTTATTCGACTGCGAGGTCTGACAGTTATTCGCGATTCCAAGCAGCAGCTGCGGCACCTGTGCACTGGTACAGTGCACCCTGGTATTCCAGCACCCAGCGAAAGGGGCCACGCGACGGCACTACGACACTAGCAGACGGAGCGCAGAATGGCGCTCAACAAAACCCGAAACCGAACCGTGGACGTGGACGCGGACGCGGACAGGACTTTCGAAAGTCGAAAGGGAGGTTGCTCCTCTCCCAAGGGTCGTTCGCTGGGCGACGGCTGGCAGCGAACTGGCGCGACTCTGGCAACGTCCGTTCGTTAAAAGGACGAACCGAAAGGCCAACAAGCGGAACGAAAGCCGAGACAACGACAACTCGGGCGCCTGATAAGGATGACGAGTCGTCAGGCAGTCTCCTAAACGAAAGAGAGGGGTATACACATACACCCGCCAGTCCACCCTCACCTGTGCATGTGGGTTCCCACTTCGTGGCATAACGGATGCAAAGTATAAGTCTCCTGCAAGTTTTAGTTTTAATTGGAATAATTGAAATAATATTCTAGCCATATAAATGGATTCCATATGGAACGGCACATAAAAAAAGCACAGTTATTCAATTGGTGAAACTCGTTTGGGTCTGCCTTCCCCCCTGATTATGTATGTTTTGAATGCGACTGATAAGCATCTTGCTCTGTCTCTCGCCTACACTTTTGGCTACCTCTCTCTATCTCTCTCTTCCCCAATCACTCGCTCTCTCCACCTTGTGTCGCGTACTTTCTCTCTCTCAGATGCGCACACTCACTGAGCGGGAGCGGAGGCACCGAAAAGTAAACAAACGGAACTTTCATTCATAAAAGCAACAACGACCGGAATCGGGAATAGCCCCTACTCCGTCCCTCTCCCTGACCCACAACAAATTGCCGGCATGGATTGCCTCCAGGAAGACAGAGAGAGAGAGAGAGAGAGAGAGTGTGTGTGTGTGTGTGTGTGTGTGTGTGTACGAAGAAGATCCAGCGGAATCGAGTGGGAAGTAATCAAAACAAAATCGAAAAGCTCTAAACAAAAATCGAGGCGCCATCCATCCATACATCCATCCATCCCCAACATGTGCTCGACTGGTGCTGTGGGCCGCTGTGGCTCTGACTCACTCTGCGGATTAGTATTACCTTTTGCCAGCTCCAAGTCTGCGCGGCAATCTGAGACACTGTCACACCTCATTGACGCCGGGCAGCGACATACATTTATGGGCATCTTAAGTGCTCCCCAAAAATGGTAGCAGCAGGTACACTCATTCGTGATTAGCATTGTACTGTACATTGTAGGCAGATATTACAAAAATTCCATAAATTACAGCTAAACTTTCGCAGCTCTAAGCTGAAAAAACAATCACAGTTATTCATTGGTCTATCAATATCTGGCTGGCATGACACTCGCTGGTTGCGCATCGGCTGACAAAAGCTGGCCGGGCTCTCTCTCTCTATTTTTTGCTCTCTCTGTCGCAGCTGCGACTTCGACTGCGCTGCATGCGACGTTGATTATTTCTTGCTGCTGTGTTGGTGTTTGTGTCGTCCGTTGCATGCCGGTTCCAGTTCTTGCCTCGTTTTCACCCAGCCCCCTCTCTGGCGATCACATCGCAGTGAGTCATGCAGTGACTCGGCGACGCAGCGGAGACAAATTCCAAAAATTGAAAGACTCCTCTCGGCGCCTAAGTAGGGTAAAAAGACAGAACGTTTCGACCTTTGGCCTTGATACGGCGTGGAATTCTACTGCGGGTACAGTGCTTACCAATCCCACTCCCGGTTTCCTTTGTCAATTTAATGCGAAGGAGGGGGATATTCTGGATATAGAAGAACATGCACATGTACACAGATCGGGGAAAGAGAAAGTACTGGCGAATGGACACAGCTAAGCTAAGAAGTTGGCCATCCTTAGCGATACATCCTCGAAATATTATGTGCAATGAGAATATCCCACTCAATAGTAGAATACAAAACTGGGAGGTTATACGACAAAAATTCATATTAAATTTAGAGAGTATTTTCTTGATTAAGAAACCTTTTTATACACGTTCCAACAAGGTAACAATTATGATATTTCTATTATTATTCATTGTGGGGAAGCCTTGTGCGCAGATCGGGCTTCTCTTGAATCCATTCCTGATACACACCTCTTGTTATACTCCTCGCATGCATACGCATATATATGTACATATATATACATATACATATATATATATATTCAAGCAAACCACAATTTGTATATGTGTAGTGTACGAAAGAGATACTTAACGACAGGTCATAAAAAAACCTCTTGACAAGGTGTGATGTCACTTTTCATGTTTTGATGCTGCCACTGGATATTTATTTATGATCTATAAATATAACTCAACATGCTGGGCACGTGATACAAGCAATGGATTCAGCATTTACTACCATAATAATAACCCTCCACTCCCCTACCCTTTGTTGTCATCTATTATATCGAGAACGTAAGCGTGGGCGATAGTAAAAAACGATGCGACAATTGTCGCAATCTTTTGCATTATTGCTTGTCTGTTTCAATTGGTTTGTAGCGCCTCTCCACGATTGCCCCTTGGGGTTGGGTTCAGCGTTGACGGGCTAATTAAAATGCAGATTGCTCTCAGTACGGGCAGTCTGTGTGTGTGGGGCATTTCAATCGGTTGCTGGAGCCAGGTAAGGGCGCCACAACAATCGATACCCAAGGTCAAGAACAGTGGGATACTCTTTTGCAACAGAAGGGAAGTAAATACCAGACCCATGGCTCATCCAAAATACACGAGCCATCGGTGACGCAAGCATAAGTCGTTTCCGGACCTTTCTTTGCCACAAACTTTGTGGCTTTGTGGTCCGTAATGATTAATGTTGTACCAGTGCCCCACCTTTACGCCAATGTAATGCGACCAGCCACAGCGAGCCACCGATAAGATAGGGCCAGCGCATGCGCACCACCTCCACGAACAATTATTTGCCCACTTCGGATCGTCGAGCACCTGCTATCGTGGCACCCAGCACTTGTTATCGTGTCCGTCGTAACTTATCTTATCTCGCTGGTGTGTGTGTACGCCGCAGATTGCAAAAGCTACACAAATTCCTTGTCGGCTGTGGGTTCCGTTCCAGTTTTTTGGTTCCAGTATTCAGTCGACAAGCGACAGCGATACGAACACGAGTGCGAGTGCGAATCAGTTTGTGGGTGTAAATTACAGCAACAGATTGTGAGTGCGGCGGCCAGAGATTGATTGCAATTCCAGATAGAGGGAGAAAAAGCAAAACAGAGGGCTAAAATAAACTGAACCCTATTCTACAACGCTTTTTATTTACCTTTTAGCCAACGAAACGAAACATCAGAATGGTGTCTGTGGAGACAATTGGTTCTATTTTCATCAAGGCCCTAAAGCTGGTGAGTATCCCAAACCCAATCCCATACGAGGGCCAAAATGTTGAGCAATAGCCACACAGCCACAGCCCCTGTGCTGATAAGAACCGCTTATCAGCAGCAGCAACAGCGGTGCCGCCCTGGGCGTATTAGTAATATTACTCATACGCCGCGTTGGATACTCCGCTTCGTTGGCTATGGCCATGAATCATGCAAAAAAAACCTTCAAACAGTGACCTCACCCCACATCCTTCCTTTTTCTGCTGTAGATCATCAACCTGGTGATAATCTTCCTGTACCGTTGGGGCGATGGCGGCGAATTCCTGGGCATTGGCGGCACCTGGAACCTCAACGAAGAGAAAAGCGCCGATGCGGAAATCGTTGGCTCTGGCGTAATGGTCGGATTCTTGATCTACACGGGCTGCCATACGATTGCCTATGCCTTCGGCACCACCAAGCACAAGGGGTAAGGCCCAAATTCGAGCAATTTGTACAATATTCCACTAACAATGTTTACCCATTTTCAGAGAACTCTGCGACACCATCATGAATGTGGTGGGATGCATCATGTGGATAGCCGTTGGCGGTGTGGCTCTGCACTACTGGAAGGGGTACATGTCCGACGAGGGTTTCCTGTACGTCAACTCTGAGCGACAAGTGGGCATTGCCATGGGCTCGCTGTGCGTCATCGAGGGTGCCCTCTATCTGCTGGACACGGTTCTGGCCTGCATCCATTACTCCAAGGGCGACACCGACTACACGCAGTAGGGAGCGGATCCCACCCAAAGGGTGTGCACTCGCCGAATACCCCACATCCCCACATAAGCCCCATAAGCCTTAGGATCGCTTTAAGTGCAAACTAGTTTTTATCATATGCCGATTATGCCGATTATGCATTAACCATTATCCGATTTACGATTTACTGTAGTTATCCGTTAAGTACAGCCGTTCGTAAGGGTCTCTTGTCGTTATAACATTTTCTAACTTTTTCTATTATACTTTTTTCGATTCGGCATTAATCTGTACACCCCACAAAATAGCTGGCAAATACAAATAGTTAAGTCCATGCCAAAGGATCTTTAATGTTTTTTATACTTTTTCGGGAGAATCAGAAAGATTCTTGGAGGATTCGGAGAACAGAATGAAGTATATTAAACAGGAATATCGATTCTGTCTTCTGTTCTTGGAAAAAGAATTTACTTTTGATGCTGATTATGCAAAGATACTTTGTGGCAGAAAATAAGGAATAAAACCAGCAGAAGAACAGATAACTTTGCGTTTTCCTGGTTTCTAATTCCAGAGAAAATACAGCCAGATCCTATTTATGAATAAGAATAGAAACGAAACACTCAGCGAATGAATAATACTCATGGCAAGGCATTGATAAGTAGCCAATGACGGAATGGATTCCCATGAAATACAATAAGTGTATTATAACCCACTTCCTGTGGCGCTTTTCGGGGGAAAATTCAATGATTCAATTCATGCGTTTCGCTCACCTGTTTCTTTGGATTCCCTCGCCCGTCCACGGCATCCCGCTGCTGCTGCTTCATGCTGCCGCTCCGGACCACACGCTGGG
Source organism: Drosophila tristis (assembly GCA_018150885.1). NCBI lineage: Eukaryota > Metazoa > Arthropoda > Insecta > Diptera > Drosophilidae > Drosophila > Drosophila tristis. Next base: position 3,719,126 of record JAECWT010000264.1, read on the forward strand.
AGCAGAGCTTACACCGTTGTGCCACAGAGCCATCCTCCAGATTGAGGGCATCGAAGAGCAGCGGCTGGTCCTGGATGAACGAGTTGCGGGAGCGCAGATTCAGGAGCTCCAGGGTGCGCGAATCGAGACTCTCTCGATAGACATTGTGCACCTTGTCGAGATTGTGCTCGTAGTCGGTGTCCAGGCTGATGCGCGCCGCCAAGGAGGTGCTGCTGCTGCTGCTGTTCCCCCGCTTGTGGCGCCGCATCACCACCGTCCTGGCCACTGTCTCATCCAGGGAGGAGACCAGGGGGACGGGCAGTGACGGTGAAGGGGAGTGCGAGTGCGAGGAGTGCGTCATGGCTGTGGCGGGCAGTGGCAACTGTGTGGCAACGGGCAGCGGCTGCTCCGCGAGGCTCATGAGCGACTGCTGCCGCTCGAGCTGCTTCTCATAGCCGTTGAATTTGTCGTAGTCAATGAAGGACATGTTGGCATAGGACACCATATTGTCGATGGCCTGCAGTGACTGCAGCGAGGCGCTCCACTTGGGGTTCATCTTGTCCTTTTTTTCGCTTGCGCCACCACCGCTGCCAGCGATGCCACCGCCACCGCCGCCGGCCAGACCGCTGAAGGTGCTCTTGAAGGAGGCGATGAGCGTGTTGGAGCGACGCTTCTGGAAGTTCAGCTGCGGATTGTCGGACATGAGGGAGGCCTTGCGCTGGACAACGGGCACCGACACCGACGACACCTCATCCAGCGGCGTGGAGGTAATCGGATGCGCGGATTGGCGACGCGTCGGCGTACGTACTGAACCGGAGAGCTCCCCGCGCCGCAGCAAAACAGGCGACTCCTCGGCCATCGAGGTCTTGCGTGGAGAGGCCGGCGAAGTGAGATCCCCGCCGGACTTTTCCGTCTCCTCCGACAACTGCTCCAGCTGTGGCTCAATGAAGCTCCGACGGTTGGGGCGACGCATCAGGATCATCGAGCGGCTGCGCGTGAACGTGAATGGCGTGCGGCCCGACTCCGCATCCTCCTCGGAGCGTGACAGGTTCTCCTTGCTGCCCGTCAGGTGATTGATGAACTTCGAGAGCTTTGTCCGCAGCGAAAAACTATTGGATCGCTCCATCTTGGCCACATTCTCGTATCCCGGCAGCGATGGCAGCGTTGTGGCTGCCACAGTGGCCCGTCGTTCTGCCTCGTAGTGCGCCCGAAATTTCTGGCTTGTGTTTGTTGGTTCCGTTGGCGGATCTTTATTGTTGTTTGGGACAATATTATTGTTGTTGTTATTGGTGGTTTGTGGTGGGGTCTTGGCATTTGGCGGAGACCTCGCCGTATTACCAATTTTGATGCCGTTCTGCTGTTGCTGTTGCTGCTTCTGTTGCTGCTTTTTGGTCACCTTTTGGTTCTTTTTCTGCGCCTTGGCGGCGTTCTTTGTCTCCCTTGTGGCATACATCCCAAGGCCAGTGGACTTTAAGTCCCCCTAAACGAGAAAGAGAGAGAGAAGAAATAGAGTGTTAAGAAAATTGTTGATTAAGAATCGAGTCATTCTTTTTTCTGTTGGCCAACTGTTTTATTGATCCAATTCCCCCACACACATCCACACATACACACTCAATCTACTGCCTTGTTCCATAGAGATATAGAAGCTCTGTTTCTTCTATCGGATCGGTCTTCCACGTGAAATGGAAATTTCTGGTATACTTTTTAGCCACCAACTTTCGGGGGCTTTCGTATTTATTTTTTAAGAAATTACAGAATATCTTTCCTTAACTTACGAAAATAATTTGAATCTCACTCTTTTAGTGCTGATATTAATTAATTAATTAATTAATTAATTAATTAATTAATTTAATTCAACAATTATTATTAAATTAATTATAATTAATCGATATATTTCGTATCTCTTGTAAATAAATGATCGATTTTGAAGTATTTAAATCTATAACAATAAATTCACGGACAATCAATTCTTCCTTTCCTTCAAATAATTTTAAATTTAAATTGTATATTCTTCAAAGAAATCTCTAGTTATACGTTGTGTCAGCAGCTTTAGCAGATTTGTGTGGGTAAGTAACTCTGATGATAGCTAAGATATATATTCAACCGATTTGGACCATACTGTATTTTATTCTGGGTACTTTTCTACGCTTTGGCAGCGCTCTTTGCCTTTAGTGATTCCAGTCCAGTCAAATGTCCATTCAAATCCCCCTTTTTGAGTGACAGTGACCCCTCTGGACAGTTCTAAAAATGGACGGGCGGGGGATAGCAGTTTTTCTGTCAATTTATCATCGCCCAAAAGGACGGCAGAGAGTTCGTATTGATAAAACCCAACGACAGAGTCACAGAAGAGTTCGTCCAATATGTACATACATCATGGATGGATGTGGATATACGCATGTACATTGTACATGTGTATGTATGAACGATGGAAATACAAAGAACAAATGACAGACATGCTCGCATGTGAGTGATATCTAGAAGCGGGGGAGCCACTATCTCTCGTGTACAGTAGATATTGCCAAAGTGCAAACACCCACCCTTCCTCCAGCGAGATTCAGGCCGATGGAAGCTCAATGGAAATCAAACGAATCGCGCCAGTTGCAATTACAAGATACAAATTGAAGTATCCCCCCGGCAAGAGATAAGCGAACGAATGCAGTTTACGAGTGCGACTGTTTTTGGCACTGAGACACTGTTGCCACTTGCCACCACCTGCCACTTCAAACGATTGGATGAGCTGTGATACCGGCCTGTGGAATGAGTGAGTGGAGTGATAGATACACTCAGTTGTGGTGAAACTTTTGCCTAAATTGTTATCTCGAGTAATTTTTATTTCCAGCCAAAGCCTCAAAAACAACATTCACAACATTCGCTGTCTGATAAGATTTCCACACAAAAGAACAAAACAAAAAAAAGCCCCAGACACACGTCTGCCCTTTCCATACTCCTATCCCATCCCCATAGTGGTGCGATATCTGCTTTTAGGTGTGTGGGTGCATGGCTGTTGATTGCTTTGGTTCCGTTTTTCACCCGCTGTGTGAATCCAAAAAGATTGTGCTGCACTGATCTCTCTCTGTCTTTTTCTCTGGGGGGAGGAGGAGTGCTATCAACATATTTGTCGCTCAATGAATCGCAAATCAGAAAATCAGTTGATGATTTTCTCAAGCAAAATGTTGCTGTATATATTCGGATAGTTAAACTATGAAAATTTAAATGACATTTCAATTGCTGGAATCCTCTCTACAGATGGCTTTTGTGGGCTTTTGAATTTGGTAGCAGTCCTAAAACCATAAAAAAGAAACAATTATGTACACGACATGTATTTTGTATTTATATTCGATTGTCTGTGTCTTCAATTGTCGAAGAATAAATATCGGAGCCATGTTCCCGTTAATATATTGTCCATTTGGAAATAAAAAACCTTATTACAGAGTATCTGATGGTCGTTTTTCTCAATCCCACACTTTTGTGTGTGTTTATCAATGTCAATCCCCCAATCCAGCAGAACTTGACTTATTTTTAAATGTCACAATGACTCACTCACACGACAATTAAGGAGTATTGACTTATTTGTAATCGGAACTTCAGAGGCAAAGGCAATTACGAAGGCCAGAAGCCAAAAAGGAGCTCCCGACCGCCTCCTCCGGATTCAAAGTAAATACATTTTTTTTTTGGGATAGTTTCTTCATTCATATATCGTTGAGTACACGCATCCTATCTGATACGTCACTCAATATATATGTACATATGTATGTATGTATGTATGTATGTGAGATTAAGGAGGCTCAAATGAGACTTTTATTGGAAGATTTAGCTAGTTCCAGCACTTCAATGGCTCCAAAGATATTGATGACCATATCCTGTACACAATGGTACTTGTAAATGAGCAAAAGATTATATGTACGTGACATTTGTACTTCAAGGAGTTCCTGGACTGCATTTTTGCTTCAGTAATTAATCATGAGATTAGTCTGTCATTGAGAGTCCCTTTACTTGCAGCAGACCTTCAAAACCCGTCTGAATGGATTGTTTTACATATTACTGACATTTCTATGTTGACATCCATTGGAAAAACTCGACTTGAATGTCTAATGGAGGCAAACCCATCCTCCGCTAAAAATACATGTAAATAACATTGTATGTTCACATATCGACTATTAGATACCCGACAATCACAATTATTTGCTGTGGAAAAAGGTCTAATGGTATCCAAATTGTGTATTATCATATACGAGATCATATACGATCGCTCATATACAGACAAGCGCTCGGAATTATACGCATAACCATATGCCAATCTATGCCAGGAGTTCCCTGAGTCTCTGGCAGGCACTACGTCTATCATCTTCTGCTGTGGAGGGTATTGGTACACGCATAAAACCGCATAGAGAAGCCATGATCACGAGCAGAATATCAATATCAGTTTCTGTCTCTACCGGGTCTGGAGATCAACTTCAAATTAACCGCAAAAGTACTCGCATTTGTGGTTAAATTTAGACGAGGGTTTCTGAGGTCCTACAGCCAGTGATATATTTTCACTGTCTTTTCATTTATTTTAAAGTGATTTCTCTGCTCTTGCACCTGCCACTGAATTCCGATATCGATTTCGGCTTCGATTGCGTTTGATTGTTCGCTATGGTTCAGTGGATTCTCCGCTCCGCGTTTGATTACACTTTGAGAGGGGATTGTGTCCACTCGAACCAAGTTTTTGTGTGTTAGATTCACTTGGTCTTGAGCTTGAGACGAAAGGGTTTGTTTATTTGCGTTTCTCTGTAAACAGAAGCTTCGATGCGTATAACGTTACCACATGCCACACATATCAGAGCGGAGGAACCATGTAATTCAAAGGCATTACTCCAGTGAAAGCTCCCTAATACGGCGGGCATCTCCTATGGGGCGAATGACCATCTTCTGGTGACAAATCATAAACATGTGCGGGTACGACGCACATATATCGATCATAGCTAAAACGGAATACTTTCTAACAACTGGCAATCAAAATTCTACGAAATGAACACCCTGTAACTCTGTAACCAAACGAAAGCACCCGTTGACGTATGTAAGTCCGCCGTGCACTTGAAACAATAAAGAAGCCCAGATTCGTGTGAGGGCTCGATTGCCTTTTGTCTTTTCTTTATGAAATTTATATACCCGAAAGAAATCTAAGAAGTCTGGGGTAGGTGCAAGTCGAGCATACACCTGGATGCCTCTTCGCTTGTGGTGTGTGTTTTGTTGTTGTCTCGTTGTTTGGGTTCGGATGAAACCTGTTTGCGGGTTTCATTGACAACGCATTGTTGTTGTTGTCGAAGCACTCTCATATGTAGCATCCGTCAGTGCTGATAGATAGCCTCCTCCTCCTGGTTCCTTTGAGGAACATTCGTCTGAACTTCAGGAACACAAACCGGTTCCAAAACTGAACAGACTAGAACCAACTAAGCCCATCCCATAGTGGGGGTGGGTAGGGGGACATATGTATGATAAGGCCGTGTGATATATGCATGTTACATAAATCTCTAACAGATTAACGTGATAAAAAGCTGATAACAAGATGTGCCATCTCCCACATGTGCGATCCCGCATGTCTGCCACAGTGAAGCTTCCCCCAAGACGACTAATTCCAATGAAAATCTGTTATGGAAGGTACATAGCCAGTTAATCTGCAGACATCTGCTACATATGGCAGCCCAGAGTTTTCAATTATTGGGTTCGGTTCTAGAGTCGTATCTTAGTATCGGCCGACACATCGGAAAGTGTTGGCAATATTTACCCTTCAGCGTTATCAGCTCCACAAGTTGCTTTTTGGTGTGGTGTGTGTGTGTGTGCCGCTCTTTCCTGATAGACTGCTTTTGATATAAGTAGTTTCCGATTTTCGCTGTTGCTGTTCTACTGTTTCACTGTTTTGCTGCTGCTGCTGTTGAGATTTTCATATGCTTTGCCTTTTTCATTAACACTCGGAATCGCATTGGCATTTTACCGACCCGACGATACGTCCGCTTCGATGTCCGACGCGACGCTTGCGCTCACACTAGACAGAGAGAGAGATATCTCGTATATGTAGCCTTGCTCGATTTTGGCCTGGTCAAAACGCAGCCGTATTTTTTTAAGCGGCAGCGAACTTTGAAGCGCGCGCACACGCCGACAAAGAAATGCACTTCACTCTTATTTGCTTAGCCACGCTGGGCGACGGAATGCACTTTGTTTTCGGGTATAGACGATACTGCTCTAACGAAAAGCAGTGCATGGAAAACCAAACAAAATTAAATTGTACATATTTTCATGCACACCTTATGTACATCTAGAAGTAGATATGTATTTAGAGAGAGAGAGTTTATATAAAGGCTTTTTGCGCAATTTGACAACCAGCTGACAGCTGAGAGCCACTCTCTCGCTGCTTTCGCTCTCGCTCACCTCACAAACGCAACACAGTCACACAGACACACACACGAATGCACGCTGGCACACGCACGAAACGACACGCTCTCTCTCTCTCTTCCTCTCTCGCCGTTTTGCACGTTTCAATTTGATTGCCTCTAATTTTTGTTTTGTTGTTGTTTTTCTATTAAACAACGCCAGCTTTTTTGCACTTGAAAATTGGCTTCGGTACCAATATGGACGTGGACGGACAGCCGTCGCCGCTGACTCGCCCCTGCAGCTGGTAGACTCACAAGCTTGCTAGTGGACAATAATCCCGAAGCAAGTCACACCGCACCGCACTTAACCGTATCGCGCATCAGAATTAGCAATGTGCTCGAGTCGCTAGTAGTACCGCCATGTGTGCGCACTTACTTCCAGGGGACGACGTCGTTGCGAAAATAAATAAAACAAAAAAGAACTCCCGCTCGCGGACAAAGCTAAAAGCCAACTCTTGGCGTTTCATATAGTATGAACGGTACGAACGATCGCCGCATCAAAAATAGTGCCGCTCTCCCACTCTCTCTCGTTGTCAGACTCTCTCGGTGCTGCTCTCGGTGGTGGTGTGCGTGCATTGGCATTGCGGCGGCGCGGCACCAGCTGTTTACTGTTGGAGAGGGGATACAGGGTGCCTGGGTTCAGTTTTCGAGCTTTCAGATCTCTACGTAGATCTCTGATAGAGCATAAATGTTATTGTGTTCGGTCGAAAATCAAGTTGGAAAATATACTGCAGTGAGAAAAGCATTACAATCTATAAATTAAAGCTGCCCTGAAAACGTACCAAATCGTAAATCTGATAATAAATTAATCAAACATTACAAACGATGTCAATGTACTCATCATAGGACAAATAGGACTAAAATATCCAACTGCTGCCACAAGAACGACAAATCTTCAAGGGTGTCTAGTGTTTCGACCCCAGAAGCGGGCGTTGGCTCATGAGTCACTCCACAGAGAGATTGTTTTTTTTTTTTTTTTTGACCAAAGACCGAGTTTGGACGCTTGAATTAATTAATGAGCAGAACACCGCCGAATGGCTGAGAGCGGAAAGCGAGCCCTAACTGAGCTCCAACCGCTTTGGAAGATAAATTTAAATTAAGCAAAATATTTCGCGAAACATTTGTATGTTCATATAAAAGATACATAGATGAATACACAAGCAAAAATAAAAATGAAAACTTGAGACGTTAATGGATTATTTATGAATGAACAGATCAATGTGCGTTGAGATCAGGGACAATCTTTGAACGCTCGTTAGCTTGGAACTGACATCATTTATAATACCCCGTAATTGTAGGGCACTTGGGTATATAGTCCTCTTCGCATGTACACTGTTTTACAATGTTTGCCCAAAAAGATGTATTAAGGCAGCAATTTTTAGAGCCAGTAATTCTATCCGATAGATCAGTAAATTTTCTAAAAGATTGGCTTACTTTGTAGGCTTAATTGGCTGTATTCTTTCTTAAAAGTGTTTCAACAAAAACGAGTCTTAAATTCGACATTGAGAATTACTTTTACATAGAAATTACACAGAGGAGTTGACAAACTTGACCGTTTTTCGCTAGAGGCGCCGCGGAGAATTTTTTAGCTTAAAGTTGGTTTTATGGTCTGAATATTGATTACGATTTGGATGCAGATTACGAATTGCTACTCGATAGAGAGTCTGATATGCCCACAAATTTATTTTACAATTGATTTGCACGTGAAATAGCCAGATAATGAAATTAGTTAGATTCTTCAGCTGAAAAGAGTGCAGCAAAATGTAGATGCCATGTAGTGGCCGTGTAGCAGAATTAATTCCATAATTTTTGTAGTCGAATTTTAGACTTTTTAGTTTAAAATTGTAATTGGCGAAATTTTGAAATACACTTGTAGCAGTGTGATATCACATGAGTCTGGAAACGAAATTTGGTTGCCCTAGATCTTATAGTCTCTGAGATCTAGGCGCTCATCGAGACGGACAGACAGACAGACGGACATGGCTATATCGACTCGGCTATTGATGCTGATCAAGAATATATATACTTTATGGGGTCGGAAACGTTTCCTTCTCTGCGTTACACACATCCACATTTACCACAAATCTAATATACCCCTTAAATCTTTTTTGAGTACGGGTATAATTACCCAATCTAATATAAAGTATATATAGCTATCGGATAAAACATTTGTTTTTTCGATTATTAAAACTGCAGCCAGCTGTACGATGAGTGCTTTGTTGATACTGAGCTTCATATAACTGTATAACTTAATATCTCTGCTATCTTATCCCATTATCTATCTGCTGTAAAGCAATTTGCAGCGCTGTAAAATAATCTCAATTGATAAGATTGCCACCTAGCCGAGTTTATTGTGATACCTTTGAAGATCAGTCACTTGCACACAATCCACCGAGTCTCAACGGAGCCTCAAGATGAGAGAAACCAACGCATTTAAATTGGCAATTTGTGCATCTTTGCTTTTCATGCTGATCTGTGGTCCAGCAAGCATCACTGGGGAGGAAAGAAACCCTCCAACTCTATGGTCGCAAATCGTGGCCGGAGTGAAGAGCTATCCGTGGCATTCTGATAAACCGGAGAGGGAGACACCTGAAAAAATGCACAACAGAAGCATCATGTGGCAAAGGCTTACAATGTCCACAGTTTTGTAAACCAATTTGCCTGTATTTGTAGGAAATCAGAGTCTTAATAAAATTGGAAGCCAGGTTCAAGAAGTCAAGCACCAATCAATAACAAGAAATCCCTCAAAAACTTATCACTAAATGAAAAATACTCCCAAATTATTTTCAGAGGTAGGAAGAATGTTCTTCTATGCCCCATTAGCGAGTGTTATGATTCCCAGTTAAGAATTAGCTGCCAGGAATTTCGATGGGTTCGACGGAGGATAGATAATATGTGTGACCAGTATACGAGTATGTAGCAAGTACAATGTTAAGCACTAGGGGCTCGAGTTTATTGATTAAACTTGGAAGCATTTGACATTCTTGGCCAGGTCGCAGTATCCGGACATCTGGTCCCAGTAGAGACCCTTGGGACAAGACGTCAGCACCGGCAAGCCGCCAATGCATATGTAATACTTGCTGCAGTCCTCGGGATGGGACATATAGCTCTGCTTCTGCGTGGGGCATGTCAGGGAGACGCTACTGACCTCGGCCCGTGGCGGGGATGGTACTGGCTCCAGGAGCGGTACAGTCGCGTACGTGCTGGATGGCTCTGAGGAGAGCGTGCTGGTGCCAACGATGTAGCACACTGTCACCTCACCCCCGCTGCTGATCGTAGTCTCCCCACCTGTCTCGTCTGCCCCCCCGTCGGCGTTCAGGCGATCGGGTCGCGACTGGCCGTAGCAGACGGCGTCATTGCCCAGCTGGCACTCGGACTGCTCGTAGTTCCAGAATGTGCCACGACCGCACTGATGGCGGTGCAGGTGCCCGTAGGCACAGATGAAGTACAGACGGCAGTTGCTTGGATGGGGCAGAAAGTAGGCGCCAAAGTGGCGACACTCGATATGCTGGGGGTCATACTTCTCCATGGGATTGACGGGCTGTCCACTGGCCACGTCGACGGCCACGAAGATCGGGCGCGGCCTCTGAGGCCACCAGATGAGTTCGGAAGCGTCCGGCACCAAGTCGCTGGCGACCTGCAGCAGCTCACTCTGCCTACAGTTGGTGTTCTCCGGCAGATCGCACGCACCACGAGTCTCGTCGAACTGGAGGCCCTGATCGCAGTAGAGGAGCGTCGGGATGCGGGCGCAGGCAAAGTATCCATTGCAGTCGAGCGGGTGGGGCACCAGTTCGCCATCCGGACGACCGACACAGATCTGCAAACAGGCAGCTGGCTTTAAATGGGAGCCCTACATCCGTACTACGGAATACTGAATACGGGACTGCTACTCACGTGGCTCAAGTCACCCATTGCGGCCTGAACCTGCGGCTGTCTGCCCCGATCCACGGCATGGCCGGCTCCATGGCGGAGCCAGATGATGCCCAAGACAAATGCCAAAGAGCATTGCATTTCAGTTGTGGCACTTTGACGTGAATTTCGATACAGATTTTGGTTGTGTTTCGGCACCACAATATGGTGGCGCCTCTCTGTGTGCGCCCCTTTTATACAGTCGATCCGGCACAGCGGACCGCTGGGTGCGGCTATTGTCAGAATTAATCGAAAACTTGTGTTTGCAATCTGTGTGCTGCGATCTGCCTCTGCCCCCAGCCTCTGCCGCAGATCTTGAACATCAAACTTTGTATACTAATTTCCCGATGTCGGTGTACTCTGATTTTCGGCGAGGGTAGACACACGAGTACAATACGAGTGTGTCAGATTCTATTCCGGTATGACTCCCTGGTGCCTTGGGACTTATCCATTGAATGAATCAATCAATCAAATGCATCAAATGATTTGCTTGTAAATGTTATTTAACTGAATATTTCAAATATAATACGTGTGTATGCAAAGAGCACTTTGTCAAAGGAGTTCATAAGTTCATTGGTTTCCCCGGCACAGATCCTTGCCTCCGGTAATCGATAAATGTTCCTTAGAAGCATTACTTTCCGCCGGCTGGTGTCTCTACTGGTGTATCTGCTGTTGTCTCCTCTGGTGTGTCTCCTGGATTTTCGGTTGATCCGCCACCAATTGTTGCACCAGCGCACGCTTTGTTGTTACTCACATACTGGTCAAAATCGTTCGAGGTCGAAAGACAGGCCTGCTGGCTTTCGTTAAAGTAAAAATCTTCCTTGCAGGTCTGGAGTGTGGCCTTGCCATTGTTGCAGTAGTAGTAGGTGCCGCAGGTAGTACTGTTCACGGCATTCACCCATGTCGTGGTTGCATATTGGCAGCGATTGCATCCCGCGTACGGTGTGGCCAACTTACGCGGCTGACAGGAGCTCGACGTAAGATCAAAGTAGTAGCCATAGCTGCAGTCATACGACACCCATGAATTTCCATTGCATATTTGGTAGCTGCCGCAAATGTTGGGGTTCGCCTGGTATTCGCCACTGGTTGTGCAAGCCGTTGAGGCAACGCCCAGGGTGTTGTCTGTGACTCTGGTGCACACGTTGCCGGTGTTGAAGCCACAGGTGCCACTCTGCACGTCGAATACCTGAAACAAGGATAAACAATAAAGAAGACCTTTAAGTACTGACCGTGCTCAAGCGCAGGCTCCGTGGAATCTGAACTCACCTGGGAGCCACAGCTGTTCGACTGAAGCGTGCCGTCTGTTTGGCAATAGTTCCATTTTTCGCAGTTTTCGGTGTCGCCGAAGTACTTGCCGGGCGGTACAACTTCGCAGATATTCTGCAGAGTGGGCTCATCGCTGGTGTCCACGAGGCCGGGGCTGCAGTTGCCGTAGACACATTGCTGGGAAACCTTGTCGAATTCCTGGGTGCCCTTGCAGGAGCCCTGTCCCTTGTTGACGCCGTCCAGGCAGTAGTAGTATTGGTTGCACGTTCCCGTAACGGGCACCCAGTTGGCGCCCGTCTTGCCCTCACATGGATTTTCGACGCCGTAGTAGCAGTTCGCTTGGCCCGCTGGAGTGCAGTAACCTGTGCTTACACTGAAGGCGTACCCGCTGCTACAGGTGTTCTTTACGGGTCCGGTGCTTGTGCACGCATAGTAGGTGCTGCAGTCGACGATGCTGCCCAGATTGGTGCCTGTCTTCACCACCGTGCAGAAGGCCGTCACGTTGTAATTGCCCTCCAACACGTCGTCGCCCAAGGCACTGCCCACCACGAGGCAAAGGATGGCAGCCGAGAAGAATTTGCCTGCGGATCGAAATTTGTTTTATTAAACGACACCAGTCCGACAGGGTGGGGGCTTCACTTGCCTGTTGCTGTCATGATATCAGAGATGTCCGCCTGAACTAATACTGGAAGCTAGTCAGTGACTGAATATGGTGTTATCCCAGCGCCTGTCTTTTATACTTCTCTCTGTCACGGCGTTTCGCTGATGGCCAAAAATATATGTACATCATATATTTTCTTAGAGCTTCTGCCGGGCGACAAGCCAATTGATAAGCGCTCAGTTACCAAGAATTATAGATGATACAAGATACAAGATACAGGAAACAAGGTTCAATTTTATAACAATTTAATTCTATTGAATTATCATTGTTCTAATCACAGCCAAGAGACAAGCCGGGTCGGGTAACTCTCCTTGAAGACTTCCATGAATGAGTGCAGACCCCAGCGACAATCAATGCTCGTTCATATCAGGGACGTAACTTAATAATTAAAGAACAAAAATAGGAAAAATAAGAAAAAGGCCCCAGCCAATCAGCAATCAGCACAAGCAGAAATCAGGCGAAATGTTGGGTTGGCTCAACTCTAAATTATTACTCGACGTTTTCCAGCGAATTAATACTCCTCCCAGTCCTCCCACCCACGTTGTTATGCTTAACCAAAGCAGTTAGCCGGAAGGGTCTTTTGACATCCCTGCCCTATCCTTTCTGCAGATACCCTCTATATGTATATATGAGTGTATATGAGTGTACAATCCGCACAGACAAAATGCTAATCTCGAATACTCAAGGGGCTTCCTTTAATTGCAATATTTGATAAGATAGGCAAAATCTTTATGCAGGCTTTGCAGTTGTGGTGGTGGCGTTAGAAGCTGTCGTTGTTATTGTTGTGGTTGTATTTGTGGCTGCCGTTGTGGCTGGCAGTCCAGACAAACCACCGGGATTGCAGAATGGGAATTGCGGCTCAGTTTCGTAGACGCAGCTGCCGTCATTCTCGTTGAAGTAGTAGTTGTCGGGACAGGTCTGGACCGCCCGCTGGACGCCATTGACGCAGTACAGATATTGGGAGCAAGTGCTGTTCGAGTAGGCATTCACAAAGGTCTTGGTGGAGCCCAGGCAGCGATCGCAATCATTCACCGCCTGCATGCGGCTGACGCAATTCTTGGAGGCGGTGTCATAGTACAAGCCCGTGGCGCAGGTCATCAGGGTGTTGGTGGTGCCGGAGCAGAGGTAGTACTGGTTGCACGCGGTGGCGTTCGTCGTGGCGCCAGTCGAGTTGCAGGTCGGTGGGGCTATGGATCCGGTAAGGGAGGGATCGTTGGTAACCTGGGCGCAGGAGGTGCTCGTGCGGTAGCCACAGTTGCGTGAATTCACGTTGAAGACCAAACTGTTTTGGCAGGTGCCGCTGTGCAGCACGTTGTCCTGGCAGTAGTTCCAGCCACTGCAGCTGGAGGCGCTGCCGAAGTAGAAGCCGTTCTCGATTAGGGAGCACAGATTGAGAGCCACCTCCACGCTGCCGTTGTCCACGGTCGACAGCGAGCACGCGTACTGGTAGGCATACACACAGGCCATACTGGTGGGATTGAAGTTCTCGCCGGTGGGGCAGCTGCCGTAGATGGGGCCCGAGGCACCGCAGTACCAGTAGCCGGCACAGGATCTGCTGTCCGCCTGGAAGGTGCCCACCGCCTTCCCCAGACAGGGCTGGGTCTTGCTTGCGCACGTGCTCTGCGACGATGACACACACATCTGCGCGTCCTTGTCGAAGGACTGCCCGCTCGAGCAGCTCATCAAGGTGGCAGTCGCGCCCTCGCATTGGTAGTAGCTGGAGCAATCCGTTTGGCTGGACACGGACATGCCGTCGGGGACCATCAGGCAGAGGGCACTCACGTTCAGATTGGCAGCAGCCGGAGCCGTGCAGCTGCACAACAGCAGCAGGAGGGCGGCGAGCATCGATCCTTGACCTTTACCTATCCAAGATACATCGATAATTAAGTACATATATGTATATTCTCCGTGGACCTTAGCACCCACCCATCATATTTGGAAATTTCTTCAGTGCGCGCTCCGGTAGCTTACGGTCGAACACTGTTGAGGAGCCTTTGCCCTGGCAGGCTTTTATATGGCACGGATCCGAGCCGTATGCCGCTTATGCTGTCGGTGTAGGAATCGCCCGGATTGATCGACGACACGTCGACCACAAGACATGATAGATCGGACGTACCTTCCCACATATGGTCAACATTATTTTGCATGATCGATGGCCGTTCGCGAATCGAACCCATAAATAGAACGACTACGCAATTAGCGGAAATCCCCCAAAGTAAAGCAAAGAAAAGCGTCTCTTCTGGCAGCCATTTTTATAGTATATAATATAATATATATAATATATAATAGTTCCCATTATTTATAGCCAATTGCTGCAGATATTTTTAAGCAGAAGGACGGCCGAGTTTGATCACCGCAAGGCTTAGACTTTGCCTCGTTATTGATACGCTACTCCATAATCATATGTATTTTTAAAAGAACTGGTCATCGGAGCTTATTTATACCATGGTGTGTATACATGTATGTATATGTCTTATCAGGCAAACGACTTTCGAGTCAGAAATCAAAACAAGTTGGCAGATTAAACAATATTTGCTGCACCCCAGATATATGCATATTTCAGCTATTTGTGTGGCTAAAGGGCTTTTACATTCTATTTGTATAACATTATAAAATACACCCAATGATCGTAGCATACAGAAATTTATTGCACAACAAACTTTTCTCTTCTCAGGCTCGATCACAGGCAAATTGTATGCCATCTGCATTTTATCCAACAGTTCACAATAAAATTCACATTTAATCCGCGTTATCCTTATGATCGACTGACTCATTGTCCTCTGGTAAGAAAGAACGTCTATGGGGCGATCCTCTGTCTAATACTCAATTTGTAAATCTGCTTTAGTTGATCGACATTGTTATTATCGACCCGCCCCGCCTCGGAGTTCCCAAATATATCAAACATGTCAAATTAGGCTTTAGCAGCATTTGATAAAATAGAAATATGAATACGCTCAGCCCACCCATTTTAGCCACTGACGACAGTTGCGACTGTAAAGTAAATGCTCATAAATTTATGGACCTGCGGAACGATCGAACCACCAGCCCACCACCGATCTGTTTCAGCGCTGTATACGAATATAAAATAAAACCAGTGCTGTGCGCCTTCCAGTGGAACGTTGTCGTTTCTACGAATTCAGCTTGGAGGAGCGTTGATACGGCATTTTGAGTCTCTTCCCATACCCCAGACAAGCAACATGAGTATGTAAAACTACTGAACGGCCGTCTTCAAGTACCTTTATATTTATTCTGACTAGATGCGCGGATATTTGTGATACTCGGACTAGCCCTGGTGCCACTGAGCAGCGCAACCTTTGACCCGAGTGTCATCTGCACGCTGGTCGTCAATGGGACGAAAATAAATGATCCCCGTGCCTGCAATGCCTGGATTGAGTGCGTCGATGGGAACCCAGTGGCCGGCACCTGTGGCGCTGGCCTCTTTTACGACAGAGAGAGCGAGAAGTGTGTGGACTCGGACGGCTACACGTGCGTGACGAGCGATCCATGTGCAGCGGTTCTCAATGGCTTCACCGCCGATCCGTACTCGTGCAACAATTACTACTATTGTTTGGAGGGAAAGGGCACGAAGGGGGTCTGTCCCACGGGAATGAACTTCAATGTCGGAACGGAGAACTGCATACGGAACTATCCCTGCCAGGTGAAGATGGACCCAGACAGCTACTGCAACATCCTGCCCGACGGCGTCTTCATCAAGGACTCCAGCAACTGCAACGGCTGGCAAATGTGCTGGGACGGCAAGGTGCTCAATGGCACCTGTCCGGGCACCTTCTATTTCAGCGCCAGCTCCGCGCTCTGCGACTATCCGCAGAACGTGGAGTGCGACATCGCCGATTCCCCGGTGATCGCCGCGAAGGGCGTCTGCGCCCAGGCTGGCGACTTTGTGTCCGATAATAGCTCTTGCAATGGCTACTACTACTGCCACGAGTTGGAGTTGGACGGTCAGATGGCGCTGGAGCATGCCGTATGCTCCGACGGAAGGTTCTTCCTGGCCGCCAACGGTGGTGCCTGCGTGCCCCGCTCGATGGCGCCCTGCATCTTCGACCGCTGTGTGGGTCTCGGCAATACGACCATTCAGCTGGCCAGCGAGTCGGATGACGACTGCAGGGGATTCTCCATATGCCAGGACGGAGTGAGCATAGGAAAGCTCACCTGCCCAGGCGAAGAGTACTTCGACGAGCTGACTCAGCGCTGCACTACCGAGGTAATATCTTATCCCGCCTGCCAGCTATCAGCCGCAGCTTCGACCCAAGTCGTATCGCAAGCAGCTATGAATGATGAAACGGCCGGGACCAGCCCCAGCCCCAGCCCCAGCGCCAGCGCCAGCACTGAAGCCTCGTGAGCAGCATACGCAATCGGTTTTAATTAGACAGTTGTTAGATACCTTGTGGCACGACAATAAATACGAGTCTGCTGTCAATGTCGGCCGAGTATTATCAATCTTAATGGCGATTAAGTCATTTGGCTTCCCTTGGCTAGATTTCTGTGTATCGATTGGCTACAACACTAATACAACAGGATCCGAACCTGATGTCATACATTTGTGGCAATATGTACACAGTTTCGATGCCACATTCCAATTAGAAGGAGTTCGAATGGCGGCCTGAATTGACATCCAAGATCTATCAGTTAACCTTCATTGAGCCGGCTCCGAACCTTCTCCAAACGCAGCTTGCCGTATGCCTCGGGGCTCGGGGGATCCCAGTAGAAACTTCTACACAAGCTATCGCATGACTAGTTCCAGCTATATTTCTGAGAATTTCCCGCATATCGGAGATTAATTTTGATTAATTTCAAAATGTCATATGTCTACACATTAAATATAGTCTAAATAAGTTCGCATCTATCTAAAGCTCACAATAGATGCCAAATCCTGTCTGTAATCAAACATTTTGGAGCTGAATATCTGCTGGGCGTAGTTGAAGCGGATGTTTGCCCACCTGTTCGGGTTCAGTCAGTGGCAAGATCGGAACACGGAAATAGTATCTGTCAAAGTCAGCAGCCTCGCATGGTGAGTCTGTTATCGGGCTATCAGAATAACGGCAACGAATTCTTCGAACCCGAAACCTGGCGACGGGGGTACTCTTTTAATTAAAACTGATAATGCCTTGCCTGGGCACTTGAACTGTAACGAAGAGCGATTGCCAAAAGCGTTTTGGTATGCGGCGTAATTTGATGGGGAAGGCTGTACCAGTACCAGTACCCGTACCCGTACCCATACCCATACCCATACCCGTACCAAGGAACTCTTCTGGAAGTAACCTTATCGAACCAGCAAATGAACATTTCCTGTCCCCATCCCCCGTCAAGTCCCATCATAGACAACAGTAGACAGGTATTCAAATCATTTGTGCAGGAGGATGCTGGTGCCTAAAACTGGACACGGACCGTGTTTCCTTCGTGTCACCCCGTGCCCCCATTGGATATTTGTTATTCATTATAAAACGGCGTCGCTATTGGAAGGAATTGGAATTGGAATGCATTGTTGAAGTTTAATATTAAGAAAAGTATGCAGCAAAAAAAAAATAAAAGAAATTACAATTTTACGTATTGGACCGTGTTCAGAATATTTTTAATCGTGCATTTGAGTCCATGACCATCTCCACTTGTGACCTCCACCATGATACGGATACGGATACGGATCGGATCGGATTATTATAAATGGCGGCTGACGGGTTAGGCAATCCTGGGCGAGCAGGCAATGTAGTGGTTGTTGGTGGGCGTGCAGCCCTGGCTGCGCTCATCGAAGTAGTAATTCTCCGGACAGCGGCCGGTGCCGGCGGTGACGCCGCCCGAGCAGCGGGCATACTTCTGGCAATCATCGGCCACGTTCACGTAGGACATGTTGTTGCCCACGCAGCGGTCCAGCACGCAGCGAACGTTGAGGCGGTCGCGGCAGGAGAGCTTCTCGATGTCAAAGTACTGGCCGAGGGCGCAGCTCAGGTGCTGGGGCTGTGTGTCGTGTTTGCCCATGACGGGTTTGCCGCAGATGTAGTAGTGGCTGCAGGACTGATCATCCGCGTAGTAGCCACCGGTGCTGTTCAGGCAGAACGTGTTCTCCGGCTCCGGCAGGGCGGCCGTGGCGTAGCAGGCCACCTCCTCGACGGGCACGCAGTAGCCCCTGTTCACGTCGTAGGCCTTCTGGGCCGCACACTCGCGGGTGTGGAGGATATCGTTGACGCACTCGTAGTACCGCTCGCAGTGCTCGGTGTGGGCGAGACGCGTATTGTTGGCCAGGGAGCGGCATGCCGGGCTGGTGTGCTGCGTCTGGCTCGCCGGGCACGTGTACTGGTTGTGGTAGACGCAGGAGCGGGATCTGGGATTGAAGATCAGCTCGTTGGGGCAGTTGGCGTGGATCTGGGCGCGGCCCTGGCAGAGGATGTAGCCGCGACAGTCGCTGCTGCTGGCATCTTGCAGGAAGGTGCCGTCGGTCTCGTTGGCGCACAGGTTGACGGGAGAGGCGACCTCCAAGCCCGTGTAGGGACAGCTGACGCTTGCGGCCAGGTTGCAGCGGCCCAGCTGCTTGTTGTAGAAGAGGCCGGTGGCGCAGGCGCCGTGCTCCAGACTGGTGCCGTTGACCTGCGGGCAGGTCACCCAATTGTCACAGGTGGTCGGGCGCAGGAAGCTCGTCTCCCACGGCAGCAGGGCGCACATCTCCTGGACAGAGAGATACTCGAACTCGTCGATCGTATTGCCGGCCAGGGCACCGGCCGCCAGGCAGGCCAGCGCGAGCAATGGCAGGATCCCCCTAGCTGCAGTGGAGAAACACCGGAATGAACAGTGAAGAGCGACGAATGAGAGGGCTGAAGGGGTGGGGGTGGACGGCATCCTGCCACATACCTTGCTTCATAGTGTATATCCTTGCGGAGGAGAGTTTCGGTATCGGTATCCTTGAAGTTTGACTGCGGTACGTTCCCTTGTGAGCAGCAACCAAAAGACGAATGATGCGCTGTCAGGGGGCCGTCAGCCCCTTAAATATGCAAAGACCATTCTGCTCTTTTGCTTCGGCGAAAAACAATTTCCAAAATGCACCTGACTGTGGAATCGCTTGTCGCGGTGTCTGATATCTCAATCAGAGGCACTGATAACATTCGCACTCTGATGTACGATAGCGAGAAGCATGTAAATTACACGGCATAACATTGTCATTGGCACTAGCAACGAAAACCAGCGACACAAAAGACAGGCAAACACCATCAATATGCTCGTACGAGCACGTAGAAGATGCGATATCGGATTGATCTCCATGCCATGCCATCGATAGGCAGCTTGGATGTCTCCAGATGAGAGTGATGAGAGCCGTGGCATTGATATTGCCATTGAACTGGCGAGAACATCGATCGGCAGTGGAGTGGAATGTCAAACGACGAAGGGAAATTGAATTACTTAGAATACACCGCACTGATGCAATCTTGATTGTTTTTTACCCCCCTCCCCACCCCCAGGGGGGGTTTATGCTGTATTGCTCTTGATGGTTATTTATAAATCCCTATTTATGAGCATTAACTTGAAATGCTCAGCTGCTAAGAGCCTCGCTGCAAATATCTTTGAGCAGTGTCCCCTAATTAATTAAAGTCAATTTTTTATTTTCCCTATCTTTTCTCAGACAGACATGTTCACTGTAATGGAATGGGCTATAGAATTCCAACGATCGCATACAATCTAACCGCACATGTAGCATCCAATCAAATGAAAACTAAATTCCCATTGAAGTTATCACCGCTACACAGCCATCGAAGCACATTCGAGTAGGATATCCCCACGAAGAATTATTTTTAGTACTTATGTCGCATTACCGCCCTGGGCTATTTCGCCCAATTATTAAATCTTAGTTTAGTTGATATACCATTTCAGTGCCGTATACAGCATTTATTTGGGATTAAGTTCATTTTAATTGCTAGAAACTCATTCACAGGCAAATTTCGTATCCAGGGTTTGTTGATGTGCATATGTTATTTACTTCATCGTAGAATGGGTATGAGTCGGGACATTGGGCTATAGTACCGCTCGAGCAGATTTGATATTTTGCACATTTTGTCCCACTGACAGCCATGAATGGGGAATTAACATTGCCGCAACGACCGTTGGCCACTGTGCAGTTGAATGCAGCGGGTGAAACGCATTTCTGCACAGAATAATCGAACTGGGTTCCAGTCACACACGAGTTCCAAGTTCCAGTTCCTGTTGTTGATGTACAGTAAAAATATCCATAGCAGGTTTTAGCATCTGCCACATAGAAAGGATCACCTGCGGTAACAGATGAGGGTGCTCCCTGATTGCAAACATCAGAAACTTCCTGACCAACATTGTAGAAACTGCCTGAAGGACTACTACCACTATTGCTGGAATCACCAGTGCATGGGTTGGTTGGTTGGCAATTTCCATTGGCCGGGTTGAAGAACGGGCTTTTGGTGGGACATTGTCCTGGAGTGCCGTATCCGCCATTGCACTGCAGATAGGAGCCGCAGCTATTTGGATCACCGACGAAAATATCATTTTTCATGAAACGACAGATGGTGTCCTGCGGACAAGACGGTCCCCAAACACAAGTATTGTTGTTGGCTGCATAGACGCCGCCGGTGGTGCAGTTTCCGTATCCAATGGAGCCGTTGCCGAAGCAGTAGCCGTACTTGTTGCAATCATTGAGCACTGCCACATACATGGGAGACTTTGCGGCCTTGCATGTTTCCTCCGCGCTGGTGGTGCAAATGGTTGAGTTGGCGAATCCGCAGGTCGAGGTCTGGGCATTGAAGACGAGGTCGTTGTTGCATTTGTTCCACGACACCAGCTTCTGGCCCTGGCAGTAGCCCCAGCTATGGCAGTCGCTGGGGTTGCCCACATAGCCGGAGCCCGACCACTGGGCGCACAAATCGTCCATCGAATAGCCGGCAGCATGCCCGGCCAGCAGCAGACAGGCCGCAAGGGCGCAGATCTTCATATTGAAACCTGCAAAAGGATAGGGAGAGAAGCGATAAGATAGAGGGTTTAGTTACGGTTTAAATGACACGCTGTCCTCGCCACCAGCCCAGCCTCTAGCCCTACCTCCCATTCGGATCGGACTTGGAGTTAGTTACGGCTGATTCGCTCGGTATTCGATATTCCACGTGAGACAACGATGCTGGTACTAGCCTGGCCAGAAGCAGGCTGTGCGCTTTTATAGGGCACAGCCCGGCGGAGCGATAATTAAAAAACTGTCAGACACTCCAGCAGCCGCGCAGATAAGCCATCCCACTAGCAACGCAGAATATCGTACTCGTAATTAAAATTCAATTCGCAATTCGTAAGCGAGCCGGAGTCGGAGTCGGAGTCAGAGTCAGAGTCGAGCGATAAGATTTGTGCCCGTGCCCTAGGGGGGGACTTGGGTAAACCACGCACCTTCCATCCTTGTACTTTTACTCGTACTGGTTGGCCCCGTCAGTGGCGTTGCGTGGGACGTTAAATGTTATACTAGCGGACTCGGCCACCGAAGACCGCCTTTTAAGCTTTTAATCGGCACCTGGACAGCGCACCCTGTCCGTGTATTAGTGGCCAGCTATTTTGACATGACACCCCTGACGGAGACGACGACCGAATTCGGATAATCAGCGACTGATTGCGTGCGTTTTCTTTGTCTATAATTGATTTTTAATTCAATGGCATGGCACTTATTGATCACTTCACTCGGTATCTCGCTTGTTTTTTTATTTTTCACAGTCACACAATAACACTGTCGCCGTTACGCTGCCTATCTAAACTTTAATTTTCCAGCGATCCTTGGTCTATCTTTCTTCTCTCTCTCTCTCTTAGCCCAAGAAATGGACATATTTTTAAAAAGAGGTAAGGGGAAATAATAGAAAGGAGGGAAAGTGGGTGTGAAAAAAAAAAAGAGAAAAAAAACCCCCCCAAAAAAAAAAAAAAAAAAATAAAAAAAAAAAAACCCAAGGAAAGAAACCCCCCCCCCCCCCCCCCCCCCCCCCCCCCCCCCCCCCCCTCCCCCCCTCCCCTTTAGAAAAAGAAAAGAAAAAATTAAAAAAAATAAAAACCAAAACAAAAAAAAAACAAAATTCCCCCCCCCCCCCCCCCCCCAAAAAAAAAAAGGAAAAAAAAAAAAAAAAAAAAAAAAAAAAAAAAAAAAAAAAAAAAAAAAAAAAAAAAAAAAAAAAAAAAAAAAAAAAAAAAAAAAAAAAAAAAAAAAAAAAAAAAAAAAAAACCCCCCCCCCCCCCCCCCCCAACCCACCCCACCCACCCCCCCCCCCCCCCCCCCCCCCCCCCCCCCCTCGAAAAAAAAAAAAAAAAAAAAAAAAAATTAGATATTCGCTCACTGAATGGTACTCAAATTTTGGGCTACTTTATCGTTTATTAATTAATATTGGCTGGCAGCGACATTTGTCATATTGATAAGCCCTGAAATTCCTTAAAAAAGTCATCTGATAAATGGAATTATGCAAATATCCCTTCCAATAATAAAAATGGCTTAATTGGGGAATAAATACATCTCCAAGAAATCCAAAGGGATTCATGGCTAGCATAAAAATAAGACTAGTAGTCTCTTGTTTGTGTGGTATGTTGGTATTATCCGATCACGACTTGTTTTATTGAATCGATAGATACTGTCCATATGTACGTGTATGTATGTATATTTAACAGTCCCAATCTTTGTTTGCTGTCGTTGAATGATTGATCGCCCGTTGAGTAGCATGGCATGGGCATGGCATTCCTATCTGCAGTCCGGCATGCTCCCAAAATTCTCCGTTGCCCCTAAAAGCAAACTTTAAATACCAAAATATGGTAGACCCAAAAATATGCACCATTCTATGTATATATGTATATTCAATGTATATGATTATGCCAACAGATCGTAAGTATGTACTCTATAGTTCGTTGGGATATGAATCAGATCTAAGCCCTAGAAGCCACTCGAAATGCTCCTTTGCTCTTTGTTCCAGCACTCACACCCAAGGCATAGGCATATGAGGCATAGACACCAAAGTCCTTTGTGCTTTTGTGCGGATTCAAAGAATGGCTTACAGGCGACAGCTGAGCGAAAACCTGTTGCTTGTTTTGAAGCTCGTTCTCTGCCAGCTCTGCCTGTCACTCGAATCGGCAGCAAGCGCGGGACCTCTATCCGAAACAAAATAATTCTTCAGTGTTAATGGAGTAGGAGTAATTGTTCTACATTTGTATATTTATAGAGATGAGTACATTCAGCTGATCCATAAAGTAAAATGAAGAATCCAATCCGTTCAGAATTCAAAAGTTGCTTAAGTGAACCAAAGCTCCAGGCTTAGTCGATCAACTGCAAAGTTCTGAGGTGCGCCTGCTGCGCCCATCTACGAGTATTCCGTATACCCCATACTCGATAACATTTCAGAGGGTATTTTAATTATAGCTCCTAAAAAAGCTTATCTTTCTCTATATACCCTTGCAGAGGGCATAACGCTCGCCACGAAACCATGCAGAACCCATGGATTAGAAATATACATATGTAGGTATACAAATGAATACATTGCTGAGCAACCAAGATGACATTCCCAGGAGCTAAGCTTTGTTCAGCTCCATCTTAAGAGAAGCCGAGTAGCCCATAATTGAATATTCGAACTGTAGGGTGTTTACACTTCCACATAATCCAAAGCTAAACCGCTGCCCAAAATGGTTACTGATCCTTTGATATGTGAGGTAATAAAGCAAATCGACGTGCGAATGGTGCGCCCAGCAATAGCCATTAGTTCGGCACCAGTCGCACTGCGGAGCACATCGTTCTACGACGACTAAGAGTGAAGATCGCATTGTACAATGCAGAAAGGTGGGTACCGTCGCGCGGGTTGAATTCACAGAGTAATAAATCGACTTCCCTTGCAGCTTTCGGAGCACACCGTGACCTGGCCGTGGTGATGGGCCTGGCTATACTGATGGTTCTGGCCTGTCCCGTGGCTGATGCACGGGAGGAGGACATTTGCAGGCTGTTCGCCAACGGCACTGTAATCCGTGACCCCGACTCCTGCAGTCAGTACATCACCTGCATTAACTCTGTCAGCCTCTACGGCAGCTGCAGCGGCTCCACGCCGTTCTTCGACAAGGAGAAGGGAGCGTGCGCAAAGACACTGGCTGACGACTCGTCCTGTGCGGTTTCGTGCGTGAATGCCACCAGTCAGTTTGTGGCCGACCCTAAGTCCTGCTACGGATACTATTACTGCCTGGACCAGGAGACGCCCATGTTCGGCACCTGTCCCCAGGAGACGCACTTCAACGCCACCACCCAGACCTGCACGCGACTCTACGAGTCGGAGTGCACCGCCAGCGATTTTGAGTACTGCAACATCGTGAAGAACAACGTGAATTTCGACAACTTGCAGTCGTGCGCCAGCTACCACGTGTGCGAGAAGGGGGTCCTGAAGACAAAGACCTGTTCGTCCAAGTACTATGACGCCAGCACTGGCAGCTGCGTGGCCAAGTCCCAGGTGAACTGTGTGGCCCATCCACTGCCCAGCAATGTGTGTGGCAAGGACAGCAGGCCGTATGCGAACAAGTTCGTCTCGGATGGGGCCACATGTCGGGGATACTTCTTCTGCGCCGCTATGCCGGACTACACCCCGGACCGCAATCCCACCTGGAACCACTGTCCCCAGGACACCTTCTTCGACGCCAGCACCGAGACCTGTCGCAGCCCCAATCTCGTGAAATGCACCGAAGATCGCTGTGACGGTCGTTCGCTCCCGTTTGTGATTAGCAGCACCAAGGGCTGTCGCAACTATCTGCGCTGCAGCGAGGGCATAGCTCTGGACGAGATGTCATGTGGCAACCTCTTCTTCGACGAGGCAAAGGGCGGCTGTGTCCACAACGTTGTCTCCCTTGACATATGCAAGTAATTGTTGTTACTCTATAAACTATGTATCTGCATATATAATAAAGCTCATCAATTGATTTTGTCTGGTGCTGTTTTGAGGGCTGTTTCTGGTGGATCAATGAATCATAAAAAGCACTTTCAAGGTCTCCACCTGCTGCATCGCCGGATGCCAACTAGACTTTTGAACAGTGCCTGCCTGCTCTTAACTGGCAATCGCTTATCCATAGGCACACACCTACATATTTATTTTTAATGAAATCTAAGACCTGCTGGTTTAGACTTTATGACTATGGCCACTGTTCACAGTTCACTGTTTCACTTTCGTTTTGGCCCTCATAAAAGATAATGGCGCTTTCGATTTCATGGCTAACAATCAGGGCTTGTTTGGAAACTGTTTGTTCTGATTACAATACAAAAGAAAAAAAACCCAAAAACAATTGAGTTTTTCCTTATCACGAGGCACAATAACCACACAATCAGGTTGTGACTGGGGAACCGTGATTTATAAATATCAATTAATTAGCAACCAATAAATGGTATTTGCGATCAGCGATCGGAGATCTCTGCAGAAACACGGTCATTCCAGCAAGCTACAAGCAATAGTTTCGCATTCAGGCTTTTTAATTAGTGTGGATTGTTGGTTGGCGGCTGCAGTGGCACGGAGAACACACCAACACACCGAAAGGCAGGCCAGAGCAGAGCCATTGGATGTACAACAAGTGGAGGAATATATCAATGGCTTTGCGCACTTTTGCAAGCATCGATAAGATTCGCGCACCTGCTGTTAATGGGGCAATAAAGTGTAACGTACAATAAATAGTGGCATGTATATATATATGTATATATGACATCGGTATCAGTAGCAACAGCCATGTTCCCCTTCTTCAATATAAACTTTTCCCCATTCGGTAATCTCCATTTAGTTGGCAGCAATTGCTACTAGTGGCCACACCACACCACACCACACCACATCAAATACTTGATATTTTTTGTCTTCTGCAAATTAAACGGAGTTCCCCATTAATTAGCAAAAATGCTGTGTAAGTTTTTATCTGCTTGCAATCCCAAACCCAATAATATCTATAAATAGAATAAATATCTATCCTACCCGTGGCAGGGGGACCTTGAATACATGGTACTTCAATATTCTGATCTCTCTCTCTTCCGTTGCAGCGCGAAACACTTGTGGAGTGCTATTCGGAGCATGCCTCCTGGTATTCTGCCTGCCGAATATCTCGGCGGAAGATGGCGATTACTTCGAGCTGTGCCGCCTGTTCAAGAATGGCACCAACATCCGGAAGCCCGGCACCTGCGACCAGTACATCCAGTGCATCGATGGCGAGGGCATACTGAAGTTCTGCGAGGGCAGCACGCCCCAATATGACAGCAGCAACCAGAAGTGCGTCGAGGCGCTCACCAACAGCCACCTGTACTGCGGCAATCGATGCGAGGGCCGCAACGGCACCTGGGTGTCCGATCCGACCCAGTGCGAGCAGTACTTCTACTGCAGCGAGGGCGTGCCGCTGCGAGGCATCTGCCCCAATGGCCAGCACTTTGACGAGACGAGCCAGGCGTGCCTGCACAGAGTGGACTCGCACTGCGTGGACGTGGCCAACATATGCGAGATACTGCCGGACAAGACCAAGTTTCGCTACGAGGACGACTGCAGCTACTACTACGAGTGCAAGAGCGGCAAGCAATCGCTGACTAAGTGCAGCAGCACAAGCACCAAATCGAAGCTCTACTTCAATGTGGAGACCAGCAGCTGCCTAGCGCGCAATCTGGTGCCCTGTTCTGCCCACTCCAAGGACGGGGTGTGCGCCGCCAGCAGTAGCCTTGTCTACAAGTCGGATGGAGCCACTTGCCGTGGATACTTTACCTGCAAGCCCTTCGGCACCGTCGCCGACCTGGATCCGCTGTGGGGCCAGTGCCCCGAGGGCCACTTCTTCGATGAGCAGCGCCAGATATGCGCCAAGGCCACCGATGTTGTGTGTACCAACAACCGATGCGACGGCAGGGGCACCATGCTGGTCGCCAGCAGCAGGAACTACTGCCACAACTACATCGAGTGCGTCGATGGCGTCGAGGTGGCGGAGAATATCTGCCACTTTGATCACTTCTTCGATGAGGTAATTCAGGCGTGCAGCAGCAAGATAATCTACGACAACTGCTGTGACGAGCAGGAATAGAGAGAGAGAGTAACTCCCGAAAGATCGCAGCATAATTACAGAATGAATCACAGACACGGGGCGTGTTTTTTCTTTGATGCGGGTTAGTCTGATATCAAAATGTCCGATGGGACATTCAGATTTGAATGATTGATTCAAATTCATCCACCGTAACAGTTAGTAAAAGCCAGTGTGCCCATGTTACGGACTGTTGTGGGCTTCTGTTCCTTACGTTCTTTTCAGTCTATGTGGACCTTACGGTTTGAGCCAAGCCTTATTTTCTAAAAAAAATCAGATAAGAGGGAAGACAACCTTGCGGAAATTTGACTCATCTATCGGATAAATTATATGTTCAGTGATAAGGATCCTGGAAAGTTCGTTTTTTGCTCGGTTTATTTTGGTATATTTCTGGGGTATATTTTGGCTCATAACTATAACACAAAAATGAGTTGGAGCGTTGCGTGGTTGTAGTAGCTTTGTTAGGACAGTTGTTTTAGCTTCTTTATTTCAATCGTATCTTATAAGGAAACCAATAAAAGGATAGTCTGTTCAAATTATATTTTCAAATATCAAAATTGAGGAATATTATTTTCCTTGGTATATATACGATATATTTTGAAAATGAGAAGGAATTCTTTTGGTATATTTCTGAGGGTCAAGCGGGTATATTTGATCGATAAGTGCGCGGTCACACTGGACGAAAAAGCGATTGAAAATTGAAAACAAATTCGGCTATCACTAACTAGCCGAACTGACGTTCGAAACTCAGCTACAAACCGAATCTAGTCGATTATTTTCGGAACAAGTCGCACCAAAGTGAACGCATCCGATCCCCAACCGCCAGGCCATTCCATTTGCATGGTTCGCCGCAACCAGAACGTGTACCAAAAACCAAGTTAATTCAAGTTGAGACAATATTTTGAGATGCATCGGACCCTGCCCCGCCTCTAGTCGCCCGTTCCGGCTCAGTTGTGCGCGGGCCAGTGGCCCTCCTCCTGCTCCTGATCCTGATCCTGACTGCCTACCTGCCCCCTTCCTCGTAAGTGCCGCCATCTATGTATCCATCTTTGTTGGGGCCGCATTTAATTTCGTTTGTGTTACGATACAAGACGAAGAACACAGAATTGCAATCGCCGACTCCTGGAGGATTCGGAGGAGACCTGCGATGAAGCCAACCCATGCCACCGGTGGTAGCAGCAGCGCCAAAGTGCCCGAACCCATCGACTACGTGACCCTGATCAGCGACGACTCCGATGGTGAGCCGTCACCAAAGAGGACAGCTCCAGCACCCATTCCTGGCACCAGCAGCCAGAAGCTGAAAATCCACGACGACGACTCTAACGATGCCCCCGCCACCAGTGCCAGTGCCATTGCCAGTGCAAACGATGAACGCCGCACGAGTCGGCGCAACAAGCCCAAAGTGGACTACACTACAAACAAGCCCAGCACGAGCGGCGAGGCGGCAGGCAGTGAAAGGGGCAGCGCGGGACCCACGAGAAGCACCAGCAACCCGCCGGGGGAGAAGCGCGTCCAGGCTCAGGCACAGTCGGAGCCACGCTCTCGGAAATCAGACACTGCTGCTGCTGGGTCATCTGCGGGCGGGGGTTCAGCCAACACGGGCACGCGCAGTGCTCCATCCACAAACGGGGAGACACGGAACCGAGATATGGGCACGCCAACAGTGCTGTCAGGGGAGGAGGGGGCTGTGTTTCAGTCCCGCCTGCCCTTTGGAAAGATGACACCCAACGAGGAGGCCTGCTTTCCCGACATCAGCCGATCGGGCATACTGGGGCACCGCGTTTTCCTCAACATCCGCAACAGTCTGCTCCACATGTGGGTGGACAATCCGAAGCTGCAGCTGAGCTTCGAGAGCGCGCTGAAGGCACTGCCGCCGCCCTTTGACAGCGAACCGAACCTAGTGCGGCGCATCCACTCGTTCCTGGAGCGACATGGGTTCATCAACTTTGGCATATTCAAGCGCCTGGTGCCCATTCCGACCAAGAAGCTGGGCAAGGTGATTGTCATCGGTGCGGGTATCTCTGGATTGGCCGTTGCCCAGCAGCTGCAGCAGTTCGGCATGGACGTCATTGTGCTGGAGGCTCGGGATCGGATTGGCGGACGCATTGCCACCTTCCGGAAGAACAGCTACATAGCGGACCTGGGGGCCATGGTGGTGACGGGCGTCTACGGCAATCCGATGACCATATTGAGCAAGCAGATCGGCATGGATCTGGTGCCCATACATCAGACATGTCCGCTCTACGGCCCGGACGGCAAGCCAGTGCCGAAGGAGAAGGACGATGTCATTGAGCTGGAGTTCAACCGCCTGTTGGAGTCGGCCAGCTATCTGTCGCATCGCCTGGACTTCAACTATGCCGGCAACTGTCCCGTGTCGTTGGGCGATGCGCTGGAGTGGGTCATAAGCATGCAGGAGATGCAGGCCATGAACAAGCGGGCGCAGCATATGCAGGATATCATTGCTGCCCAAAAGAAGATCATCGAGCACCAGAAGCGGCTGAAGGCTGTCAAACAGACCATCGACGCCCTCAGAACCGAGCACATATCCATGGTGACGAAGCGCTGTCCAAAGGGTGTCGAGAGCGACGCGAGCTACGCGAGACAGGAGTACAACATTCGCCACACCCAGGTCAAGCTGGACGACACGGTCAAGCAGTTTACGGAGCTCCACGAAGAGAACAAACAGATGGTGGCCAAGCTCCACGAGCTGGAGCAAAACAAACCCAGGTATGTGGCTTGTTACCTTATTGATTCCACCAGAGCTGACTCATTCGAGTATTTTTTCAGCGATGTGTACCTGAACACCCGCGATCGCCTCATTCTGGACTGGCATTTTGCCAACCTGGAGTTCGCGAATGCCACACGACTGAACAACCTGTCACTGAAGCACTGGGACCAGGACGACGACTTTGAGTTCATTGGCCACCACACGACCGTTCGGAATGGCTACTCCTGCGTGCCCGTAGCGCTCTCCGAAAACCTGGACATACGCGTCAACAGCGCCGTCAAGGAGATCAAGTACGGCCCCAATGGCGTTGAGATTGTGGCCGAGAACATGAAGACCAGCAACTCTGTGATGACATACAAGGCAGACCTTGCTGTCTGCACACTGACCCTTGGGGTGCTGAAAGTAGCCGTGGCCGAGGAGGAATCCCAGCAGAAAAACACTGTTAAGTTTGAACCTCCGCTGCCAGACTGGAAGCGGCAGGCGATACGACGCCTGGGATTCGGGAATCTGAACAAGGTGGTTCTCTGCTTCGATCGCATCTTCTGGGATCCCAATGCCAATCTCTTCGGCCATGTGGGCAGCACCACGGCTAGTCGCGGTAAGTGACAATCACAAGTACCCACAACAATCAAAAAGTAGTTGCTAATCGCCTATGATTTAGGGGAAATGTTTCTGTTCTGGAGCATCAGTTCGTCACCAGTGCTGCTGGCTCTGGTCGCCGGGATGGCCGCCAATATTGTGGAGAGTGTCACAGACGACGTCATTATCGGCCGCTGCATGTCAGTGCTGAAGAACATTTTCGGCAATACCGCTGTGCCCCAGCCAAAGGAGACGCTGGTCACGCGCTGGCGCAGCGATCAATGGGCTCGCGGTTCCTACAGCTACGTATCCGTGGGCTCCTCCGGGAGTGATTACGACCTGTTGGCAGCGCCCGTCATACCGCCGCCTGTCAGTGGGCAGCGCTCGAGCAAGGACTCAGAGGGGCTTCCACGGCTCTTCTTTGCCGGCGAGCACACGATACGCAACTATCCTGCCACAGTACATGGGGCCTACTTGAGCGGTCTGCGCGAGGCTGGCCGCATTGCCGACTACTATCTGGGCTATCCGGAAGGCACGCCGCCCAACATCGGCTACTCTGTCGCAGAAGCGGCCAATGCCGTGTGTGTTGGCAATGTTGTCAAGCTGCGCGACTTCTCGCCCAATCTCTCCGACTCGCCAACGTCCAAAAAGTCTGAGGAGAACTCAAACTCTAACACTGCCGAGCCCGAGCCGACGGAAGTGCCGTAGCTCGCGAGCGTATGTACTGCGAGTAGTGTGTAGTGTAAGTGTTTCAACTAGCGCAATAGAACCATCAAATAAGCCATTTAGTTAAGGAGCTGTTGTAATCTTGGATCTTTAACTGTGTAGTGTGTGTATTATAGAATCGGCTTTGCTATACAATAGGAAAAGTTTGAGGATAAGCTAGACCTATGTAAATACCCAAGACTATTCCAGCACATTTGGATAATGCTAGAAACCATTCAACAAATTATTCTATTTAACAATTAAGCAACAACAACACAAGCAATATCATCGAACTCATCATAGTAAAATATTTTTCAGTCACAGCGGCCCGAACAGAGCACTGCTATCGGCTTGCTATCGATCTTAATTATGTATGTCCTTTCATGCTCTGAACATTGTCCATCACTTCACATAGCTTCATATTCATATTCAGATTTTAAAGCCATCAATCAAAAGGCAGCCAATATTTGGGACTGCTGGAATAACACGACTTCGCGTTTCCTTCTATTTTTAGTCTGTTGAAATCTGTTTCCCATCGATATGGCTATCAGTGATAGCATCCCGATCTAATTAGAGTTCGTATTCCTATGATAATATCGTATCCCTGTCGTAGGTATATGCATGTACATATGTAATAACAAAACATTTAAGGCACAAATTATTATACATATACATAGCTAACACACTCTCTAAGGTTTTAACTGATCGAAACTTATTTTTAAATGAATAAACAAAACTTGAATGAAACAAACAGGGGGTACAAATATTGGCAATGTACATTTTTGTTGTTATGTATATTATTTTTTTACAAATAAATAATAATTATTTAAATGTAAGTTGTACCTAATTCATTCGTTAGGTACACCTTCCGTCTATGGCATACACTGGCAACAATACAGCATACCCTGCCAGTAGGGGTATCAGAAAGCGAAACTATATTTTGGGTCTCTCGGGCAGTTGGGCAACACGCATTGCTTTCGTAATTGTGTCGTCGGTTCAACGACCTCCGTTACGGTACCGCACCTATGGGCTTTCAATGGCAATGAAAGCTAAACCTTTAACCGAGCGAAAGCTCTCACTCTCCTCTCAAGCTTAAGCCTTGACCAGCAGAAAGAAATGCACAGAACCGATCGTATATTTGGCGAGCTTTTGGGAGAGTAGATTGCACACTCGATTCGTGTGCCAAGTTCATTGCCCGATTGCTTAGAAACCTACCCACATATGTATCTACCTACCTGGGGTCCTAATAATCAATAGTAATTCTCGAAAAGCTCCCCGTAGAAATTTGTATGACGAACGTTCAAGTTTTTGCTTTATTGTTGAATGGAATGCTCTTCTAACACGTTGTATGCGAGTGTACATATGTGAGTGCACATTCATGCAGGCTGTTGGGAGTGGCCTTGAGCCAGGTCATCGACATCGGCCGAAACTAATACTAGAAGCAACTGATGCGGAAACTCGGTATGTGATGCGCCTTCAGGTAGGGCCCCCAGAATGGGTTACCATCATAGCATATACAGACATACAAACTTAAACGATAATCACGTGAGCTGATATGGTGGGGGGGGTTCCTCGCTCTACTATGTATAGTGATTTCAGATTTGGTTTATGTTATGTACTTTCAAGTACAAGTAACTATGACTCGGAGTCTAAGCTCCTGAGCGACGCGACGTCCATTCCGTCGCAACAGCATCACCATCACCCCCGTCTCCACACTGCGATATTGCCGACTCTCACACCACCCACGATGCAGCAGAGCTTAACTATCACCGTGAGCTTTTTGTTTCCCACAGAGCCAACTATAAAACCCGGAACGGGAGCTGCAGCAGGCCAGTCGCAAAGATAGATTCATTCGGTTAGCCGTCGAAGAAGCTTCAGAGTCTAACAACAACAAAAACATGAACGAGAGTGATAACGAGAGTAATAGTAATAGTGATGGTGAGCTTTCAAGCGCTGTGAGCAATGCTCTTCTGGCCCTATATCAACGCCACAATGTGCCGCTGGTCGCGCAGCCGATAGCTGGCGTCGGAGAGAATGCCTACGGTCAGGTCCTGCTCGTGAGTTGGCCAACAGAGTGCAAGGCGCAGAGGGTGGTGGTCAAAATGGCGCCCAAGAACGAGGCAAGACGACAGCACATGCACGTAGTTGACTTTTATGCCCGAGAGGTGTTCATGTACCAGATCGTGCTCCAGAGCTACCGAGAATTGGCGGACGACCATAGTACCTTCACAGTGGCGCCTGCGCTGCTGGCATCCGGACTGCAGGCGCCCGACGAGTTCCTGATCTTCGAGGACCTGTCTCAGAGCGGCTTTCAGACAAACCCACGCAGCTCCATGCCCACCTACGACATGGTGGTGGCCACGCTCAAGGCGGTGGCGGAGCTGCATGCGTGCTCCTTTATCCTACAGCAACGGAATCAGACAAAGTTCCAGGAATTGGTGGATCATGTGCGGCAGGACAACCTATTCACTGCGAACGTTGAGGTGGTGACGATCGAGTTTGGCAAGGCAATGCTCCGGCGCACTCGCCTCATGCTGGAGCAGGACAACGCGGAGGACGACCACACAACTGCTACGATGGAGGTCCTGCAACGCTGTGAGAGGAACCTGAAGGCCCTGGCACTATACTGTGTGGACGGCGCATCACAGTCGCCTCACGCGGTCATCTGTCACGGCGACTTCTGGAATAACAATATTCTGTACAGGCACAAGGTAGGCTCAAATTTCGTTTGATTTCAGTCGTTGTCCGAGTCTACACCAAATCTCATCTTCCTTCACAGCCTCACTCCGATATGGCGATGGAAGCCAAGCTCATTGATTTCCAAATGTCTCGCTTTGCCCCGCCGGTACTTGACCTTGTCCACTACCTATTCGCCTGCACAGAGAAGCAGCTAAGGGATGAGCACCTACCCGCCTTTCTGAACATTTACTACGATACGCTGAGCCAGAAACTTGGCTCTTGCGATCTGAAAGCGGACGATATCTATCCGCGCAGCGTCTTTGACCGTCAATTACAGCTCTTTGGTGTATTTGGGTTGATTATGGCAGCATTTTCCTTGCCCTTCTTCATATCCAGTGCCAGCGAAGTGGTCAATATTGATGAAGTCTCCGAGGCCATTCAGGATCTGTCTGCTTCAGCCACCGATGCCCCCAAGTGCCGAGAGCTTGTCGAAGAGTTTGATATGCTCAACGAACGGACATTGCCCATTTTCAAGCGACGCATGACCGATGTTGTTCGGGACCTGATCAAGTACAAAATGACCCAGCCACTTTATCGATTCGATTCGTGATGATGGTTTCTGTTAACAGTATTAGGTATTATTGTGTGTATATGTATATGTATGTATGGATGTACTTAAATAAACAATTATGTTATTATGTATATATAGTTGCACATGGAGCTCTTAGATCGAATCATGAATGATCTGTGACTATACGCCGACATATGAGATTCCCTCAGATGGAGGAATGGGTTAGATTTGCAGCTGGCTTAAGGCTTAACAATTACGTGTATGACCCACAACACAACATACATATATAAATGATATTACTCTGAGTTTTATTCAGAGTCTGTTAAAAAGAGTCTTAAGAAATAAGAAAAATTTAAAATACAAAATGCACTAACAAAATTGCGATGACAACTAAATTATCTGCACACATGGCTTTGCTTTGCTTTTTATGGCTAATAAAAAATGATATATGTACATACTACATATATTTACACAATCTTATAATGAAATTGAAAAGGAAAGGGGTTCGGTTCGTGTGTTAACTGGTTCGTTTGACGCATGGGACAGTTCGTTCGGTAATTCGTCATTGCACACCCATAAAATGATACAAAGGATAATTGAAAATATTGTAACTTCAGTACTGAGTGTGGTGTACCTAAGGTGGTTTTTGATATTCGTGTATAAATTAGTACTTGTTAATCCATAGCTAAATTTAGCTACATTTTGAATGCTTATTCTATTAAAAAGTTAATCAAAATTATCCGTAATTATAAGGCCTACAGTTACTGCTACTCGTCAAGTTAAACCAGGTTCTACTCGTATGTTATGATGTTCTATTACTCTAAAATATTATCAAATTAACAACTCATTGAGTTTATTGCAGTGACGAATGTCCAGCACTCAGATACGCAGCCAAGACCTTGGCCTGCCACCTACTGCATTGACTCCCGGAAGCGGTTCTGTCGCTCCAGGCTCTCCACTTCCGCCCAGCAGTTGCGCATATTGCGGAACAGCTAAAATAACAAAATTATCAATGAAACAGGATTGCATGGGCATTAGGCTGCCATCGAACTTGCCTCATCGATCCAATTATGCTCAGCCAGCAAATCGTTTAGTATTTCGGTGGAGGTCTTTCCAGGGAACTGCTGCTGTTGCTCCGTAACCCGCTGCGAGCAGTTGATGAACAGATTAAACTTCTCGTGGGCAATCTTGTGGAAGAGATCTGCACGTGCGGCACAAATGCGGCAAAGAACAATGTCCTGCAGGATAAAAACGGGAGAGATAGAGTCATAGGTAGTCAGTGTGTAATGGCGAGTGGGTGGCTAGCGATATTCGTACCTTCTCGTAGACAATACGAGGATCGACAGGTATGGTTTGCATGGTGTTGGGATTGTAGGGCTCCCCGAATAGAAGGAAGCGTACTGCGATGCCCGGCTGGCGGCAGCCGGCGCAGTTCTTCTGGGTAAGATTGTTTTGCTCCCACTCGGAAAAGACGTGGCACTTGGGCCATGTCTCAATGGACGAGATGGTGCTGCGTGTCCATGGCGTTATGGCCAGCAGCTTGTGCTTGCAATTCTCCATGATGGTATCCACCACACGCACGCTGCCCAGGAAGTAATCGTCTAAAAGAAATGCGACAATAATATTCAGTATTAACGCCAATCAAGAGCCACATCCACATCTTACCCTTTTCCCGTGTAATTTCTGAGAAGAAGCTTGGATCCAGGGCCTGCGAGATCATGGTCTGAATGTAGATCTCAAAGTTATCCCTGTACGACAAATAATCTTCCATAATCTTCTCTATGAACTGCTCGGTGTCGTCGGCCAGCAGCTCCGACCGCATGAACTCCACAATTGTCTCAGTGTGGGAATGTACCTGCATGCGCACTGGTGCTTTGAGGTAGAGTTTCTTTGTTTCGAGATTCCATGAGGCATACTAGTTGCAAATTAAACAACGAGAAAGTCCAAGAATGATAAAAGGAATCGAGAATACGAGTGCGAATGCGAGCTTACCTTCGACATGTTGCGATAGAAGGTCTTTCCGTTCTGCCGGAAGGGCTCATATTTTTGCAATATGCACTTGGAGTCCACTTGCCAAATGATGGGCCAGTCGTTCACAAGATCCGAACGGAGCACAATAAAATCGCCCGTCTATAAACCAAAATGAAGAAACATGAAGAGTCCGCTGTCTCAAGGCTCGAAGTTTAACCTACTTTAAAGTTCTCCGCTGTGGCTGCCGTGCCCGATGCAGCACTGCCATAGCCCACGTCTCCCACTCCGGACATATCCTGCTGTGGATTGTAGCCATCACCAACGGTTGGCATTTGCTGCACCTGCTGTTGCACCTGCTGCTGTTGGGACACTTGCTGCATCTGCTGCAGTTGTGGGTTGTGCTGCTGCTGATGCTGCTGCTGCTGCTGGTGTTGTGGCTGCATCTGGGATGGATTCTCATAGGTGTTCTTGCGAGGAGTCCCCTTGGAGCGTCGCGCAATCTTACGCTTCCCATAGCCCTTGCCGGTTTCATCGCTCTACGTACATAGTGGATGGGGATGGTGGAGGATTACAAGGCGATGACGAGGCGAACAGAAACGGACCACAAAAAAGCACTTACATCATCCTCTTGCGGAGTCCAGACAGGATCCGTGTCCGAGTCGGTGAACTCGGCCTCCGGCTCGCCCACGGCACTGCTCTCCCCTCCAGCGGCAGTGGAATTCAACAGAAGAGCGTGCATACTGCTTTGCTTGGCCTTGCGGGAGCATTGCTCGCGCCGCGCAGGCACATTCAAGGGGTCTGTGAAGAGCACAAAAGTTCGGTTAGCAACATTGATCAGGGAAGGGTGGCATTTAGTGGGGGGAGCAAGTCCACAACACGAACGGAACGACAACAACAACAACAACCACCACAACAACAACCAAAACAACGACGATAACACCACAATTATCCCAACAGCCCAAAAAGAGCAGTCGCCGGCGCATTAACACCTATGCACCTTGCACCAGCACCTGCACCTGCACCTGAATAGAGGACAGGACCCGACCTATGCTCTCTCCCAATCACTGCCTGGTCTTCTGTGCAATCGGTCGGTGGTCGTGGGCTTACAATGTAAATAATAAAAATACACAGTTTATTTGGGTTTTTGTAAATTAATAATATTTGTTCATCTCGATTTCATCTCAAAAATACTTTTTTACTTTTGTTCATGCGATTCTCCTTTTCTTTTTTTTTCTTTTTCTTTTAACAATTTAAAAGTGCGTATTCCTTTTTTTTTTTGTTTTTTTTTTCTTTATGTTTTTTTTTACATATACACAGCGTTCTTGTCCTTGTCCATTGTCCAAGTCTGGATCCCTATGGCCAGTCGTCTGTCGTTGGTTGTGGTTGTTGTCGGTGTTGTCTATTGTCGTGTCGTGTGGTGCGGTGCGGTGTTCGGTGCTGCGGCGGCATTGGTTAGTGCTGCCATGGCCACAGCAGATTTATAAAATGATGAGGATTCGGCGCTGGTGCGGCGGCGGCAGCGGCAGCAGCGGCTGCGGCGGTGGACGCCGGCGTTGGAGATGTCGCGATGGATGCCGCGTTCGCGTTGGCTGACGTGTTGTGGTGATGGTTGTTGTTGTTGTTGTAGTTGTTGCATGGCGTGGAATTAGCGATAGTGGAGTGCTTATTGGAACTATGCTGTTGGTCAAGTAACATACCTTGACTGCCGCCAACGACTACGCCGACCCCAGCACCCGCTCCCAGCTGGGCGCAATGCTGCTGCACGAAATGTTGCGTGCCCATCGACTGCTGCTGTTGTTGTTGTTGCTGCTGCTGCTGGGCGTATGGCCGGAAGGAGGTCTGATCGGCGGGCTGTTGAATGACGGAGGAGGGCGCGGACTCGGCAGCTGCTGCCGCAGCCACCATTTGTGCATGCGGCCGCTTCTTGGGCAGTATTTGGGTCTGGGAGAGTATTTTGATGCGATGCCCGTCATCGCCGACCAGACCGGCGAGTCCTTCCTGTCCCGTCTGATTGTCCCCAGGACCTCCTGCCCCAACCGCCGTCTGCGACGTAGAGGCCTCCTCACTGCCGCCCCCTGGGCCGCCCTTGCCTTTACGCTTATACGGCGCCCGCGGATAATTCAGCTTGCGCGATGGCTTCACCACCGGCGGCGGATCGTCGTCCCGCTCGCCCTGCAAGAACTTCAGATAGCTGTCCATGAACTGTGTCTTCTTCTCGCCAATCAGCGTTCCCACGCTGACCGGCTTCGGGAGCGGCTGTACTGGTCTGTACGGTACCGAGGCGGCGTGGCCCGTGACGGGTGGGCTTGAGGTCGGCCCACCCGTTGGATGGTGGCCATGCCCATTCGACGCGCAGGGCGACGGCTCTGGCGATGGGGTCTTGTTGGGATTGCGTATGCCAAAGTTGGTGTTGTTCGTGGATGAGTTGGTGCCGCGGCCATTGCTGGACGACGAGTTGGCGTATCCCTGCTTGGGCGCACTGCTAGCGTCTGCGAGAAAGTCCAGCTCCTCCTCAATGTTCGGCACGATCACCTTATTGCTTGCGTCCGCTACAGCCGCCGCAGCGGCAGCCGCAGCATCGTCCTCCTGTTGGGCAGCCTCGATCTTCTCCTGTTGCTGCTGCTGGTTCTGGTGCTGTTGCTGCTGCTGTTGTTGTTGTTGCTGCTGCTGCGTGTAGGCCTGTTGGTGTTGCTGCTGTTGCGTATAGGCTTGCTGCTGCTGTTGCTGTTGTTGCTGCTGCTGTTGCTGCTGCTGCTGCTGCTGCATGCACGCCGTGTACTGCGAGGCAATGGGCTGGGGGAAGGCTGGATAATATTGCGCCAGCTGGGTGAGATGTGATTGTGCCTGCGAGGACTGCAAATGGGCCGGCTGCGGCACGTGCTGCTGGCTCTGGTGCTGCTGTTGCTGCTGCTGCGTCTGCTGGGGATATGTGGGTATGTTGATGGTGGCCGCCGGCGACACAGACGCCGCATTGTTTTCCGTCTTAAGCGGGGCATTCCACTTGCTGTTGAAGTCGTAGTACGTGTTTTGCTGCTGCTGCTGTTGCTGTTGGCTGTGCTGCTGCTGCTGCTGTTGGAGCTGATGGTGCTGCGGCTCCTGGGGACTGCGCACATTGCTGTAGTCGCTGCTGGTCGCTATTAGCGTTTTCTTCGGCTGTCGCTTGCGCGGCGTCTTCGCGGGCTTCGGCGGCGGTTTGACCTCTTCCTGCAATGGAGCGAAAGAAAGACCTTCGATTAAGATCCTGTGACTTTTGTGGCTTAAAAGGCTATCAAAGACGAGGCTATCAAAACATTGGACATTGCATTAGGGTCAGCATACAACATTTATGCTCTGTATAACCAGAAATCGGTCTGCCCACACTGAGGATCTCCACATGTATTCAGATCCACTGAAGGGAGCGTAGCGTAGCGTACCGTACCGTACCACATTCATTACATTACAGCATAACGTCACAGTCTCAGATCGGCCACAAGGCAGTTCTTCAACACAAAAAAATTAGCAGTTAGCAAAGCAGTTAAAGGAAGCAATTAAAGATTCAACAGAACACCCAAGTACACCAAACTAAATCGTAGGGAAAGGGGATAGAAAGGTTACTCTTCCACCAGAAAATTACAAGCGAATGTTAAAACAGAAAGCATGCTTATTAAACGGGAGCTCCAGGAGCCCCAAGAGAAAACAAAAAATATTTTCCGTTGATTTAAATTTGGGAGCAGTCAAACAACCAACAACAACAAAGAAACTCTTATCTTATCAGCAAAACTTTAGCAACAGTGTGCATCATGCACACGACATGTATGTGTCTGTACTGTTCTCGGGCATTTTTTTTTTTTTTTTTTGCAGCATTCACTTGTGCGGGTCGAGCATCATGTGGGAGATTCTTATCAAAAAATAAACATACTAATGGATTGCTTTAAGTGTGACAGCCCCTGCTTGAATGCGTCGCTTTATATCCTAGAAATCCTAGACCTTCTTCAGGAGGTGTCCCTGGAAGTTCTGGGGTTCCGAGGGAAGGATTTGAAATGAAAAACAGTAAACAGAAAGCGCAACAAAACAAAACAAATAATAAAAACAAATGACCAACAAAACGAACAAAACAAAACGGAAATTAAACAAACAAATAATTGATTCGGAAATAAATAGAAATAAGAAGATACAAACCTTTGGCACTACTTGAATCTGTGACGCTATGTTGCCGCTCGCTGGCGACATTATCATGTTGGCCACCACATGCTGGCGTCGGCCAGGTGCCTGCTCGTGCAGGAGGTGCTCCCCATCGACCACGCCGGACGGATAGAAGGTTTGCTTGATCTCCAGGCCTGGCGGCAGATTGAACACTAGGTTCTCGCCGGCATCTCCACCGCCTGGTTCGACTCCCGCTGTTGCCGCCGCCGCCTCGCTGGCATAGTCTAGATGCCGCTGCTCCTGTTTTACTTGCAGATGCAGCACATTTTTAATGTCCTCCTGGCCGCCTGGTCCCTCTTCCAGCTTATCCCAGCAGAGGTTCTGCTCCTGCTGCTGTTGCTGCTGCAGCGTACTTTGTATCACAGATGAATAGGCTACCGTTGTGGGCGCCGTCGGTGGCGCAGACGAACCAGCGCCTGGCACATTCACCACCGATCGTCGCTGCACTAGAGGCGCCGTCTTGTAAACAATCACTTGAGCCTGCGGCGTGCTGACCACGTCCACGGCATTTAAATTCGTTATGGGGGATCCGTCCGCCGAGCTCAGAGCTGGACTGGCATACTGTGCCGGATAGGATCCCCCCGAACTGGCGGCCCCCACTGGCACAGCCACGGGCACTGGACTAGCACTCTGCTGCTGTTGCTCCATGTGGATCTGTTGGGCCTCCTTGCGCGTCAGTTTCACTTTCTGTCCATCCAGCGTGTAGTATGTTTCTGTCTCTTGGATATCTTGCTGAAGATGGTGGTGATGCTGCTGATGCTGCTGCTGTTGGTGTTGCTCCTGCTGCTGTTGTTGCAGCTGCGTCAAGTATATTAACTCGTTGTATGCCTTTATTTGCGCCTTGGCTTGTTGTTGGCTGTTTTCTTGCTTAATCTGCTAGACACGCAGTCGAAGACGGGGCACATAGATTGAATCGGAATCGGAAAGATTTGGTTTTGGTTTGGATTTGATTGTGATTTGAGAAACTCATGTGTTCATGGTTGGATTGGATAAAGCAAAAAGCTCTAATCTAGACTTAATGGTAGGGTAGGGCTAGGTGGTTAGTAGAGCAGAATGACAAATAATGCGATAGGCGGAACTTCAGGCGGGAATAACAGATTCAGATTCCAAGATTCCGCTCCCGCTGAAGTCCCCACCCCACACCACACCCAGAGACGGAACTGATTAGGTATAGATAGGGGCGGGGCCGGGGCGGCTTTTGGCGGGCATGTGTTACATATAAGTATGTATGCATGTATGGTATGGTATGTCAGTGAGAGATCAGTAAACCAGAGTAATGCAGAGTATTCTACTCACCACTTTGTCGGCCACCAGGTTCAGCTGCTGCTGTTGCTGTTGCTGGGCAGCCTGCTGCTGTTGTTGCTGCTGCTGTTGCTGGGCCTGCTGCTGCTGCATGGCAAGGAACGTGTTCGATATCATGTTGGGCGTGTTCCAGGTCAGCGACGTTGAGGTCAGGGCCACGGTCGTCGGCGATGGCGAGGCGCCGCTGGACGACGAGTTCTCGCCGTAATAGTTGGAGGCAACATTGTTGACCACTGCTGCTGCTGCCGCGGAGACGGCCGCCTGATTTTGAAATGTGCTCAGCTGCTTATCCAGCGAGCTGGGGAGCTGCAGCTGGCGGTGCGGCGTGTTTGCCGCCGAGGAGGCATAGTGGGCGGGCTTCGGCTGTACACTGGCCGCCGCCGCATGATGATAGATCTGCTGGAATACTGGATTGTAGCTGCCGATCGGTGATGGTGGCACAAAGCTCCCCCCACTGGCCGCAGCGGCATTGAAGCTGGCAATGCTCGCCGCGGTTATGGTCGCCAAATGCGGGTGCTGGAAGTCCTCGGCAGTGCCGCCCGTGCTGCCAGCACTCGCCGGCACAATGCGGTTGTACGCATAAGACCAGGGGCTGGAATTGGGATCCATGTGAAGGTAATGGCTGTTTTGCTGCTTCTACTGCAGGTGCTCGTAGTAGTAACTAAAAAATAAAGTTGAGTTGTGTTTTGTTTTGTTAGTGGTTTTATTCACATTGGGAGGGGGTCTGTATCCTATTTAGCAGGTGGAATTGCTTTATTCGCGGGACTCCACTTGCCATCCACCACGCTGTTTCGATCAAAATATACACACAAGTTTGTGTACGTGTGTACATAAAGGCTAAATATGCATGTATGCGTATGCATGTATGTATGTGATTGAAGGCAACTTCTTTTGGCGTCGTCGTCTGTATTTTGTGCATTTTTTTCTCACACATAAATTATGCCGCGTAAGATTGTGCGCGGACAGAAGGGGGCAAACATTGTTTCGATTCATTGAGACACGCACATTTTTACTTGTTCATTGAAAAAATATGCCTTTTTCCAGAATGGTCCGAATTTTAGCACTTTGAATGTTGTACATATGTATCTATACATACACACATGCATGTGTATGTGCATGCGTGTGCCTGCGTTGTTGAGATTGAAAGATATCCACACTAACTTGTCGTTGTTGTTACAGATTCGGGAAGCGCGAACTGCGTCGGGCCAACATTCTTTTTATATTTAATTATGCACTGCTTAATGCACAAGCTAAATTTTGAGTTCAATTTCAAACTAAACTTTTTTTCAATTTTGATGCATAACTTTTTTGTGGACAATCTCCAAAATGGCCGCTTCGATATAAAAAATATCGATGGTTTTCGAAGCGCGCGATTGTTTTTAATGTAATGTTTTTGTGTAAGCAGCGATGATTTTGAGATATTGATATAAGATTATGATTGGATTTGATTGATTTCACTGACATTGGACACATCCAAGATCCAAACGAGCAGGAAGTGCGATTCTAGGTGCATGCCCAGAAATTTAGCTAATGATATGCACCACTAGATCACGGGAA
Source organism: Drosophila tristis (assembly GCA_018150885.1). NCBI lineage: Eukaryota > Metazoa > Arthropoda > Insecta > Diptera > Drosophilidae > Drosophila > Drosophila tristis. The sequence continues at coordinate 3,762,652 of JAECWT010000264.1, forward strand.
TAATGCCGAAGTGAACCGGTTCGCGGCGCGAGTGTCTTTTGTTGTTATCGTCGTGCCAAATAATAAATGCATGTTTAATTAAGGGCCTTATATTTAATTTGTTGTAAATAATGAGGTGAGTAAAACCGGCGTGAAAAACAATACCCGGTCACGATAAAAAGTTAATTTCCGGCAGCTAAGGCGTGTGTACACCATTCGCTAATGTCGAACCACAAGTGTTGTAAAGTGGTTGATTTGGGGGTTTGGCCTGAGTGATTAAATTAGTTTTTAACTATATTTTCACACTGTATATTTCTATTTTATAGTATTAAGCAAGCCTCTCACAAATTTCTTGTGAATTTTATAAATTAAAGCAGCAGCAACTCTATTACCGTACGTTAGGGAACACTGCGCGAACTAGCTCGATAACTTTTCTGCGATATTTCGGGTGCTAATGACAGTCATTTTACGTATTCAGCTAAAAGAAAACTGAAGAAACATATATTCTCCCCGGATTTCCTCTTAGTCATCCACATAATCTGATCTTTGTTTCGTACTGCAAACTTGAACGAGAGGTATGTAGGAATCTACAGCTGGCTCGCTTGCACAGAATTTGTGGCCAGCTTGAGCCTGCCCTGTGTACGTGTAAATGGAATGAGACGCCCACTAAATAATCAACATATTTTAGCGTAAATAGAGATGGATTTCGGTGATGATTTCGCATTAAAGGAGGAAGTCGACCCAGCGGCAGAGTTCCTGGCACGGGAGCAGTCGGCATTGGGGGATCTCGATGCAGAAATCACAGGGGGCTCTGGCACAGCCCTAGATGCAGCCACAGTGGACGATGCTCTTGGGCTTGGTCTTGGTGGCCTGAGTAGTGCTGGTGCGGAGCTGGGCAGCGAACTGTCTGCGACTGGAGGCGGCCTCGAATCATCAACTGGTAGCTTCGAGGTGATCGGTGGCGAGTCGAACGAGCCCGTAGGAATTTCCGGACCTCCACCGTCTCGGGAGGAACCTGAGAAGATACGCAAGTGGCGGGAGGAGCAGAAGCAGAGACTCGAGGAGAAGGACGTGGAAGAGGAACGAAAAAAGGAGGAGCTGCGACAGCAGTCGAAAAAGGAACTGGACGACTGGCTGCGTCAGATTGGCGAATCGATTTCAAAGACGAAACTATCATCACGAAATGCTGAAAAGCAGGCCGCTTCCTTGGAAAATGGGACCATCGAGCCGGGAACTGAGTGGGAGCGCATAGCCAAGCTCTGCGACTTCAATCCAAAAGTTAACAAGGCGGGCAAGGATGTCTCTCGAATGCGTTCCATATACCTGCATCTCAAGCAGAATCCAATTCAAGTGCAGAAGACCACCTAAGTGTCACAACTCGACGCTATGGCTTTGCCTGCCAACTAGTTTTAATTATGTACTCGCCTAACCACACACATTGAGTTGAATATGAAAATTATTATTGAAAAGTATTCGCTGTATATTCCAATTATATGATAAATACATTATTATTGCTGCTGACAAAAATTTGCGATCATGGTTCATGTTCATGTAATGAATGCAATAAACAATGTGCACACAGTTGTCGTTTTAATTACAATTTAATTTAATAAAAAAGCAAACCATCCAAAAATATCCCTAATCATTCCAGCGACACATTTGACAATAAGGAAGTGGCGAAGGCAACGAATGGGAAGCGGCAGGACTACCTGCGTTGGGACGACTACTTCATGGCCACGTCCCTGCTCTCGGCCCAGCGCAGCAAAGACCCTGTCACCCAGGTGGGCGCCTGCATAGTTGACCAGCAGAAGCGCATCGTTGCCATTGGTTACAATGGATTCCCGCGAAACTGCAGTGATGATGAGTTCCCCTGGTTGAAGTCGGGCCGGAGCAGTTCTAACGATTCCCTGGTGGACAAGAACCTATATGTGGTCCATGCAGAGGCCAACGCCATACTCAACTGCAATGGCGGCAGTCTGGTTGGTACGAGCCTCTACACGACGCTATTTCCCTGCAACGAGTGCGCCAAGCTCATTATACAGGTAATCTTGCCTTTTACCCACTCCAGCCAACATACTACCAACCTCCAATATTCGTTTCTTTACGCAGTCGGGCATTCAGCAAGTGTTTTACATGTCGGACAAGTATGCTTATAAGCAGAAATACCGCGCATCCAGGCGAATGTTCGACGCCGTTGGCTTAGTCTGTACCCGACATGTGCCCGCCCAGAAGCAGATAGTCATTGACTTTGACGCCTTCCTCGAGGACGATAGTTGAAACGCCCATTCAAACGACGAGACTAAGTTTATGTGAATTGCATGTAAATTGTCGATGTATATTTTTTTATAAGTAATTAGTCTTCTTTTAATTAGTGTGTATTTTCAAAATAGAACTGTAGTCAAATGGTTACTGTAACCCGATGATTTTTTTGAATATTTCTCACCTCCTTTACTCTGGTGTGTCCTGTAGATCACTCGTTGTAGATCCTGCGGTAGAAGGATCTGCAGAGGACGCTTCGGAGCTAGAAGTTGTGGAAGACTCTGTTGTTTCCTGCGGAATACTAGTTGTAGATCCTGCGGTAGAAGGATCTGCAGAGGACGCTTCGGAGCTAGAAGTTGTGGAAGACTCTGTTGTTTCCTGCGGAATACTAGTTGTAGATCCTGCGGTAGAAGTATCTGCAGAGGACGCTTCGTAGTTAAAAGTTGTTGAAGACTCTGTTGGTTCCTGTGGACCACCCGTTGCAGGTTCTGTCGTAGCTGGGGTTTCAGGGGACGCTTCCGAGTTAGAACTTGTGGAAGACTCTGTTGGTTCGTGCGGAATACTGGTTGTAGATCCTGCGGTAGACGAAGTTTCCGTTGACAATGCAGTGGAAGAAGTTGTCTGTTCCTGCGGTCTACTCGTAGTTGTTCCTGCGCAGTCCGCCGGTCGAATGGCCACACATCTGTAAGAGGCCGAGTCGAAGAATGGTTCTGCCCCATCGCAGTTGTATAGGACGGCAATCCACGTGACACTACTGACCTTCTCGCAGTAGAGATAACTATTGCATGTTGCGTCGTTGGTGTACCCCGTGAAGAAGGAAAGGTAGTTTGAATTGGGAGGTAGTTCACCTGCCTCTTTGCAAGCCTTCACCTGTTCCTGCATAGTGGGTACCGTTGGGTTTGGGGGTGCCACATACTCACTATTGCTGCACGTTGCCGACTCGTTCAGCTGTGGATTAAGCAACGATTCAGGTCGTTCATACACCCATGAGCTATGACGGAAACACTTACGAAAGTGGCGACAATGGTGGGCACACAGAGGGTGCCGTGGGTGGCGAGGGCCTCAATCACACAAATCTCATCGGTGTCACAGCTGTAAACATTGGCGGTGGATTCCTGCTGGCCTACACATCGTACAAATTGGGTCTTACTGACGCAGCTGTACTTGTTGCTGCCGCTGCAGACCTCACAGTTTTCACCGTTGTTGGCGCCGGATGCACCGCATACGTCCAGCACACTAGATCCATCCACAAAATGACTCAACACGCACACTTCCTCGGTGTTGCTGCAAACGTAGCCGCTGCCACAGGACACAATCTCGCCAATAGGATTGTTTTCTGTGGGGTAACGGTAACTACCGTGAATGGTGGCCTTAGGATCGAAGATTCCACATTGAACTTACGCATGCAATTTCTATAGGCGGTCTGGCTATAACAGTAGGCGGAATTACCGCTCTGACACTCTTGGCACTTTTGTGCCGCCACGAAAACTAATAGGCCGTAAGCGGCAAAGGCCAAAACGGCAATGATCTTTTGCATTTTAACGGAAAACTGATTAGATTTTTGTAACGAAGGTGTCTTATATAGCTGGGAGTCGAATCTTGTTGCCGAATTCATCAACCTTCATACGTTTATGGGCCATTGTTGCTTATCAGAGTCGAATCGGTGTGTCCCAGTCGTAAATCTACCATCATTAAGTAATTTTGGAAGTTTTCTGCGAGTTTTTCATGCCATATCAGTAAGTAAACAAGGGAGAATAATGTTAGTGATGGCTCTGATTTCCATGTATTAATTCTTATCAAAATAATTATTTTTCCGCTCCATTAAAAGGTAATTGGGATATACATATGTACTTACATATGCATGGGGGGAGTAGTTTTACATTTAATCAGCTTTATAAGTCCATTTACAGGTGTTCCGTCATAGAAAGGTCAGATGGGATTCACATGCACTACCTAATTAACATTGCACACCCACGCAAAGGCAGCTCTAGGAGAGCGGTACCCTACCCATAATTTGAAAACCTTAAAGTGACTAATACATCATAAATATCCACATTTACCTTATTTCATATCTCAGGTGATTTCTATCATTGAGAATTACATACAAATGTACATGGCCAGTCTCGAACTTTGAAATTTGGGTGCCTTTGCCCAACTCCCCAGAATTTGTGGTACAAATTTGCATTCAGCTGAACCGAACCGAACCGGACCGGACCGAGCAAAACGGTGATGGGAGTTGTTTAAAAATGGCATGCCGGCACGAAGGAGCGTCACCCTGGTGTGGCGTGCTACCAAGCTAAGAAGTCAGTAAGTAGTACTGGGGATATGGAAAACAACGCGGCTAACCGGATGCCAAGAGGAACAGCCACCTGGTCTCACGCAATACCCCGTATACCCAGGGGTACTTGTGAATGTGCATAAACAGTGTGGTTTGTTTTCTTAAAGGTGTCTCTTTTAGTATCTCTGTCCACCAAGAATGGCTTTCAATTTAAAAAATTACGATAGACTATAGAGATTCATAGATGTATAGATTCCTGAGCTCATGAAAGGCAGACTGAACTATATGATAGTTTCAGAAGCGACATACAATAAGGTACAGCCAGAATATGTTTTGGCCAAGACTTTCAGTAGTCACGGAAAGGTGGCTTTCCCCATTTGGAAAGAACTGCTGCCAAGGGCGGAGAACCCTTAAGTTGTTGGCAACCTAACCGGGTCAGCGTGTAACAAAGCCCTAATTTTGGGTTTCGTGAACTTTAGCTACAAATTTTCTAAAATCACATCGAGTGGCCAACTGTAGGCTTGGCGGCACTGGACTACTTAGAATGTGTGCTACGGGTCGGTCAACCATGTATGCGGCAGCAATAAAAGACACGAAACCGAAAAATAATCAATATACTGCGAGGGTACGACAACAAAGCGGAAGAATACAACTATTTTTGAGAAGAAAGTGTTGGTGCTGGTTACTTTCCCATCAAGAAACGTTAAATTGACCACTTGAACAATTTTCGGTCAAAAAAAACTGGCACAAAGCGTATCGGTGCACGAATTATGGGTATTCATCATGTCGATATCCTGCTTAATATCCGATTGATCTGATACTAGTAGCTGGGTACCAGTATCAAAGAGGGTATTTCGATTTTGTCTGCTCCACACACTATTATCATGGAAAATAAATCCGTAGACTGCGTAGAGATGCAGAAAAGATTGACTGATTATGACATTTTCGAGAAATAAATGTCGTATACATATAATATGTACGTGTTTTTATACAAGTTCCGGAATTCAATCCCTAAAAGCCCTCGAGAGAGAGTGGCAAACAAACGGGAATTCGTCACCTTGTTTACATACACCTCAGTCGCAGCATCACAGTCCTCTATCTCCCACGCGCATTTGTCAGAGTACAAGGTACATGGAATAGAAGGTAAGGCAGTCCAAAGAGCAGTCTCTAACCTCCTTGAGCTGCCTTCCAGGCATTGGTAGGTAGCAAGATTTTAGAATGAGAGTCCCTCTGAACTGCTTCACCTCTTATTTTGCATTCCATCGGGAGAGCGGGTCTCTAAGAGCGCGCGCAGCCTCCGGAGAAAAGCAAACGGGAAAAATGGGAATGGCACTTGGAAGTTGCAATCAGCTGATACGGACGATGCCGTTTGTTTTGCTTTGCCCATGCTTGCTGCTGCGACGACACTTTGGGGAAACAGAAACACCAACAGAAACGGTAAGTGGCGGCGACTGCGACGCCGAGTGGCGACTGTGGGGCCACTGTGGCCAAAAAGGATTTCCGAGCTTCTGGCCCGAATCAGTTTGTAACGGAATTCCATGAAAGACGGACCGCGAACACCAGAGTGTGCCCTCCTCGCTGCCTCCGTGTACGTAATGGTGACGCTGCCGCCGCTGCTGCTCCTCAGCTCGGCGCGCTATTTCGGAATCATAGCGCAGCCATGCGTCGGTGTGTGGTGTAGGTCTAGGCTGTTGTTCTTGTTGCTGGTGGTGGTGGTGATGCGGTGCTGTTTTGTCACCAAAAGCATTCAATTTTGTGTTTGGCTTCATTTAATGCTTTACGCCGACTTTGTACTATTTCCCGTTGTTGTTGTTGCCGATTTAGGATGTAGCTGTTAATATCTGAGCATACATACATACATATGTATCTGCGGATGCGGCATTGTGTTTCTCTGCGCTCATAATTTTATGACCACTTATCCCTCCGCACGGGAAGGGGAACTGTCATCTACTCGCATATGGTGATGTACATATACTGTGTTATGCAGGAATAATACTTTTCCCCCCAAAAACATTCTGTGGCTTAGTGGGAGTGTGGGGGCGCACACTTCGCAGAATAATTTGTTGTGCAGTGTAATGCGTTTTCTTCACAGTGCGTTTATGTACATATGTTTGTATGTAGATGATGCAAACAACAATAACTTAAGGCGCCAAGCCAAGCGAGAGCGAAATGGGTGTTTGACTAAAGAAAAGACTTACATACATACATAAGTAAATCTGCATGTAGAAATGTTTGTTTGCGCGTTTTGTACATACAGATGGATGTGCAAATACATATGAACATATTTATTTAGACATCTCTCTCTCTCTCTCTCTCTGGTGAATGTGAATACTTGAGCGCATACATATTTATGTACAGACATACACAACTGCGGACAGAATTTTGTTTAAAATATATGCAAATATTAGAACAAACAAATGTTTAAGGTGATGAAAGACCCCAACAAGACATTTCTGACCGAATTGCCAAGTAGATAAAACGACTCTGTGGGCCATTAAATGTGCTCCATTTAGAGATGGACAATAATTTTGTACATCTAGCATGCACGAATATTTCACATAAATATATGTACATGCATACACATGTACAGTATTTGTTTGCATTAACAGCAGCAGCAGCAAATAAAAAATGTGATTGATATGATGGATCCGTCACAGCATCCGTGACTAGGAGCCTTTTAGATACTTTTACTACGTGTGAAGCTGCTTTTGCTGCAGTCGAGAATCTATATGATTGAGATTCGGTGACTCTCTTCCACCCTTTAATTTTATCCAGCACTTGCAAGCGCCTCCGACTCACGATTAATCCAATCTAATCCATGTCCCTCTGTCCGTACGAATACCAGAATTGGTGGAATGTGAATTTTAACAACAAATTAAAGAGGTGGGGGTATTCCCCATACTATTTGTACTCTTTTCACTCACATCATTCACATTTCAGTACACTGTCATTATTATTATGATATTAGATTAGTTCCCAGTTCTTTACCCTACATTGTGAATGGCATTCATATCGAAGATTAAAATCACTCATCCCAGAGACCTTTCCGAGCATCAGATCCTGAAACGCAGGCAAGCCCCCACAGAAGCAACCAATCTCGCTGACGTTTGGCATTTGATTTTGGGGCTTTCCTTTTTTCTTTCTTTCTTTCCCTGAGATTCACTTGTTTATTTATTTTCGTGATTTCGTTTATTTTTCCCACCGCCTGGGATTTTTTTTTTTTTTTTTTATATTGTGCTCCAACTTCCAGCGGTTTTATTCCCCTAATGTCCCGCCACTTTTGATTTGATTTTTGCGTGGGCCCTAGGACTAAAATTTTTATTTATTTTTTTTGTTGGTTATTGAAATGCTAAAGCAGGAGACTCTTTAAGCCTTAAAGTTTAAGGCATGCCACTTTTCGTATATGTATTTACATACATATGTATGTTTGTACGTACATACATGTATGTTCATATGTATGTGTGTATTTTTGTGTATTTTGGGTTATGAAATTCCAAAGGATTAACCGCTGAGCATAGAAAATCATGAGAAAAGAACCCAATCTGACGAATTGTCAGAGGTACGAGAGTACCCAAATCATAATCTAATCAAGATCTGAAATTTAAGACTCCAGCGGAAAATCGATTTAAATAAGTCGTTTACCTTTCATCCCCAAAGCCATTCAAGGTGTCGTAATTTTCGCGCTTGATTTGCCAACCAAAAAGAAGGAGAAGTTCGGCTCGGTGTTTGGTTACTCTGCGACGGCAATTAAGGCAAAACATCAACTTGCCGAATACTTCTCCTATGAAATACACTGAACGAAACCTTCGCTGAGTTTTCTAATACGTTTTTAAAAAGATATAAACCAAAATACTATTGCTCCGACAAGCTTTTTCTTCCTTAGATATTTATCAGAAATTGTAACTCAATTTTACTTTAAAGCTGCACGTTTATGCCCCATTATTCTCCGAGTGTGCGTAGCGTGAATAAATTACGGCTAAATACTTGCTTCGAATGCCTTGGGGCGCTTCACACACAGCTGCTGGGCTGGAAATCCTGAAATCCTGGTCCATATGGCTGCTTAATGCTGGCAGAGCGCCGCTTTTAAGGTGCCAAACGCCTGACGCCCAATTTCCGTTTATCCCTAATTTGGTTTATAAATAACGAAAATCGACTCTCAACATTGACACACATCCCCACATGAGCATCGCATCCGAGAGCTGACATCATTTCAAAGTCGTTAAAGCCCTCGTGGCCAAGTTAATAGGTGCCCGAGCAGAATTTTTGGCTATAAACTGTGAAATTTAACGTGGAAATGTTTCTATTTAATACGTGATAGCCAATTCCATAGTCAGGCAGGTGCTCCTTCGACAGGCTCTCTCGGAGTACGTGCCTACCCGTCAAATTGACTCCACGGGCAACTCAATTAAAAGCGCAGGCAACCTAATTACCTGCCAGAGAATTTGAACGAACAAATTTGCGAGCCGTGGACATTTGACTCGCACATTTTTGATTCTCATTTGACCTTTGGGCGAGACGAACCTTAGTAACCTTTCAAGATTCTTATGGTTAAATATTTTTGGAGTCACCATTGTACAGGAAATGTCAGGTTCTTTAAAAAATACCTATCCGTTTGTTGAAAGCAGCTTTAACTCGTAAGAGACGACGAAGATAATCCACCTTGATGTTAAATACTAAATAAATCCTACTTTAGTTTAAGTCCTATTAAAAGTAGCTTTTATTTTGATGAAAGTTGTTTTCATAAACGAAAGAAATATGTATACATTCGTATACGTTTATACGTTTTAATTAGTAAGTTTAGACAGTGAGATCATATTAGAAACAGGTCTGAGAGAGAGAGAGAGAGAGGATTTTGGGAGCAGACTCATCTCCAGTATCAATGTGCATCATTGTGCCGCTTCCTGTGGGACCGTGGGGAGTAGCTGGCAGCCAGGACATTACCACCGCTGCTCTCCAGAATGTGACCTAACGTCCTGCTAGTTGTTTGCTAAATTTATTCCAGCCATTGACCCTGAGACTTGACGCATCATCTGCAAATAAGTACACTTGCTGCCAAGTTAATTGCTGCGGGACGTTAGCGATGTTTGCTGAACTGAAATGCTGAGTGCCGTGCCGGAGTGTCCGTGTCGGCTGACATGCAATTCATCGTAATTGAGTCAGCCAACAATCATCTTTTTGGGAAGGCGCCACACCACACACGCAAGGGGGCGGCAGCCGGATCCTTCTTCCTTCGTTCCATTCGTTGGTGGACAGAACCTATTACCGTCAATGTCCGTTTAGCGGACAGATAGCTGCTGCTGCTGTTCTGCTGCTGCTGCTCTGCTCTGTTCTGTTATGTTCGCTCTTTGTTCTGGGATTAATGGAGAAACAACGTATTCTGTCGTCCGCAATGTGCTGGCGGATAATCCCATTATCTTTTGATCCCTCTTGTCCTGACCCAAGGCGGCAGCATTGCCACCCGGAACCGGAAATTGACCCCAAAAGAAATGGGTAATTGAAATAAATAGAGTTGGGCCTTCCATTTATGGGGCCACCGGTACCGAAAAGTGGCCTAGAACTTCCCCCATCGCTCTGGGCTTTTATTTTCGATGGTTTCGATGGCCTAATGATCCAATTGTGGCTTTCCCACATTCAATATCCTTTTGATTTATTATTTCTGAAGCGTAAAGTTAGCGAAAATCCTTAAAGAAATTCCCCAATTTCGCAGCGAACTCTCTCTGTCATTTTCACTTTAGACAAATTACATTTCGATAAAAGCCTTGCGCCCACTTTTGCCGCCACATTTACATTTTTCGCTAACGCAATTTTCTCTCAAAAAGTGCCACGGCAGAGCGGGAGAGTGTGGGAGAGAGTGCGGTGGTTCGTCTTCTAAAACATTTTACCTGGCAAACGATGGGGGGAACGCCCGCCCAATGCCTTTGCCTCGTCGGATGGGAATCTTTGACTACAGCAAAAAAAAAGGAAATAATTGAAATATGCATGAGAGTCTCGAGTCCCTCCCTGTGGGAACTTTAAATGAAGATGGCTGGCCGCCGAAATCGTTTTTTCCCGGAGATACGAGTTCTTCGATTTGCAGAGGCTCTCAATTCGTATTCCTTTTGTGGTAGTTCCAAAAATATAAACTCGCTTTCTCTGTTATCTTCTGCTCGTTTCGCATTTCTGCCACAAAATGTACCCCGTACATTGGCGTGCTATGCGTATTGTATCTTTTGAGCGATTAATCAATACCCACCTGCCATTCTTGCTTATATATTTAGGCTACAATATGTTGCGCCACATCCCTCAGCCCCATTCCCGTTCCCATACCCATTGCCATCGATGGGCAGAGCGGGTCCTTGTGTTCTGCTACAGGTTATCATTTTAATTTCACACTTCGTGGATCTGCCACTGATTCTGTTGGCACTGTTTGGTGGGTCTGTGGGTGTGGCCCCCCATCCGGTACGGGTTGAAGGTTGGGTGTGGCATATCGCTCAATTGGTGGATACATTGGCTCGTTCGTCTGGAGCCACTCGAGAGAACACTGGCTTCATAAAAGCTGAAAGCATTTCGACCATCACAAAAGACCCCTCGGGCACCCACCACCCCGTACAAACATACCCACAGACCCACATATGCACATACATATACACTCGTAAGTTATAGTAGTGGTCATAAATAGTGAAATGGCAACGGGGTCAACGGGTTTTGTTAGCCAAAACCCCCCCCTTATGATGAGGGTATATGATGATTGGCCAGCAGTTAGCAACGCATCAGCGGTGCGGTACGTGCTGGCCAAAGAGAAGCTTTCCTTTGTGCCATAAACTTGGGTAGTGGAAAATTGTATAAACTTCTTATACAAATTATAATTGCAGTTGTCTATTCAGGGTATTCAGAGCGCCGCTTTGCTAATGATGCTCCTCCATTCTGTTGTAGCTATCATTCCTTTATTCTCCAGTCGATAAAGCGCATCGTATTTGTTTCATTTCACTACATTCCTCCACAGCCATGCACCCATTATACGGCTATGGGATACAGGTACATAAAGGGACATATCCGTGCAAGCAAGTTCGTTCTTTCATTTGCTGAATCTGGGAAAGTGGAGAGGTACATCCTCCACTATTTATTAGAGCAGAAAGCGAAGCGTCGCTGAATGGGGAATGCTCCTCCAGGGCTAATTTGATCAAGGAGAAACTTATTATATCAATTTAACTTTTATGTAAAACATCATTTCAGACTGGAATATTTCTTTATCTAATTTCTTTTTCAGTTGGCAAAGCTTTGAGACGCTGATTTGATGCCCCATGTTGCAACATCGCCAGCATCGAAATGAATAAATTATACGAAAGTGAAATCAATTTGCATTAGGGCCGCCGACTAGCGAATGGCCCCCACTAGCACCCCAAGACGAGCGTGTGGAGGAGGAGGACGACTCCGGCAGTACTCTGGCAAGCAGTGCGGCAAGTGAGGGGGGCTGACAAATTACATTACAGTGTCAGGCGAAGGCGAGTGACATCAGGCCATCAGACCTTTGGCCCCGACGCATGTGTGAGCGTGGACGTGGATCTGGAGACTGGAGACCGTGCGCCTCACCTGCCTGCCGCCGCCGCCTGACAGTTGCCGACGGAATCGGGGACGGCACTGTCACGTCTTAGGTTACACTACCCTGCCCCCTCCCCGCCTTCACGGTGGTGACCTGTGACCTAGCCCCGGGGGCTAGTTTTTGACAGCTTTGACAGGATTTGTCCGTCAGCCCGCAGAAGTATGCTACGCAGCTGCGTGTGCCTCGGATCCGATGAGGACGGCAAGCGGCGCGGCTCCTCCGTGGAAGACGCCTCGTCGTGCCGCTCATCGGAAATAGAGCGCGTGGGTGCCAGCATGCAGACGCTGGGTCCGAGTGGCCAGCCCCAGTCGGTGGCCGCCCAGACGACCACACGGGCCTCCAGTCTGCTGCAGCTGTTCCACAGGAAAGGTTGGTGCAAGCACTTTCGCAAGCCGCTGCGGGGAATGAGCGCCTCCCGCGCCGAAAAAAGTGAGTATGCTGCTTGCTGCTTACCATAGGCTTATATCCGATCAGTTGACTGTCGCGGGGGATTTGTACCGGACCCACGACGGGCAATAGCCCCCAAAACCTAATCCACTTACGGCTAGCAATTGGCAGCGGTTGACGAACATAGAACTAAGCAGGGGAACCTATATTTGAAATCTGGTCAAGCTGCTACTCAGAGAGAGAAATATCGGAATCCCTATAGCATAAATCCCAAGAGATGCCTGGAAATAAGAAAAAAATATAAAGGAGTTGTCTTAACAAATTCCTAGAACTTTAATCAGCTCTACAATTACCATATGTCCCTTGTGTGTCCTTTCTCTGTGTCTCCCCAATGGCCTGCACTTGCACTCCCCATAGGCAGACCTTTAGGCCACAGAGGGGGCCTACTACTATGACCGTGGTCGTGTTCCGGCGCTTGCGCTAACCTTGTTCTTTGTTCCATTTATTTTACCAGCGATTCACATGGATCCGAGCCAAAAAGACGACGACACCCTGCGTCAAAGGGCAGGAACACCACCAAAGAGGGCCTCCATAGTTTGTTGGGCCGTTGGTAAGACAGCTGGACAGCTAGTTGGCTATAACTGAAGTCTGAAGCGAGTATATATACGAGTATGGGTCAATACTCTGGCATACATTGTACTAGTATACCCATTCCGCTAGTCACGCAGCCTGAAATTAAACCACAAACACGCGGACGTGGACGCAAATTGGAAAGGGGAAGGACGGACGGACGGACGGTCGACCGTCCAACGATTCAATAATTGGAACAAAGAATACTGTGGGGAGCCATGGCCATGTGCTTTGTATTATAAAATCGGGCGTTTTGCTCACTTTCATTGTGTGTGCGGCCCACTGTGCTACGCCTTTTGAAAGCACCAGAAACAACACTCGCTTGCCACACAAAAGCAAACAGAACAGAACAGAGCACGAGGCATCGTCATAGTCATCGCGTAGTTCTTTCTACTGCTGCAATAAGTACCCCAGTCGTTCCGGGTCCTCTATGCGGTTTCAAGCGGCGGTGTGCACGGAAAAATATAAAAGTTTTTGGTTTTCCTTTGAGTTTGAGTTCTGCATTCGGAAGACAGACGCAGAAACGAAACTTCGAGTATTTCTTGAGGGTTTGTTATTAGGTCGGACATTCAGAAGTGCATAACGATGACATTTGAAAACCAATTAATTCTCATTTTCACCGCCTTGTGGTGTCTGCGGTTAAGCCTTGAGGCTTTTGCAAGGCTTTTCTTGGCCCCCCAGTTTATATAATTAACCAAACCAGTCCGTGCCTTAAATGTCATGGCAGTTTTACCCATTTTGGCAGCCCAAAAACAATATATTCATACCGTATATTCGTATTTTGTATGTGCGGGTCAAGAAAGTACTCGTCATGCAGCAGTGACTGGACTGACTATTCGGCATTTTCCCCATGTACAAAAGTCACCATTTAGGCCATTTACGTTACGCGAACGCTGCAATCAGGTATTCAAACATTAATTGCTACTGAGATTAATCGCAGCATATTTATTCGTAAGTGGAACATATCTCCAAGTGCGCATGCCTCGTTAATTAATTCGATACTTATATATTTAGAGATTTTCAAATTACAGAGTACGGAAACTAAAACTGAAATCGAAGCGTTCAAAATAGTCTCAAACGAATTGTTGCCTCAGGCCAGATCTAACCAACAGATGGACATGCACTTATACATCGATATAGCCATTGAATATATTCTGAAATGTTTACGGAAAAATCCCAAAATTTTAGAGTAAAAACCCCCCAAAGATTTGCATTATGCAACCAGATCCAAATTCAAGACATCCAAGACATGCGAAGGGAAAGTGCCCGAGTAGTGACAGTGTCGAATCCTTTTTTGACTTCGCACGTTATGGAGATAATGAGTAACGTTATATGAATAATGCCGGAATAATAACATTTGCAGCTGGGTATCGGACTGCGGCGAATGTTGAAGCAATTTTCGACCCATCTTATGGGCTGTGTAAATTTGAAAAAGAAAAAGCCACCGCCCAAAGCAGACGCAGCGACAAGTGTGTAAAAGATTTTGAAACTGCAGAAGAGCCAACCCAAATCCCAACCCCTCTCTTTCCTGCACACACTCGTCCTATCTGCTGGTAGAAGTAGAACTGTTGTTGTTGCCACAGAAACCCCTGCCCGCCCCTGCCCTGTCCAGACCCCTTCTGCCTTCTGCCATTCTTTGACTGTCTTTGACGTTTTCAGCATTCAGTACAGCAGACGTGTAAATTTGCATCAGAATGGATGAGAACGGCAAGTAATTAACGCGAGTACGAGTACTGTCCATATTCCGCACAATCCATTCACACCCCCCATACCCACCCCACTCCTTTCATAAAAATTTGCATTTTGTGAACTTTGTACCGATAAGCGTCGAACGGGAAATGCTTGAAAATGTCAAAGGTCGAAGCGTAGCATTTAGAATAAGAAAAAGCCCCTGCTTTCGACTTTCCTTAGGTGTTTGATTGTGGCTTGGATGTTGCATTTCCCAGAAGTCCTTTGATGTTCCTTTAATCTGGCTCTCCATATACGAATCCCCCGCACCCATACAGTCGCTAGCAAACAACCGACAATACATAATATATAATACGTAATACTCGATCTATATTTTAGCTATCAGAGCGGCAATATTTATCCAAAAATGGTACCGCAGACATCAGGCACGTCGCGAAATGGAGAGGCGCTGCAATTGGCAGATATTCCAGAATCTAGAGTACGCAAGCGAACAGGACCAGGCTGAGGTAAGAACAATGCTGCCGGGGGGTATGGGGCATACAAATGCCCACCCAACGTCAGACGATTGCATTTGTAGAGTTTCAAAAGTCGATAGCAAGTCGATGGAACTGTGCTGCAAGTGCAACAACAAGAGTGACCCCTCCCTGCCTCCTTTCCTGCCTCTATGCGAGTCTATTCATGCGTGACATTTCGTTCTCCCGCAGCTGTACAAATTCTTCAATGACCTCATCAAACATATGCCCCAGGCGGCGGGCAGGAAGAACCAACACCATGGCGAGTCCATTAGTAAGTTTTCCACTTGGAACACTAGCCACAGGCATGGCCTCTACCCATACCTCTTTCTCCCCTACAGTTTCCCTGCTGGACGAAAAGGACGACATCGTGGATGAGCTTGGGGATACTGTGAATGCCAAAATAGAGTTGCCAATTCGTAAGAATCACATCGATCTCCTGATTGACGTCTTCCGCAAGAAACGGGTAAGTGTGCAGCAGCAGCGCCTCCTTGTCCATGTCCCCAGCCATATTGTCGTTTCCAGGGAAACCGATTGCATCCCAAATATGTGGCGCTGATCCTGCGCGAGGGCGCCAAGTCGCTCAAGCAGTTGCCAAACATCTCGATGGTGTCCACCGCAGTGTCGCAGCAGGTCACTGTCTGTGGCGATCTGCACGGAAAACTCGACGATCTTCTTGTGGTGCTGCACAAGGTGAGGGGATCCACGCAATCTTCTCCATATTCTTACAAGGATTCCTTTCAATTTTAGAACGGTCTTCCTTCATCTTCCAATCCCTATGTCTTCAATGGCGACTTTGTGGACAGGGGCAAGCGGGGACTGGAGGTGCTGCTGTTGCTGCTGTCCCTGTACCTGGCATTTCCCCAGGCGGTTTTCCTGAACCGCGGCAACCACGAAGACAGCGTCATGAATGCCCGCTACGGATTCATTCGCGAGGTGGAGGGCAAGTACCCCGTAAGTATTGTCGATTTGTCGGAGGATTCGCAGATGATTTAACCCTTCTGTATGCCCTGCAGCGGAACCACAAGCGACTGCTGTCGATCATCGACGAGGTCTACCGATGGCTTCCACTGGGCTCCGTACTCAACAGCCGAGTGCTGATCGTCCACGGTGGCATCTCCGACAACACCAGCTTGGACCTCATCAAGAGCATTGATAGGGGCAAGGTGGGTTCCCGTGCCCCCCTCCATTGACCATCAACTAACCATGTCATCTTTCCAGTACGTGTCCATTCTGCGACCACCACTGACAGACGGCGAGCCTCTGGATAAAACCGAATGGCAACAGGTACAAACCCAAAGCAGGGCTCCCTCTAGGTATATTTCATGCGATCCGGCCATTGCAGATTTTCGATATCATGTGGAGCGACCCGCAGGCCGTGATGGGATGCGTCCCGAACACCCTGCGTGGTGCGGGCGTTTGGTTTGGCCCAGACGTCACTGAGAGTTTCCTGCAGCGCCATCGGCTCAGCTATGTCATACGCTCCCATGAGTGCAAGCCCAACGGGCACGAGTTCATGCATGACAACAAGGTGGGTGACTCCTTCCTTCCCCTCCCCGCCCCAGACTGCGCCAATACACCATGCCGCCTTCCACAGGTAATCACGATCTTTTCGGCATCCAACTACTATGCGATTGGCTCCAATAAGGGAGCCTACATACGACTCAACAACCAGCTGATGCCGCACTTCGTGCAGTACATATCGGCGGCCTCGCAGTCGAAGCGGCTGTCCTTCAAGCAGCGCATGGGCATGGTGGAGAGCTCTGCTCTGAAGGAGCTCGCCGTGAAGATGCGCGAGCATCGCGACGAGCTGGAGGATGAGTTCAGGAAGTTCGATCCGGACGATACCGGATGCATAACCATTACGAACTGGTGCTATGTGATGGAGAAGGTCACAAAGCTGGGACTGCCCTGGCGTCTCCTACGCGATAAGCTGGCTCCCGGCACCGACAGCCACATGGTGAACTATAACACCACCTTGGATCTGCTGGACACGGACGTGATCGTGAGTAGTTTTCCCAGTTTTACTGTGAACCGCCAACGAAAATTCCTCCTTTTTTGGCAGCTGGAGGCCGAGGCAGATGGAACCTCAGTCATGGACGCCTTGTATGCGAACAAAGCCAGTTTGGTGGCCATCTTCAACATCATCGATGCTGACAATTCTGGTAAGCACACTCCGCACGGGTAAGCACCGACAATGCAGCTGCTTATTCGATTCCTTAGGTGAGATAACTCTGGACGAATTCGAGACAGCGATTGATTTGTTGACGGCGCACATGCCGGGCGCCTACTCCAAGGAGGAGATGCTGGAGAAGTGTCGCATGATGGATCTGAATGGGGACGGCAAGGTGGATCTGAACGAGTTCCTGGAGGCCTTCAGGCTGAGCGATGTGCAAAGGAAGCAGCAACAGGACGAGAACATACGTAGGCGTTCGGAAGTCAGGTCCACCACCAAACCCTCGGACCCCGTGACCGAGCTGGCGGAGCGAATACACCGCAATACGGTCATTGTGGAGCAAGATATAGACCCATCGGACTGCGAGGCCAAAGTAATCAAACCCGATAAGGCATAAGGCATAAAGGCTCCATCGTGACTCACAGGCACAGACAGAATCTGTTTATTTAAACATGAAATACCAGGAAAATTGTTTGTCATATACGAATTATATCCGTACAGTTCTCCACAGCACTTCTGACGATCATTTGGGCGTGTGTGTCTTTTTTTATCGGTTCCCGCAGAGCATTTATAGTATTTGCGCAATATTAAAACATCTGACATATACGAGTATGTGTAGCTAAATGCATGTGAATATATTTATAAATGATGAACTATGAGATCTCTGCGAAAGCAACAACTACGGACAGCAAAGTCATGACACATTTTGGCTCGTCTGCCGGCCATTCCCGAATGCTTTTGATTTATAGAACAATTATAGTGCATCGTATAATACCCGTATAAACAACCCGTAATAGTCGTATTGTGCACTCTACAGCTTGTGCTTTCATCAAGTATAGCCAAATATCGTGCACATTTGTTATAGCTACAGTACAAGCGTATAAATATAATAAAAACTAAAGATATATAAAGACATATGTGTTTATAACGCTTACAACCTAAGCCAATGGGATCAAAATGAATTTTATATTAAATACAACAAATACTGCTAGTACCAGAATTTTGTAATAAAACCAACATTTAAACGTTGATGTTAAAGACATACATATACTATTCCTATCTATAATTATAACTACTATTAAACCCAAGCCAATTGAACCATTTACTACTCCAAATAAATCTTCATAAAGCCGCACAATTTTTAATGAAACGAATGGCCAGAAATTACATAAATTGTAGCAGAAAGAAATGCCTTCCTATGGTAACCTTTTTATGGATTAAGAATAATTTTACATGTCATCTGAGAAAATGCTTTGAAATTCTTGAGCGAGCAAGCCATATACATATTTTAGGAAATTTCTGTGCACGGCTTTTAGGATTCCATTAAATATTATTTAAGTTTGGCTAAGAATCTGTAGAAAATGGTTACCCATAAATTAATTTAACAAATATTACTTTTCTCATTGGAAAATAAGTTAAATATGAGTCCTTAAAGCATAGATATTCTAGGATCAATTATGTACCAATTATTTTCAATTCTAATTTTCAAGCTCGCTCTAGTATCCTTCCTTAAATTACTTAAAGCAAGCAGAGGGTTTTCATGAGTGCAGCTAAGCCTCCTGTGGAAATGTCTTCTGGTACTTTTACCCTCAAAAACGTTGCAGACATTAGTTTGAATTTTAAGAGAGCATAAATATATAAGTATGTACTAGTGGAATACTACAAAGCCGATCTGCTATCAAAATATATGCCATTTGAGACCAAAATCATATCACTTTGTGCAGTTCTTGTTAGACTATCCCGTACGTACATATATCCAGCATAAGATAAGGTTAAAGCAGGTTAGAATCCCGAAACTCACATAGCCGTGGGCAGAATTGAAAAGACGATTGTAATACATTTATACATTTTTACACAATATATTTATACTGGAATTTCTTTGGAATATCTTGGAACCACCTTGAATGTTGTATGTACAATGTATGAATATATGCAAAGCAATTAATTACAATGTAATGATGTTGATATTGAAAAGACGTAACCCATACAACAGGCGCATATGTAGCCATTTGTAGTCTTCTTCAATTGAGATTCTGAAAACAGGTTTTACTTAACATTACTTAACAGCATCAATTGGCCGTCAAATTCCCCAACTAAACGCAATAAAAACTTTTAAAATTAGCAATCCATTGGTGTTGTGCTAAGTATTTAAGTAATTGATCCAATTAACAAGTGAAAAGATCGCATATTACTCGTAGTTTTTAAGTCGTTTGTTTGGAGGGAGTTTGCTCTCCTTTGCTAAGAATATACTCACACGATCGGAATGGAATCGAGTACCTATGATAGAACAACAACCAAAACGCTTCTCAACAGGCACCGGTAGGACCAAAAAATGTCATCGTCAATCGTTGACAAACAAATAACATTACGCTACGCTATGGCTAGTTATCAATGAACATTTTACATACATATTACATGCACACTGCATACATATGTTATTTAATATAAGCAGATAAGATACTCGCACCTCTCTCTATATATTTCTCTCTCTCTCTCTCTATCCAATTTGTATCTTCAGCGACATTTATGATTCGATAGTGAAAAATAAACTTTATTAATTCATGGCATGTTGTACGTCGTATGATCCATCCAAGAGATGGTGCTCTGTAGAATCTGTAAGTATGTATTCGATCTGTCTGGAATCTGGCGGAAATACAGTAAGCCTGTGCGGGGCATTTCTTCCTTTTTATTTTTTATTTTTACATAAATTTCAAAATTAAGCAAAAAATATAAATAAATATGAAGAGGTTTTCCCATCCCAAAGCCATAAATCCGCATGCCAAACACTTCACTGACTCGGTGGCAAATGTTTTGTACAGCATGGAAAAATTGGAAAGTAGTTCACTCGCTTGGCCCACTGCCAAGGGCGCCTCCAGAAAGGAGAAGGACCTCAGAAACAGGCAGGACCGCTCCTTTCCGGATGTTCCCTTAGCCCAAAGTCCATCCAGTCTGTATCAGTTTGCCCAGAGTCGGCCACGCGGTTGGTGGGAGAACAGCAGCCAAGTTCGAAAGAAAAACACATTTTATCAAATTCTTCAAGAAAATCAAGATCGAGAATTGTCGCAGATGTCGAAAGGTTACCAGTACATTCGCCAAAAAGTGCCACCGATGCCGGTTTATCATCCCATTCAGAATGGTGTGGATATCAGAAATATGAGCTTTGCGCGGAGGCCACCCGATGACGACAAAGTTTATGTTAAACAGTACGAGAACAATGCATCTCTGGGAGTGCATCCCATCCACAGAGTCAAGCGGCTACCCGATCCTCCATTAATAGATGTGGATGTGGCGCGGAATACCAGTAAAGTGCAATGGAGGGCTAGTAGCTACAAAAGAAAAACGCCTTCAGTAACGTCAAATGTACCGAAAACTTCAAGTTCGCAACAATTTGTACTTAGTTCTTCGTTCAAAAAGGTGGAACCCAAACCAAATTCGATTCGAACATTAACACAGCATAAAAAGAGCACAGGGAGCCCAAAAAAGAAGACACGTAGGCAAAGTAAGCCATTGAGAATCTCCTTCAAGCACCCGGACACGATTAGCATTTCTCGGTCAAGGAAGTCTGATACAGCCTCTATTGCCACCGTAATTCTCGACGAAATAGTAGTCGCGGAGAGGCAGTCGCTGCAGCAGGTCAGAAGCAGTTTGATAGTCAAGCCCTACGAGCAAATTCTGCCTGACAATCAAAACGATCAAGGGGAGCACCGAAGAAGCATCATAAGAGAGAACAGGAGTCGTATGGAGATTTTAAACAAACAGGAGGATACTCCTAGAGCGTCCTATGTAGAGCAGCTGGAAATATTTAGGGAATTGCTTGCGACAAACACGTCGATACATAGTTATAACAATGAAATAGACATCGATAAAATACAGCCAGCTGATGTTCTTAATTTTCCATATCCCATGCTGCCTGAAGATACCCCCAACGTCGAACCTTCAATGCAAGAGAAGACGAAAATCAACCCGAAAAGGAAGTTGGGTGCGCGGCAAGCGGGGCAACCTTTGGAGGAGAAGGTTGCCCCAAAGAAAAACGAATGTTGCATTTGCCAGGCGATGCACCGGAACCACACAAAGGATGCGCCCTTCATCGTGGAGATGAAGAGGGAGCAAAAGCGGCAGGAGTTGTTGGCATATCGCACCAAAATGTTGGCCGCCAATCCCAGCCTCAGTGCTGGCGTGTGGTGCAAGACACTGGACAACTACGATC
The DNA here is from genome assembly GCA_018150885.1 of Drosophila tristis. Taxonomy (NCBI): domain Eukaryota; kingdom Metazoa; phylum Arthropoda; class Insecta; order Diptera; family Drosophilidae; genus Drosophila; species Drosophila tristis. The sequence continues at coordinate 3,784,348 of JAECWT010000264.1, forward strand.
AACTTGTTCATCAAAAAGTTTCATAGAGTCACGCGAAATGCTTAACGGAAACATAATTTCTCTGAGAAGTATTACCTCTCAAGGGAATTGTGTTCCCGTAGCTAGCATTTATTTGGCAATAGAAACGATCCTTGTGATAATAATAAAACGCTCAACATACTCGTATATGATTTATGTATCGTACAAGTCGTGTATTTGTATCATAGCTTAGGGGTCCAGGGCGCTGTGCAGTCACCAAATCTTACAAATTAAACATAATTTTTGATTGTTTTTTTTAAATTCCAAAAATAATTTCCACTACATACACAGTACTCGTATAATTTTGACTAGAATGTTTGTTTAAATGTGTGTGCATTGAAAGCAGTAAATAAGGATCACAAGGGGGCAGGCCATAACTCCAATTCGCTAAATCAAAGATAGGACGATGAAAACAGATCGTGGGTTGTCACATACTCGTGTCTGGGTGCGAATAGATACTAGAATTAACTTAACCTTGAACTTATCTACGATATTTACATTTACAACGTGAGACTAGAGATATACTCGTTTGTGCATCCTAATTCTACTCCGAGGTGGTCTACGTTTCTCATGCTGCTCTCATATGTATTTTGGTACCCGTGTACTTTACGTAATCCTACCGCTAAATGTTATCTCCATTATTTGTGCTGTTCCTATATACATAATACTCTCGTTACACGGACACCTCCCTCGACTTGGAGCGCAGCTTCGATTGAAGATCCTCGTGTCCCGTCTTGGACTCCGTGGTGGCTGTCAGTTGCTTCAGCGTGACCGTCTCGTAGTCGCTGCCACTCTCGTCCGCGAATTGGATGTCATCCAGTGCCAGGAACTCCTGCAGATCGTTCGTCGACTTCTCGCAGGCAGTCTCCTTCTCCACATACGACCCAGTCATCGACTCATTGGGATCCGTGTCGGCTTCCAGCTTCTGATGCACTGCGGCAATCTCACTGGGATGAGTCCTCACGGTGCGGATCTCGTGCTCTGGGGCTGCGCCAGTGCCCAGGGAACACGTCGAGAGGAATCGTTGCTTGGAGTGGCGTCGCTGCTTGCGGGTCATGTACGGCGTGGGCTGCTTCCCACTCTTCTGTGGGACAGTCGTCGTCGTCGTTGTCGCCTCGCAGGGGGAAGTGGCCTTGGAGGGGCGCTCGCTGTTCGGCGGCGACCGCTCCTCCGAGCTGGGCGTGTTGTCCGCCGTCTGGGATCTGCTCGACTCCGTGTTGCTGGCCGGACTCAGATAGTGGCCGTACTTCGGCATTTGGATCTCCTCGTACAGCGGCTCTGCCTCCTCCCGCTGCGGCTCCGGCGTCTTGTCTTCGTCGTCCCGCTCGGCCACCTCCTCGAAGGGCGGTATCCACACCAAGTAGGCCGGATCCATGCCCAGATACGAGCCTGGCGCTGCGCCTGCATTGATCACGTTGTAGTCGTAGTAGTCCAGCTCGAGCTCCTCCTGATTCCCCAACGAGAACTCGGACCCGGGCCGCGCCAGCAGCTTCCTGCGGTTCTGCTTCTCCTTGGACTCCTTGGGATTGCTGGTCGTCCGGATGGTGGCAGTGCTAACCACGCTGGCGGCGGGAGAGTAGCAGCCCTGCAATAAGGACATATTTAGAGACAGCTACAGCTATGAGTCCGCGGAATCCTAAAAGTACGAGTACCAACTCACATTCGTCAGGGAAGAGCTGACACTCCGCGAGCCCAGGCGACCCATTCGCAGCGACTCGGACACGGAATGCAGGGAGCTGGCATCCTGCAGGCTCTCGTCCAGCCGGGAGGAGAGCAGCTTCAGGGTGACCGCATCGTAGCGATCCGAGTACTTGCTCATCCGCTTGCTGTTCATCGGCGGACTGTTGCACAGGGAGCTCATGCCCGACGATATGATGGACTCCGAGTCCTTGGCGCTGTCCTTGCTGCTGGCCGGCAGCATATGGGCCTCCGGTGAGCATTCGTCGTCGTCCGCTTTGGAGGACAGCACGGCTTCACCGGACGACGGCGAACCGACGACACTTCCCCCTTCCAGCGATCGCGCTGGCGAGGATCGTTCGTTCCGCAACGTCAGCATTGAGGCGGAGCTACCAAGCTCTTGGATGGGATCCCTGCAGGAGAGAGCATTGAATGTCACGTCTATGGGCACAGACAGGTCCTGTCCCCCGTGGGTGGGTACTCACCCCTTGACCGGCAAGCCATGTGGGCCAGAATCCTTGAACTCCGTCTCGAGGTTCAAGTTCTCGGCGTCCACGCTCTCCCGCAGTATGGAGTGGCGCAGGTGGTGCTTGGGCCGCATCTTCACCAGGTAGATGACCTCGGAGAGGAGCGTCGTGGTCGATGTGGCACGCGACGGCGGTCCGTGCAGCGAGCTGAGCGAGGCCCGAGGCGTGTGCAGGCGTGATCCTTCGTCCTGTCGCAGTGCCACCGCCAGATGATATTTGCGATACCGCACCACGTACTGAGCCCCGAGCAGGGCGCTTATCAGAATGATAATGCTGGCAAAGATCATGGCACTCAGGTGCACCAGGGTGAAGCGTAGACGAGACATCGCTGGTTTCTGGTGGATGGCGCGGCTCTTGCCGGAAATTCTGGTGGCCGCAATAAGGGTCGTGCTGTTGTTGGATACCCTGGCCCCGGCTGTGGGATTGTGGCACAATAATAAGTGCAGCCTTGAGGTGGAATTTTCAGCTGAAATACTTACGTAGCTGCTGCTGGACGTTGGCCATGAATCCGCCGGTACAGGCGGCGGCTGTTCCGTCCTCCGCTGTGGGGGATGTAGAGGATGCATTGGCCGACTCTCCCGATGAGAACTCCACCAAGAGCTGCCCGCCACTGGACTCGATGGCCACCGGAATGTGGCTGAAGACGTGGCCGCCCTCGCCAACGGCTCCCTTGAGAGTTAGGCCGCCGCCGCTCAGTTCCACCAGCAAAGTGGATGAGAGCGAGGGTCCATCGCGCACCTTGATGTACTGAGAGGCGCAGGGCAGGCGCAGGAAACTCAACACCAGCGAGATGGTTTCCTCCCCGTCCACCTGAAGAAATGGAAGTGTTTTTTTTTTGTGTTGAGTGCGAGTATTAAAGCGAATCGCCCCTCGAATTGGGGTCAACCTTCAACCGGAAGTTCGATTTGAGCATCCTGCCTGGCTGCCTAGCTGCCTGGCTGCCTGGCTGCCAGGCTGCGTGAACGTGCCAATTGGCGGTCTAATCAACCCAATTGTATCAAACATAATCAAGGAAAAAGTTCGTCCTGAAACGTTGATAGTTTCGGGCGGCTGTACGGGCACTGTAATGGACTGGACAGTCGACTGGAAGTGGGGCATTTATTATGCATGAATTCTGTCCCACTCGAACCTACCCCCAAAATGTCTCTGTGGCATGCAACATTAACTTACAATGCCTTTGTCACGGCGGCCGGCAGCATCTCAAGCGTACGGGAATTTTATTCATGGACACATTTCTGAATGTTTGGCATTGTTCGGCTTTATGGTTATTGCCGCAGACCACTTGAAAGACCAGTGTCCAACGGTCATGGGGATCAAGGGGGTCAAGTTGGCTCAAGTTACGAGGGGTCTTGGGGGTCAGCGAAGGGTCATACCTGTAGGAGCCAGAAGGAGCGTCCCGGGCAGCTTTGAGTGGCTCCCGCTATAATCCGCTTGGGCTTCGAGGAGCCCAAGTGCACAATGCAGCCACAGCGGCAGCCGGGTCCGATCTCCTGGCTGACCTCCGAGTTGTTCGATTTGCTCAGCGTGGTGCCGGACGTCTCGTAGATGCAGTCCCACGTGTCGGCAATGCTCTTGCCGCACTTTTGCGTCTCAACGGAGGGGCCCTGCAACAGAAAAGGCCATGCGATTAGCGCCACAAATATGTCATGAAATATCAGAGTTAGGTGAAATTTCCGTGTGCTTTACGAGGATTACAATTTTTATTTACTGGCCAACGAACAACAAAATGAAATGTGAAAATAAATGCTTAATAGAAGAGATTAATTTCGAAGTCGTCGTCCTCTTCTTCCGCGATCTCTTCCATGCCGGATGAGCGGGTTACTCCCGTGACGCTATCAGCTGTGCCGCCACTTCGTATGGACTTTGTCTCGCTCGTCTTGGCATCCTCCGCGGAGATGACGAGTGGTGCAGCTGCTGGCGGCGGGGCGCTGCCCTCGCTGCTGGGCTTCTTCATGGACACATCGCTGCTGGAGCCTTCTGGCTCCTCCAGCGGCTCCTCCTCGGCCTCGATGAGATCGTCCTCGCGCGAGGAGGACACATACAGAGTGGTGCCAAACTCGACGTCGATGATGGAGAGCTCGTCGCCGCGGCGTCGGGCTGCAGCGCCCTCCTGTGCCTCCTTGTGCTTCGTCAGGTAGTCGGGAAGTGTGTGATCCACCACCAGATCGACGACCTCGCTTCTGAATATCTCGAAGGGTGTGGCCTTGGGCTTTTGGGGCATGAAGCCCATCTTTCCGGGCGCATACAGCGAGGAGGTGGCACTGCCGATGGACACCACCGACGGCGTGCGCGGCAGCTCCTCGGAGTGGGAGCTGACAATGTTCATGAGCTGCGAGAGCAGATCGATGCGTGCCAGCTTGCAGAGGGCCACCGCCTCTTCCTTGACCTCCTTGATCACCTTCGGCTCGTCGACATCCGCCACGACGAGCCGCTCCGGGAACAGCTTGACACTCTTCTCGGCGATGATGGCATCCCGCACAGTCACCTTGATCTCCTGTATCATGCCACGCAGGCGCTGTATCTCCATCTCGTGCTGGTCGTGCACCACCGCCATGTTCTTGTTCTCCAGCGACAGGATCTCCATGTGCTTGGCCAGGGTGCGCAGCTTGCCCACCGCCTCCTTCTGCTTCACCTGCTCGCACTTCTCCGCCTGCTGCTTGGCCTCGTAGGCCTTGCGGTAGCGCAGCACCTCCACGTACTTGGCCTTCAGCTTCTCGTAGTTCTTGGTCAGGCCCTCGATGATCTTGATCTTGTTGACGGCGTTGCGCACCAGCTCGTTCTTGATCTGGTCCAGGGCGCTGTACTGCTCCTCGATCTCCTTGTGCTTCTCCTTCTGGTTGGTGTACTGCTGCTGCAGCTTGATCTGGGACATCACCAGCAGATCGATCTCCTTCTGCAGGGCAATGTTCTCGCGGATCAGACGGCGCGTGTAGCCCGCATTGCGGATCTCGCTGGAGCGTGTAAAGTCCTCGGATACCTGCAGCAGCTTCTGCTCCACCTCCTTCTTCAGGGCATCCTTCTCGACCACCGCCCGCTGCTCCATGTTGTACAGCGCCTCCTTTTGCTCCTTTTCCTTCTCCTTGAGATCGGCCTCCTGGTCGTCGAACTTCGCCAGGAGTATGTCGCGCTGGATGCGGAACTCGTCCAGGGAGTTCAGCTTGCCATTCAACAGCTTTATCTCCGACGTCAGCTGGTCGTGCATGGCCTTGTACTTGCCCTCCAGGTCGCCAATCTTCTCCTGCGCTATCTTGTTCTCCTCGTCCCGCACCTTGGTGATCTCCACCAGCCGCTCCTCCAGCTCGGTAATCGAGTTGTTCCGCTCCGCCAGCGTTCGCTCCAGGTGAGCGGCCACATCCGTCCGATCGCTCTCCACATCCTTCAGCTTCTCGTTCAGCACGATATTCGACTCGTCCAGGGTCGACAGATGCGACCGGAGGCGTGCCAGTTTCTGGTTGAGGTCCGTGATTGTCAGCTCGTAGAAGGTCCGATCCACCATTGTAATTTTGTTCGGATCCTTCTTCTCCTTCTTTCCCTTCTTTTTCGGCGGCATCTTGATCTATTTTCCGTTCCACTGTTTCCGGTATACTAATTTCCAAATTGTGTTTGAATTTTGGGCGATTATTCGTTTGAATCGGCTGGACTACGTGAATGTGAGTGCCAGGCCTCCCGTTTCGATTCGGTAAAGTAATCCAATAAATTCCTAAACAAAAAACAATGCCCCACCGTTGTCAAGGATATGAACTTGGCTGCAAAAGCTTTTACCAAAGCTGCCACCATAATTCCGGGGAGCTTTAGTTGATACTAACTAAAGCTAGCGGAAACTATAACTTGAGCATAATTATTGCGGCAAATATGACAGCTAATGAAAGAGTTTTACAGGCTTCGGCGGGACCTCCTGCATCCCCCTTGGGGCTGTGCTATATTTAAGAACTGTCTTACGAAGAAGCAAACAGAACATGGAAATATAATGTGGAAGAGTTCATTGCTTCTTGTCGCAATAATTATGGAGTGCAAACTATTTGGGTAAAAGGCTGCTGTGCTCGTGCTCCCTGCATTGTGCTCCTCCATTGTTCCAGTGGCAAGACTGTGCACCTACACCCACTGCCAGTAAGTGTGGCAAACATTTAAAAACTTGGCTGTAATTGTGCCGAACAAGTTGGCAGAACAGCGAACAAATGTGTCCCGGCCCCTATCGCTGGGGATGTTCATGCCGGAAGTTTTCGGATAATGAAATGCATGGGCGGGCGGGGGCACTACGCGCACTGTGTCCCCACAAAAGAAACACAAGATGAAGTGGGCCGACACCCACCGCCGCTGCCGCAGCCTCACACTTGTCGGAAGTGCCGTAAAACCGTAAAATCCCCATGCTGTCTACAGAAAGCGCCGCCCAACAGGCCCCACCATCCACAGGCCTCTTCCACAGATAGCAAGTGGAATCGCCTGCCCGCCCTGCCGTACAAAAACAATGGAATAGTTGTACGGAGTGCACGGGGCTTGTTGTCCTGGGGGGTGGGAGCAAGCAAGCAGCCAAGTGGATTGCGAACTTAACTGAGAGAATGCCCCGCAGGCAACGGAGCAGGAGAACAAATGCCAAAAGTTTAGCACTTATTCTGTGCGCCTCGATACAAATTTACAGATGTAAGCATCGCATTAATCATTCACCATTCCCCCAAGCGCTCAATCAAACTTTGACAATCAACTACATGGACGCGAGACATTTGCATACATCAGGCACTCGGAAAGCCCTTTAAGATGTTCCAGGAATCCCAAGCTGTGGCAGCAATAGTTATCCAAAGTTCTATATATGTTGTGGATAGTGGGATATCGTTTGAGTACCAACCTCACAGAACTTTGCGCCATAGCGCGGTGGTGGGGAATCACAGAATCGGTAGCGATTGCGCGTTCCTCCCAGGCAGTTGGTGGAGCAAGCTGTCCACTCGCTCCACGGACCCCATCCACCAGTATCGGAATCTACAGAGTAAGAGTTAAGGGGAAACTGTGAGCTGAATGAAAGCACAGGGGTATAGAGAATACCTACCGCTGACTGGCAAAGTGGGAACGCAGTCCATCCGGACATCCGCCACGGCGCCAGATATGGCCTGGCTGACGTACACGAAGCAGTACTCCACGTACTTCTCGGAGAATAGCTCGCAGGAGAAGTACAGCGAGTGCTGGCTCTTGACCACCCGCTGCTCGGCGACGTAGTGCAGCGATGTGGGTGGCTTCAGGGAAGCCACATCCGCGCGCAGTTTCGCGTAGAGGCGCACCCGATCGCCCTGCTCCAGGATGCAGCCGGGATACTCGTACAGCACTCCGATGCCCGTGTGCGGGTCGCAGGGGAAGATGCTACGGGCGTAGACATTAAAGACAAACTCGTCGCTCCAGTCCACGCTGAGCTGTCGCCGGGTCGTGGGCACATTCTGGGCGGCTATCATGGGCCGCAGCTGGACGGCGTAGTTCCCGGCCAGACCGAACAGCTGGCAGCCCAGCTGCAGGCTCTTGTGCTTGGGGAAACCGCGCACCTGCTCGGCGAAGAGCACACTGGACCGGGAGACATTGAGGCCGCAGCTGCGCTCCTTGCCGCAGTAGATCAGCTCCAGCCAGAACTCGGGCAGCCCCGGAACCTTGCCGGCGACAAGGGCTTCGTCGCAATTGACCTCGGGAAAACGCAGCGTCACCTCCACCGGGGCCTTGGGGTAGGTGCGCAGGCGCACCGGACTGACGATCATCTCGGCACTGGGCCACCGCACATCGAGGGTCTGCTGCAGCCGCTCGTCCTGGGCCGGCACCAGGGTGGTCGTCGTCAGTGTGGGTCTGGGCGCACCATCCGCCTCGCTGCGGTTGCGCCGATCCAGGGTCGGGGGTGCATCCGATATGGTTCTGAGGTTGCTGACCACCTGCATCTCATAGAGGCCGCCCAGAAAGAAGGTCTGACAGGGAACGGTCACCTGGGTGACATTGAAGCGCGGATCCGGAAACAGGGGTATGTTCTGGACCACCTCCTTGCGCTTCCGCTGGAGCAGCACCTGGGTGCCATTGCTGCTGGCTCTGCTGCCACTGCCACTGCCGCTGCCATCGTCCTGCTGCTGGTGCCCGTGCCCTGACGCCATGTCCTTTTCCGGCGAGGGCACGACCTCATCAATGATTTTGCTAATGACTAAAGTGCTCATTATGGTATTCCTGCTCGTCAAGGAGTCCCTCTCCCTCTCCTGCTGCTGCTGTTGCTGCGGCAGCCCCTGCTGTGGGCCACGTCCGTCGGTGCTCAAGTGGGGGGGCGTGCCAGGCGGCTCTGTGTCGTTTCCATTGAACTGAATCTGCACATGCAGGTCCCCGCTGAGTGCAGTGAATGTGCTCGGGGACATCAGGCGACCCTTTCGCACCGCCAGCACGTGACCTTTTGTCAGAATCGAGCCGAAGACAGAGGCCGGGAGCACAATGCGAAGAGAAGCATGAAAAGAGGAGAGATACAAATTATAAATCCCTGTAATTCATTTCTTGCCCCTTCCCTCCCTCCCCCACCCAATGTGACCGCATTTCAAGCTTTTCATTCGGCTTTTGTGTGCGCCGTCCCTATGGTGGTGTAAATTGAGATGAAACAGAGCCACAACAGCTCTCCCATTTACAGATTACGGAGGCAAAACAAAGCAACAGGAAAAGCTCCGTTACGGAACACCGAACAGCTCATACCCTTGCCATGCGATACGTTCCATGGGATGCTAGAAATATAACCCCATAACCCGTGTCAAAGTCTGTTCCATTGAGTGACACTTGGAGACAAAGGCTATCGAGTGTGCCAGTCCCTCCTCCACGCTGCCATCTCTTCTGCTCACTGAATATAACTGACTTACTGACTTAATAAGGCGATTAACAAATGGATATAGTATTAACCACAGCTTCATTTATACGTTGGAACGGACAAAAATGTGTAGAAAATGTTGCTTCGAATTTAACTTAGATTTCTGTGCTCTCCTGGCCAAAATCTGGAACAGTTTCACTCACTTGTTTCGCTCAACAGGAGCAACATTATGGATGATATAATAATTTTCCACTTGACTACTGATTCGAGGCCGGAAGCTATCATTCCGATTGTCTTCTTTCGCTTGCGTTCCGCCGCCATCTTCTTTTTCATATTTTTCCTTTTGGTCTGTGGTATTTGTTCCTTGTGCTCCCAATCTAGTCAATGGATATGGTCCACCGGAGCTGCTGCTGCCGCCACTACTTTGGCTGGGGTTGCTGCCACACCGGGACCGAGACAGTAGCCGGGCGCAAGTGGAGCTGGGCGCTGGCTGTTATCCCTCATTGAGGGACAATGAGGGCATCTGTTTAGCTCTTATCGCGGGAGGAATGGGCGCGGCGTGCCGTGGCGTGGCGTGGACATATTCTGAAAGACAAATAGAGCAAGCCACACAAATCAATTGCAGGTAAAGTCTATGCAAAAAATAGTATAAAAGAAATGATTACAGAGCTCTAGCTGGTTAGATGAATGATGGACCATGAGAAGGCGCAGCGGACTCCCAAGAGTCTCTTTTCCTGGCACTTGTTGAAGCGAACCAACACAGGATGAAGGATGTGCATGCATATATTCGGAGGTATATCAGAAGATATCTCACACTCACGTGGCTGTCACAACTCTCCTCAGAACTGTCTGCACTCTCAAGTAATTTGTTCCAGCCAAAGCTAAGGAATAGCCCCTAGTGGAATAGCCAAACACATTCCAAACTCTTTGTGCTAGTACGTTTACGCATTAACTATGAATCAGCATTGCTAGAATTTATCTCTGTCTGGGACCACTTTCCGCTCGAGCTTAAAAAGTCACTTTCGATTCCCGATGGTGGCTACGCGCACAATGCTAACAATACAAATGACAACTCAACTGAGAAAAACCTTAAAAGTAAGTGCCAAGAGCAAAGGGTGTCAATGGCCCCTTTCGGACAGTAAAACATCCGCCCATACCCATCCACCCCCTAAGCCAAAAAAAAAACACTCCTCACATGTATGGCCTAGACCGAGTATCTACATACATACGCAAGCGAGTATATTGTACATACATATGTATGTAATATGTATATTGTATGCTTTTGTGTATGAAAACTCCTTTGTGCCCCAAAAGAAAACAGAAATCAAGAAAAAATTGCTAGAGTAAACATCCCGACTATGAGATACCCGTTATCCAAAATATTCGGAATTGTGAAGGTGGAACGTTTTATACTTAATCTGAAAGGAAAGAAAAGGAAAGTTCTAAAATAAATGCTGGTTGAACTCTTTTCAACGCTATTTGTTCTAGCCCTAGAAACCCTATAGAAAGGTTAATGATGTGTATTTTGGGAGTCTGGCTCTGCTGACTGCTTTTGTACTCGTTCACCCACCTTAGAGTCTACTCCACCCTCAGAGTCTCTAAATTATTGGGTATCAAAAAGAGAATCAACCCTCATAAATTCTTAAACCAATTACAAGTCGTGCACGAAGCATTTTTATGGCGATTATTTTCACAATTCAATGCAATTTGATGAAAGTTATGGTCCAACACAAACGAAATAAAACAAACATAAAACTAAGGAAAATTGTGATTTTAAGTGCCCAGAGCCTGGCGTTTATGCTTCTCTCTTCAATGTAATAATAATAATAATACCATGTTTGGGCAGAATTCCAGAAATAAGCATCGTTATGTGTCGTTTGGGGCACAATTGTTGCCAGTAGAACCCATGCTAGTAGCTTGTAAATTATTGCGGTAAAAGCTCTGCAAATTATCTCTCTAATTGCACATTTCACATGCGCTTAGTCAAAGAATATTTTCAATTTCAATTTCAACTTGTGGAGTAATTTTAGCGGTAATTTTGATGTGGCACTTTCATTTCCGTTTTCGCCAGTAGTTTGACTGCAGCTGACAGATGGACGCTAACGCTGAAGTTTCTGTTTCCCTGTGCGAGAATTAGTTATGAATTCGTTCGGTTTGTACATCGTCCAAAAACCATCAAGGGAGGACCGAGACCACTCGGAGTGTTTCGATGTGTTTGCTTGCCCACCAGAATTAAGTAAATTTCGTACAAATACGAGTATAATATTAAACACAGTCCAAAAACAAGGCAAGCCGCCCCAGCCACAGCCACAGCTCCAGGTGCGGCTATTCATCATCGGCATCCCCTTAATATGATGTCTGAATCAACGTACAACCGTGAACTTTATACTAGTTTGAGTGTGGAGGTTCTGGAGCTAGTTCCTGTCGGTTACACGTTGGATACTTAGCCAAGGGCAAGGAGTCCAGGTGCCTACATGTATCAATCCCAACTCCTTCTGCAGCCTTCCTTCATCATTAACGAAATCTGCCATCGTCATTAGCATGTTGTGCACCCTGCCCCTGCCACTGCTCTGTCCCTGGTCTATCCCTGCCCCACCCATCCGTTCTCGTAGGAGTGTAACTTTAATTACGAACACGCACGGATCATATACCGATAGGCAGATGGCACATTGCACGCCTTTCGCGCTAATGAGTCGGTCCTGGCAGGGGATTCCGCATGACACATGTGTCCGTCCGAACGGTTCTCAGTGGAGGGAGCAACGCTTGCTGCTTGTAAGCTGCCTCGAATCGTGGGTTGTCTACAGCCAAACGGCAGAGCACACATCGAACTCTGTTGTGCATTTCGTGTTGCCCTTGTCTATGCCCTTGCAGAATCAGAGCGTACAATCAACTCTTGGCAATATTCGATGCGACTTTTACATAAGCAAATTACCATTGAACAAGGCATCTCCTAAGGGCTATGCTACGGAAAGAAAATCAGTTTCCATCCCATAGATCCCATCCCATCCCATGTGGAAAATGAAAGCAGAAATCACAGCACACTTTTCACTGCCGAAAATTCGCAAAACTTTGCTCGGTTCCCCCGCACTGTGCAACAGGGGAACGTGTCGACGCCGCCGCCCACCGTCATTATTATCGATGTCGCTGGTTGGCAGGGTGCAGGGTGCAGGGTGGGTGGCATCGGAAAACTATTAACTGCACTGTGCGGTCCTTTGAATAGGCCATTATCCTGCTAGCCAGTCGCCACCCGCCACTGACGCTAATCGCTGGCCCGGCCCCGGCCCGCTACACAGGCCTCCCAATCGTCGCAGCGTGGAAAATCAAAGTGATTGCGGCACAGGAATTATGGTGCATGCCTGGACCTAGGGGGCAGTACGACAGGGCTCTACATGTCATTGCCCCTGCCTGACTGGTTTTGCCGTCTGGCTACCAATTCCACCCTCGCCTCTGCCACGCCAGTATCCGCCGCCCTGCGACCCCGCCAGAGTGCTGTTATTCATTAAATTTTGTGGGCAGGGAAAACTCTGCTTCGACTCCGCCGGGGGTGACTCCTCGTCTATGGAAACACACACACACAGCCGCACAGACGAGCACTCGTCGTACCTCTACGGACGAAACTTTAAAATGCGCAAAATTCACCCACAAAGGAAAAGAGGGAAAAATGCAGATTTTGAATATCCACACATTTACATGCTCTGTTTACTCTTAATCAATGGACAAGGCTGAGAACGAGCTGAGTTTGCAGGGCCTTTCCCTGTCCGTTTTGCGGAGCCCGCATGCGGTGGTGCTGGTACTGGTACTGGTCTGGCTGAGGGCCTTGCCACGGACGTTGCTTGGTCTCTTTGGCAAATGGGCTTAAAACTACAAATAATAAATCCCCCTAGGATGTAATTGCCCGACCTGGACCACAGCCACAGCCAAACAAAGGACAAGCTTGTCCTCGTTTTACCAAAATGATGGAGAGCAAAGCACAGCAAAGCTGGCATGTACATCGGTATTAGGCCACGGCTAAAAGGATTCACTGAAGCATGCAAGGATTGTACGAGTACATAGTAAAAATGAGAAAAGTCGAAAGCAGCCATAGATAATTAACATGTCTCGCACTTGGACTGCCCAATGGAGATCTTCATGGGATCATGCGCCTATATCATCAATATTTCACCAACCACATCCCACACGAGCAGTATATAGCAAGTATATAGCAGATATATATATAAAAACAGTATTTCAACTACAATTTATTTTAGGATATAATTTGTACAGCCTCTGGTGGCTCTTTGTGGTTTTGCAGCTGCATCAACCACGAGGTTAACTACTTGGAAACCGCTGACCCAGGCCGTCAGGGCAAAAATAAATGCATCTCAAAGCGTAGTAAGAGCAAAAATGTGGCAAGAACCACTGTGGCTCTGTTGTCGTTGCACTTGACACCGAAACCACAAAGACTTTAACTACAATGATTTCCATGGTGCGCCACCCCTTTTTTGGCACAGCAAAAGAAAGCCAAGAAGCAAGGCGGCAAGTATTTAAATACAATTTTCTCACAATTTCTGACATTTCCACCATCCATGGAAGTTTCCACTCACTGCAGAAAGTTTAGTTATGCAAAAATCAAATTTTCAGCAGAATATCATTAATTTCTGGGAGTTTTACGATCAGCAGTCAGAGCAACAAAAAGGAATAAATCGGAAAATAGCCAGAGGACGGGAAATTCGTTCTTTCACTGCAGTTTTCTCCCCCATTCAAAGCGTTTTTATGCTGATTCGTACGCAGCTTTGCCATCCATAGATTCTGAACATCTCTACTTCGTTCAAGCAGAAAAAAAGGCGAATCAAAGTTAAAGGAAAAATACCCGATGATGGATAGAAATAATCCCAACACTTGCAGCGACACCCAATCCACTGGGAATGGAGCTCCTGTAAAGCGAGTACGAGCATGTGGGTTCGCTTATGAAATTGCAAAGCAATTTTAGCTCCAGACTGCATCCACGCTGGTGGCATTTTCCACAAGACTAACCGCAACACAGGCACTCGCGTGCCCCGTGCAATTGACATTGACGTTGGCGCCAAGCTGTAGTGGGAGTCTCCTGCTCCTACTTCAGCCCCTGCTCCTGCTCCTACTCGTGCTCCTGCTCCTGCCGTGGCTCGTAACTCTTCCATCAGAACTAAGGGCACCTCATCATGCGAGAACTGCTCGCATGGAGCCTCAACAGTAAATAAAAGCACGACTACGAGTTTATTAGAATGGAGGTGAAAAGAGCTTATCCACCGCAGACGGCCCTCAGGACGAATGCAACACAGAGAGAGAGAGTGAGAGAGAGAGGGACTGCCATGCCTCTTACCAGGTATTATCCAGGTAGAGCCCACCCAGCCATATGGAAATGGAATGCATTACACGGACAAAGCTACAAAAGGGGCGCCCTGGGGCAACGACTGGATTGCATGCAGGTGGACATTAAAGAGAGTCGAAACCGACCCCGATCCCTCACTCCGACCACGTCTCTGACTCCTCCTATCCGCCAGCCAGCAAGTGCTACTTAATAATTGAAGACTCAGGCGTTCGCACCGTCGTAAACTTGTCGAGAGCCAGGCTCCTGGCTGGCTCTTCCAACGTCACTGCCCAGGTAACTTAGCGACTAGACCGCAATCTAAGAAAGCCCTGCAGAAGCGGCTCCGAATGCAGACTAGACCCGACCCCCTTTGGGGCTTAAGTGTGGGTGTGTTCGTTCAGATTCTGCCATGGCATCCGCCTCTGTGCTGCCTCTAAACTAAATGTGCACTTAAATCAGTCAGCCACATAGTCGGAGTCCGCCTCCTGTCGTCCGCACTGCGAGGTCCACGCCCCTAGGACGCCCACGAGCGAGTGCCGTGTGGCTGTCGTCTTTGTTTCGTACTGCTACAAAGTTGGGAAGACAAAAAGAGAGGCACACAACTCAAGGCAGCGTACGTGAAAATTCGCTGTATTTTCGGTAGCGTCTCCCACTATGCGTTCCAAACGGAAGTCGTATCAATGTGTCCAAATATCCAATTAGAGGGTTTATTAGACGAGTACAGAAAGGGATTCCCCTACTCGAAGTATCTTTGCCCAAAACACGAGGAAGCCCTACAAATGGCGCCCTGAAATTTGTTGCAGTTTTTCCGTCAATTCTCATTACATTGCCAGTAATGGGATCTGCTCGTGCTGTGTGTTAAAATATCATGTGTTTAAAGGCGTTTCATAAGAAGAATAAATAAGAATTATGTCTTCGTATTACCAGTAATTATCTTTAAGTGTTTCTGATCGAAAAACTGTGCCAAAAGTGAACTTTCTTTGGGGAAACTTCGAATCCAGTTAGAGATTTCGGATGCTTCCAACTTATTCGCATTATGGTTTATTTATTCATAATTTACCATCTGGCGAGAGTGTTTCAATTGAGTCAACTAATCCAATCAAATTACGAGTCTTCACGTGCCGGATTCCCCTCATAAAAGCTGTGCGGAATGCCAATGCTTGGCATTGCATGAAAATGAATTACAGTCAATTTAGTTTTGGCCTAAATATGTAGATAATTCCATATTCCGCCCCCACATATCATCACAAAAAGGATGCGATAACAAATCTGTAAATCAGCAGAAAAGAAAAACGAAAATACAAATTGCGTATACGCGAATATTGGGGTCACCGAAATAAAAACTCCCCGAGTTGATTTCCGATTGAAGGAATCCCAGACAGCAGCCAGCGGCGTGCGAAGATAGAAGTTGGCGCTGTCACTGGCTCTAGCTCTGGGTATGGGTTCTTTCCTTATCGGCCGGAACACAACATTCATATTTGCATAACGCTCCCATAGAGTTCTGCATTGAAGCATTGAATCTCCCTTCCACGCCCTTCCAAGCTCTGGCTCTGGTCTGGAACATCTCCCTTTTTCCCTTTTTCTGCTGCGCAAATGCCACAAGTCGCCTTCTCGTTCGCATCCTTATATTTGATGTCGTTGACGCTGGAACAGCTGGAGCTTGATTTGTCAGTTTTTATGGCAGACAGCCTTTGAGGCGCCAGTGCCGCCAAGCGAAAAGAATCCATTAATCGACGGCAGTGCCAGCCCAGACAGCGCGCCCAAAGGAGTTTATCCCGAAAATATAATGAGTCGGCACAAATGCTTCAGTAATTTTTTTCTGAGAATTTTTTCAATTTTATACCAACAATAAATCCTGCCATTCGTTTTGATTGATTTCTGCTTTGGCGGACATGTTGCGTGACCAAAATGCAGGATTTCATAAACCAAATGCTGAGTAAATAATAATAATTACTGCTGTTATGTACATGCATACAAACATAGGTCATGTCATGTGGAAATGTTGCTGCAAACACAATTGTATTAGTGGCAAAAACAAACACTTAAACCATCCCAACCACTCACGAATTTACCCACAAAACAGTGAGGGTTTCCATTCACGAATCTACCCATTAACATTGAGGATTTTCCTTCATCCATTCACGAGTTTTCCCACTAAACATCCACGAATCTAGCCATTAAACATTTTGGGGATTTTTGAAATTAATACCCGATAACGGCTTCAGCAGTTTTGAATAATGCTGCGAGACTGAAACTGTAAGCGGCAATATTTTCGCCTTTTCGTTCGCTTCATTTGCTGTTTGTTGATTTTGTGGTTGGGTTTCAGGGACCCCGGACCAGGGCTTCACGGGATGATTAATGGAATGCGCATTCGCCATTTCCCACCCAATCCTCCCCCAGAGCGTCCGTCCATTACGATAATGAGCCTGGACCAGAACTGGAGTAATCGAAATGTTTTTGGGAATATCATCTGACAGAATCTTGGAGTATCCTCTGTATATTTTGCATGGGTATTCAGTTCCCCATAAAAGTACTCTAATCAATGGAAGGACAGCTTAGGAACATCAAAACATTTTGAAAGATTCCCCGATTAAGAGGTGGTATGTTACGTGGAAAAGTAATCAGACAGAAGCAGGTCATTACTTTATCTGCGCAGTGGAATGCCATGCCATGCCATGCCCCAGAGGCATGGACCAATGGACCGAAATCCCAGTTGCCAGTTGCCAGCTGCGGTGGTGGTCGGCCATAATTGTGCCAAGCGGCCAGCAATGGATCTAATTTGAATAAAAATGGTTCTCATTACGTGCAGCATCACGCGCCTCCGAGCTGTGGACAGATACATCAGATGTAGTCGAAAGTGTGGCGCCTCCGCCTTCACACACACACACACCTCATACACAGATCCTCCCATCGCCCCATGGAATCCAATCTTCCTGTTCCCCATGCTCGTAGGCAAAATTGTTTATGGGAAAATTGTTTTGGGGGAGTAGGCGGCAGCGAGGGAGAGGCTTATGACACGCAATAGAGAACCTCTACATCCACATCCAGGAAGCGGATGTTTAATAAGTGGGGGCATGGGAGCATCCCCAGGAGTTGCGTGCCTGAGTGGAGGACTGGAGGAGTGGGTAAGTGGTGGAACACCACGTTGACTTCGATTTATGTTTGCCACGAGCCAACAGCCACCGAAAGTAAATTAAATTTGCATTTTTTTATTAGGAAGTATTTTGCTGAGTCGCCGAGTCGGTGGATGGAAGAGGGAACCCCCCATGTTTGCTGAGGCCCAAAGGTGACAGACACCCTCACTCTCGGGTTGACGTCAAGTCAAGGAGGGAACTGAGTGCCTCTCCGTCTAATTGTACCTGTTCCTGTTCCTGTTCCTTTGCCTTGATTATTTTCATTATTCGGAGGTGCAAGCATAGATTTGTGCTGTGTGTTTGTTTTGTTGGCAGAGACGGAAATACTCGTACTCGTACATAAGTATGCCCCACACCCGCACACTCCTACAGTCGTATAATCGCTTCCCGCCGGATTACATTGTCGCATAAATTGCAAAAACAAAACCCTGAATCCGGCTTCAGTTTAATTACGCACATTTTTCCGTATACTGAAATGAAAAACAAAGAAGATTATAGGATAAACGCTCCTCGGGTATCCTTTATTCAAGCAGCAGCCCAATTTGAAATTAAATGCCATGATACTCGTACAGCTGAAGAAAAGTTTGTTTGTTTCTCACTTTTTCTGGCTGTATTTATATTACGAGCACGATGACATTTGTTGAGTCATTAGATAGCAGAAAAATATGTCATTTTTTTTAGATTATTTATTGACTTAGTGGCCTAGTGACTCCTGCCATGAAATTAATAGCAGAATCCTCATTGAAATTATGGTACACAGACTCAATTCTTTGTCATTTCATATCAAGGGCATATGCTTTAATCAATTGCTTTATTGATAAAAAAAAAACAAATCACTTATCATTGGTTCAGCCTGCCAGATTAACCATCGATCTTCGGCGTCTACGCATGGAATTCCTTGTCTTCCTTTCTCTATGCATCACTTACTTATCCCTTGGCTCCTATGATTAATATCGTTGGATTACCAATCAATTTACTATTAATAAATAAATCCATACATTTTCTAGTATGATACGTTTTCACAGTGTTAAAGAATGTTTACATTATGCCTACACACGGAAGACTACATATATATTAAAGCGGTTGAAGGAATCGAATTATGGTATAATCAACTAAATGTTCCCTTTTTCCGATACTTAAACAAAAATAAAGCAGGATGCGTGTGGGGTGGCGGTGGCGGTGGCGCACACAGATACAAAATTATCCACAATTGCATTACTCGAAAGCCAAACTGAAAACATTTCCGACTGCCAAAAGGGAACACTCGCACTGCACACAAAAGTTGCTCGAGCTGACATATGAAACCGAATTCGAAAGCAAAAGTTAAAAGGACTAAGAAAGTTGTAGCATTACGACTGTAAGATACTCTCTAAGATCATCAGTAAGCAATCCTGTTCAAAAACATGTCTAAAAGGTAGGAAAAACGTTGTTGCTTTAGCTTCAATAACATCCGAAGATACTGATAAGGAATATGGGCTTCTTCCTGTTTCATTTATCATCGTAAATACTATATACCCTCTATACTCTACTCGTGCTAGGTATAATTACAATTAAACAGAGGGAATGACACGGAGAAGCCGTGCAATGCGTCTGGCATGCCATTCCTCATGGTCATCGGATATCCTTCCCTCTGCATTCAGTGCAGAAAATGAACAGCGATTCCCTTGCGAAATGCAAACAACTTACCAAAGTGAAGCCCTTCGCAACTAAGTAAATTGTTGGCTTAACAAATTGCTAATCCCCATCCAGGCCACGGGAGTTGACAGGAGACTGGGGCACGCCTCCGTTTTTGAATGGTTCGTAAGTTCTGATTTAAAGTAGTGAGAGTCGAGATCTCGAACTGAAATGCACTCGAGAACGTACCAGCACAGAAAAATACTTCATCACGAAGCGTTTTAGTTTCAAGTCGCAGTGTGAAAATATTTAAATTTAGTTGTGAGGCACTTGAGCACACTTGAAGGCCTGCATTCTGCATTTCTTTCAACTCCTTGGACAACGCTTGTACTGTTGGTGGTTCTCGGAAAGGTCATTTCGCTTGGCTTTTAAGAAAATTAGTTTAAAATTAATTAAAAGAGTTTCCTCCATAAAAGCTCTGTGGCTTTTAGAATACTCCTACTAGGGTGGAGGGAAAAATGGCAAAACTTGGGATAATCATTCCGACCAACGCCAACCACACCACACCCACACCACCCCACACCCACGTTCCTTGCCAGGCGGTTCGCTTGGTTGGACGTGGACGTACACCAGGAATTTTGCTCACTTTTTAATAGTTCGCTAACCGCGGAAAAGCTATGTGGAGCTTAAACACTGTTTCAAATACTTTTCCGGACGCAGAGTGTGTGTGTGTGTACGCAGCACGCTCAACCCCCTTTTGGGTGGGAGCTCGATCCCTTTGCAACTCAAAAATACTTCAAAAGTCCTTGCCTGCGAGTAAACTCCAATTATCCGTCGTTTCCGAGTTGACTTTCTTTAATTTGGCAGACAAGCATCCGCTAAAGAGAAGTTAATCGCGTTGGGCTCTTACTCGTTTATTAAAAAGTCAAGTTGTTTGCAAAAATATTCCCTTGAACGGAGCTATATAAAATAATGACTGGAATGCAACGTCAGGACAGAACTGGCGTCCCAGTCCCAGTTATTCATAATTTAATATTTCATTTTGTCGGAAAAATCCCATTTAATTGTCAAAGAGAACAAAGCGTTCGTAACAGTCAACAGATGCTGTTGAAATCTGACGGATTTCATTGTCAGTTTTCGCCTTTCCCTGACTATCATCTGGCTTTCAATCGAATGCTTTTGTATGTACTTGAGAATAATGCAGAGACCCCCCACAAAAGCTGTCAGTGCAGTTTCATGGTTCTTAGGGTGCTGCGGTGTACCCTGTAAGCCCTTTTCAATAAGACAAATTCGTAAGCTGTTTGAAATTTGATCTCTTGGGAGATCTTTCATCTTTGGGGAATATCGTAATACGTACACTTATTTTGTTGTTTTTCTGCATACTTACATACGAGTATAGGTATCACAAATCTGATGAATCAATTTTGAATGTCATCAGACAGGCATTATCGCCAAGTAAGATGGTTGCTTGTAGTCCTGCTGCAGTGGCGTTCCTTTCTGTCTCTAGTTATACTTCGAATTGATTATCCCATACCTGTCCCCGCCACAGGGAAAAAACACCCCGTGTTGCATGCAATTTTGGAAACACCACCAAAGAGAGAACAGCAATACGAACAGAGCGGGCCCAGACAGCTACTTTTATGCGATTCAAATTTCCAGTATGGTTTTAACGAATGCAGTGCCTTCAATTTCAATGAGATCACCCACTTCGAACTGAACACAATCCAGTTCAATGACGGCTTCGCTTTTGCCACATATAGAGATCCAAATAGCTTATTTCTGCAACACACTTCACAATAGTTAACCACTCGAATCCAGATACCCCACACACACGGATGTCACTGCCACTGTCAGAGGACCTTTGTGCATTTGGAACCATTTTCCATCGCTCGGAAAATTCAATTTTGACAATTCTCAAGTGACACTTCGATGGCGCACTAAACAACAGAACGAGTTGCGCTCTTGACGGCCTAGAGCTCGATGGAATGGATGAATCAAATCCCAGCTACTACGACGATGTATGATACGATTGAATCCGATGATAGCGCGGCGACAGGCGAGTGGACTTTCACCCACGAACAGAGTCCAGAGCAAACTGGCGGGCACGCGACCTGAAGCCATCAGCCAAGGCGAAATAAAGCCACGAGCGCACAGACGAGCACGAGACACCACACGAGACTTCAGGCTGTCCTCACTTCCTGCTCGGGGAAAGCGAGAAGCGCACGCCAGCGCTGGTGTGAGGGGGTGCGCAGAGAGAGAGAGGACGCGAGCGAGCGCACGGGGTGGTTCAAACAACCACCCAGGGGGTGGCTCGGGTGGTTGGGCACGATATGTTTTGTATCGTGTGTTGTGACGCCGTCTGTTGCGAGTTGTACAAGTGGCATCCAGAGCAGGCCGGCGACAGGGGTGGAAAAGCGGGTGGCCAGACACTTTCCCCTACGTAGTACTAGCAGCCGACAATTCAACTAGAATTAACTAATCGCAGCAAAGAGATTTGCCAACCTATGTTACTACTGGATATTGGTACATTGGAAGCCAAATCCTCTTTAAACTGTAGCCCTCATTCAGTTAAATCCATGCTAGAGTAGCTTTTCAGTTTTTGCAGCATATACGAGGCCAACACACATTTATTTTTACAATTAAATGTAGATTTACTCATCAATCAGCATAAACAAAAGCACTAGAACAATATTTAAGTAGTCAAGTTTTAGAATCACGCTTCCTTCACTTGCAATAACGATCGGCTTTCATTTTGCTACGTCTGTCCAGAAGAGTTTCATGCAGGGATCCTTGTGCCTTGGCTTCCTCGAGCTCTTTTAGGGTGTTTTTGCTGATCAAAATCTTTTTGTCCTGAAACTTTTGGAACTTTTTCCTAAAGATCAAATAAAAACAAAATTTGACCTTTAGCGTGAGAATAATTGCTTCTGCGGTGGCCATACGTACACATAATTCTTTTCAACCTCCCCCAAGTCGCCCTTCTCTTCTTTGGGCTCCTCATCGACGACAACGTCCCTTGCTCCATTGCTCCGAACTTTGCAAACTTCATGCTCTCCCACCTTCTTGCGCAGGGCCACACATGCATCGTCTTCGGGATCGATGGACATAAAGTGTCCAGTTTCTGCCAGCAGAGCCATTCGATTATCCTAAGGTCATTAAAAAAAAGAATATACTCTTCTTTGAACACCTCTGTGGTTAAATCAAACTTAGGTGCATACCTCGAATACTGGCTCCCATTGCTCCATGCTACCAACGGCCTCTGAGCGTCCCGTAACCATACCATCCTTTTCAATTTTTAGATACTTTCCGTAGCCCGATTTGAAGGCCACTTTGCGTTCGTTGATGGGAAATGCAGTGAAAATCTCCTCCGGTTCTGGCGATTCACCAGAGCCATGAGGGGCGCCCAGGGTAAACAGACTACAATATTTATGTGCGTAATTATAAAAACGTGCCCACAGTGCGCTTATTTGCCAAATATTACCCATTGTCGAGGGCCTTCAGGTAGCAGCGATTACCAAATTCTATAGCAACTGTTCCGGTCAGATCCACTGCGGCCTTCGCTGCCCACCAGCCGCCGTGATCGATTGCGTCTTCATCGACTTGAACCTTTGGCTTTTTGGAAGTTTCCTTTTCGTCTTTATCCTTCTTGCGTTTCTTACTTTTTCTGTGGATAAACAGGAAAGGAAAACAATCATGAAAGCAAAGAACAGCAGCTACAGTGCTCAATCATCTTACTTGTGCTTTTCTCCCTTTAACACTAGTTTTTTGATGCGTACATTGTCATAATCGGACATTTTAGCTTTTATTTATAAACAATTAAAGACAATTTTGTACTAGAATTGCGGAAAACAAATTGTTATTATTTTTTTACTTTGTTTGGGTTGAAACAGTGTGACCGGTATGAAAAATGGATAGCTGAGCGAACTTAACCCACTTAGTCCCCCTCTAATTAAACTCGATTTTGATATTTCGTTAATTATTAATAGCCAGCCACGACTCTTAGCACCGAACATATAATTTTATCCGATAGATAAATCAATTCTCTACAATCTGTATAATTTTAAATCGTTATTTTAATTGAATTTGTTATAAAATAAGGTTTAAACTAGAATGGTCCCAAAAAGTTCATTTTTTACATGGTAACTACACATTTGCTACATAGCAACTACATATTTATGTATTATGTATTTATGTATTTAAATTTGCAATCAAATTTAAAATCAAAGTGAAGAGAAATCAGATTAGATATACAACCATACGAATATGTTTTTAAGTACTTTATTACACAAATTGATATAGGTAGAGTTTCATAATATACGAAAAAAAAGAATTTCTTCAATTAACTTTGGTTTAAGAATTATATTTTGTAAAGAAATATAAATAATATATTGTAGATATTTAATTTTTAAAACATAAATGTAAGCGTAAATAGTTACTTACACAAAATGGAACTTTGGGAAAATAATAAAAATACAAGAGAGCAAGCAAGGCTTCGGGTGACGAAGCTTTTGATACCCTTGCAGATTGATTATTTCATTGGTGTCTAAATGGTAAAGTTGGCCGATTGGGTTACAATTCAGCCGAGCTATAAAGCGGGAGTAGAGTTTGGTTTGTAATGTCACAAGAGCTGGCTGACGGCGAGAATATTAATACTTAATGAGGTCCGAAATGATTCCTTTGCATTAAGAACCACTAGTCAAAACAATGATCCCGTCTGCAAGGGCATACGAATACATATTGCAAGCATAAATACAAGATCCTGAATCGTATATAGGAATGCACTTCATGGAACAGCAGCTGGTTACATATAGCCCTCGACCGAGACATGCTGCCATTGGCCCTGAAATGGAATTACCGATTAAAAAATTATAAAAAATGGATGTTTAATCGTAATTACTGCGATGCCCAGGTTCCAGCCGACACCAGCGGGATTGTCGCTTGTTATTCCACACCGCCTGCAGATGATGCCATTGAGGGATATCGCCCACACCTCGGCGCCCACGGATACCGATCGGAAACCGCAATGTTGCTCCGTGTGGGGCGGTATGGTGGCGGCATTTGGAAGAAACTGCCAGTGCGAGCCCTCCGGAAATGTCCTTGAAATCTCCCTGCGCACAGCCAGTCGCTGTTGGTTGTCCAGAGCCCAGATTCCAGCTCGTCCCACGCTTATTGCCTTGAATGTCACACCAGCCGGCGCCTCCACCTGCTGCCAGGCATCGCCGCAGGGGTTCTGCCTGCTAATGCCATAGCGGAAGAACACCATGCCGTTACGCGCCACCGTCCAAACCTGACCGGATGGCCCAACGCTGATGGCTATCAGTGGCTGCTCGCTGGCAATGTGCTCCCAGGCGTCTCCGCGCGGATTTAAGCTGCTGACGCCATGCCGGATGAGCACATCGCCATTGGAGGCAATGGCCCAAGCGGCCACTGGCACATTCTTAACGTCATGCGCACTGTCCACATCCTCGTCCAGCACATGCAGCGCCGCATCGAGTACTTTCGACTGACTCAGCTCCTGCCAAGGGCCACTGCTGCTCAGGCGGCACCTCTTCATCCACCGACGACGACGCACGCAATCGGTGAGCTTATTATGGGCATGATAGTTGGCAGGAAAGTCAATGGCATACTGCCAGCCCTCCTTGTCGGCGCCACCAGGTATGTTGTAGTCAATAGCCCAGTCCGAGATCCATTCGCAGTGAGTGGATAGCAGCTTAGTGTGCTCCTTGCTGCGCTTCTGCCGCCCCGTGGCATCGCTCCACGTGTGCCGATCCGTGGGCAGACTCTTGGCAGTGAATCCGCTTATCGGATTCCACCGCTGATTCTCATACACGTAGTACGTGTGCGTGTCTATCATGGCGTTTATCTTTCCAGAGCCCTCGAGGCCCTTTAGGAACATGCCGCCCCAGCCGCCATTGTAAACCCATGCGGTATTGTCGCACGAAATGCCCCAAACAACGTCCACGCCGCTGTTGTAGACCCGCTTGATGTGGCCCCCCATCTGGCGCCAGTGCATCTGCTGCATGGACACAATGACCGACGGACAGCGATACAGCACGCTGAAGAGCTTGATGCGTCCACTCACGTACAGGCAGGTGACACTCTCCGGATCAATGCGGTATTTGTAGTCCGTATAGACCTCATTATTCACGATGATGTGGTAGTGGTTCTGCAGTGCTCTGAAACGATGGAGAGAGTCAAAGATGAGAGCGTTATGAGCAGATTTACTGATCCCACAGCCTTACCTGATTTTCAATGTGAATGTGGCGCCTGGAGCAAACACCACCTTGTCGTTGCATACCTCCTCCAGCCATTCGGATTCCTTCATGGAATTGAGCACTGTGGTGCGCTCATTGAAGCGTGGGTTCAGATGCATGGCAATCACTCGATGCTTCTCCACACGATGCGGCTGCACCTTGACCGTAGAGTGGCACTGCAGGTCGAAGCGTATCTGATCGGCATCATCATAAACGCACCCAGAAATCTCCAGCTCTGTGCCACAAGGCATGCCATTGTACAGAGTGTTGTAGTAGGGTGTCTCGCAGGTGGACACATCCATTCTCTCCACGTAGCCCTGACCGCTGGACATCTGCTGCGCCTTCATGGTGGCCGCATCGAAGACAAATACATCCCCTAAGTCGCTGGTCAGCCAGATGGCGTTGTTGGCCGGCTTGCCCATCAGAGTATTGATTTGGCTGCACACCGACGACAGGTGCGAGAGCCAATCTTCCATTTCCGAGTCGCTGGAAAACTGCAGCTTCACCGGCGAGCAGTTGACGGGCAGGTGGGGCGCGTGGATGGCCAGACGCGGCGATCCCGCTTCGCTGCAGCACTGCGCGCAAGTAATGTCCGATAGCGGAAACTGTATCTTTGTGGCAGCTCCATCGGGACTGAGCACTGTGAAAGTGCCCGAGTCGCCGGACCTGGCGCCGTCGATGCTGCCACTACCACTGCTGCTGCTGCTGCCACTGACCCATTCCAGCTCTATGATGCAGTCCTCAAAGTCCCCGCCGGGTCGTTGGTAGCGCGCATCCGCCGACTTTATCCATGAAGACAGCTCCACAGCCTTTTCGAATTGGGTCTTGTTCTGCAGCTTGACGAGACTCTCCTGTCGGCGCTGCAGCTTGCCAAGAATGTCCTTCCGCCAGTTGGCATTCACATCCACTTTGCTGTCACTGGCCGCCTGCTCGTTGAACCAGTTGGGCAGATTGGTGGCGTCGACGGTGACTGCCCCGGGTGCCACACAGCTCCACAGAACACCGCATTCGGTCCAGAACTGTGAGCCCGTGTGGTCATCGTCCTCGCCCAGAAACACATCCGATCCGTGGTGCATCGAGTCCGACTCGAAGACCGTCGAATCGCTCAGTGGATGCGCCTCCATGCCCACCACAGATCCCACACTGCGGACTGGCGACCAGGCACGTGGATTCCTCAGTTGTGTCTCAAATTTTCCACTTGTTTCGATCACATCTGCGGCAGGGGCACTGGAGGCGTGCGAGGACTCGCGAAGTGCTGCCGTGCGCTGCTTGTGTCGGTCGTTCAGGTTCAGACTGCCAATGGTGGGCGGCGAATCGGCACTGAGCTTCCACCTTTCGTTTTTCAAGCGACCTCCCACTCCGTTGCTGGAGGATGAGCCCGCAGAGCTGTGGAGCACCGTTTCTATAACGGCGCACGTCTCAACGACGCCCTTCTCCTTCTCTTTGGAGTACAGATTGGAGAAGCTCTGGTGCTTGGACCCAGGCGTGGAGCTGCTGCCACCGCTTTTGCGTGACACGATGGACAAGGAACTGGAAGTGCGACTGATCTGCATGGGGCATTGCAGTTGGCGCCACTTCTTGCCGGTGGGATCGGCGGCAGTCACGCCGGAACGATAGTACAGCAAACGGTCAGCGGCCCCCACAGCGAATACCTAGAGAACAGGACACGTAGTAAGTAATTGAATCGGATTCAGCGTCTGGATGGGAGCGCTCACCTGATCGTTGGGCGCCACGGAAACCATCGAGACGTTGCCCACCATTTCCACCCAACCTTTGCCAATGGCCGAGTCCTCACTTATGCCGGCCGCCTCGCCCTTGATGCCGCGTCGGAACCAGGCATGGTGATCGTTGGTCACGCACCACACAGCATCGGTACCCACAGAAACGTGTACGATACGGAGACCCGCGCCGGCCACTGGCGTCTTCACATCGAGCCACGCCTCGCCGGATAGGCTATCGCGGGTCACTCCTGTGCGGACGATGACCCGACCATTGTACAAAACAGCCCAGACCAGGCCGGTCGGCCCCACACTTATCTGCAACAGTTCGCTGCCCGTGGGCGTGGCTATGGCTGTCCAGCGCAAGCCCTCCGGTGCCGTTTTGGATACACCTGTCCGAAACATGGCCCTGCCATGAGCAGTAATCGCCCAGACACACAGCGTGCCGGCAGCAGCATTGGGAACATTTGTGCCTCCAATGGCCACATCGATGAAGGGCTCTTGGGTGGGGTCTTTGTGCAGCGGGGCCACTGCACACCAGCTGTTCAGAGCGGCATAGCGTCGATAACGTTTCCATTTGCGACGCCGCACATATGAGTTCCACGACTTCTTTATCGAGTAGGAGGCCGGAAAGTCCAGGGCATACATCCAGCCGTCTTCCGGAAGCTGCTGGCCATCCAACTCCAGGTCCAAGTGCCAGTCCCCATCCCATTGCCAGGCCATGGAGGGCAAGCGGATCTTGTCCACACTTCGCTCCACACTGCCGTCAGCGGAAGAGTATTTGTATCGATCGGTGGGCAAAAGAGTTTTGGCGAAGCCCTCGATGGGTAGCCAGCGTTCGTTCTCGTACGACTCCTCCTTGATGCGTATGGGCACATCGAGTCCGTGCACATGTACATACACCTGTCGGTCGCCGCCAATGGCCCAAAGAAAATTAGGTACAGCGCAGATTTTCTTGAATTCCAATCCGAGATATGGCAGTTCGCGCCATGCTCCCGAGCTGGTGGACAACGTGTACACGCGACCCTCACTGCTCGCGGCAAACAAATATGTGCTAGGCATTTTGACCGCCAATAATTGAAATACTTATAAGGTAGTTGCTGTTCGTTCTCGGTCTTTCATAGTGTTTACAATACGAAAAATTGATTTTTCGTCCATTCTTCACGTCGACATATCAGCTGATTCGTGGGGTTGGAAAAATTTCGACTATTTCACTTATCGACTATATCGAATGTATCTGGGCACTGAGTAAACCAGTCCAAAAATGTATTTGTTTTGTCTATGAATTTAATCAAAAATTATGTATTTATATCGTATTTGCCTATGTAATAATATTAATTTAAAATCCGCGAAAATTCTGATTACATTATGAACGTTCGCAATAATCGTATAAAACAGAAAACAGAAAACGATTAACCCATTGTAGTACAGGGCGTATTTAAAGCTTACCACGAATATTATACAATGCAAATAATTTTAACGCAATTCAGGTGCTATTTATTGGGTCATATTTTTTGTATAAGTAAAGAGGAAGGACGGATCTATAAGAAAAACTACAAACAGTATTATTTTCCGCGGTTTAACTCAAGTTGCTCACCTGTTTAAAAAGAGGGTGCCGCAGTGGGTTAAGTTCGTTCACGCATCACTGAACGAAACAAATGAATGAATTATAAATTGAATTCGAAAAATATGCTTAAAATTCAAACATTTCGTCCGTACGGAGAAATGCGTGCATCATTTTAACTAAATATAGTACAACCACCACCAATTAAGTAAGTATATACACGGCAGCCAAGCCGGGCTAGTGTAAGAGTGCTTTCGGCGTGGCGACGTAAAAGACGAGCACGCGCAGCGTCAGCTGCTGGCTGTGGAGGCGACCACCACGAAATCAAACCCCAACCGACACCAACCTCCACTCCAGGACAATCACCAAAATCAAGTAGTCCTTGCCAGCAGCCGGTATTTCGTATTTCGTACATTGAAATAGTAAAACGTTCCTGTGTGCACGCATACACACACACTCGCACACAATTTGGGTGCAAATGGTCAGGCATGCACGTACTATAAGGCAGGTTCTTGGTTTTTGTTGGTGCGAACGAACTACACTACGCGGACGCGGAAGTCCCACAGACATATCCATGCAACGCAGCCCCGTGTTGAGTGTACATATCTGTACATCACATCGTATAAACACACACATACAGCGGTATCCTGTGTGCATCCCGTGAATTTCTTGGCAGCGACAGTGGAAAAATCATTGCGTCCACCGCGACCTCAGGAGTTGGGGGTAGGCCTGCACCGAGCCAACCTCTACTTTTGCGACAATTTGCAACGTTTACGCAGACAGTCGTAACACAATTATTTAAACACGAAACACACACTTCATTCGGTTAAGGTTTAAGGATATTAATGCCACAGTTTTGATTTCTGTTAACCATTATTTCACTTACTCCTTTCACAGATTAGCAAATTAAGCTGTAATGTTTGTTTTTTAAACTATTGTGGTAAGTGCATTTTATAATTAGAGGGACAGTATGTTAATCTATTTCCCTAAAACCAACAGAACTTATTCTTCCGTCAACACTTCTTAATTAAGTCTGGTGAAAGGCGCATAAGGCGACGTCTGCCAATCACATCACAACAAGTCATGCCACGGGGTAAGCGTCGAGCTCCAGAAATAGGCGAAAACATGGATAGTCAATCAAAAAGGGCCCGAACGAGCTATACCAGCATACCGACACAGCACGGCAGGTGAGTGCACATAAAAAATACACTCTGGAGAGTCCTTATGAAAGAATCCACACACTCTGCTTGTCGCTCTTGGAACCTAGGGAACAAAACTAAAGTTAAGCCCCCACCATAATTCCTTTTAAAAGCGTTTGTTCTGGCTGTTGTCCCTGTGTATTAATTTGGGAAACAAATCGATTGCACGGTAGCCAGTTGCTTCATTTTTTTGAACATTTAATGTATTTCGAAGGCAGGTCGCGTACATTCTGCTAATTGAATTTGGCATCCAGTTGCCAAAGAGTTTAAAAACTCTTCACGGAAGAGCAATCAGTACATCGTTTGGCTTGTAAGAATGCTCTTGAGCTCTTGCCCAGGAATTCCGCTAGCCCAACTATAGATTAGGCCTATTGTTCGAGGAACAAAACTCTCAGAAATCGTTAACTAATGAAACTCACAAGATCTGTGTGTTGATTATTGGTAGATCGGTAGATAATTGCCTCGCAATCTGCAGAGTCTGCTTATTACCATTTATAGTCTCCCAGATCTTCGCTTCAGACTTCCCAGATCTATTCGACTGATCCTCCGCAAGGCATTAAACATGAAAAATGTCTGTGACATTAGTAAGCAAATAATTGTTTACTTAGGCGGGGCGGCTTCACGGCATTGTTTATTTCCTGAGGAAACATTAAACCGAAACACATTTGATATTCGATATAAGCATGTAGCCCCAGGCAGAATTTAGCAAGCATTTTTAATTGTAAGTGAGAGAAAGAAAGAAAGTCTTGTTTTTGCGATGAATCTGAGATTTAATCAAAGGAGAGTGGAAGGTGCAGGAGGAAATTTCAATTAACAATAGATTGATGCTGAAATTTTAGTAGAGATTGAGAAGCGAGTCTATTCGATTCGATCTAGAGTACATGACGTGCCATAACATTGGTCTTTTGTTGAAGACAAGTAAACAATACCTGATATATCTTGGGTTAGTAGGGATTTATGTTAACATTTAATAATTATAATTATATGTTTATGTATATGTATATGGTGCGTATTATTTTATACATTAACAATATGGAAGACATTTGCAATTCTCATATATGTGTATCTCATAAATGGTAACATCAGCAGTTCTGCGCCAACTCTTAGTTTAAAAATAGGACTACGGATTACAAGAGATCCAACAAACATGGGGATATGTTTAGACAACGATATGGTCGAGAATATTTGAACAAAAAGCGCCTCTCATTGTCGCCCCGCTCACTCCATTGAACCGTACTGAACCTTCTTGACTTTAAAGTACCTGCAGGAGAAAAGAAAAAGCAGAAATGTTAGGTGCACCCTACTTCCTACTCCCACTACCACTGAAACAGGACGAAACCAGACTTACCGCCAACCTCCGTAGCCGGATATGGTTAACAGAACGGCTATGGCCAGTGCAGTGCCTACTGCCAGAGGCGCTGTCTCGTCGCGATAGGACCCAGTGGCACTGCAGTGGAATGACGGTCCCCATTTGCCGGTCTCCTTGAACATGAAGCTCTGCATGTGTAGATCGCGCAAATACAGACGGGCAATATGTCCAGACTGGTCGCCAGAGTCGTGTGGGGCGTACATTATGACGGTCTGCTCCTTGTCGCAGACATACGCTTTGCCCACCGGCGTTGGGAAGTACATGGGCGTGTGCACGGGCGAGGTGAGCTTCACGTTCAGTCCGGGACGATCGGGGTGCTCGAACAGTGGATTGGACGACGAGTATGTCAGTTCGAAGAGGTTGATGTACCAGCCCTCGCCGCCAGAAGACTACAGGGAGGGGGGAAACATTACGGTATAAGTGTGTAGGACCTCAGCCACCTTTGACCTTATTTGCTTACAGGCCCAACCACCCCAAAAGGGAAGCCCACGCACTGGTGGCTCATAGTACATACCTTTTTGAATGTCATGGACAGCTTGAAACCCTTAAACTCCATTGTAAGTATCTCCATGTTGGACTCTTCGCATTCACCACTCAGCTGGGGGCTGTCCGGCATGTACAGATCGGCCTCCACATCCTCGTTCAGCTTGTTGCGATACTTGATGCCAATGAGACCGTCGACTTGCATTAGGATGCAGGTGATTCCGTTGGTGGCATTAAAGCGATACAGCGAAGCAGTGGCATCGTGGTTCATCGACGATGCCTGCAAATGGGTTGTCCAGAGAAGGTGAACTATTGGATTTGTGGAACCCCGACTGACCGACCGCAGACTTACCGATGGCGATTTGGTTGTGTATTTGCTGACCCTCGGAGTTTTCGTCGTGAATGCGCTCAGCTGCAGGCCCTGAACGGCGGTGCCTGCAAAGGACAGAACAGACAGGTTGCTTTTTCAGTGTGTCAAACCCGTCCTCGATAGTATTGATTTTCGGTGTGCTCTAACCACGCATAACTACACTCGTGGCCCGTGGCCCACACTTTTGAGTGACTTCTGTTACTCACCAAGAAAAACAAGGAGCGCCGAGCAGGCTAAGGCTCCATTCAGGCTATTGAGAATGCAGTAGTTCCTTGGGTTCAGTTGCAGCATCTTTATGCGAATTGCTTGCACAATTTATTTAATTGATTCCTTGAAGAATTTTACGCTACTGTCTCCACTAGAGAGCTCTATGGGGAACTACGACGTGTACCTTGCTTCGGGTCCTGCGCACATCTGAGGCCTAAACGGAAATCGTTCTAGCTGGTGTCTCCACAAAACACACTCGCCCTCCCACTCCCCCAACCATTTGACTTCACTCTCGCTTTTGTCCTGCGCATTCGCTGAATTGGAATGTGGGTATATATAGAGGATGCACTGCAAGAAATAGTATGGATAGCAGGGATCCGACATTGACTGAATTCATAATATATGGAAGGGACCAGCAGATGTCATCTAATCTTTAATCGTTTGTTTTTGGATTCTCGGGTTCAGATTTATCCTATGCTTTTTTTTTTGCTTGTGCGTCTTGATTCGAGCAGTAATGAGCCTTTTCATGCAGCCGACATGTATTTTGTTTTTTTTCTGCATTCGCCCACCGTGTTCATTCAACCCCAATTCATGGATCCGATGAAAAATCGAGCAATAGTTGAACAGATCTAGCCTAGAAAACACCCAAGTATATAGATAGATTTCGATACGATAGCGAATCTAAAAATGTTGAATATTTCTATATGTACACACAAATGTATCAGTATATGTGTACATATTTACATACATGTTTTGTATATAGTATGCCTACTTTTTATCATCATAGTAATAACAATCTTAATTACGGGGAGAAATTATTTACTTTTAAGGTCAAAGAATCGGTAATAGTACCGAGTATTTATATGAAGATTCGCTAGGCCTTCCTTTCTGGTCTTTCAGCTGTTTGTCTGCTCTTGGCATTGGCCTCGTCTCTGCGCTACGTTTACTATCGCTATTTTTAGGGACCGGACGCAACACTTAAAACAAAACCCGACAGAAGAAGAAAATCGAATAAAACAAACAAAAAAAGAAGAGACCATAGAGAACATTAGCGACAGATTCAATTAAAACTTTAGTGTAAATGAAGTGCAGTGAAAAAACAGATCAATTAATTCTCATTGGTTAATTTCATGAATCGAGAGTACCGATGGCAGAGTATGTGGATGGAAATCAGTTGATTGAAGATAGTATCTATATATTTTACTTATTTCCAGCAGGCGCCATATCAGAGCTGAAGACGGCTTCAGTCATAAACGATGTCTGACATGGTTCCAGGAATACACAACTCCCGACGAGCCAGAGACGCTGGGTAAATAGCATGCATGTTTTGAGATCATATACGTATATACATTCTATGCATTGGTTTCCACCAATAGGTCCCGATGGAATGGAAAAGTTCTGCGAAGATATCGGCGTGGAGCCCGAAAACATTGTGATGCTGGTCCTCGCCTACAAAATGGGTGCCACCCAGATGGGCTTCTTCAGTCAGAAGGAATGGTTGAAGGGCCTCACAGAGCTCGAGTGCGACTCAACAATTAAAATGGTTGTGAAACTGGACTATCTGCGTAGCATACTCAACGATGCCAACTCCTTCAAGAGCATTTACAGATATGCCTATGATTTTGCCAAGGTGAGCCACTTCTCAATCCAATGCTGCGGAAGATCTGACTAAATGCATTAATTATTCGGTATCTAGGACTCGGATCAAAGAAGTATGGACATCAACACGGCCAAGGCCATGTTGTCGTTGCTGCTGGGCAAGCATTGGCCACTCTATTCGCAGTTCGCACAGTTTCTAGAGCAATCAAAGTACAAGGTGATCAACAAGGATCAGTGGTGTAACATATTAGAGTTCTCGCGCACAATCTGCATGGACTTGTCAAACTACGACATTGACGGCGCCTGTGAGTAGCCGCCACATTTCTTTGGCATTACTTTTTAGAGATAACTAATTGATTATTTTGTGGTTTGCAGGGCCGGTTATGCTGGATGAGTTCGTAGAGTGGATGCGTTTGCAACGTCATCAGGTCTCCAGCTCGGTATCCAGCTGAGAGATGCTGTATCAATTCGCCTATTTCTAGTTCAACTGCTGGATATCAGTGAGGAAGAGGAGGGAGGAGTTCAGCAATACAAGATCAGCGGAACTAAGACCCCGTACCCTGCATCCCATACCCCACCCCATACTCGCACTCAAAACGACACTCACTCGCAGAGATATAAACAAAAACAAGGAGAGACTGCGTACACTGGCAAAGCAAACCAACTATGAAACTACACTATTGATATAATATATTTAATGTAATAATTTATGTATTAACGACAACTAAAAACTAAAACTGAAAATTTTCTACTTTTAAGGCGTCATTGAATACAAAAAAAACAGCAGAAAAGCCAAATTGGGGCCACTTGCAAAAAGTAAACCCACAGAAAAGAAACGATGGCTATAACTGGCTAGAAATCCAACCCCCAAGAAAAACAAAACTTTTTCAGATATTCTAAACCATAGTCAAAATCAACGAAAGTCAACACCAATGCTGGGGGAAGTCGTAATCGTTACTAAATCAATGTAGGAAGAAGACAACTTTTGGGGAATATTGAATAAATGTACATATTAAGAGAAGAGAAGACAGTGATAGTGTTGCCTTGTTACCTTATTGGTTGCTGTTAGGTTTAATCGTCTTATCCTCCAATAAGCCATCCATGAGCTCTGGCACCATTTCTTGAGGAGTAGATGAGTTCAACCTGTGAACTTCGTTCGTAGGAAATCTATGACCACTATGAGCTTGACTCCCAATATCAGCTTCTTTTGTAGGCCACCTGTACAATCAGAATCATTGAAGAAAATATGCGAAGCGAGAAAAAAATAATCAGTAATTCATTACATTGTTATTTTCAAAACAAAACGTCTAATTCTTTCGGTTTATCGCACAAAAATATCGCTTTTCTTGCAAACACTACCCTGTACCCCGATGAAACACGAAACAGCAGGCAAGTAGCATCAAATATCGTTGATATATCTGAATAAGTCTAATTTCAATGAAACAACAGAAACATAGTGTGCCCCGAATTAAGAAATCAAGTTCCGTTGCTTTATATGTCCCACTAAAATATCCAAATTCATATAAATATTTACATCGATACATAGGCAGCGCCCATCACTAATTTTCATTGGCATTTAAATCGAACGGTTTCGGCGCGTTGTCCGCTTTGTGGCTATTTTTCGTGAATTGTGAGTGGTTGTGGTGTCGATGGCATAGTGGCTGCGAGTGATCAAATTGTGTGTTTGGCATTGGCATTGATCTCTTAAATTGTTTCGTTGGGAACGCATTTAACTGGACGTGGTGTGTACAGAGCGGAATTTGCATCCACCCGAAGGCGAGGAAGATTTTTGTGTTTCGAGTGAACAGCAAGGCAAAGGGGATATAGGAGCAAAATGGCCGCAAAACCGGACGATAAAAGCACAGATATACCGGATCGTCTCTTCGACGCCAATCAACGCAGGACTTATAAGCGTATGCGCTTCTTTGGAAAGGTGAGGCTTGCCCCATATGCGGGTAACAATGTACCAGGGGATCCTCGTGCACATTTTAATAACTCTGCGCAGCTTCACATCGCTGTGCGTATGTATGTAAGGGCATGCAAACCCATACAAGCATGCGATTTACATCTATTTTCGCTTGAGTTTCCTTTGGCACCCTTGCACTGTTGCATGTGTGTGTGTCTGTGTGTGTGCGTATGGTAGAGTTGTCAAAGAAGTGGCGGCAGCTACAAACATATGTACATACATACATTATATTTTATTTTGGCGCGACGCATTCAATTTATACATATTTGGTGGAAAATTGTGGCTATAATGACATGTTTTGCAATTGCTTGCAGGGCGGCTTTGCAAAGTGCTACGAAATCATCGATGTGGAGACCGACGATGTATTTGCCGGCAAAATCGTATCGAAGAAGCTGATGATCAAGCACAACCAAAAGGAGAAGACCGCTCAGGAGATCACCATTCATCGTAGCCTAAATCATCCCAATATAGTGAAGTTCCATAGCTATTTCGAGGATATCCAGAACATTTACATTGTCCTGGAGCTATGCAAGAAGCGGGTAAGTGTACGCCGAAAAGGCAGCATGCGATGCGTTCTTCCGAACTAATAGATCCCGCCTCTATGTCAACCAGTCGATGATGGAGCTGCACAAACGCCGGAAAAGCATTACGGAGTTCGAGTGCCGCTACTACATTTTCCAGATCATTCAGGGCGTCAAGTACTTGCACGACAACCGCATTATCCATCGCGACTTGAAGCTAGGAAACCTGTTCTTGAACGATATGCTGCACGTGAAAATTGGCGACTTTGGGCTAGCCACCCGAATCGAATATGAGGGCGAACGCAAGAAGACTCTGTGCGGCACCCCCAACTACATTGCTCCAGAGATCCTCACCAAAAAGGGGCATTCGTTCGAAGTGGACATATGGTCCATTGGCTGCGTCATGTACACGTTGCTGGTGGGCCAACCTCCATTTGAGACCAAAACGCTGAAGGACACTTATTCCAAGATCAAGAAGTGCGAGTACCGCGTGCCGAGCTACTTGAGAAAACCCGCAGCGGATATGGTGATTTCCATGCTCCAGCCAAACCCCGAGAGCCGGCCAGCAATTGGTCAGCTGCTGAACTACGACTTTCTGAAGGGCTCAAAGGTGCCAACTTTCTTGCCAAGCTCTTGCCTAACGATGGCTCCGCGCATTGGCCTCAACGACACCATTGAAGATTCCATGCATCGCAAGCCGCTGATGGAGATGAACGGCATTAGGGATGATACCCGTCTGGAGTCGACATTCCTCAAGGCCAACTTGCACGACGCCATCACTGCCTCGGCCCAGGTGTGTCGCCACAACGAAGACTACCGCAGTGACATTGAGAGCTTGCACCAGCAGCTCACCAATCTGATTAACAACAAGGTATTTTATTTCAGTGAGTGTTTCCTTGAAATAATTAACTAATCATCTCGTGCTTACAGCCACGCATACTGCAAGGCAATCTCGGGGATGAGAATACCGATCCTGCCGCACAGCCGCTCTTCTGGATATCCAAGTGGGTCGACTACAGCGACAAATACGGCTTTGGTTATCAGCTCTGTGATGAGGGCATTGGCGTTATGTTCAACGACACAACCAAATTGATTCTGCTTCCGAACCAGATCAACGTCCACTTCATAGACAAGGACGGAAAGGAGAGCTACATGACTACAACAGATTACTGCAAGTCGCTTGATAAAAAGATGAAGCTGCTTTCCTACTTCAAGCGATACATGATCGAGCATCTCGTGAAGGCTGGCGCCAATAATGTGAACATCGAGAGTGATCAGATATCGCGTATGCCCCATTTGCACTCCTGGTTCCGCACAACGTGTGCTGTGGTTATGCACCTTACCAACGGTTCCGTTCAGGTAACTAAACTCGCATAGTAAATGCTCACCTAGACTATTAGAAATTAACCAAAACTCTTCGATTTCAGCTTAATTTCTCGGACCACATGAAGCTCATTCTTTGTCCGCGTATGAGTGCCATTACATACATGGATCATGAGAAGAACTTCCGCACATATCGCTTCGCGACCATCTTGGAGAACGGTGTGTCCAAAGATTTATATCAGAAGATACGCTATGCCCAAGAAAAACTTAGGAAAATGCTGGAGAAGATGTTTGTTTAATTGTTTAATGATGTTCACCATATCCTAACACATCAGCCGACTATCATTCTAAGGCACAATGTTAGTTTAAGCTAAATCACGAACGCCTTAGCCAACCCAACCCAAACCTTCGGGCCGACCTAAAATATTACCCATCCCACTCATCAGTTCCCACGCCAATGCTTTTTCAAAATCTTATCTTCTGTTTAATTTTATATTTAATGTTTAACGTTTTATTTAGTTTTTTTGTTTTTGCATTCCCATTTAGTTCCGTTTGAACGTTTATTCATTGCAAATGCAGGGCCACGCTGAAATATAAATATATCTGTTTAATGTTTTTCGTACCCGAACATCGAATAAATTATAAATAAATATATACTTTTAGAAGTTGCAAGTAATCCTCGATCGCCCCCACACATCATTTCAACATTTGGAACTATTTGAAAGAAACGCTGCCGTTCGGGACTAAAAGTTTATTTATATTTTCACCCCAGCTAATAAAATCATTTTAACCACTATATGCTTATATGTTGAATTTAAATTCTAAACAAATTCGGCACCAATAATTAGTTATTATAATTAGAGCTATCAGAGCTGAAGTATACACTATACTGTATGGTTAGTGGCTGAAGCCTCCGGGGACAATTGCAGCAAATTGTGTTGGGACTTTTCGATGGTATGAGTAATATATAATATAGATTCTATAAAGTAAATCTATTATATGCATGGTTAGTGGTTTAATTCAAGGTGTTCAACTGTTTAAATAGATGGGGGCTAAATGTCCCACCGTTCCCCCAGGATGGACTCAGTGTGCAGAGAGTACAAGTTCTTTTTTCTTCGGTATATTTTCAAAATAATAAGGTATATCTTATCGACAAACCCGCGGTCACACTGGATCAGTCGTACTGTAGAGCTGTCAATCGATTGATAGTTGAGCCATGGATAGTTTTAAATGTTTAAAAAAAAACAATCGATACTATCGTCATAGTATCGGGCTCAAATAATTATTAAAAAACCATTGAAACCTTTTAGGAACTTGTCCATTGTAAAAATTTGATGCCACCTGTCGATTTGTATACAAATGTGTCTTCCTATTTTATAGCAGCCAATCCAAACATATCAAAAGCGTAACGACTGTAGCTCGATACTATCATGATAGTCGCAAGACCGTCGATAGTAGAGGCTAGCAGTAAAATATCGATACTAACAATAGTGCCCTCGATGATTTGAGACCTCTATCGTACTGCTATTGATTATTTTTGTAAAAATAAAAAAGTTTCCCAATACGTCTCTCGAAACTAGGGTCCAGCCGAGCCCTATTTAGGTTTTGCATTTAAATGCAATTGTACACAAAGCGAACATAATTCCTCAGAATGGGTGACAACGAGCAGAAGGCCCTGCAGCTGATGGCTGACGCAGAAAAGAAGTTGACACAACAAAAAGGATTCTTGGGCTCTCTTTTCGGGTAAGTAAATTGTGAAATACGATTTCATATGTGCATACACCAGTAGGCGATGCTGCGTCTCCTACCTCCATTCCATTGGTTAATTTATGAAAACTTACATCTTACATCTTGCGTACGTATGTATGTATGTAAGTACATACATGTATACATATGTACATAGATACAAGTAAATGAATATGAAAGTCCAGCAAGCTGCGCTGCTTTTCTTCTGCCTCCACCCTCAATCCAATATCATATAATATAATGAAAAATTGTATGTACATACAGATGTATGTACAAGTTTATGTATTAATATGCTATTATCATAAAACTATTAAACGGTGATTCATAATTACATTTATTGGAAAATATGACTTTTGTTTGATCTTTCTTGGACAATTGTTTCTTTGTTCGTTTGTCTCTTATAAATCCCTGCAAAGGTATGGTTATTTATGCATGGAATGTAGCTTTAACGAGTGTGTGCTTTTTTTACAGAGGCTCAAACAAGGTTGAAGATGCCATCGAGTGCTATCAGCGTGCTGGCAACATGTTTAAAATGTCAAAGAACTGGACAAAGGCTGGCGAATGTTTTTGCGAGGCGGCCACTTTGCACGCCCGCGCTGGAAGTCGCCATGATGCAGGAACCTGCTATGTGGATGCCTCCAACTGCTACAAAAAGGTTGATGTTGAGAACGCCGTCACCTGTCTGATGAAGTCCATAGACATTTACACGGACATGGGTCGATTCACGATGGCCGCCAAGCACCATCAAAGCATCGCTGAAATGTACGAGGCTGATTCCAACACTCTGGTATGTGACCTGCAGCGTCGATTGAGCGTTGATCGTTGATCGTTAACCAAACACTTTTATTCACGCACAGGCTAAATCGATTCAACACTATGAGCAGGCTGCAGACTACTTTAAGGGCGAGGAGTCTGTGAGCTCGGCCAACAAGTGCATGCTGAAGGTGGCCCAGTACGCAGCCCAGTTGGAGGACTACGAGAAAGCAATATCAATATACGAGCAGGTGGCAGCCTCGTCGCTAGAAAGCTCGCTGCTCAAGTACAGCGCTAAGGAGTACTTCTTTCGTGCGGCTCTGTGTCATTTAAGTGTCGATCTGCTGAATGCACAGCATGCAATCCAGAAATATGCGGAGCAGTATCCAGCATTCCAGGACTCGCGAGAGTTCAAGCTCATCAAGGTCAGAGATGAAATTAAGAGAACCTGCTCGTTTCTAATAAGGAATTGATTTTGTTTATCCACAGATTTTGTGCGAGCATCTTGAGGAACAGAACATTGAGGGCTTCACAGAAGCAGTTAAGGACTACGACAGCATCTCACGATTGGATCAGTGGTACACCACCATTTTACTTCGAATCAAGAAGGCTGCGGACGAGGATCCCGATTTGCGATAAATTAATCTAAACACACACTATCTGATCTGATAAATTCACATACACATTTACTAAATGCTTTATTCGTTTTGGAAATTAATATACCTATACAATATAACGACAAATTAATTAAACAAGTGGCAATTCTCGTCACAGAGAAAAGACACATAATCCAAAAAAAAAAGGAACTAACTTACAGTTGAATAATAAATTAAGCAGCCGCCCCATAAAATGCCAGCTTCTACGAATGGGTATAGATATCAGCTCAGAATATTCCCAGACGAATAAATTATCCCTTGCAACGAATAAAAAATAAAAATCAAGCCGAAAGCTACTGTTAATATTATGTTTGGAAAATTGTGCAAATTCTGTTACCTGTAATCATTTTATTTGCACATTTATATGAATGCTGTATCGGTAACACGGTTATTTTTTCCGGTTTTTGTGTTACATTTGTTATTTTCTTTTTAATTAGAAAAATGTTGAATTAGCTGATATTTTATTTGAAAAGTTGTAGCTTCTAGAATCAGAAAGTTTTATTGTGTGAACATTGCAAAATAATTATAAACAAAATTGATGTTTTAACCGATTTGGATGTTCATTAAATCATGTTTGAACTCCGCCTCCATTGATA
Source organism: Drosophila tristis (assembly GCA_018150885.1). NCBI lineage: Eukaryota > Metazoa > Arthropoda > Insecta > Diptera > Drosophilidae > Drosophila > Drosophila tristis. The sequence continues at coordinate 3,825,761 of JAECWT010000264.1, forward strand.
ATGCACAGAGAAAAGTAAAAGAGTTTTAGAATACGCAACCTACCAACTATATATGTATGTCCATAAATGTATCGAAAATTATCCTCCTATAAATAATATTCAAGCGAGAGTAATGAAATCTTATAAAATATTTGAGGGTCACATTTATTGAAAATTCCATCTCGCAAATGTTTTGAAATGTTTAGTAGATTATATGGTAACTCCTATAAACGTGTACGAGAAATATTCAAATCCAATAAACAGAATTAAAATATACTATACGTCAGAGAATTGTACACCCTTGCGGTCGAAAAGCCAATTATTAAATGGATATTCCACCATACACATACACAAATCGATATCTAATTAAAACCACTGCAAGGGTATAAGCAATGCAACTATGCATTCATTATCATAGATATTTCAAATTTAACTATTTCAATAAAGTTACTTGCTTGGATTAACCCCGCTATCCCGGTCCTCGAGTCCAAACCGATCAGAGTGCATTCCCTATCATGTCCACAGAACACAGCCTATGTATTTCATTTTTACAACAAGCATTGGTAAGCATATGGAGCACCAGGAATTCTGGTGAATTCTGATTAGATTATCCACTAGACTCGACCCCAAACGTCAGCAAGTTTCCACTTTAGATCGATTGGGTTTCTCCGCGAATGAAACAACTTGATCAATTCGGATGAGAAATGCGAACGTGACACAGCCATAGAAAAGAAAGTCTAGCTTTGGGTTCGATGCAGTGTTGTATGTCGTATGTATGGCTCCCTTGGCGGTAATATAATAAATTGGTCTACTACGGCAAAAATCAAAGCTCTAATAATTTTCAGGTGATCATATTAGAGTGCTCTTTCTCTCTCTCCCTATATCAGTCTCTAAGTCCAATGTCACTCCGTCTGTGTGGTTGATCCTGAACCAGAACATATTAAGCTTTCCATACACGCTCACGAACATCAAGTGAGCTTGTACTCTGCGAATACCTGGGCATAAACAGAGCGACTGAAGCCTGCCGCGTCATATCTGAGCAGCTCTCGATTCTCGCTCCGAGCTCTCTGCTCTCACAGCGCGCAATGACGATGACCGTCGTATCAGTGGCGCGGAATGATGCCTCAGTTGTTCCACCGTGGTCCGTGTGTTAGGTACAGTTTAATTGTTTAATCTGCTCAGCCGTTTGGCGGAGATTTATTGACATCTTGAGATCTAGTGCCTACCCTCCTATTGGTTCCTCCCGCGTTCCAGAAATCAAAATAATTAAATAACATTGACTCGCCTTATATAAACCCCGCTTCGAATATATTCATGAAGATCACCTACGTCTGTATATCGCTGTGTGTCCGTGTGTGCGTGTAAGACTCATTGCATTCCGGTTTTGGAATAATATCCAAACAACAAAAGTGCCATATATATACTCGCACTCGTATAAACGTCGCTACGTCAGTGTCAATCCCACAGAAAAATACCCCGAAATACATCAGTAAATAAAAATTAAATAATTAAAACATACTATTACGCATATGTGTATGTACGAATGAACAATCAGTAGTACATACTTATATGTGCATATTATAACAACAGTTTCACTGTTTTGAAAGACTAGACTCAAAACTAACTTGCAAAATGCTTGAATTACCAGGTAATAATTAATCGACTATGAGGGGGATATTCCCATTTGTGGGATACAGGTGCAACCACCCAGTCATCAAAACATTACATCAGCTCAAGCAAACACATAGCATCATTCCGTACATATGCGTAGACTACTTCTGTGGGAGGAAGGTCGGCTCCTCGGATCATCTTTATCAGCAGAAAACCCCACACACACACACACATTGTATTCACATAGGAAAGTTGGAAATTGAATTGATAATTAAAAAAATATTTTCCAATATCCGGAAGTGAAGTATATGTAGCACATATTTACTGATATAAATGTAAATATGTGTGTATGTATATATAGCTTGACTCACTGTGGAATCTGGGCCTGTGTGATTGATAACTTCTAAGATAACCAGCACGGAAGTTCTTTGAATTTAGACAACAGTGTCGACAGGAGGGGAAATTCGGCTGTAGAATAATCATTGTAGGTATCTGAACTGAAAGGGTTCATTGAATGTTCATTAAGCAACCTAGGTACCCTAAGCTGTTTTTGCTAGCAAAGATCTAGACATAAGGGTTGAGATAGCTTCAGAATTCATCCCAAAAATTGCTGTTTTAGTTGTTGACAAAGCCTAAGACCGATTACAAACATAATATAAATTTCAGGTCGGGTATTAGGATGGTTCCAGTTATGTTTTGTGTTTGCTGGCCTGTGTCTCGGGCAGCAGCAATATCCTCAGCTATCCGTCGGGACTCCCCTGGAGGCGTTGACCGCACCGACAGCCTTTGAGCAGAAAACCAGCCATATCCAGTCGCTGCAGACCAACTTTGATGCGGATTTGCTTCGGACTATTTCCCAAGGCGCCCAGGAGTTTGGCCTCGATCTCTTGCAGCGTATATCTGTGGAGGTACAGAAATCCAACACGGACTTTATGATATCACCCTTTTCCGTATGGTCATTGCTCGTTCTGCTGTACGAGGGCGCCAGCGGAACCACCTACGACGAGCTGCGCCGCGCCCTGCGCATCAATGTCGAGGATGAGAAGCTGCGCGCTGTCTATCAAGTGTGGAGCACGTACCTGAAGTATGAAACCGTCACAAATGGCATACCATTTACTCTTGGCTTACTCGATTTTTTGGCCTTTCTCTGGCAGCACCAAAACGTCCACCATTGAAGTGGCCTCGCTCCAGGCCGTTTACACCGACCACAGTTTGCCCGTGAAGAGCGCCTACCGGGATGTCGTGAAGAACTATAACGTGCAGCCCGTGGAGGTGGACTTTTACAACCCCAATACGGTGCACCAAATCAACGAGGCCTCGAACCGCACAACGCGCGGTCTCATTCCGTACACGGTGCTGCCGCAGGATATCTACGGAGCCAAGATGTTCCTGCTGTCTTCGCTGTTCTTCAAGGGCCAGTGGAAGGTGGGTGTTGTGAGCAGCTTAGCTTCCACTATGACTTCAATGCTTTCTCCAATTGCAGTTCCCCTTCAATCAATCAGCGACGCGAATGGAGCCGTTCTACAATGAGAACGACGAGGTCATCACCAACATACCAATGATGGTGCAGGAGGCCAACTTTGCATACGCAACAAATATCGAGGGCTTGGACGGCTACGTACTGGAGCTGCCGTATGGAGCTCAGGACAGGCTCTCGATGATAATTATCCTGCCGAAGCGCGGCTTCAAGCTAAACGACGTGGCAAATAACCTGAAGGCGTTGGGTCTGTCGCCCATCTTGCAGCGTCTGGCACACTTCAGTCAAACATCCTCGGAGGACAACCAGGTGGAGGTGCTAATGCCAAAGTTCACTACCACGACGGACTTTACCCTGAAGGGAGTCCTGGGACAGGTAGACCATTCTCAGGGATTCACTTTACACTCAAATTACATTGTTTTGGGATGTTTCATTTACAGATGGGCATACGCGATCTGTTCGATGAGAAAAGCGCAAACCTGAGCCGAATGTCGTCTGGATTGTTCGCGAAAATTTGCATTCATTCAACGAAAATCATTGTGGACGAGCAGGGTACAACTGCCGGGGCCGTTACTGCCGCTGTGCTCGCCAACAAGGCGACGCCGCCAAAGTTCCAGCTGAACAAGCCATTCCAATACATGATCGTGGAGAAGTCCACCAATCTGATGCTCTTTGCCGGCCAAGTGCGCAACCCGAAGGCGATTTAGACTTAAGCGAGATTTTATTGACATCGTACAGAAACCAAAACAGAAATCCTGAGTTAAGGCAATCGTAGCCCTCGGGCAGACTATTTTTTGGTGCGGCCTGTGGCCTTTTTGCCGCCAACGGGTTGCTGTTTGTCTTTGCTGGCTTTGCTGGATATGAGAGGATGAGTTTCTGAAAGAGATTTGAGCGGATTGGAAAGTGGATTGGCGTTCGGTTAGTGGCGAGGCGCTTACCGTCTGTGGGTGCATCGGGCAGGCTGACATCGTAGTGTTGCATGCGTCGACGCTTTGAGGCCATTATGTCGTCATCGTAGTCGTGTGGATCGTTGCTGAGTAGCGCGGCACTGGCCTCGAGACCGTCCTGTGGTGCCCAACCGTCTTCGGGATCCTCTACCTCCGGCGCCATGGGCAGGAATTGCAGGGCATTTTCGTCCTCACCCTCCTCATCGGACGAGCAGAATGCTGCCACTGGTTCCACCTTTTGTACATCTACTTCAATCTCTTCATCCTGCTGGGCGTCCGCATTTAGGTCCACCGACTTGTCCTCATCGGCAATATCGAACTCTGATTCTCTCTCCTCGTACTCCACATTTTCATCCAATTCCTTGAAGTCGGGCGCAAACGCCGACCAGTTTTCGACCTGGTTCTGTGCCCAGATCGACACGAGGCCCGAGCTAATGCTGGCAATTATGGGTCGCACCGGATGCCACACCACGTCGAGCAGCAGTTCGCCCTTTGTTCCATGCAGAATCTTCACAAGATTGCCTATCGACTTCTCCCATATGTAGAGCGCATGCTGACGTGCACTGCCCGCGCATATATATTCCCCGTCGCCAGAGAAGCAGCACTTCTTCCAGGTGGTTCTGCATAGACAACGCTGTAGATTGAAACATCCAAAGTCGAACCGGGAACTCACTTGTTGACCAGATCCTGCAGCTTTTGAATTGGCTCTGGCTCCCCGTCTCTACCCAGTGCAATGATTTCCTTAGAGTCGTACACGCGTATCACTCGATCCGATGTGTTGATGAGGAATGCACTGAAATATACAAAATTGGTAGAAATCTACGGAACCAAGTCGTCTGTTTTTAGTCAGTTTGCTTACTCGCCTCGCCGGGCAAACTCAATGCTCTTGACAGCTGTCGCACTCGAGGTGCCCACAATGATGCGAAAACTAGCCACCACCTCAAACGTTTCCACGTCCAGGACGAGTATTTTTCCCTTGGCATTTCCCGTGTATATGTGCTTGCCACGACGATCGAACGAAGCCACAATATTCAGATCACCCTGCCGAAGAAAGGTTATTCTCATTTTCTGTCCCTTCTCTTCTGCGAGATGTGCAAACCAACGTCAGAATCCAAGGGCAGGCAGCGGTGCGATCCTCCGATTTCGACGAGAACGGCGGCATATCGCATGGGACACACCAGCAGTCGATTGTCGTTGCGGGGATCGAACTGCACCTTCAGCACGGGGGAGGGGAATCGGTACTTGTGCTCCAGTTCGCCCGTCAGAACATCCCAAATGCAGACATTATTGTCCGTGGAAGCCGACAGCAACTAGAATGGGATTGATAGGGATTCGAAGTTGAGAAAGCAGAGCCTGTAGATCCGCTCACCTTGTGCCCGTTCCTGGTCCAACTCAGGCTGCAAACGGGATGGACGTGAGCGGAAATGATTTTGGCGATGCCGCGCGTCAGAAAGTCCCATATAACTATTCGGCCGTCGTTGCATCCCACGGCAAGGAGCGTTCCGTATTTATTGAAGGCGCATGTGACTGCCAGCGAAATGCAGTCCAGGGAACCATCAAACTCCTCGGGATAGTTTTGTCCAAATGACTCTGAAGGAAACAATATGCTCTGCTTATTAATTTACCTATATTTTATACAAAAAACGTACCCAACAATTCCAAATTCATTTTTGTTTATAGCAGTGTGACCAAGGATTCATTGATAAAATATATCCCCTGACCCTCAGAAATATACCAAAAAGAAAAACGTGACCCTGGATTTGGAATGTTAGATTTGCCATCGATTCGTCACAATTTAGCATTGAAGAATAATTATAGGATATAGCATCGCTGAATTAACAAATTTGATATGTATGCATGTGTTCATTCGTACGCTTTTTTCTCCCTTCGTCACACACCTTGCTACATTCTTAGATAGTATCGGATTTTCAGTGATGTGATATAAAAATTATTTTTGTTGTTGGTATTATTTAGAACTTATATCGCCCCAACGTGTGGCAACGCTGCAACGTGTGCGTCACTAGAATTACCTAACGCATCTAGGTATATTTACGGTATTTATTTCCGGTTCGATTATCTTCATTTCTTTTGGTCACACTGCTCCGATCCAGATCCGTGTGGTTTTTGTGCACGTTGTATGTGAAAAATTATGAAAATAACCGTATTTCTAAGTGGAAAATGTGTATAGTGCGCAGAGACTATACCTACGAAAGTCTATAAGAGATTTCATCAAGTTTACAGTCATCGGAAAGGCAATTCGAGGGCAAATATCATTTGCACGCGATTGTGTCAACGTCACCTTTGGAGCAGCCTCAGCCTCTCTCTGCCACTCTCTCTCGCGCTCTCTTTCTCTCTCTGTCGCACTGCTAAATTTTGCGTATGGGCGCTAATTCTCGTGAAAGCTTGAGAGGAGTGGAGTGAAATAATATACTCGAATGGTGTTCAACTCGAGACTGCATTCAGTCTTTTGTTCATAGAAAAAGTTGTCATCCTAAATTTTGCCCGTCTGTCCCCAGGAATCTGTCTCTTTATTGAGTGTGTGCATTTCCAAAAATTGGAACAAAAAATTAATAGTATTCGTAATTATTTCACTCGTTTGGTGACTCTGTGACAACTACTGCACTCAATTTCTTTCGCCCCTTGCTTTCTTACATTATTTACAAGTGTATGTGTTTGTGTGGGTGTGTGTGCTCGTGTGTAAATTTAAATATGTTTGTAATTTGTGTATATAAACATTTACAGGGTATTCATCGCGGCAGCCACGTTAAAAGGAAGAACGTGAATGTCAATACAACGAACACAGAGGAACGGTGAAGATAAAACCTAGCGGCGCAGAAGAATCGAGGAAGGAACAGGCTGCCTAACCCTCCCCCCCAGCCACCGTTACCGTCACACAGCAACCACAAAAAATCACTCTCGTAATTCTATTGGCAACGACTTCGAAGGGGAACAGGAGATAGAAATTCACAAGCAAAATGTCTGGCGAAGAAACGTCTGCTGATCGCAATGTCGAAATATGGAAAATAAAGAAACTCATCAAGAGTCTGGAAATGGCACGCGGGTGAGTACACTCCTTTCCTCCCTCCATGATACCATGGCCTCCCCCATTGTGTGCATATTTCTCTGAGTTTTCCTTTTGTGGGGTACACACACCATGCTTTAGCGGGCGGGCGTGAGTGTGGGGCGGGTGCGGAGATACTGCGCGCTGTCGCCAGACCTTGCTACTGTTTTGGGGGAGCCCCAAGTGACGCGTGTGGTGGTGGGTGGGTGAACAACCACCACCTTCACTTTTTTGAGCGGAATGACTCTCTCGGAGTATATTGCTTGCGAGCCTTTGAGCCCCATTCCTCTCACACTTTACCCCACCACCCGTTTGGAGGCGTTTTGGCCTGTGCCCGTTTGCGTTCTCTTTCGAGCAACACGTTTTTCGTCAGTTTTTATCAGTTCAAACTAGACGTTACCGCTGTGCTCTGTTGAGGTGGAGCCGTGAGTAATTCGTCTCGTGGCTCTCCTCCGCCTAGCAGAGTTAATACTCTCACTATTTTGGAGTCTACACCTGCCTCTCTCTCTCTGCCGAGTCCTTATTTTGGTAGGGGCGCCGATTCTCTCCGACTCTCCGACAGTGGGTAACAAGGTCAATGATTCAAAGAACTCGGCTTTACTACAGTGTGTACATATGTATGTATTTAGTACATACATATATCTATATCTGACTCAGAGTGGCGCCTCCCCACCATTCCGATTGCGATTTAGCATCCCACTCACTTTCTCTTCTTTGATTTCAGAAATGGCACCAGCATGATTTCCTTGATTATTCCGCCAAAGGATCAAATCTCGCGCGTTAGCAAAATGTTGGCCGATGAATTTGGAACGGCATCGAACATCAAGTCGCGTGTGAACCGCTTGTCCGTCCTCGGTGCCATTACGTCGGTCCAGCACAGACTTAAGTTATACACCAAAGGTGAGTTGATATCTTGAGAAAATAATCAGAAATAAATACGATTGTTCGATTTCAGTGCCTCCAAATGGTTTGGTCATCTACTGCGGCACCATTGTCACAGAGGAGGGCAAGGAGAAGAAAGTGAACATAGACTTTGAGCCATTCAAGCCCATCAACACCTCGCTGTATCTGTGCGACAACAAGTTCCACACGGAGGCCCTCACTGCCCTGCTTGCCGATGATAACAAATTCGGCTTCATTGTGATGGATGGTAATGGTGCGCTGTTCGGTACCCTGCAGGGCAACACCCGCGAGGTACTGCACAAATTCACCGTCGATCTGCCGAAGAAGCACGGACGCGGTGGTCAGTCTGCCCTTCGTTTCGCCCGTCTGCGCATGGAGAAGCGACACAACTATGTGCGCAAGGTGGCAGAAGTGGCCACCCAACTGTTCATTACCAATGACAAGCCCAACATTGCCGGCCTTATTCTGGCTGGTAGCGCGGACTTCAAGACCGAGCTCAGCCAGTCCGATATGTTTGATCCCGTGAGTTGTGCACCAGAGCCTCTGGCCTCTGCATCGGCTAACACTGGTTTCCGTTACCCAATTGCAGCGTTTACAAACAAAAGTCATCAAGCTGGTGGACGTTTCTTATGGCGGCGAGAACGGCTTCAATCAGGCCATCGAATTGGCTGCCGAGTCGTTGCAAAATGTTAAATTCATACAGGAAAAGAAACTCATTGGACGATACTTTGACGAAATTTCTCAGGTATGTTGATTGGCATCGCCTAAGCAAGTTGATTTTCTGTGACAACACGCTGCCTTTTGGGATCTAGGACACTGGAAAATATTGCTTCGGAGTGGAGGACACTTTGCGCGCACTGGAACTTGGATCGGTGGAGACTTTAATCTGCTGGGAGAACCTCGACATTCAACGATACGTTCTTAAGAATCATGCCAACTCGACGTCAACGACAGTATTACATTTGACGCCTGAGCAGGAAAAGGACAAGTCGCACTTCACTGACAAAGAGGTATGTTGGATCCGTAGCTTTGATCCTTTGATCTCCTCCTCATATGCCTCCCATTTTCCTACCAACAGAGCGGCGTGGAGATGGAGTTAATCGAGTCTCAACCGCTGCTGGAATGGCTGGCAAACAACTACAAAATATTTGGCGCCACGCTGGAGATCATAACCGATAAATCGCAGGAGGGAAGTCAGTTTGTGCGTGGCTTCGGCGGCATTGGCGGTAAGTCCAGACAGACACAGCTCCAGACACTATCGTTAGCTATCATCCTAAACTGGAGCTAGCTTTAATTGTAGATCGATTGTAAGCTAATCAATACCGAAGGTTGAATCTGTTTTTCCATTCCTCTTCCCTCATGCTGCTTTACCACGAATGCGACACACGAATGGTCGGCCATGGCTTTAATATTTGTAAATGTTAATGTAAAATGTAAATGTGTCAAATAGGCATTTTGCGCTACAAAGTAGATTTTCAATCCCTGCAGGCTGACGAGCCGCTGGAGGATGTTGATCTCGATGATTACTAGACACCAGTGTGCTGTGAACAGATTCGCAAGTTGCTATTTGCGAGTCCCGAGTTCTCGATTATGCGTTACATACAACAAATAACCATATACTTTTTTGGGGAAATCTCGTAAAGCAAAACGTTCAAATTGATTAGGAACCAATTTACTTGCCACATAGTTTTAATCTATGTTCAGCGTAGCCGTTCTATACAATATTTATCACCAGAGTAGGGAGGGTCCTGCATCACGCGAAGGTGGATTACATTTCACTGTCGGATCAGGTCAGGGTGCATTAGATGTGCACCCACATATATCTACGATTTACCAAATTTTTAAATTAGTGCGTGAATACTTTTAAGAACACAAAATATATAATTCGTAAATTAACAGAAACGATGGAACGGCATCGTTTTCACACATACCGATAGATTATTCCCTGTTTTCGGATTGACTTTGATTCCATTTAAACAAAGAAAAAGCTAAATAAAAGCATAAGATAAACGGCGAATGTGTCACCAGTTAAGCTGGCAAAGAGTTCCCGAACGAGTATCTGCATTTTCCCCCTATTCAAACCTTAAACCAAGAGAGAGTTACAAGAAAGTACACAAGACAAATTAAAACCATGAGAATTGTAATAAAAATAATACACACCACACATAAAAACGATTAAATAAATATACCTATCAGAACATGATGGCAGTGCTACTCCAGTACTCCTGTACTCCTTTTGTAGCCTCCTTAATTTAGAACTAGTTATTGACTTGACTAATGATGTCTAACGAGGTGAGACCCTGATGTTTAGTCTTACGAGTATCTGTATTAGTTGGATTAAGTGTCATCTTTTTGGTTTTTGTCTACTCTTGCAGAGGGTATTTTAATTTATAATTTAAATATCCTATATTTCTCAGTTTTATCTGTTCATGTTTTATTTGGTCATCCGTTTTTATTGAAACGCCCACGAAGCTAATCTTTTTGTTCTTTCGTTACATTTCTTCATTAATATAGTTTTGGTTATCTTTATTATTTCCTGTTTGTTTCAAAATAAATACGATATTAATACGATAACATTGTACTTTCGCAGGTATCTTACGCTACAAGGTGGATTTCCAGAGTATGCAGCTTGATGAATTGGACAATGATGGCTTTGACTTAGATGATTACTAGAGAATGTTTCTGTTAATACAAAAAACTACACCTACCATCGAACGTAAAATGAAACTGCGCAGCCACATAGACCAGGAAATTAAATAGTTTATTTTAATAATACGCAAAAACACACAAACCCCTCTTCCAATTTTACGTTGTTGGCGAAAAAGTAAAATCTAAATTAATGCATAAACCTACAAGATAATATTATGTTAAATCGAAGAAAACAAATATTAAAATGATACCGTTTTACGTGAACAAACTGATTAAATGTTTGAATGATTTAGTGGAACCCAATGGAGAATCAATCTTATAAGTCAGCCTTTGGTCTAAAATTCATGTTCCCTGAGAAGATCTCGAAGATCTCGCGCCTATTCCAGAAGTGCAGAAGGACAGCTCACTAGTTCACAGTGAATACATGAATACTGCATGAATACAATTTACAAAGTAGTACTGTTTATTCCTCTCTACGATTACCCAGTACAATTTGCATATAAATCCATGCATACGTTCGTAAATAGTTGTCTGAAACCCGTTTCGGCTTTTCAGTGCAAATAGTAAAGAGCACAGAGCACAAATATACATAGATATGCATGCAAGTGTTGGTACATGCATTCAAATGCTGATTTCGTAAGTACATGCTCACGTACTATTCGTACGATTTAATGTGCTCTGACAACTTATCAGCTGGGGATCTCTTGCATTGAATTTGCCCTTCCATTAAATGACTCGTCATTCAACTCTTCTACTTTCAAAAGCTACAAAAAGAAAAGCCGAAAGGTTCAAATGAAAGCTAATCAATTTTATAGAAATCTTTTGATAAGCCAGCAGGTAAAATGGTCATTTCGACCATAAGATACCCCCTATCTTATTCCGAGCTGCCTTTCGAAGAGAATACTCTGGTACGCCACGAGTACCCTGTGTGCAAAGACTGGAAGTGAAAGTCTCTAAGGTTTCTATTGTTAAAGAATGCAACACCTAGAATGGTGACCCAATTCCAATGCTAATGAATACATATTTCCATGTGATAATTGTTGTGATCTAATGATGCTAGCACAGCCTCTTGTATTCGTCTAACATTTCTTAGAAAATCCATGCATTTTTAGTTGTGATAAAACAAAATCGACTCCACCCCAAAGATCACGATTGCTGCTGGCACTGTACGTGTGCTTACAGCCGACCATAGACACAAATCGTGTGCTCGTATTCGTCTATACCATTCCATTTGTATGTGGTTGAGTCTCAGTTTACAACCTTTATAAGAATTCGATCAAGAGAACGTATATACATACTCGTAAACACACAATCAGCTGCAGTGCGACTGGCAATCACATCGCCGAGGCACTTCCAATTGAATCGTCGGCGGCGACAGAGGTTCGAAAGAGGTTCCGAAACTAATCAGTTTTTTTTTCACTGGAAAAGTCGTGTCTAGGCGATATTGTGCGATATGGATCAGGCAACGGCTGTGAATCGAGTTCGCGAAGGATTATTGGATGATTGGAATATCCTGGAAAATGTCTTCAAGCTACTGCAGAAGGACGACACATTCTGTGTAAATCCCCAAAAATGGAATAAGCAGAAAATCGTATCATTTTTGCAGCCAGACGGTTTGAAGGTAAGTCCGTCTCGAGATAACGGCGGGGTGACTCGATTAAAGAAAATAAGGGTTCAGTTTTTGACTCCCAAGCATTATTTAAAAGAAATTAGTTCTGAATTAGCTAATTATATAACAAATTAAATGCTCTTGATAGTAGCGATAAGGTACTATGCACAGATCTTTAAGCAGAATAAATGATAGTTATTCTAGTAGTACTCACACGGGCCTATGAAGAGATAGACATAGAATGAGTAGTGTAGTGTGTGTTTTCAACGAATATTTATCTCTTTGAATCTTATGCTAACAGTTTAAGATATGAAAATGTCGGATACACGCCTTGCATAGAAACAGACAGTTGATAAGCTTTAAATAAAACCCATTAATGTAAATGAATATGTTTTTATGTTATCATTCAAAGGAATTGATTAATCTGAAAATCCGGGAGACGGAGACGTGCACTCTCGCGGAAATCGAACAGCTTTGCCAGTCGGTGATCCAGTATTCAGTGAAAACTTCGCATGGACGTTTTCACAATCAATTGTTCGGACAGGTTGACCCCTTTGGAATGGCGGGAGCATTGATCACAGAGGCCATGAATGGAAGCTCGTAAGATTGCAGCAGCATTAACGATGTACTGTATTAATGGGTGGCAATATTATGATTGCATTTTTATTTAAATTAATTAAGAGCTCGCAGATTACGGGGCATTAAGAGATGTTTTCAATTGATTGTTGTCCAGCCATGGGTTCTACGATCCGCAGATACCTTCTACATATTTCACTCCTCAGATGTGATATTTTTTATAAGCACTCTCTTTTTTCAAACCGCAGATATACATACGAAGTGGCACCTGTTTTTAGTCTGATAGAGACAGAGCTGATTGCCACGGTTTGTAGGTTAGCCGGATATGAAAATGGTGACGGTATTTTTGGACCTGGAGGATCCATGTCCAATATGTACGGCATCGTGATGGCTCGCTACAAGTATGCGCCCGAAGTGAAGACCTCTGGCATGTTCGGAATGCGGCCTCTGGTGCTGTTTACCTCAGAGGAGTCCCACTACAGTTTTGTGAAGGCATCCCACTGGCTGGGCCTCGGCAGTGACAATTGTGTGGCTGTGAGAACCAACGAACGTGGCCAAATGCTTTTGGACGACTTGGAGGCAAAGATAATTGAGTCAAAGGCTCGTGGTGCACAGCCTTTCTTTGTAAACTGTACGGCCGGAACCACTGTGCTTGGAGCATTCGATGATATCAACGGGGCTGCAGATATAGCCAAGCGACACGGACTGTGGCTTCACGTAGATGCGTGCCTGGGTGGGGCCGCGCTTTTATCTCACAAGCATCGGTCCCTGATTGCGGGCCTCCAGCGTGCGAATTCCTTTGCCTGGAATCCCCACAAGACTGTTGGAGTTCCGCTGCAGTGCTCGTTGTTCCTGACGCGGGAGTCGGGAAATTTGCTGGAACGCTGCAACAGTACAGAAGCGCACTATCTGTTCCATCAGGACAAGTTCTATGACGTCTCCTATGATACGGGAAACAAAAGTGTGCAGTGCGGCCGCAAGATAGATGCGTTCAAGTTTTGGCTAATGCTGAAGGCTCGGGGCTACGGGCAGTATGGACATTTGGTTGACCACGCCATCGACATGGGCAGATTGTTGGAGGATAAACTTCGGAAACGTCCCGACCGCTTCAGACTCGTACTTCAGAAACATGAGTACTCCAATGTCTGCTTCTGGTACATACCCAAGGCTATGCGGGTACCAGCCAACGAGGAGACCACTGACTGGTGGACTAGCTTGTACACAGTGAGTAGAAAAAGGAGTTTTGTTTTATTTAAACTCAATACTACTCTGTTTTCGTATTCAAATCATAGGTAGCCCCAAAAATTAAGGAGCAGATGGCGTACAGCGGCACGTTGATGGTGGGATATTCACCTCTGAAAGCTCGCAATTTGGGTAACTTCTTCCGGATGGTCTTCACCTGCTTTCCTGTTCTGCAAAGTAATGAGTTAGATTTTATCTTGGACGAGATTGAACGACTGGGAGAGAATATCATAGTTTAAACACATTTAAAACAGCTCTCACGTAAAATAAACGAAACAAAGATGATTTGTGTTACATCTAAATTAAAGAAAAATTTGGAGGTACAAGGAGCGTATTTTCCGCGGTTAAACCATACGAGATTAATTTAAGGGTTCAGCTTTTTAAATAGAGGGGGCTATGAGTGGGTTAAGTTCTTTTTTCCTCGGTATATTTACGGTATGTATTTATCAATACACACGCGGTCACACTGCTTACAGCTGATTTTTTTTAGAAAATTGTGATTTTGTTTGTTATAAAAAAATAAATTAAACAATGGGGCGCGCTGAGGCTGGTACGCCCAAGTACCTCGCCAATAAAATGAAGGCGAAGGGCTTGCAGAAGTTGCGCTGGTATTGCCAAATGTGCGAAAAGCAATGCCGCGACGAGAACGGCTTCAAATGCCACACCATGAGCGAGTCGCATCAGCGGCAGCTGTTGCTGTTTGCAGACTCGCCTGGCAAGTTTCTGCATAATTTCTCGAAAGAGTTCTCCGATGGCTACCTGGAGCTGCTGCGCCGGCGGTTCGGCACCAAGCGTACCAATGCCAACAAGATATACCAGGAGTACATTGCACACAAGGAACACATACACATGAATGCCACACGCTGGCTGACACTCTCCGACTATGTCAAATGGCTGGGACGGACTGGCCAGGTTGTGGCGGACGAGACGGAGAAAGGATGGTTTGTCTCATACATCGATCGCAGCCCCGAGGCCATGGAGCGCCAGGCAAAGGCCGAACGCAAGGAAAAGATGGAAAAAGACGACGAGGAGCGAATGACTGATTTTATTGAGAAACAAATCAAAAAGGCAAAGTCCAAGGACGATGACGACGACAGTGGGCAGGAGAAGTATACCGAGCTTATCCGGGAAGAAGCTGAGCCGCTTAAATTGGACATCCGATTGGAGAAAAAGTTCCAGCCCGAATCGATCTTGGGAAAATCGGCGCTATTGGCAAAGCGACCAAGCTCTGAGATTGACGAAAAAGTTTTCAAGAAGCCCAAGCCTATGTCGGCGGAAAAGGGCAGCTCCCATTCCAAATCTGCGCTGGATGAGATCATCCAACAGGAGGAGGCGAAAAAAGAGCGTGCCAACCGCAAGGATTATTGGCTGCACAAGAACATAGTGGTGAAATTCATCTCAAAGTCCATGGGCGACAAGTTCTTCAAGCAGAAAGCTGTTGTGCAGGAACTAATCGACAAGTATCAGGCGAAAATCAAATTCCTTGATACTGGCGAAAAGCTCAAAGTGGATCAGGTACGCCCAGATTATATACGCCACCAGCTTTAGCTTGACTCTTTTTATTTTTCTTCCAGGCCCACTTGGAGACTGTGATACCGGCCATGGGCAAAACAGTGCTGGTCGTTAATGGCGCATATCGCGGTGCCGAGGCTCTGCTGAAAAAGCTAGACGAGCGCAAGTTCTCCGTCAGCATTGAGATACTCCACGGTCCGCTCAAGGGGCGAATAGTCGATAATGTACAGTACGAGGATATATCAAAATTGTATGACGCCTAGCACAACCTATGAGGATTATAGGTAAAACGATTTCTAAGGATATCGCTTCGTTTTTATAAGATTACAACTTAAGATTAAATTTATGAAAATATCCAAGCTCTACCGCCGAAAGCAGAGAGTGAAGTGACAAATTTCCCAGCAAAACCCAAATTGAGGTCAATTAAACACGAATATTAATAAGCTATTTGTGCCATTGCCATTTGCGAAATATAGCAGATTATGCAAACATAGGCAAAGGCTAAGACTTGTGAACAATGAAGAGACAGAACAATGCTCGCAAAAGTATTTCGATACACTTGCAGCCTTACGCAAAGCAGAAAGAGCTTCGCTTCTGTTCGGAGGAGATAGTTGCACATATTCGTGAAATTCGTGAAATGCGGATTCAGTGTTTTCTTCTCTTACAAATCTGTGTGCATTGTAATGCCTTAAACGCCGAGATGACAGAAACTGGTGGCAGATCTACACCCTATTGGTGGGAGGCAGTGCCCAGAGTCCTGACCGACATTGTGACCGTGAAAGCGAATATTCTCACGGCTGTTCCTCTCGAGCTGGCAGCCAATGCGATAGATACCCTGTGTAAGAATAGAATATGTCTTCTATTAGCACGCATGTCAATCGCTGTGATTCCACAGGCTCTTCCACGCTGTTTATGGGCAGAGTACCACCGAAGATCACTCCAGATATAAACAAAATGCACTTTCAGTACATGACGCCCTGCCACAACTACAGTGTTCCACTGCTGGATGCAGCGAAGCTCTGGAATCACTCCAAGTTTGGCAAGGGTCGCAAGGTGGTCATCTTGGCTACCGGCTGGACAAACACCGTTAACGAATCCTCCGCCATCGCCATGATATCGAGAGCCTTCATGTGTCGCCGCGACGTTAATTTTGTTGTGTGTAAAGAGTCCTGCACAGCACTGTGAAGTTCACTTAAATAGCAAGAACAATTTCAGATTGTGGACGCAGCCGATTATGTGGACACACTGTACTCCTGGTCGGCATTAAACACGGACCTTATCGGCGAGTACATTGCTATGGGCCTAACGCATTTGATAGAGCTCACTCCACTGCGAAATATCCACTTGATCGGTAAGTGATAGTCTAAGGAATCTACGGATATATGGCTGATACGTGAGCTTCCGTAGGGCACTCCCTGGGGGCACACATAATGGGCACTGCTGGGCGCACATTTCAGCGGCTTACTGGCCGACTGGTACCCCGTATAACTGGACTGGACCCCGCGAAACCCTGTTTTCGGCAAGAAAAAATTCTGCCGGGACTGACCCGGGGGGATGCGCAGCTGGTGGACATCATTCACACCAACATTGGTATTCTGGCGAAGCGTGGGCCCCTGGGAGATGTTGATTTCTATCCGGGTGGCGCACATCCCATACAGCCCGGCTGCCTGACCATTGGCTGCTCGCACACACGCGCTGTGGAGTACTTTGCTGAGAGTGCATATCCCCAACAGGAGCAGAACTTTATGGCCACCAAATGCAGTTCCTGGGACGAGCTCAGACGACGCGACTGCAGGGCGGCCACGGGCTTGGGCACGGGCAATCCTTCCTCGATGGGATACATAATTGATAGAAAAGCACGAGGCATATATTACGTAGATGTGAATGGATGGCCCCCGTATGGTCGGAGTATTAGTAAGGCGGAAAATGCCAGACCAGAGACCTGCCACATTTGTCGGACGTGAGACATTAAACACGATTGGTGGTAGCCTACAGATACGTAATTTTATTATTTTAGCTGATTAGAATGTAATTTCCGTAAGATCTAGATCATCATTAAAGGCCTCCGAGATGTCCTTTTGGCTCTGGTATGCCCGCTCCTGTGTCTCCGCGATCTTCCACAGCTCGTCATCGTCGTCACCGTTGATCATTGACCTGTCCGCATGGCCCTTAATGTCTGGCCTGGGTTTGGCCTTCTGTGGCATGGAGCCAGCAGTGCGCTTCTGCCGGTTGCCCATCAGGATCTGGCTCTCCTCGAAGTAGGTGTTCGGATGATTGATGGTCGGTTCCACGTTCGAGTTGTGCGTGAGCATAAAGTACTTGCCACAGGCGATCTGATAGTGACCGCGAGTCACAAAGAACATCACCTCCTCGATGTGGCTGGGCGACAGGCCGTAGGAGGCCAGTTTTGTTTTGAGTGTAGCCGGATCCACGGACTTATAGGGACAGCCGTGGCAGTCGCCCGGTGCCGCCATTTCCTTGATGATTTTGGAGCACGAGTAGGGAGTGTAGTTAACCATGGATCCCTTTTTGCCATAGTTGTGGTGGATGTTGTACTCGTAGCTGCGCGTGAACTTATCTGCATCCATCTTCTTTGTGAACTCCTCGCGCCAGAAGCGAATGGAATCTTCAAGCGTTACACCAATGCCCTTGAGGAAAAGACCATACTGCATCCGGCCACCGTGCTTAACGTGATGCTGGGCACGGATGTGCTCGTGGCACATGCGCATACACAGCGGCATTGAAGTTTTGGACAGCTGGTTGAGGGAATCGATCGCCACAGCCGCATCGCGGCACACTGTGTAATCCTTGCCGGTGTACGAGTTGTGCAAAGCCTTGACCATGCGCGAGATGCGCTCATCTCCCTCGACCTCGTCTATGAGGCCCTTGGAGGCCAGCAGGCCCAGCTCGATTATATCCTGTTGCTTTGTACCGACAATGGAGACCAGATCGTGAGTGTTCACATAGGCAAAGCCCTCCTTTATGTAGCACCGGCGACTGCGCACCAAGTCCAACACCTGCGTGAATGGCACCTTGTAGAAGTCGAGCAGCTCAATTTTGGAAACACTTTGGCCAGCTGTGCTCTCGTAAAGACCGTCCTTGACCTCATCCTTTTGTGACTCTGTGAGAGGTGGGAAATTGAAATCATTCGCCTCGAGGAACTGCTTCACCTCGGCACTGCTCAGCGCTGCAAACTTGTATCTGAAAAGTTCCATCTCGCGGGCTACAAACCAGCGTGTCAAGTCCTCAGACCGACAGTAGGCCA
This sequence comes from Drosophila tristis, assembly GCA_018150885.1. Classification (NCBI taxonomy): domain Eukaryota; kingdom Metazoa; phylum Arthropoda; class Insecta; order Diptera; family Drosophilidae; genus Drosophila; species Drosophila tristis. Next base: position 3,844,592 of record JAECWT010000264.1, read on the forward strand.
ATCGGAGTATAAAGTGCGACACGTAGTCGCGCCGACGCGTCTGTATTTCCGACTCGTGTTTGCTTCCCTGACCACTGACGCCGCCGGGTGAACACAATCTCAGATAGCTGCGCAGACCCTCGCGTGTTAGCTCTGCATTCACATATTCCTTCCATTCTTCAGAAAGCAGTCGTAGTCCTTTCGATCCTGCGCGGTCCAGGACGCGCAGCAAACGCAGTCGTTCGAGAGCAAGTTCCTCGAATTCCTCAATGTGAATATCGTCTGTCGGTGGATAGTAGTACATCATGACATTGTGGGGGTACTTGGTCTCCAAGCTGACCACCTCGATTTTGACTTCAGTGCGGGCTCGTTTCCTTAAGCGAAATTCCATTTTTATTGAGTTAAAGCGATTTTTGCGCGCAAATGCAAAACATCTGTTCTTAACAACAGTGTGACCGCGGATTTATCGACCAAATATACCGTCTGTGCCTGAAAAATATACCAAAATATACCTTCTCATTTTCAGAATAAACATTAAATAAACCGTGGAAAATCCTATTTCCCGATTTAATATTCGGTTTAATTTTATTAGCTTGATTTAAAAAACGTGATTTAACTGTTCATTTGTTGCAAATGTTTGCCCCATTTTAAAAATTGTGGAAAGCAAAAACGACATACACACAGCTTGAGTATATTTTAGATATTAAACTATATTTTATCAGGTACATGCAAAACTGACTAGGACTCTTTAAATAATGTAATGGGTTATGGTGTTCTTAAGCTCTGATCTCTTTCGAATGACTTCGAATGCCAATGACTTCCAGCGATCTTCTCAATCGTTTCCAAAATAGTTTACGCTCCTCCAGCTTTGGTTTTTCGTCGCCTTTGCCGACTGGCCATTTGATATAGGTTTTCACATCCATTAAATATTGTAAGGTTTTTGGACGCTTGCTTCGCGGTATATCCTCCAAGAATACGAGGATCAAATGTTCTTTGCTGACCTCAAAGATGCTGAAAGAATAGTTTGTCAGAGCTGCAGTTGCATGCAAAAATGGCATCGCTCACCGATGCTGGGCCAAATACATTTCGAATTGACACCAGTGGCTCAGTAGAAACTTGGAGGATATGATCAGCATCAATGAGTGCGATCGATCCATGCATGAGATAATGTTATCCAGTATAGTCACTCCGATCTACAAACAGGATGGCATTGGATTAGTACACACTCCCAAGGGACCCAACGAAAATAAACACCGAACCTGAAAGTCTCGTTCATGCAGACATATGGAGATATCCCCTGCTTCCTCGACATTGGGCAGCAGTTCATTCAACACCCACGTTCGATCGTTTTGGCAGTAGCTAATGAAGATATCGTAGACAGTGCTGGGATCACGTTGGGACAAATGCGTAAAGCTGTCCACCGACTCTTTCGATGCGCTGGAAAGGAGGGCTGCGGACTTTAGCGACGAGTAGTAGTAGTGTATATGCCAGCGCTTTAGATAGACAATGAAGCCACAAATGCACAGGCCAAGGATGCTGCCGAGCACCGCGATAACCGTCGTCGTAAGGTTGTGCAAGTCCGTCGTGATCTCACTCATGGACCGAACCTGACAGTTCAGCTCCTCCACCTGCACTTGATCGGTGTCATTGAAGCACCAGTATTGCGTCGCATCATAGTCAAGCAGCTGAAATTTTAGGGTCAGCAGTTCGTTGCTTAGCTCAGTCATCTGGTAGGGGGTCGAGGCAGGACATCTGGAGGCACTATACTCGCCAGCCAAGAATCGCAATTTGAAAATCTTGTTCACGCGCTTATAGTCCTTGATGTTTTTGTAGCTCTTATTCAAATGTGGCAGAAATCGGCTCTGCCAGAGAGCTCGATTTATATTTAGTGTTTCCGCGGTACCCAGCAGTTTATGGATGCTCATCGAACTTGTGGGGCTTATGTTGAGCAGGTTGTACGAGCAGTCGGCTTCCTTGTTGTTGCCCGCCGCCACCTCGACCACTTCCCTCAGGTGGCAGTTGCAAATGAAGTTGTTGTCGCCGAGACTCAGGTACTCCAAGCGTTCAAAGTCCTTGAGCATCTCATTGGTCAGGACATTGATGTTATTACTGCGAAGATTCAGCACACGCAGCTCGGAGTTATTGTCGAAAGCGCTCTTATACCAATTGCCAACGTGGTTAGAGCTTAAATCGAGGATTTTCAAGCTGTCCAGGGACTCGAACATGGCCGAGGACAACGCGTTTATGTTGTTACCCGCCAAGCCCAGGATTTGAACGTTCTTCAGGGGCCTGGACCACTCCATATCCTTGAGGTTGGAGTGCTCAAAATACAGGTACTTCAACGTACTGCCAATCCCATCGAACGCATCATCTAGGATGTTGTTCGACACGAAGGGGTTTCCCGACAAATCGAGGCCTTCCAGGACGGTGTTTTTGAAAATTGCGCTGCTCACCATGGGAATGGCCGTGTAGCACAAGCTTAGGTACTTAAGCTTGGGCCCCAAGTGTGCGAAGGCCACGGCACTGTTGCGGGTCATTTTCGAGTGGGAAACATCCAGGTAGACCAATTCCGGCAGCAGTTTGAATGCGTTCTGCTGTATCTTCAGGCCGTATATAAGGCTCATGGCCATTTCAAGTGTGGGCATAGATATTTGGTAACTATACGTGAGTACGTTGGTGAACGAAATATCCAAATACTGCACACTCTGAATATAATAGAACGTATCCTGTTGAATAGTCATGATTTTATTGTCGGACATGAAGAGCCTCTTCAAGTTGGTGATGTTCCTGAAAGCCTCCTTCTCCACATACTCAATGCTGCAGTTGCTGATGTCTAGTTCCACAAGTCGTGTTAGACTCGGAAAGGTGGCCCATGCAATGGATTGTTCTAGGCGACAGATTTTAAAAGAGATTTCGTACATTAATATTTTGCAAACATATACTACAAACTAAATGCATTGCCTGTGGGGATAAGTGTGTACGAAAGTGTTGTAATAGTGGTCTTACGTGACTTCCCAAGAAGGTCAACCTTCTCTTTCAGGAACTGAATGTAATCCCCATAGGTGTTATCATTCGTTGGGGCCATATTGGCGTTGCTTGTGTTCGTGTTCGTGTTGTTCTGTATGTATAGAAAGCACTCCCGATCGAACAGATCGGTGGCATTCTGTGCAAGAATCTGCTCGCATTTGTCTTGTGTTGTGGTGTGACTGGGGTCCAAACGAGTCTCATTCAAATACCGCTCAACGGCTGAAAGTGTGAATAATAACTGATCATAGGAAGGGGTGTATGTGTCTCTTGTTTGTATAGTTAATCTGCAAACCAATGTCTAGCCAATACTTACCCTCGGCATCCGGCAGTAGGTCAGCGAATTTGTTGCCCCGCAAAGTTAAAAGCTTCAACGAGTCCTTCAAGGAGTACAGGGCTTGGTATGGCACTGCGTTGAGAGTGTTGTAGGCAGCCGAAAACACTTCAACTTTCCTCATGTTTAATGTAATGGATAGTTTGGTTGGTTGGAACAAGTCTGTGTCCTCCAGCATGTTGCCATGCGATAAGTCCAAATATAAACGTGTTGCTGTGCATAAATGGATCAGATCACAAAATACTAGTAATAATTGGGAAGAATGAAGAAGAATGTTTCCATCTACTCACAGTATTTTCCATTCAGTTGCTTCAGGGTTCCATTGGGGTATGTCCACCACAGCACATCCTCTTTGATGATATCCAGGAGACAACTATTACCGTCATCAGAATCGTATTTAAGCAAAGCCGACTTGAGATCCGCATCCGCAGTAGACTCTGCACTCCCATCGCTCCTATTCGGCCGTAGATCTGGGTTTTCGGGAACCAAAGCATCGGCCAGACCGTCGGAGGTTGATAACTCGATGGCACGTATTACTTGTGCATTTTCGCGTAGCAGAGACACGACCAAAAACACTTTTAATATGAATACTGAAGTCATTTTATAGGTCTATTAATTATCGCCGTTATCACAGCCCCACAAATTATTGATTGTCGAAAGCAAAAAGCAAGTTCCTACTTTTTGAATGAGCAAGCATACTCGTAAATACTCGTAGTATTCGTCTGTAGGTATATATATTTTATTTATATGGACACTTCCGTTCTTATTCAAATCTCCTTTTGTTTGTTAATGGTGTGGACATTTTAATCACTTTATCTTTACGCTCCGAAAGCTATGCAACATTTTGCTTTCCTATAGAATTTCCTTTGGAATCTTCTTCAAACGTGTTTCGAACGTACCGAAGCTTCTGCGTTCCCGAAAAAGACTAACCGAACAAGTGTTAGCGAATGGTCAGCGAATATAATTGGTAGCAGCGATATGTGGCTAATACTGACACGATACGGCTTATCAATTTTGGCAATATTTTGCCTGGCTTGCCTTTGAATGGGCTGGGGTGCAGCTATCAGCAAACGGGTATCAGTCTTTCGGTGGCAGAATGCGTTCCGCCGCCAGTCCCACGGTTCGTTTGAGTAGAACCCCATGTTTCATTATCGGATAATTATGGCTCGTTGCCGAACGCAGATTAGTCTATAATGCTCACCTGTGTAAGCAGCAACACGGATCAACTAACAACGATATAAATTGCATGTCTCGCCAGTCTGCAAGTCTACATACGAGTACATACCAATATTAGAAGCCCGCAGCGGTGATTTACAGTTCAAATGAAAGCGATAACACCCTTTAGCTAAACCTAGGATTATCTGTTGATTAGCGCTAATAAAGATTCTTACTTGCGTACTTCTTTTAGTGGCATTTCACAACATCTAAAATATTATTCTAAAATTAAACCAGCAAAAAATATGCGAAATTTGTTTATATTTTAGTTTACTTTTATCAGATACGAGTACACACACATATATACATATGCTTCTTTCTTTCTGCTGTTGCTTCTATTGTGATCAGTTACCAAGATTTATTTCCAGTCTGTACGAGTGGAAGCGAAGAGCGTGCGTCGATTCCCGCTGTTAAGTTGGAAGGAGAAATAAGGCAATCAACACAGCCTGCTCCAGGTGGGTTCTGACTCTGGCTCGCTGATCTCTGGCTCGACTGCAATTAGAAACAGGTTTTGAGCAAGGTACGAGTAGAACTGTGAGTAGTTTTGGGCATTCGGTTCTAGGCAGACGTGAGAAGAGTCTTTCAGTCAGTCGACATTTAAATGTGAAGATCAGCGGAGCTCGTGATACTACTATAAGCGGTAGAACGCAAACTGATTGAAAACAGACATCTTGTCTAATAGCTGCCGCAATGCGCAAGTCTCCGGGGAGTCTGGCTGGCATTGATGCCAATTCGGAGGCCTTTTCGAGCTCCAGCTCTTCGCTGAGTAACTCCTACAGTGACGGTAGCGATTCGGCCAGCTGGGAGGAATACGTGGCCGCGGACGGCAGCCTCTTCTACGTTGAATACATGCCCAATGTGAAGTCAAGCATAGCGACTTCGGCGGAGCGTCGGGTGGAATTCATGCGCCGCTCACTGCGCCTGGGAAAGAAGCCGTTGCGACGTCAACATAATGGCAGTCGCCCGTCCCACTCCCAGACGCAGTCGCAAACGCAAACGCAGATGCAGACCCAGAGCCAGAGTCAGAGCCACAGTCGCAACCAGTTGTCAGAGCCCGAGCCCGACGAGTTTCGGTTCTCACACTTTAAGACATCGCATGGGGACGCCAGCAGCAGCAACAGCAACAAGAAGCTGCAGCTAGTTATAACTGCAGCAGATCGGTTTCGGTTTGGACGCCGCTCCACCGCGGTGGAGTCGATTCTTGGATTCCGTGTGCTGCCCTTTCCCGACCAGCCCGAGTGTCTCATGGTCGAGGGCTTTGTGCACGACATAAGCGCCATGCAGCACGACATCAAGCGCGGCGATTGGTTCAAGTCCCTCAACGGCATCGAGCTGTATGCCAGCAATGTCGACGAGCTCCTGCAGCAGTTCGTGGAGCCCACCCAGGTCTGCCTTTGCTTCCAGGCCTCCTCCAGCTCTACGGCCGCCGCCGCAGCAGCAGCAGCGGCAGCGGATCCGACCTACGGACATAGCCAGCAGGAGGAGCAGGTGCGCAAGGTGGAGAACTTTGCCATGTTTGCGGACAAGTTTGAAGAACTCCTTCTGCCCGCTGTTCCGTCAGAGCCCGGCTCCATAAAGACAGCCGATGCGGTGGATCATATGCCTTTTGGCATGCTGCTGCTGCCACCGGAATGCTACCAGCATGACCAGCACCATGACTCGCTGTACTATTACCCCGATGGCGCAACGACCAACTTCCTGTACAAGGCACGTGGCAGCTTCCTGACCCTGCATGCCGTTCTCAGCGAGCTGCACACCCAGCCGATCACGTCGCGCCTGCTAGTGGACCAGGTCCCCTATCACGTGAACTACCGTCGGCTGAATGGATTTTTGGTGCTGTTCGCCTACGCGAGCAGTCTCTACAGTGCGGCCGAGTGCAACATGCGGTCGGATGAGCTGATCGGCTATATCCGCTTCTCCATGCCGGGCTTGGTGCTGGACAACGTTGGAGGAGCAGGAGCAGAGGGCAGTGCCGGAGACCTAAGATCATTCTTGCGCCACTTCTGTGGCATTCAGCGCACACGGCTGTTGCTCAATTGCCGTGGACTAACCCAGTTTGAGGAACTGCTCGGCCAGTCCCGCAATCTGCCCCTGCCCAAAGAGGCACAGCTACGCGTATTCGACGCACTGAGCGAAATGGAGGCCATGGACTACCGCAACTGGAACGATGAGCCGTTGACCACGCACCGCGAGTTCTTCATCTACGGCAGCGCTCTGTACTACAATCACTTCCTGGTGGCCAGCCTGCTGCCAGCTGAAGTGCGGGCCAATGTCGAGGGCTTCCTGCGGTGCAGAGGGATCTTCGATCTAATTGGAGCACCGAGTGTGCGCGTGCGGGAGCTGTATGTGTGGGAGGAGATCGTGCTGCCCAATGCCACCGGCCGCTACTTTCTCACCATCTGCACACGCAACCATCTCAGCCTGGCGGTTATCCTGAAGATATTCGATGCCCCTGACATGGCGCCGGACACCGTGGTGGGACCATCACTCTTTTACATCGAGGAAATACAGGAGACACTGGATCACCTTATACAGTGCGGCATCGAGTCCCTCGCCATGTTCTGGTCCATTTCGAACAAGCGACCTCAAGTGCTGGAACAAGCTGGCGCTGAGGCAAAGGACGAGAAGGAGCCCAACGGCAAGCTGGAGTCCTTCCTTAAGCAGAAGCTCACGGTCTTGAGTACTGCCGTATCGGTGGATGAGGAGGCAGCGCAGCTCTGTTCCTCCCTGGGCGGATCGTCGATACACAGTCTGACGCCCAGCGAAGACGACTCGTCGCGCAAACGCCTGACACCTATTCATGGTGGCGCAGAGGATTCCGATAGCGAGTCGGATTGGGAGAACTTTGCCGTCCAGCATCCGCTGCACTATGGTCTCAATTTAAATTCGGAGACCCACAATCAGAGCCAGATGACCGAGTCGATGTGGAAGGAAATCAGCAATGTGGTGCCAGTGAAGATATCCGCCGGCTGGAAGAACTGTGTCCTTTACTATGTGTACATTGACATAGCCAATGGATCTCTGTTCGCTCCCTTCAATGACTGCACGGAGAGCAGCACATTTCTGTCCGAGATTCGGCAGGCCTGCCACATGATTCACTCTGTACTGGAGCGCTCCAAGCACTACCGCAGACAGCTCACAGAATCCATAAGAGTGTCTGCCAACGGCAATGGACATAGCAGCAGCAATGCAATATCGCTGGTGAGGGAGCACGGGATGACATTGGATGTTTCCCCCCAATCCAGAACGGAGAATCAGGCCTGTTCCACGAAATCTGTTCGCTTTGTGGTGGTCGGTCGCCTGTTTCAGTCGCCAGCCAAGGAGGTCTACATATGTCACCGCTCCGATGTTCCCCAGAACATTGTGGAAATGGCATTCAGGTTATCATTCTTCTCCATGGGATAGAAGGCAATAATACCCGTATACATATGTTATAATCGTAGCCATATTCATACATATGGAAATACTTCTCTAGCAAACGTAATCTTCATATTAAATCCATCCGTCCATTTAATGAACAATTCGCTGTTGTTCAACAACTGCTTTTCCGCCTGTAAAGATTGGGGGAAATTATAAAAAAAAGGAGAAATAAATTGTAAAAGGTACAGACTGGAATGCAAAGGAGTAAATTGTTCAATTGTCAGTTATCTGAAGATAAAGCGGTTGTGCTTTTTGTTGTTTGTTATTTCACTGTTTAGTGTGGCCGTTTCCGCGTCTAACAGCACTAAACATTCAAGGTGTGTTCGAACAACGAGGTGGCGTACATCTTTAAGAAGTTAGCTTGGTACTTATTTTATTTGATTTAATTTGTATCTCCCCTAGGATCATTGATATGAATAAGCTACGCTGCTCGACCCCCCTTAGCGCATTTCGACAACAAGGAGTGCAATGTTACCCCGGGGCTGTCATGCCAAATGATGTGTGGACCTGGGACTCAACCACAGTATACTGTATGGTTAGTGACTCAACATAACACAGAATAGACGCGATGTTAAGTGGGTCATATCTCTTAACTATCCTTTTCTAATGATTCACTACTTTCAGCTCTACTATACGGCCAGTACTTTTCCGAGGACGGAAAATATGTAGCTACAGAATCATGATATAATCACGACTTCATGTAATCGGGGGATAGCCGATGTACAGTCTGGATCCTAACGATCCTGGAAAAGTGAGATGTAGCGTCCCAAACTTTTAACTGCCCAAGTATTAAAAAAGAGGTTTTTTCATTAAGCTATATGAGCCGATCTGGGCGTGGCATGTCCTTGTGTGATCAGGACAGTCAAGTCCATCGATTGGCACCCGAATTAAGGACAATCGGGAACTACAGGTGCATACTCGCAAATATCATGATGATCATGACATTCTGGATCCCCACGATCGGAGCCCATTTGGCCGAGATATAGCGTCGCTCACTGTTGCATTTGTCATCAAGATGAGAACCAAGGCTTAATTACATTTTTTCTAAATCGATTCTTTATTTCTCTGGATGAGGACCGGGACAGCAGCCACTTAACGGGAGATGCCGGTGTGCTCATGGATCCAGCCCAAGTAGCTGGTGACGCGAGTGAAGACAGCGGGGTATTCCTTCTCGCAGCCGGCGGCAGAGCCGAAGGAGGTCAGACCAATCTGGACCTTGCTGTTCTCCAGGACCAGAGGGCCACCGGAGTCTCCGTTGCAGGTAGAAACGCCAGCGGGAGTGGAGACGCAGATGTTGGAGTCGCGGATGGTGGTGTAGTAGGTGCGCTTGCACTCGCTGTTGGAGATGATCTTCATGTGGGCGTACTGGAGGTGGGCGGCGACGGCGCTGGACTCGTCGGAGGTGCGGCCCCAACCGGAGGCGATGACCTCATCACCATCGTAGGAGGAATAGTGCGACTCCTCGCGGGGCAGCTCGACGGCATGGATGGCGCTGCTGTACTCGACGCGGGGAATGCGGATCAGGGAGATGTCGTTACGCAGGGTGCGGCTGTTCCAGTCGGCGTGGATGATGATGTCGTCCTTGGTGACGTGGTGCTTGACCTTGGGGCTGGAACGCTCAGTGCTGCCCAGATAGACCTCCACGGAGTCAACGCTAAAGATGAACAATACCCTTAGCCACTTTTGATAGCTGTAGTCTCGTCAGGATGTGCTTACCCATCAGTGCAGTGAGCGGCAGTCAGGACCCACTCGTTTCCGATGAGGGAGCCGCCGCACCAGGCCGAGGAGGAGCCGATCTTCAGGGAAAGTCCGACCTGGTAGGGGAACTGGTCGGTGCGGGCATCCTCGCCGTGGGTAATGCGTCCGCCGGGTCCTGTCTGGACACCGCGCAGAGCCGATCCCGAGGCGTAGGCCAGGGCCAAAGCAAATACAACGAGCACTTTCATGATTGGGCTACCTATGAAAAGTATAAAGACTTGAGCTCGTGCCGCCGCTTTTATAGACGCCCGTCCGGCCAGTCGAACCGCATGACGTCCCGCCCTATCTGATCTGTGGTCATTCCGATTCCGGCACCTGCTCAAGTGGCTAGGGTCCGCTCCTTGTGTAACGTAACGGGGCTATCGGCATGGCATGCGCCAAGTCCGCGATATGGTAACCAGAACAGATCTGGTTGTGCTTCTTGAAACTGTTAACTGTTGAGAGATACGAGTACGGGCCAAACCAAATGAATTGGCGTTTTCTCCTCGCCAAAAGATAGCCTAACGAAAGATCAATCAGCGGCTAATTGGAATTTCCCAGAGAAAGAATCGAACTTTCAGCTTTTGAGATCGTGTAGAGAATAGAGAACATACACCATCCCTTATTTCCCTTTCCGTCATTTGTCCAATATCCTTTATATACTTATAAAACGGCCAACTCTTTATCAATGGCCATAGGAAGGTGGTTTGTTGGGTTATCTTACCCTGTCTCGATTTCAAACTGCGACACTTTCCTAAGTGTAGCTGTGCCTGTGCGCACTCCCCGCGTTCAATGTCCGAAAATAACAAGCACAGAGCCACTTTGGAAATGCTCAACATTTGATTTAATTTATTTACAGTGCCCAGCACTGTTTCATCAGCCATCAGCGGGCCACTCTACGGGTAGACAACTCCACTCACCTCCGCTATCCAATCCAAGTAGGCCGTGACGCGTGTGAAGACCGAGGGATAGCCCTTGGTGCAGCCCGACTTCTTGCCATACGAAGTGACGCCTATCAGGATATCCGCACTCTGCAGGGGATCGTAGTAGATCAGCGGACCTCCGGAGTCTCCGGTGCAGGTCGATCGGCCGCCGGTTGTGTCCATGCAGATGTTGGTGGGTTTGATGTTGGCGTAGGCATACTGGCAGTCCTCATTCGACTCCACAAACTGGACGACAAAGCGCAGATGATCGGAAATTAAAGCTGATTCTAAAAAAAGTGTATATTCAGGGGAAATCTAAGATCGGGTGAGAGAATATACATACCATCGCTCATGCGACCCCATCCAGAGGTCGTGGCCGGGACGTAGTCGTAGCTGACATGGCTCGAGGCCATTCCTGGCAGTCTGATGACTTCTATGGAGCTGCTAAAGACGGCAGGCTCGGGCAAACGCAGCAGGGCAATGTCATTCTCCAGAGATTGGCTGTCCCAGTCAGGATGCAGGTATACGACGGGATTGTTCGCACGGATTAGCTGTTGGGGAGACAGTCGCTGCACTCCGCCCAAGTAGAACGTGATGGAGATGGCTCTGTAGGGGTAAAGTTATCAGCTTAATCCATTTAAAATCTTGGGAAAAGCCTACTCCTCCACACAGTGCGCCGCCGTCAGCAGATACTGATCCGATATCAAGCTACCTCCGCACCAACTAAACAAGTCGTTGTCCTCCTCTATGGACAGGCCCACTTGATGGGGAAACTGATTCTCACGGGCCACCTCTCCGCCGCTGATGCGCCCCGTCAGTGCGCCATGTCTCCGATCCAGACATCTCACCTGAACAGCGACGAATAGAAGACCAACCAGAGCCGAACCTATTTGCATCTTGAGTATATTCCACTCTTTCTACCACTGACGTTGCGTACCCACCTGAATGTGGATTTATGGTCTCTTCAGTGGATTAATCTGCCCTGGTTGGCCGTTTATAGTCGTCCGAGTGGCCATAATGCCCGATTACGGATTATCGGTTGCAAGCCATCTGAACGCCACTTGATGGCTGAACTGAACTTATTGAAATACATGTGATTTACTTTCATTTGCCAGGGGTTTCGTTTCCGATAGCAATGGGGTTGAGTTCAGTGTGTTCCCAGTGTGGTAAACTCCATATAAATGTGTAGAGTTTTGTGTATCCTTACTGAAGGGAGGCTATTATGATGTGCAGTCCTTTTATTACCCAATAGCTGCCATAAGTAAAAAATCATTGATTTTTCTGGGAAATCGTTCATCAATGAAACCTCGTGATTCGCAGAAATACCCATATCAGAGAATGTACATAGTGTACATATGTACTATCGGGCTCTTTTGATAACATATTCATTCAATTGTTGACGTATTTTTATTCCAGAGGCGTAATACTATCACATAAAAGTTCTAAGAGAGTAGCTTCTACTTCTGCGATCTTATCTGCCTTTTAGTTTTCTTTCAAATGTGAGCCGAAACAACGTTTCTCTCATGCGATATTTTGAGAGCCACTTACCTTTCCAACTGATAGAACGAGTCAGATGGTTGGAGTCGGTCTTCAGGGCTCTCAATTCCCTACTCACAAGGGAATTTTCATAGGTCTGTTTAATACGCCGATTTCAATTGGCAATCCTTCATAATGATTCATTGGCAACCAATTATAAATCCCACACAAATTAAGGAACGGCCATCAAGTAGATTGTTTTCAGCTCGTATCTATGGGAATAATCCCAACCAGGTGATTCTACGCCGCCAACTATCTGGGGTGCTCAATTGTCGAGGGCTTCTCGCTCGTCGATAAGGCAATATGGCTACTCAGCTCCTATATAACCGTTGGACAATCCTCTCCACCAGTCATTGGACAACCAATTAAGTAAGATGAAGATACTGTCGCTTATCCTGCTGACTGTCGCGCTGGCTGGCTCCTGCGCAGCTGTGCCCGTTCTGGCGGGTCTGGAGTCGCGCATCACCAACGGGGACCTGGCCGTGGTGGGGCAGTTTCCCTACCAGGCGGGGCTGAACATCTCATTTGGCAACACGAGCACCTGGTGCGGCGGCACTCTGATCTCCCATCGCTGGATTGTGACGGCTGCCCACTGCACGGACGGAGCAGAGTCGGCCATCGTCTACCTGGGGGCCATCAACATCCAGGACGAGAACGAGCCCGGACAGAGGCGGTTCCAGGTGGACAAGTCGCAGATCATTGTGCACACCAACTGGACGGCGAGCACGGTGGCCAACGACATTTCACTGATCCGGTTGCCCGTCTTAGTGCGGTTCACCGATAGCATTCGGCCCGCCGGCCTGCCGAGGCGTGTCAACGGTACGTACCCCACCTACGAGTACCAGAAGGCCTACGCCTCGGGCTGGGGACGGGACAGCGACAGCTCGGATGTGGTATCTCCGGCGCTTCGTTTCGTGAAGATGCCCATTCTGCCGCATACCCTGTGCAAGATGTACTGGAGCGGGGCCGTGTCGGAGAACATGATCTGCATGAGTACCACCAGTGGCAAGTCCACCTGCCAAGGCGACTCCGGCGGTCCGTTGGCCGTCATGGATGGCAACGACACCACCCTAATTGGCTCCACCTCCTTCGGCACCAACATGGGCTGCGAGGTGGGCTTTCCGGCGGTCTTTACGCGCATCACCAGCTATCTCGGATGGATCAGGGATCATGTGGGGGTCTGAATAAAAACGCATTTACATTTATTTTTATTTAATTTTTTTCCTGATTTTTTTGTTTATTTTTTCTCATTTTTATTGGTTTTTTGTTTTGGATTTTTGCCTGGGTGTCCGAGCCCCTCGGGGAGCGAGCCAGTGTCGAGTGAATTCATATTCGAACACACCGACCGACCGACCGACCGCACTTCGTACCCAACCATGATCCCAATGAAACCCGACACTGGCCCGATCCCCGAGGAGCGGCTTTTCCATTTCTTTCTTTCTATGTATATACAAAAACTTAAAGTAGGGGAGGGGAAGGGTAGGGTAGGGCATGGGTGGGGGGATCTAGGGGGTAGTTTCAAGAATAAGTATGTAAAAAGAAAAACTAAATCTTAGCTGCAAATTACACATTCGTACGATACTCCAATCGATCGAAAGATAAGAAACACGGATGTCTCCGTGAGGGTCTCCTCAATTATAACTTAAATTATATGATTTGTATTGTGTGTGTGTGTATGTGGGGGAGTATGTATCTGTGTACGTGTGTGTTTGTGTGTTTAGTGGATAGTTTAGGGCTACATATATGTATGTATATATACCATATGCATATACTCTGTATGCTTGCAGCTTAATGCAGTAGTAGAGAAATTGAATACGAATACGAATAGTGGCGAAAAACATTCGCTTAACTGTTTGCTTAGTGTCAAAAATTACATAAAAATTCAATTTCATTTGATTTCACTTTCTCCTGACTATTTCCGCCTCGAAGATGCATTTACTTTCCGCTTAGATTTCTATAAGTTTCGAACTTTTCTTATTTTTTTTTTTTTTTTTGTAATTTTTCCATTTAGCTTTCGTGTTCTTACATCATTTTTTGTAACGTTTTTTCTGTTTTCTTGCACAACGATTTTTGTTTTACACATAATTTTGTTTTTGGGGGTTATTTTTTTGTTTGTTTGTTTTGTATAATTTGTTTTTGTTTAGGGATTTTTGATGTTTTGTTTCCTTTTCGTAATGCTAGCTTTAAAAATAAATTAAAAACAAATGAAAGCTACTTCAACGTTTCGGGCGACCTTTTAAACATATTATCCACCGCCGAAACGATCAAATTGGTATTGGTTTAGTTTAATTCTATTCATCGAAAAGCACTGAAATACAATGCTGTAAGTATTGCTATTGGAGTGGGGAGGGGTTTTGGGGAATTGTATGGAAAACCAAGTTCGGAATTCGGATCTGAAAAACGGGGATAGAAAAACTTTGCTAACTAAAGAATAACCTCTCTGCATTTGCATTCACTTGCATCATCATCATTCACTTTTACGCGTAGCAACTATGATTTAATTCAATAATTTATTATGTAGTTTGGCGTCTTCAATTTTGAATCAAAGCGCTGGCTTTATCTTTACCTTTTCACTTCTCTGCTCTCGCATCCTGCTAGTATTTCTACTCTGTTCGGTGTGGATTATTCTGAATCTGCTTAACTTCTTTTGCAACGGCCTGTAATTAGTGGGGGCCGTACTATATATTGTATATTTGCTAAGCGGAAGTCGGTCCTATATATATCTTTTGAGTGTCTCTCTCTCGTTTTGTGTATTCAATTGTGTGTGCCTGTGTGTGTGTGTGTGTGTGGTGTGGCTATATACATCAGATAGTGTTGTCTGTGGTATTGATTTGCTAACTTAAATGCTAGACGGCCGTGTTGTGGTTGCAACTTGCAACTAATCGAGAAGCCCTCGCTAGAGGATGTACTTCTCTATGTGTACGATGGGTATCTATGTCTGTATGTCTGTCTCTGTTTTTTCATTATATTTTGTCTGATTCTTGGATTCCTAAGTCCATATTCCGATGCCAACAACTCGTTTACAACTAATATGTGTTTGTGTTTGCTTGTTGTGTGTGTGTGTGTAAGTGTAAGTGTGTAATGTAGTATAATTATAAATTAATTAATGCTGTACAAAAGTTTTAGCTCGAGCTCGATCGAGTTTTGAGTTATATAAATATTCTCCAACTGGAGAATCGATCAGAATCAGATCAGCCGTCTCTTCGAATTGCATCTCCGACTTCCTCTTCGTTTTCGATAGGGCGATTCGAATTCGATCCTCGGGTTTGTGTGTTTTGTGGTTTAATGATTTTTCAGATTTTGCTTAACTAAAATGAATCAATAATAACTTAGGCCACTAATGCATCTGAATCTGCATCTCACCAACAATCCTAACGACTAAATCTAGCATCGGCTTAAGGGCTCTCTATACAGTTATCAAAAAGTGCGACTTATGGATTAATTAGGAGCTCCTTCTCCTCCTGCTCCTGTCTCCCCTCCTCATTCTCCGCATCCTGTTGCAGCTCCTGCCTCTCTTTTTCCTCCTCCTCCATCTCCTGATGCTACTTCTTGCTGTAGACGGGCAGGGCGGGCGTTGGCAGGCCGATAGGGAGAACAGCATTCGTGGGCGTCATCAGCATGGAGGATGTGGTGGTGGTCATCGGCATGCTCGAGGCCAGGCTCATCGCCGTGGAGATGTTGGGTGCGGCGCCTGCACCGCCGAGAGGAGCAAATACGCCGCCACCAACGCCAACACCACCACCTATGCCTGCTCCGACAGCTCCATTGTATTTCGAATAGTCCTGACCCTTGCTCTTTTTGCTCTCCTTTTCCCGGTCACGTTCACTGTGCTTCTTCTTGTTGCCGCCGCTGCTACTGCTGCTGCCCGAGGAGCCCGTGTTGTAGCCGCCGGCAAATGGAGGCAATGCAGGAGCAGGTACAGCTGCCATTAATCCCACACCCACAGCGGATGAAGCTAATGTCGTGGCCATCGCTGGGGGCATGCCATAGCCTGGAGCCACGGCCAAGCCGGCAGCCGCAGAGTAGTTGTTCGGCTCCACTTTATTCTTGCTAATCTTCAGCTTGAGTGGAGCCGCCGTGCCCACCTGGAGGCCGCCGTTGGGATTCGCCGGGGCACTGGTCTTGATCACCATCTTGAGGGAGTCGTTGGCCAGCGAGCTGTCCTTGCCACTGCGATCCTTCTGCTTGTCCTTCTTGTGCTTCTTACGCTCCTCCTTATCCGACTTATCCTTGGACTTGTCCTTCTCCTTGTGTTTATGCTTGTCCTTTTTCTTTTTCTTCTCCGACTTGCTGCTGCTGTCATCCTTGAGGTCGCCGCCGCCCAGCTTGGTGAGCGCGTCCACCTCCATCGGAGTGGCGGAGGCTAGGAGATTGGACATGGCACTCATGCTGCCCGACAGCTGCTCCTTCTTCGCCGGCGTGGGCATCGGCTCTAGGAGTTCCGCTGGCGGCTTCAGTCCCGGCATGGTGAGGGCATCCGGCTTCAGGAGCGACACATTCGACGGACAGAGACTCTCCTTGAGCAGGCTGCGCACCAGATCCGGCGTGGTCTCAATCCCATTCGACATGTTCAGGGGCGTGTGCTTCTCCTCGTAGCTGGGATAGGCGGGCAGACTGGTGCTGTTGTCTAACTTGCGGAGTTTCTCGCGCGGTAGGTTACTGACGTCCAGGTCGTCCAGCTTGTTCAGACCATACTGACTGCCTGATATATCGTTGGCCCGCTTCAGATTGCCGACATCGCGGATCTCATTGGGATTGGCCAGCAGTTCCCCTCCGTGCGGCAGCAGCGGCTTCTTGTGGGGCGGCATCATGGCTACATTCTTAGACGACGCATTGGGCCCGCCGCTGCTGGTCATGGGCATCACGGGACGATGCTTGTCCTTCTTGGTCGGCGTGAGGCGATCCTTCTTGGGGCTGTCCTTGTCGCGCGGATGATTATTCAGCTTAAAGTCGTGGCCCAGCGGAGCCGGAGGCGGCAGGAGGCCGTTGAAGGGCTGACTTTGTGGCTCCTTCTTCATGTCGCTCCACTCGGGACTGAACAGGGAATTGTTCTTGGCCTGCGACGATGCCTGGGGAGGCGCTTCCAAGGAAAGCTGCTGCTGCTGTGGCTGCTGCATGTGACTGTAGCCCTGGCTCTGGGGATAGGGCAGCTGCTGCTCGAATGGCGGCATGCCGTGGACGGTGGAGCCGGATTTGCTGCTTCGATGGCTGCTGCCATAGCCAGCCGGGGGCGGGGGCTGTGCCCCGTTGCTGCCGCACTGATAGCCACCGCTTCCGCGTGACATCAGGGGATTGGGGGGCGCACTGTTACTATAGGATGGCGGTGCATTCGGGTACATCTTGCTGCTTTGCGACTTATCCTTTGAGGAAATGCCCACTGCAGATGAGTTGGAGGCAGATGAATGCGTTGGCGGAGGCTGCTGCGGCTGGGGCTTCGCGGTCGAGGTCATTTTGTGGGAACCATGTGGAGGAATACCCACACCGACCGGCGGCATGCCGCGCGACTTGTGATAGTCGACGGGCATGGGCGGCCGGCCGGGCTGCTGCTGGCTGGACGACGAGCTGGAGCTATTCCTTTGGCTGGCACTGTTCCCGCTGGCCGTGGCGCCCATGCTACCGCTGCTGCGCTGGTGACCGGAGGGCAAGCGGTTGTTGTAGCCCTGCTGCTTCGCCTTGTGATCTAAAAGTAGAAATCGCTTTGAGTGCTTCACTCTCCTGGGAGACGTCCTGTCCGTTGTCTACTCACCTGGATGACCGTCGGGTGGCAGGCCACCCGCGTAGTTTGGCAACTTATTGTGGCTAGCGGACGACGATGATGATGATGATGAGGAGCTGAGAGGCACATTGCTTGCGGAAGATGAACGCTGATGGCTGCCATCTGGTCGCCTCTGCTGAGGCACCATCGCTGGCGGCGGCAAAAGCGTCGACTGCTCCCGCTCTCTTTCCCGTTCCCGTTCGCGTTCCCGCTCCCTTTCCCGATCTCGATCGCGATTGTCATTGCCATTCATGGCCAGCTCTGGAGGCGGCTCAATGTTCGAGTGATAGCCCTTCATCATCTCGCTCATCTTCCAGTCTTCCTTGGGCTTATCCTTTGATGCCGTCCGATTGCTGGCTCCCTGGGCGATCGCCTTAATCGAGTTCAGCTTGGACTTGAGGCGGGCGGGGCTCTTCTCGTAGATGGCTATAAACTCGTCCGTCAGCTGCTTGAGTAGGTCCAGCGACACGCTCTTGTCCACATAGTAGAACCAGTGCTTGCCCTCGGTCGACTGTGGGATCTCCCAACGCGACCATTTGCAGGCCAAATAAATGCAGAAACATGCCACCACAGTGGGTCGATATTGCAGGCACATCGAGGTCAGATGCAGGCTGTTTCCAGGATGGTAGTTTAGTGAAATTAAGTGGCAAGTCGAGGGGTGTGTATGTGTGTGTGCGCGAAGGGGGGCTACCACATTTGTGCCCTCTATCCCCGTATCCCCCACAGTTTAAACAAATAACTAAAAGTCCAGTAGTATTACTCGTATTTCCGATGGGTGGGTGTCCCCTTTCTTTATTTTGCATATTTTTTCCGTTCAAATTACATTTTAATTGCAGGAAAAACCCAAGGTAATCGATGGATGGGCCTGTCCAATAATTTACCTCAGAAATCGGACAAATTGCTACGGCATATCATAAAATCAAAATGGTTCTGTTTCTGGTCAAAATGTGTTTACAAGATGTGTGTATACACGTGGGATTTTAGCGGATTAGACGGACCCGAGACAACGAGTGTCCTTGTGTGCCAAAAATATGTACAGGTAGGGTCCGGTCCGTAGCTATTTTGTTTTGTTCTGGGCAGATAGAAGACTATTACCTAAGCAGGTAGCCGAATCTTCGAACGGTTTGACTCTACTTTTTGATCCCCAGGCCATCCCACTCAGCACAGGAATGCACACGTCTATGCCACACCACTACCACCGCCACACGCGCACACACACGAACAGATGCATATACAATTACGTTTGGGGGTTGGGGATACAGATTGGTACAAGGATTGGGTCACCAAAGTGTAGAGCCATACCTGTTTGAGGCCAAAAAGTATGAAGTCTGCGCCAGATCCTTGCACGCTAAAATATATCACAGTAATCAATTCACAAATCGCTCTACGTGCATATCATTTGGGATTTTGGGATATATTTTAGAGCAGATTGGTGCCTACCTTTGACCAGCTGGCACGTGCGCACCACATGCGTGTGCGGGTGATCGATGGCCACATCAAAGCCGAGCGTCTGCAGCAGCACGTTCTCATTGAAGACGAGCTCCTGGGCGAGATCGGCGTAGTTTTGCTCGGTGGTCGGTGGCAGGCATTTGTTGGCGGCTCGTATCACATGCTCCAGCTTGCGGGGCTGCTCCTCGACCTTGGCTGCCAGAAAGAGGCTCGCCGATGCCATCGAGTTGCGATGGAAGTGTGTGAATGAATGGAACGCATAGAACCTATGCATATACACAATGGCCGTATTTATGCACAGCTGGGACACCTGCAGCCTCTGGCCCATCTCCTGTATCAGGTAGGCGGTCATCTGCCTGTACTGGAGCTCGTCGTCGCCTTTGATGCCACCTCGACGACTGGGCGAGTTGGTCAACTGCTCATTGCTGAAGTACCAGATCTTGTCCTTCTCGAATGGCAGATTGTTGTTAGTACTGCTGCCGCTGCTGCTGCTGGCGCCGGGTGCTGCACTGGCCGAGCCGGAGGACCCTGCACTCGTGGAGCTGCCCGGGGGCATTGGCGTGGCCATGAGACTCATTGCCGCCGCCTCCGCTGCCGTTGCTGATTGCTTTGCCCCTTCCTTTGTTTAGTTTCACATGCAATCCTCTTTATTGCGCGCTCCCGCAGTTGGATCGCACAGATTCTGATTGCTGCCGGATTTCTCCTCTCCTCTCCACACTCTCTCTTTCGCTCACTCTTGCTATGCGGACTGCTGACTCAAGCGCTGGCTGCCGTCGTAGGAACTGTACGAAGAAGCAGAGCGCTCTTTCTTTGTCGGCTGTGTGTGGTACAAGGCGAGTGCGTTAGTGTTAGTGTTGGTGTTTTTGGTGGTGATGGCGTGGGTGGCGGGGAGGCGGATTGGGGAACGGGGAGCGCTTGCTGCGGCTGCCACAGCACATTGGCTATGTGAGACGCGGAATGCACATTCGATTTAACTGCGATTAGCTGTTGCGGCTACAGTTTTTTACACTTTTTCCGCCGCGCTGCTCTTGTCTGCTGTTGTGTGCGTGTGCGTGTCCGCGCGCGCGTATGTGTGTGTGTGTGGTGTGGTTTTCTGGAAATTGCGACTGCGGGACACTACCGCGACAGCGACGTGTTATGCAACTTTCATAGTTTCAATTCATAGTTATTTGTATTGCAATTACCGTCGCGTTGGCCACAAACACCATCACGATTTGTTTACTGCACTTGATTGGACATTGATTGGATCTGGACAATGACAAAAACTTGCAGAAAAAATGTATTCACTCACACGTAGAGGTGTCAAACCAAGCACTATCGATAGTATCGATATTTTGCTGCTAGCCTCTACTATCGATGGTTTTGAGACTATCATGATAGTATCGAGCTACAGTCGTTGCGCTTGATACCGATAACTTTGTTTCATTATTTCATTGATAGTTTCAATTCAATTGGAATTCTGATTCTGATTAATACAACGTGGGGTTGTCTTTACAACTAAGGAAACATGTAAATCTAAGTAGTTTAAGTTTCTAGCTGGCGATATATATCAAAGCGATCATACTTTCATTGATACCGATAACATCGATTACCGATTCGCTTTGAGCCGATCTGGCATCCCTAAAAACAAAAGTAGGAAAAAAAGAAGAAGAAGATCAATTTCCAGCAAATAGGAAGAAGAAGACAGAAATATTTTCCTCAAAAAGGAAGAAGAAGAACCTCTGCGCGGAAAATGCCTGTAAATGTGACGTCATTGTTGCTGGTCAATCAAGTTTCTTCTATGCGTATGGACTTTTGTATACCTTATTTCTTTTAATTGACGTTAAATGTTTTATTCCAAGCTCCATTGAAACATTATTTATGATTTTATCCTAGATGGACATGTTTTTTACCTATTAATGTTTTTGCATTAATTGGTGCCTGAAATTACAAACAATATCTCAAGCCATAATATCCATTTTCCCAAGAAATGCAGAATATATAAATATTAATTTTTTTTCGGTGTTTTTATATATTATTGTTTTATTATTATTTATATTCAGACGGAGATTCGAACTGGAACTGGCAAAAAGTTCACAGAAACGAATATGTAAAATATTAGCGTCAAATAGTCATGTAAAATATTCAAATGGAAGGACCAAATGTTGCCCCAGAAACATTTTGAATTTATATACCGATATATCTAAATCAGGCTAGTCAAACGTTTGCAGCTCCAATTCGGATTCATCTCCCGAAGGTCAGATAGTTCTAGCAACGTTTAACTCTGTAACCTTAAGATCAATAAAAAGAACACCTACTTTTGCCACCTCACTCGTGTCGCCTTATTCTTGATCCAGGAGACCTCTTCAAATAAATTTCTGTGAACGCCGGCGCGGCGAGCATACCCCGGCCGAAGTGCCGTCACACCAGTCAACTTTTGTCAGCGAGCAAATATAATTTTCGTTTCATATCAGTAAGCTTTGTCAGCGAACATTTAAAAGTTTCATATCAGTCATCTTTTGTCAGCGAGCATTTAAAAGTGTCATATCAGTCAGCTATTATTAGCGAGCAATTAAAAGATTCATAAAACAGGCTACAATATACCTTACAAATGTAATTAAATAGATTGGCAAATTAAATACACCATTATACACCGTGAATATACCTTGAACTCAATTTCGACGTCAAAATATCCTCAAAGTATATAATATACCGTAAACTGTAACCCTGGTAGAAACAATGTGGCTGAAAGCTACAAGTAAATTTACATGTTAAATTAAAATTTAAATGCAATGAAATCGTTGAGGTATACATTTGCCTGGTATAGGGCCATGTAACACCAGTTTTCATGGTAAAATGTATACTGTTCTATTCCCACATTCTATCCGTTAGATATTTGCCTTGCCAAACCATATACAAAACACACACATTTCGTTTTATTGTTATTTATAAAACAGATAATATATATATATATATTTGTTATGGTTTGTAGATTAAAATATACAAAATTTAGCTAAAAATCTTAAAACTCTTATGTCGTAACAGTAAATAATTATGCTAGCTTGCGTTTTTGGATTTTCTTCCGTTCATCCTTATAAAATTAAGACTAAACCGTCATTGCCTTTCCCACTATCCTTCTAAAATTCACCTACATACCATATTACGGATCCCAACGTTCATTCTCTTACAAGATATACATAAATACATGCTGTATATTATATATTGTGGCTGGCTTTAGCTGATTTCTCTTCGCAGACATTTCAAAAAGTGTCCGTTAAATGTACAATACTCAAACCAAAAGTCAAATAAACGGTTAAAACCCTTAAAGTATGGTTGGTTATCTATAACATAATTTAATTGCACCTAACTGTAAACCATTCAACATATTTTTCTAGTCCCGTGCCAATCCGTGTGCCTAGAGACGATCCACATTCCGCTCTGTTCCTCAAAATTATGATTCGTTCGGTTTGAAAAGTAGACATTTTCATTCGTTTCTTCGGTTTACCAATAAAGTATTTTGGGTCTTAGTCTAGTTAAGAAATCGCGCCCAATGGCTTCGATTTTCGTTAATAATTAATTTAGTTGGTCTTATCCAGCATTCGTGTTTATCCAATTCAACAAATAATTGGTATATAAACTCGTATAATATATCTTTACATTAATAATCAAGTGGAAACATGAGGTCCAGAAGTTGTTTTAATATATATACAATTATATCGTGCTAGGCATGTACTCGTAGAAATATTTTCGGGGTTGTATTGAAAAACTTGAGGAATGGTTTCATGTTGAATAAGGAAGTCCTATCTTGGAGTGGGTTTAAAGCTGCGTCCTTCAGGGAGTAAGTGGTTCAGATTCATGGTTACGTTACTGATTTCGTTGTACTTGAGTCGTCAATCTTTTGAATATATTGTTTGATTCGATTCTGTGTCGGTGTGTGCTTAACATTTAGCATCCTTATAACATGGGAATATGTATCCACTAATAACTAACTAATAACTGATGTACGCTAGGTAATGGTAGATGCGATGACTTAATCTAATAAATAGACATAGACATGTTTTAATTATAAATCCATGATCTGTGGGGAAACCTCATAAACTGAGACCAGACCTCGTGAAGTGGTGTCGTTTCGTTTCGTGTGTGTGTCCTTTGTCTTTGTCCATCTTACCACTACAAAATACTCGTACACCAATCAGATTTTATCTAAAATATGCGATCTGCTCAATAGAATCGTTCGTAAATATCGTTTATCCAATATAGACTTTGAATATATACTATAACTTATGTAACTTTATGTACTTTTGTCATGGGAGGTATATCTAGATTCCAAATTTGTAGCGGGTTCCATATATTTGTATCATATCATTTGCTTACTGTTCTACTCTCTCCATACTCTCTCTTCCATTATTTTTTTTTTTCTTGGTTGTTTTCTCTCGTTTGGGGTTGGTTGGTGTAGTGTAAATAAAACGCATGCAGAAATTGAAATAATAATTTTATTTAAAAATAAAAAAATAATCATAAAAAATGTTTACAATGAACAGAGTTGAACTCAAGACTCACTTTGTTTATTTGCATCATCCAATCATTCAATCAATCAACCAATCAATCATCATAAACAAAATGATATATTGTAGATTTTTCATATTCTCATTCCACGTACACATACTCGTAAGAATATTAATAATAATAATAATAATAATAGATAAAGGTACTTAGAGAACGCAACTAGTATATAGAGATGTAGATTAAAGAACTAGGAGTTGGTTTCAATTCTCTCTTATTCATGTTTGCTTTTCAAAGAGATTGCACATTTGGGCAGTGTTTGAAATTATTTTAGAGGGGTGTGTTGCATTGAGGATTGCTGTTGCTGTTGCAGTTGCATTTACAGTTGTTGAAACTATTTGTCAAAATCTTGATTCTGTTTGTCTCGGTTTTGTGGCAGTGTGACGTTTACATGAATACAGAAGTTAAGTTTTACTTTTACGTTTAAGTTTACGCTTTATAAATAACATATTGGACTTCAGATCGAAAGAGTTTTAGTGTTTGGTTTTGGTGTGATAGGACTGCATAAACGTTTGCTCATGGAGTGCGGGTTCCCATGGGTGTGAAAACCCCTGAAAAATGATTTACTCTTTGCTCTTTCTTTTCATATTTTTCCTGTGAGTTTTGTGTAAAATTATACGAAACTTATGCAATATTAATTACAAGAAAGTTTAGACCACCAATTTGTGCAGACGGGGTGGGGTTGTTTACTGTAGCTCCAGTTAGGAAGTGTAGCGTGGTAGGATTTTCGACGGGGGGGTAAGCGGGGTAAGGAGAAAAACTTAAATAAATAACCTAAATATACTCGTAGAAATAGCTATAACTATGAAATAATAAATTTCTTTCCTTCTTCTTAATAAAATAAGCAACAAAAACAATTAGCCGAAGGACAGGACACAGGACACACAACACAGACACATCCAAATCCCAGATCTGATCAGTGCCTGGCCTGTCCTCGGGCAGCGGGGGCTGGGGGAGGCAGTTGAAAGATGATATTAGGCTAGGGGCATGTACAATACATAAAATATACTCATATACAGTGGATAAGATGGATAGAGATAGAGAATTTCTTGCAGCTATGCGTCCACGTACCCATATACATACATATACTAGCTACTCGTACTCCTATGAATGTGAATGTACACCATCCCATCCGCGTACCACGAATATCGAGAATATCAGTAAGAGTCGGTCCATTCCATCCGCAATAATAATAATAATCATATTAATAATAGTGATAATAATAGAATAACCAATAATAACAATATTCATTAATTAATCGTACAGTTAGATTTATAGTTAAAGTTACAGTTAAAAGTACAACACTAACGCCAATGAATAGATCATTATTTATGTGTAGGTCCTATGTATAGGGTCTCTGTGTGTGTCTGTGGACCAGGGGTACAGGGTATATATAATTCTGGGGTATTTTGGGACTATCATCTATGTAATTTATACTCTTCCGCGTTAGACCTAATGAAGAAACTCAACACATACAATATACAAGGAAATCCATCCCTCCTTCGCGTAGCCCCGATCCGATCCCGATCGGATCCCATGCTACTATTGCCGCTAGCCGGTTATTACGGTTAATACGCTTCCCAGAACATATTGCCATCGATCTGAAACTGATCCGATCTGAACCGATCTCGGATTACATCTATTTACAGCCGCCCGATCCTGCCGATCGCCTCTCCGCCCTCACACGCCATTGCAGTCGATCTCGACTATATCTTTGGGCACATCGACAAACTGGTAGACCAGCCGCTGGCCATCCACCTTTGCAAGGATGCCGCGCTGGTAGTAGTAGCGCAGGGCACGGCCCATCGTCTCGTAGTTCATGTCCGGCTTGTTCTTGTGCATGCCCCAGAGGCGCGACACCGCCTTCGAGTCGACCAGCTTGAAGACACCCTTCTCCCGGTTCGTCCACTTGATGAAGCGCGGACAGTACTCACGATCCTGCAGCAGCTTCAGAAGGAACTCCCACAGGTAGGTGGTGGAGCCCTCCCGGCTGCGTCGCTTCACCCCCATCTCCAGCTTCGGCTTGCGCGGCTTCTTCGCCTTCCGCTGCTGGAAGCCGCCCAGCTCCAGCATGTAGGAGAGATCATAGCTGACGCTCGACGTCGCCGGTTGGATGACGCTCTGTGAGGCGGCCGCCGCCGCTGCACTGGCGCTGAGCATGGCGGCCGCTGCCACGCGCGCTGCTGCTGCTGCTCACAACGGAGGCCGCCGCTGCATTGGCGATTGTGGAATGCGTGTGCTGCTGCTGCGTTTGGTGTGGATGCGGATGTGGATGCGAGGGAGGCGCCAGCTGCGAGTGTGCATGCTGCTGCGCGTACGATTGTTGCTGCTGCTGGGATTGATGCTGCTGCGTTTGCTGCTGCTGCTGCTGGTGCAGGGAATGATAGCCGTTGACGCCAGAGCTGCGCTGCTGCTGCGTCGGTGCGTTGAAGTAGGACGTTGTCAGGTAGCTGGGGGTCTGGGGGGTGCCGGGCGCCCCTGGATTGCCGACGCCACCGCCGCTACCGCCTCCACTGCTGCCATAGTAATTGTCGGGCACTGCAATGAGTAAAACAGAGGGACAAAATGTTATTTGCAGTTCAAATTTCTCCAAATTTAATGGGCTGATCTGTCCCACTGTGCGTTTGTACGGGGCACAGGTATAATTTTGAATGGTTTTTACTAAGCTTAGTTTTTTTTTACATCCGGCGTTGTTGCCGCAGTCGCTCTCGCTCTCGCAGGCAAAGTTGACGTTGCCCAATTCCCCCACCAGTTGTTGGGGTCGGTCGCAGGGGGGTTGGACTGGGTGTTGAATAAAAACAAAAGTGAGAAACAGCAGCAGCACGCTCTATCTCTATCTCTCTCTGTCTCTGCTGCTCTCCCCAACACACAGACACGTACGTCAGAGAGCAACGCACGCTTTCGTCTTCGTGTTCGTTTCTGTCGCCGAGAGAGGAGTCGGTTGCATTTGCGTTGGTGTTGCTGGGGGCTCTCTGAGAGCCGAAGCCCCCCATTATTGCCACATTGGCGCTGCCTGCTGCTGGTGGTGCCTCTGCTGCCGCTGCCGCTGTCTCTGCTGTTGCTGTTGCTTTGGCTGTCGTTGTCGTTGTGACCTTCACAATTTGCGCAAAGGCAATGTGTCGATGACCACAGATTTTTATACAGCAAAGCACGCACACACACACATACAGAGAGAAGCAAGGAGAGAGCATAAAAGCAGCGAGTGCAACACATTCTCATTGCAATTGATGGCTCTCTATGCATATGTGTCCATAAGTGTGTGAGTGAGTGAGTAAGTTGTTTCCTCTCGGCCCCTGCTTGACATTTTTCGTAAAAAAAGAGCTAAGCGATGGCACCCATTCCATTACGGGAAGGTGGATTAGCAAGGAATTATCTATGCCACAGAGACTCACAGAGATTACCGGAATAATCAAATCTTTCAGGAGCTTCGATTGATTTCCCTGCTAATCGATTTTTAATCGAGCGGGTGAAGACTCCTCTCTAACTACCAACCGCACCAACAAGTGACAGATAGCAATCAACAATGTCGGTTGATAGATGTGTCCATTGAGAGTGGATAACTCATTCCCCAATCCGAATTTGGGTTATATTTCGTGCACAGTTTCCATAAATCCACAATTCTATGATAAACCCAACACCCAATTGTCCTTCTACCATCATGAACTGTGTGAACCTTTGCCCTTGCAACCTGACCACTGTGTGCCCCCATAGTACATAAATCCCTATACATATGTATATGTATACTCACCCCCAACACTGCGATTCCATATGTTCCTCAGTGAATTCGCCGCATTGTTCTGGTATAAATTCGGATGCAGAAAGGTGCCCGTGTGAAGGTGTGCTGCTGCCGCTGCGGCTGCTGCTGCTGCGGCCGCTGCCGTTGCTGACGTGGCAGCGGGCATGCCCAGGCGTGCCTTCAGCTCGTCCGCGCAGGGCTGGCCGCCGGAACTAGAGCTGTCCACATCGGACACGCCGCTATCTGCGGGACTGGGCGGAAATGAACCTGCATAATTTGGTGGAGACGAGGACGAGAACGAGGACGAAGACAAAGCCAAAGACAATAAAGAAGAAAAAGACGAAGTAGAAGAAGGCAATTAGCAATCGATATATGAGGCTCGGATCGAGTCGAGGGCGTGTGCAGTGGTTCACCTTGCTGCCTCTTCCACTCACCTGTTGTGGCCGTCGTGTAGTTCCTGTGATGTGGATTGTGGATGGCGCCGCCACTGAGCAGATTGTGCAACAGGGGCCTGTGCGGTATGGCCAGTGGTTGTTGCTGCTGGTGTCCACTGTTGTTGTTGTTCCCGTTATTGCCACCACCATTAGTGCCTCCGCCCGTTGCACCACCATGTAAGCTATGCTGCTGCTGCTGCTGCTGCTGCTGCTGGAGCGGCGTGAGCAACGGGTTCTGCTCCGTCTTAATGTGCAGCAGTGTAGTGGCACCAGCAAAGGAGGTTCCGTTAAGCTGCTGCTGGTGTTGCTGCTGCAGGATCTGTTGTTGCTGTTGCTGCTGCTGCTGATGCTGCTGCTGCTGCTGTTGTTGTTGTTGTTGTGGTGCCGGACTCGTCGATTGTTTGACAATAGGAATTTCGGTATCTGAAAAAGAGAGAAACAAAAGTACGTTGTTGAAAGAGGTTTTGCTAGGTTCAAATTTCAAGCATGTACATATGTATTTAAATTTAATATAAGACTATTGAATGAATGAAACCAGTTATAATTTTATATAGTACATTGCAATGATGTATAGCACAGATAATAGTATTATCATAATACAAACAAACTTGTTATGATGTTCATTACAAACATTGCTGTCAAACACGTGAAGTAGATGCTTCCAGCACTCGGATAGCTTTGGAATCCTTATGGACGAATCTCCATATGAAATGCTTTCAGATTGTTCCAGAACTACCCTATAGTCCCTACCCTATAGTCCCTACCTATACCTATATCTATATCTCTTAGGCTTCATTTGCAAAGTGCCTCTAGAAATCTCCCAATTAGATTTCTTAATCACTCTGACAACCCTGGAGTAAACCATTCACCGTTTCACATTCAATTAAGGGAATGCTTAACCTCATCCGCGCTCGCATAAATCTTTGCACTGCACTCCCCCATCCGCTCCCACACATCACACCCCATCGCCACCCTTTCTTCACTGCTGTCAAAATGTCTGTCCAAGGGGCTAATAATAGTACGAAAAATTCGCATCATAATTTCATAGAAATGTCATGCTGGAAGAAATATTGCTGGCTAGAGGGGGTAAAATGGAAAAAAAGAAACAAAGAGTGGAATGGAATAAAATAAAATAAAATAAAATGGACTGAAATAGCAACAACAAAGCGACAAATGACAAACGGCAAACAACAATTGAAATGCCCCAATTTGTGGAGCCATGAACTCACAGCAACAACAACCGTTAAAAGCTGCAGAAAATTAAGAGGAAGAAGTAGGAGAAGTGGAGGCAAAGGCAAAGGCAAACGCAAAAGAAAAGCAAGCAAAAATTGGCTTCTCACTTTCCTTTGCAATGCAATCTCTTTCTCTATCCCACTTGCACTCGCTCTGGCACTCTCTCTCTCTCTCTCTTATTGTAATTGTTGTTGCTAAAAAGTAAAAGTGCATTTTCACTTATTTCATGCAGCAGAAGCAGCAACAGCAACAGCAACAAAAAAAGCGAAAAAATTGCATTGAATGTCAAGCTGTTCACACACTGCGACTGCGACAGCGACAGCGGCCCATTCCATCACTGCTGTCTCGCTTTGGCAAATGCAAAGTGCAGGCGGGCCGCAGCGAGCGAGCGTCAAAGCTGGCAGCGCAATGAAGCTTGCAAGCACACACACTCACTCATACACTCACTCGCACACACACACACGAACACACACAGGCATACAATTGGCAGCAAGAGAGGAAGAGAAATCAGGTCAAGGCTTGTCGGCTCTGCTGTTGCTGTTAGTGGTGGAGGAGGAGGAGGAGGAGGAGGAGGAGGAGGTGGAGAAGAGTGAGAGGGAAGCGACGACGAGTTTACAATTTATGCTTTGCTTGCTGCATTATTGCATGTACGTCTCTCTCTCTCTCT
This sequence comes from Drosophila tristis, assembly GCA_018150885.1. Classification (NCBI taxonomy): domain Eukaryota; kingdom Metazoa; phylum Arthropoda; class Insecta; order Diptera; family Drosophilidae; genus Drosophila; species Drosophila tristis. The sequence goes on from JAECWT010000264.1 coordinate 3,874,576, forward strand.
CTCTCTCTCTGACTGTGTGTGTATGTGTGCTTTTTACAGCTTTTTAAATACAGACGACCGACATCGTCTCGTTTTGATTGCCTGCCTGCCCGCCCGCACCATACCCGCCACAGCGCAGCTCCGCTCCGCTTATTCCGCTCATTCCGTTGTGGGTGAATGAGAAGCATGTAAAAACATGAACAAAACAACAAAAAATTCAAAAGCCGCAGCAGAGAAATATTAAAAAGTAAAATAAAATATGGCACAAAAGCGTATTTACCTACAAAAAGTACAGAGAAGGAGCGGGGGGTAATAGAAGGTGGACCCCACGGAAATCGCGCGGCAACAAAACAGCTGTGCACCAGCCTGCAATCCACGCCCCCCCCCCCCCACCCCACCCCCCCACACACACAGTTCCACCCCTACTATTGCAGCCCCAAAAAGCTACAGTTCTCCGGGCGTTTTTTAACGGAAATTATAAATATATGTATCATTTTTGCCGAGTTTTTATATTTTGTTTGCTTCGTCGAGTTGAGAATTTCCTTTCTGTTTTCCTGCTCTCTATTTACTCAAGTTTTAATCGCTGGTCGAAGTCGAGAGGCTGTCGGAAATGCCCGTCACTTGCCGCCATATTTTTCGTATGCCTATACCCTGTAATCGCGGTGTACATGAGGTATATTGTTAAGAAAGAAAGGGAATCAATCACTATGCAAAATCTCTGTGGGATTAGATGGCTGCTGTCTGATATAATTCCATTTGATAATTTTATTCTGATTTCTCTATTTAGAGGGTATCATGGTATTCTTTATAAATATGTAATGCTTCTAGGTGGTTTTATTTTAGTTTGTCGTTGAATGCGCTACGGGTGGTGCCAGGTCTCACGTGTTTTTGTCTGCGGCATACGTTGCGTATGCGCAATTCAGTGCAGGTGTCCGCACACGGGAAGTGCGTAAGATAGAGACAAAGATTCTATCAATAATTACATTTGCACAGGGAAATGCTTAAGAAATACCTCACTAAATAAATGCACGTGCAATTTCTATTTCAGGCCATGATTTCCCGCGAATTTAAAGGAAATTCACTTATTATAGAATACACACATATAATGATGTATTCCATTGCAATTGGTTTGTGGCAGGCATTCACGTACGAAACGTGTGCGGTTACTTCCTGTTGACATACTAGGCGTATGAGTAATGCCACAGTACTCATTTTACACATACGCAGCTGTGTGCGATTTAAGTGTGGGATGAGAACAGATTTAATGGGAAAACTAGGGAATTGCAAATCAATAAGTACACCCCTTTTACTCTAAAGATTCCTTCCTCGGGCTTTTGCTGGAGAAAACTAAGAAATTCAGGGTACATCAAAGAAGAGTCCCCAGGCCATTCTCCACTGCACTATTACAGTGGGACCCAGGGGCAATCACAGGGCCCACAGACGAACGTTCAACTTTAATGGTGCATAAACAAACAGAAAAACACACACAGAAAAAAGAAGGAAAAAACCTACAAAACATTGCAATGCTGCGCCAAATGTGCGCTGACCTCTAAAAATGCGGTCTAATAAAAACACCAACAACAACAGCGACTTAACAACAACAGAAATCCCACCAAACAGCCAACAAAACACACAGAAAAATGAATATAAAAAATACATATAAAAAACAACAAAAAAATTAAATATATTACGAGAAAACAAAGCGAAATTGGCAAACCAACACACACACACATACGGAGACACGCTTAGACATGTCAAAGAAATTAACGGTAAAGTCATGTGCATGTTTTTGTTATTGTTTTTTTGCTATTTCTTTTCGTTGAATTTTGAATCACTTCCAGCGGCAGCAGCAGCGGCAGCGCTGGCGACGGTGTCCCTAGTCCCGCCACAAATTTGGACTTGAACTGCTGCTCGTTGATATGTGCGCGGCATTTTGGGACAGTTACATCACAGTTCCGGACAAACGGACAGACAGCGCAGCATAGCATTTGCCGTGGCAGCAAGAGTAGGTCAATGTAGGTACGAGCCATCGTCGGTCTTTTGTTGGTTGTTTGTTGTAGGTATGATTAGTTTGTTGCCTTATACAGCTGATATGCGAGTGCCACCTGCAAGTGGGCTTAGTTTACAATATACAATATACCCTTTGCCAGAGGGTGCTAACGTTCTGTCTGGAATGCTTGTCACACAGATAACTATAGGTTTTCTATGTATCTGGTTAATTCCATTCAAAGAGATAGTATACATATAAAAGATTTGGCAGAAAGCCGTGTGGGTTCTCCACACAAGAGACTTTCAATCTCCAATAAATAGATAATTATCTATTGATTATAATCAAAAGGAAAGAGCATATTATCTTCGATTGACTCTTGTGCATTTTGCTTAACACTCTTATTTTTTTGGATTGACTGGGTTGTGTGTTTCAAAGGTGGATAAGGCGACGTCATCGGAGGAGTTTTGTTTTATTGTTGCCGTTCGAAATTTGTTTACAGTTTTCGTTTTCGTAGCATTCATTTCCGAAAGCGGTAGAAGCTGCTCCGCTGTCTGCTTAATAACAATTACAGCAACACCAACAACAACTTGAGCTTGTAATTGTTTATGGCATTTGGTTGGTTATTGGCCTATTTTTGATGTGCCTCGGCGACGCGATTCGGACCGACATTTCTTGTCTGATTTGTGGGCGGTTTGGTAAGCAACAAAAAAAAGTGAATTTTTGTGTGTGGGTCGCCCCCTTAAAGGGGAATTCACTTTTTGAGCCTCACTTTTTTCCTTTATAAAAAAGTTTGAATATTTTTAACAGACATTAATCAGTGGAAAGTAAGCGAATGAAATTGCATATTCCACAGTTATTGGTGTCCGAGAGATTACGGCTTTGAGATTGGGGTTGGGGCTGTGGTTGGAGGCTGGAGGCTGGCGGATCGAATGACATGGGAAAAAATGAATGAAATAAATAAATATTGAAATGTCTGCTCGGATTTAAAAAGACATTGCTGAGGTTGTGGATTAAATAATAAACATATCGGAGACAGATAGAAATATTTAGTCATTCTAGCCCTGTACTATTTAAACTTTAATTTAGTTGGTTATTCCCTGGGAATAATCCATCATTACCTGCCCTTTCCCACACACACAAAAGCACATAAATAAATAAATATATTAAATATTCAAATTCTATTCATCAGAAAACTATTATTTGTGCACTCCTTAATGGATGGATGGTTGTACGAGTAGTGCGAGTATGCCGCACCAATGCCCCCACATTTACCCAAAGTAAATAAATAGAAATGATATCGTCGTGAAACAACTACAAGATACCCCACAGTATGATAAATAAATGGTAGATTTATTGCACACTTTTCAAGGAATTCTTGAAATGTTCCCTTTCTGCCTGTAAAATGTATCTGATTGGGCAATAAATAGTCGGATAATGATCTGGTTTCCTCTGCCTGTTGCAAACAGAATATACCCAAGGTACTACTCGAACAGGATATCAGAAACAAAAACAAATGGTTTTGTATCGATAATTTCACTTGTGCGCAATATTGCGCCAAACCGGAATCGAATTGTGGATGGGAATGAGATTTGGATGGCGATTGGGAATTGGGATGAGGCTGCGGAATGGGTATATGCGATACACATTTATATATTTATTGCCGATAATCATAATAATACAATTTATTGCACTTCCAATGTCTTTGTGTGTGTGTGTGTGTGGAAGAAAGCAAAAATTCAAGTGGATTTTGTGGACTGCAGCCTGCAGCAAAGAGGAGAAAACAAAATCCACAACAGAAGCAGCGAGAGAGGGAGACAGCAACAGGAGTGAAGAAAAGCGACAACAACGCAAAAGTTCTATATTTAAATATTATAATTTATGTGTTTGTTTGGCAATTGTTTAGTTGTTGTTCGTTTTTATTTTGCTGGTGAATGTCTCCTCTTCCCCAAAATGTGTATTCCCCTATCTTCTGCCTCCGTCTCGCTCCCATCACAGTCCGTGCACGATCCCCATTCCGCAGTTCTCATTCCCTGTCGCTGCCTCGCTCCCACTCTGTATTCTATATTCCCATTCCCTGTCTTTCTTTCATTCCCACTCGCATTCCGCATGCCTTTCATTCCCATATTCTTTCCCTTTCGCACTTTCAGAAGTATGCCTCCCTCTGACACTGCTGTTCCTGCTGTCGGTACTCTTTCTCTCTCACTCTCTCTCTCTCTCTCCATCTCTCCTCGCTAAATTCCTGTTCTTCTGCTTATTTTGGCTTTTATGCCTCTGGTGAGTGAGTGAGTGACTCTGTGTGTGTGTGTGCGTATGGGTGAAAAGAATAAAGCTGTTTTCTGCTCTTGTTGCTCACTTTTGTTCCTGCTCTTCTGTCGCGTCGACGCTGCTTTGTCTGGGTGTGTGTGTGTGCGTTATCCGCGAGACCTTGAACTTGAGACTGAATTTCCAAAAAGCGTACAGGCACAAACACACTCACACACAAGCAAGCAGAGTCACAGAGCCACAGAGGCGCAGAGGCAGAACACACACACAGGCAAACATGATTCTCATTGTTTGCACACCACACAGACAGACGCGAATGGGCATGCATATCAAGCAATTTCTTTGCCTTTTTTGCGGCCTTTTGCCTTAAATATTTGGACACATATGCATTTAATATACATACACACACATACACAGCGACAAAATTCTTCCCCCAATATTTCCGCATTAAGAAATTTGTTTTTTGTTTGCCGTTTTTTTCGTTGGTTTTTTACGACTGCTTTTTTCTCTATACTCGAAAATCTCTGTCTCGAAAATATAATGTAATTTCTGTTAAATATGTATATTCATTTGTTTTGTGTCTTTTGCTAAATCTTTTTTCATTTGTCATTAAGTACTTTTATTTATATTTAATGTGTTTTATTGCAGGGTATATATGGTGTATATATGTATATTATGAATCTATATGTGTTGCATATAGATTGACGCATTTGCTTCCAGCCACAATTTGTTTTTGCTTTTTAATTTGTTTTTATTTTCGCGATTGTTGATTTGATTTTGTAACCGACATTTTAATGGCTTTCCAAATGCATATTCTTCTTTTTCATTATTATATTTTGTATTTTTAATATGAATTTGGTAGATTATGTGTGTGTAATGTGTTTTTATGTTACAACATTTAAGAAAGGAAAGCAGAAAAACATACATTATAAATAATAATCAATAAATAAGAATATAGATTCTATATACTTTAGAGATGAAAACGAGCTTAAAATCGATTAAAACTGATCCGCGGGGATTTTCATTCGGCTACAAACTGTTTCCATAAATGCAATACATTTCTTTTAAACGATTTGCATATGTATGTATGTATTTTTATCGTGTATATGGGATTTTTACAACCCGCATAACCAGTTACTGAATGTAAGCGTTTCGTCTCGCCGATATTTCCTATACAAATTTTTTATTTAAATCTAATTCTGAGTCAGCAGTTTCAGTGAATCTTTCGTTGGTTATGTGTTATTGTGTTATTTTGCGTTGTTTTTGTTCCCATTATATTGATTTCTGTTTATTTTTGTCTAATAACCGTTAAGTATACTGTCACTTCCCATTGCTTTTGCCAAAATTAACACTTTCTAGTGGCTGACAAAATGCTACTGTTGTCACGCGCCAACAACCTGGATCCCTACAGGTGGTAATTGCATGAGAATCGCTTTTGGTAACATAATTGATCAGTGGCCTCTGCACAATCCTGGAAAGTTGTAGTTTCTATTTTAGTAGCCGGTGAAATCAAAGTTGTTTCAGAACATTTCGTATGCGACGCGTTGTTCTGGCATTTTGCAACAATCTTAAGCCGTTGGGTTGGGGCCTTGACCCGATCCGAGAACTGCACTGACCATATGGCCGCCACACAAGCAGCATGTGCAACAGTGCCACACTGGCACACCAGCTGCCACCTCCCCCCTACGACTACATTTTGCTCAATATAGTATCACGAATTGCGTTAATCCGATTTTGTAATTGCGTTACGTTCAAAAAGGGGGAGAAGGGGGGGGGGGTCTGACATAATCTATCTATCTAGAAATGGCATTCATAAGGGGTCCGTCCCCCCATTCACCCACCGCCAACTGTCTCATTATCGATGCCAATCAATAAGTCCACCGATAAGGCGATAAGGGGACTGGGACTCTATCCGCAACTCCAGAGACAGTGCCAAGAGAACACTCCAACCAGAGAGAGAGAGAGAGAAAGAGAGCCCAAAGCGGTTACAAAATCTGTAAGATACACGGACGGATTGGTATATGCCACAATATACTATATGGGGCAGCAGACAGCAGCTTACATAATTCTAAGGCAAAACCGTATTTGGGTTAAACAAAAAATTGAGGGAAAAAAATGGGAAAATCATTTGCTAATTTCTTGCCACGAAACGAGAAATTTAAGTTTTTCCGCGCACACTCAATGTGTGTATCTGTATCTGTGTGCGTGTGTGTGAGTGTGTGTGTGTGCGTTTGTCTGCTCAGGTTGTTGCCAATCTATTCCCAACCTACCTCAAAATGTTTTGCGTTAGGCCTGAAAAAAAGCCACAGAGAGCGGGTTCGAGGGGAGGTCTGGGCTGTCTGGTCTGCCCGAGCAACTTGCGCTCTTTTTCACTATTTCCCACATCGTGAGCACACAAACAGATAAAGAAACGCACACACACAGACACATGGCTAAGCTGGTTTGTCATGTAAAGATACTTTACAGCAAAGAGGAAGATAGACAGCGAGAGAGCGTAACCAGACTCTCGGCTCGGCCTGCTCTCCGTCGCCGCATGTCGCAATTGAAAGTTGCCACCGCTTCGCTCTGTCTCCTGCCTCTTTTTCTGCCTCTCTGCCACTGTGTGGGTGGGTGGTGCTGCTGCTGCTGTTGTTGTTGTTGCCGCTTCTGTTGAAAGGCCCGCAAAAGGTTGAAGGTAAGACTAAGAAGAGAAACCAAAACAAAAGCCCCACAAAATGAAGTCATGAGGAACGGACACACACACACACACGGAGTGACTCCAAGGGGCAGAAGAAAAAGGTTAAAATAAATAAATAAAAGATGAAAATGTCGTAAGCGGAAAATATATATCATCTAGGAATTTGTGTGAGAAAAATAAATGAAATAGAAACAAACCTCAGAGAGACAGAGAGAGAGAAGAGACTCCAATTTCAACAGCAGTTTCCGTCTTGTGGAGCGGAAAGATGCCAGGGGGTGGTAGGGAGGGTCCGGCTTAAATACAGGTGGGAATACAGTTCCAAATGATTGGGGATTTGCTAAGCGTTTGCATAAGTGATGTTGTTTATGGGGTTCAGTTCAGGTCAGGGTTTGACTCTTATTAGATTATACTACGTGTAAAACTATGTAAGATACATCCACAAATAGATAGAAGTTCTGGGGATAAAGTAGCTTCTGGCACTGAACTAATCATATAAGTTATCAAAAGATATCGGAATATGCCTGAGTTCCCTTCTAAATGATGGAGAGATTGCTTCAACTTTAATTGCTTCTGGCACTTTTCGCTTCAGGATACCATTTAAAATGTTCTCCCTCCCCCATCTGCAGTACCCCATAAATCCCTCACCATCTTGCACTTTGGGGAGCTGTGGGCGAGAGGAGCGCATTTCCGCCGTAGCGTCTTTTGGTCAAGAACTGCAATTGGCAGAAACATTTGCTACTAGTTGGTGTGTATCTCTGGAGCCACGGGGCCCTGGCCAAATCAAAGTAAAAGCTGCGTTGCAAAAAGCCAAAACCGAGGCAATCTCTGGGCCAGGCCAAGAGCAATAGGAGGGACGGGCAATCAGTGGGAATAGGGGGAGCAGCAGCAGTAACTTTGCTGAATGCTGACGACGACGACGACGCCCCGTGTAAAAGTCAAATAGAGGAAACAAGTTGTTGGTTGTAGGGTTACGAGCCAGGCCATGTCCCATGGCACACAACACACAGATATAAAGGTGTGTGCGTGCGAGAGTAAGGGGGGCGCCTTGGAGTATGTAGCAAGTGGCAGTCTCCCCCTCATACCCCCTTCAAGTCATTTAGCAGCTAAGTTGGCAGAGCTTTGGCAGTTTTAGAGCAGCAGCAGCAGCGACAGTGGGAGAGGGAGCGAAAAACTATTTCACACACATGCACACATAGACAGACAGATACAGAGAGAGGGAATTTACAAAACTACAGCCAAATACAGCCAAGAGAGCGAGAGAGAGAGAGAGAGCTCTGCCATAGTTTTACACTCACTTAAGCTAGATAAACCAGCTGGCTCTGCTCTGCTCTCGCTCTGCTTCTGCCTGACTCTCTTTCTCGCTGCCTCTGCCTCTGCCTCTGCTGCCGCCTCAAGCAATCAATAAAATTGTTGAGGTGGGTTAGGAAACTGTTACGAAGCCGTTGACGTAGACGTTGGGTGCTTGCTGCTTGCTGTCTGCTGCCTGCTGCCTGCTGCTTAGGATTCAGATTCAGATTCTGCTTTTGCTTTTGCTTCTTGTGCTTAGGCAGCGACGCCGTTGCGACGCCGGCGGAAATTGCGCTATTTTAAATAATGTTTATTTTGGCTTTTTTCTATATCTTTTTTGTTTGTCTGCTGTCCTCTTCATTATCCCCTCTCTGCTTTTTCCGTGCATTGTTCTTTCTCGGCTATAAACATATTTTGTTGTTGCCAAATTGACATTTCATTTCACAATTCTTCTTGCTTAGAAGGAGGTTTCCGTGGGGGTGGTGAGTAGGTGCCACGGAAGTGGAAAAAGTATCGCTCGAAGTAAGCAAAGCAGAAAGGAAACAAAAACAAATTTATTTGGACTACGAATTTCGAAAGGGAAATGGAAAATCCCGTGCATGTTTTCCACGGAAATGAGAAATTTTCCCAAAATGAAAACTGCCAAGAATCCATAGAATTTCTAGACCAACGCGAAAACCCAAAAGGATAATTCATTTCAGTATAAAGTAGTAATCCACAGCCCTGCCCTGCCCAGTCCGTGCCCCGTCACACTTACAGTATCGCTTCATCAAGCTCTTCTTGTAGGCTGCCGAACGCTCCGCCTTGCGCTCCGGCTTGAGGCGCATTCTCGCCCGCTCGCACTGCGCCGAGTCATCCGACTCCGTGCCGGAGTAGGTGCGTCCCCGTCGGCGACTGGCCGCCGAGGCGGCCGCTGCTGCATTGGCGGCGGCGCTGGTGGCACTGCTCAGCGACAGATCCAGGGGCGAGTCGTAGCCATCCTGGTACTGCTCGAGCAGTTCCTCGTCGTCTGCATCCGCCTCGACATCCGCATCGGCCTCGGCATCGTCCGCATCCTCCAGCGTCTCCTCGTCCTCGATGTCGCTCATGGGCTGCTGCTGGCTGCTTCCCTCGGAATCCCGATGCTGTGGCTGGGGCAGGAGCTGACTGGCGGCAGCCTGGACATTGCTGGTGATGACGGAACTCCGTTGGAGCTGCTGCTTGCGCTCCCACAGGATCTTCGACACATCGTCTAGGGTGCTGCGAGTTTTGTCTGGGGAGGATTGGTGGTGCTGCTGCTGTCTCAGATGGTTGTACAGCACTTTGAACTCGCGGCAGTCGGGGGCGATGGATTCGGACTCCTCCTCCTCCTCATCGGCGGCGACAGCTGGGATGCTGATCTCTTCTTGTGGTGGCGCTGGCTCCTGGGCTTTGGCGGCAGACGCAGCTGGACTTGGACTTTGCCGCGCCGACCCTGACTCGGTATCATCTATGGCACCTGGTTCTGGTTCCCGTTCCCGTTCCTTCTTCTCCAGCTTTACCAGCTTCTCCCGCTCCTTCTCTGATTTGGGTTCTTCCTGGCTGGCAGCCTCCTCCATGGGCTCCTCTGCCTCTGGGCTCTCCCCCGCTGCTGGCGGGGCCTCTGCTGGAGCTGGCGCAGCAGCTGCCGCTGGTGAGGCCACAGGCGTGGGCGTGGCCGAGGACAGTGACGAACTGGATGACGAAGAGGAGGACGAGGACGAGGAGGACGAAGAAGAGGATAATGATAGGGACGAAGAGGAGGACAGCGAGGAGCTGGAACTGGAGCTGGAGACATTGGCTAGGGCTGCCGCCTGGCTGGCGAAATTGTGCGCCGTGGCAGCCACCAAATGTTGCACCATAATCATTTTGCACAACGCGTCGTATGCGTGATGTCTGCGATAAATGGTTGCGTATACGCAGCGTGTTACACTTTAGACATGGCTTTTCCTATGGGTCACTCCCAGTGGGTTTTTCCTCGTTTCCCTCGCTTTCGATTGTTTGAACTATTCTTTAAAATTGCACTAAAACTTTTCTTTTTTGCACTTTCGGTTCGTTGTTTTTGTTGTTTTTTTGCTGTTTATTTTTCTTTGTAGCTTTATTTGAGGTATTTTCAATTTTCAATTGCTTTCAAAATGTATAACATATTCGGCTCTGATTTGCATTTTGTTGTTGTTTTTGTTGTTGTTGTTGTTTTTGAACTTTTCACAGATTCTGGACGATTTTCTTTGATTTTCTATCATGCGTATTTTTGACTAATTCTGTGGCTCTGAGTGCCAGAGTTGCAGGGGCACCTCTTCTGTTGCCGGTGCGGCAGAGACACACAAAGACATTGTATTGTAGTTGTTGTTGCTGTTGCTGTTGTTGTTGTGGGTCGTGGTATATTCTCTACTAAATATAACTCTATGTTGCACAAGCACTCAGCACGCTTGGGGCTTGGGGCATGCCACTGCGGTCTGTCTCTCGTTTTGCTTGTTGCTCGCTTTCTGGTGCTGTTCGTCGCTTCTCGCCGCTTGCTTTGTGGGGGAGCTGCCGCGCGGCACGTCGTTTATCTCTTACGGTATCAGCGAAACTAAAATCTAAAGTCAGCACAAAAACCGCTGCCACTGTTTGTTGGCCGCAAACAACAAACGTCAGCGCCAGCGCCAGCGTCAGCGTCAACGTCAGCGTCAGCGTCGGGCAGGCAGCAACGCAGGCAGCGTTATTTCTCGCAAAAGCGCGCGCGCGCCCCACTCACTCACCAATACCCAAATGCTGTGGGGAGCCGAACCCCAAGACGAACACGAACACGCTCGGACACGCACAGGCACGGCACACGCACACGCACACGCACATGCAGGTGTAAAAGGCAGACAGAAATGAGCAAACAATCGGCGAATGGGGCTCTGAATGGGGCTCGCTCGCTCGACTCGCGCCAACTGAATGTTGTTGGAGCTTTTGTCGGTCGCTGTTGCTATCTCTGCTGCTGCCCGTGATGACTGCGCTGCTCTGCGCTGCTCTGCTGGCTGCGCCAAGTATTGCGAAAACATTGCGAGAGTGTAAAATGGCAAACAAACGTAATAGCGAGAGAGCGAAAATGTTTGGCGCTCGCTGCTGCTGCTGCTGCTGTTCCTCCTCTTCCTTCTACCTCTACTCCTTTTCCACCGCCCTCGCCTGCCATGCTTCCACTGGCGCTGTTGCAGCTACTTGTTTGCTCATTTGTGTGCGTGCTCATGTTTGGGGGGATTTAGTTTTAGTGTGCCACATGCACATTTACACACATGCGATTCTCGCGGGCTTCCATTTTTGGTTGGCAGCGGAAGAAGTGGCCATAGAGAAGTTTTCCCGAATCCCCTCATTTCCCCACAGAACCAGCAATTAATGAGTTCCCTTTGAAGAAGATCACTTCCACGATCCACAGCCACAACACGATCCACAACAATCACAAGCTGCGACCCAGACCCAGTCCCCCCACCACCCTCTATGGGAAGAGCGAGAGGATGGCAGCGGCTCTCCAAATGGGTCAGACAACGACTTCAAAAGGGCTAAACGATCATCTGGTCGGTGGCCACTGGCCACTGGCCAGAGCAGGACGAGACGGGAGGGCAGAGAGCAGGGCAGGAGCATGTTTGGCAAGAGAAGTCGTCGCTGACGTCGCTGCCACTGCCACTGCCGATGCCGATGCTGATGCTGCTGCTGCTGCTGCAATCGGCACGATTATGACTCAATGCAAGTGTATGTACGACAGTGTGTGTGCGGAGAATGAGAGAGCATTCGCGTTCGTGCGCTCTCTCTCTCTCTCTCTGTGTGTGACGATGGCAGTGGAGCAAATTTTCACTTTCCGTTTGTTTAGTGCTGTTTCTGGATGACGGGTGCTCGAGGGGAGGCTAGGGATTGGACGGCCTTTCCATTTACTTTGCCGATTGCGATTGCAAGTGTGCGAGCAGGAGGCAAGCACTCAGCACTCAGCAGTCAGATTCGGCTCTCTCTTCGCGGCTGCTGCTGCTGCTCTCTCACGGCATATAATGTATGTTGCAAATAAAGGAAGCGAAGCAGAGCGCAAGTAGACGACGACGACGACCACGACGACAAGTAGAAGAAGTAGCAGCAGAAGCAGCAGAGCTGTGGCGGCGGCAGAAGGAAGAGTTTTGTTTTTAGAATCAGCGCCAGGGGGGTTTGTGGGCGGGAGTGGGTTGGCTAGGCTGGCGGGGGGTGTGCTAAAGAAGAACCTAAATGAGGCGACGACGACACAGACATACTTTTGCCATAGCTCTTTGTGTGCCTGTGTGGGTGTGTTTGTGTGTGTTCTGCCTTGTCTGTGTTTCAAATGAGTCCAATGTACCGACCAACTGTCAAAGCGTGGAAACAGAAGCACTGCGGGAGGATGGTAGGGGGGTCATGGTAATCAGTAAGAGGTGGAACAGAGGGATGTATAGAATGGACCTCTCGGGGACATGCTTAGGGTTTGGTTGCCGCCGACGGCTCCTTTACCAACTCGACGAAGAACAGCCAGAGAAGGCGAACGAAAGCGAGGAAGACCAACAGCTACAACTACGGAGAAGGAGAAAGGTAAAGACATAGAGGAAGGGGTCCACAGAGCGAGAGGGAGGGGTCTCGCCCAAAAGGGGGCCGCAGACAGACAGTCGTAAAGAATTTGTTGAGGAGGAAGCGCATTAGGTGGTTCTCGTCTCCGTTTCGGTCTCTCTGTGTTTGTCTGTGTGTGTGTGGGTGTGTGTGTATGTTTGCTGGAAGCTTCTGGGAGCTTCACAGCTCCTTGACTCCTGCGGGCTTTATACACACATAAGTAGGAGAAGGAGACGACGACTGTGTAGTCGATTCAAGTTTCAACAGAAGTCATTGAACAGCCAACGACAAAGCTGCACAGTGGTTGCAATTCGAGTCATAAATTGTAATATAACTATGACATCGTCATGATATATTGCTCACGAAGATCGAAGACCGCCAAAGCCAGATGATTGAGGCACTTGCCCGGCTAGGCTATTTCCTGTGACGATACTATCAGCTCCGTCAGCTCATTTTGGGCCTACCTAAACAAGTTAATTTCTAAATGCATCTCTTCAGGGCTCAGCCACCACAGAGAAACGCTTCTGGCCCCACTGTACATAAGCTAAGTCTACAATAAAACAAGGGCGCCACCTACTCGGCCCACTCACTCCTCCCTCGCGCAGGGACCCAGACAAACGGACGATGGGCAGGGAGGATGTCGGAAATGTAGAAGCAGGGCAACAGTTTGGGGTTTCGGGTATTGCTTACAGCTCCCTCTGCCACTGCCACTGCCACTTCCATTACCTCTGCCACTCTTCTGACAGAACCATAACAGTAACAACAAAATTGTATATTGAACGGAGCGTCATCCAGGGGCAGAGCAGAGGAGCAGAGGAGCAGAGCAGAGAAGCAGCAGCACCAGCAGCCGCAATAGCAGCAGCGACGGCGAGACACAAAAAAATTTCGGTATAAACAGCAGTGAATGACCTCATATCATCTAATACACGCGCCATGCACTCAAACCACAGTCGTCCCAGTCCCACTCCCAGCCCCAGTCGCTGTCGCAGTACCGCGTCCCAAAATCCCAATCCCACTCGCAGTCGCAGCAGACCCCGTAAATTTGTCGCATTGACTAACCGACCGACTGACTGAATGACTGACTGATTGACAAACCTGGAGACTGTAGACTAAAGATGGCGAGGGAGCTGGAGGTGGAGCTGAAGCTGGCGCTGTGTCAGAGGCTGAAGATGAAGCGGAGACAGAAGCAGAATCAAAAGCAGAATCACAATCACAATTTCCACTTCCCCTCTCTTCTTTTGTGCACTCTCACTCGATTACGATGGCAACGGTAACAACGACATGGCGACAAAACTGTATGATACCCCTGATTGAGAGGCCATTTCAGGCCAAGCCAAACTGGGAAGGAATTATTTGCATTAGCTGACTGTGTTCCTGCATGTATTCACGAATCACTCAATTAAAATGTTGTCCCATTAGTTCATTTGTTTGCATGGGAATAATATATTTTAAAGCAAGTTTACTACCTGCAAGGGTACCCCACAGCTTCGGTCTTCTCCTTTTTTGCTGTGTTCCCTTTCACGCCAAAGCAGAAGTCAAAGTGGGAGAAGAAGAGCAGACTTTGTAATTGTTACGGCTTCGATGATGGCTGGGCGCGTGGGGGACAGAAAAGAGGAGTGCTAGAGAGGGGGGAGGGACGAGACGAGGGAGTGTTAGAGAATCTCTTTGTTCAACGCTCGTAATCTTTTGCCGAAAAAAGAGTGTTCGTCGTATAGTTTCTTTGTCTCTTTCCTAGCAATGGGTGGATGGGTGCACGGCTCGGCTGGTGGTAAGAGCGGGTGGGTGCAGGCAGGGGAATAGACTTTGATGGGTTAAACGAGCGACATTTATAATGTCTCGGAATTGATGATTGCGACTTTGATGCTTGACGAGATTAGGAAGATACCGCAGCATCAGCATCAGCAGCAGCCTGATAGATATCGGGTATCAACTGAAAATTCGTGACCTGTTGGCGCACAGATCTTTAAGGTTGATTTTACGCTCAAATTAATGGGAAACTTTATGCGATTTACAATGTTAGTAAGGGGGGATCCGGTGCTATAGTCGTTCTAGCCGATGATTCAGAACTGAACATAAAGCGGAAAATCAATTAAGAGTGTGGAATAAACCATTAAGAATCATAGCTGCGATTGCTCATTTTATACAGCAATTGGAGAAAGGAAATTGGTATTGGTATGGTTTTTGCTCGATTTCTATCGATTTTGAACATCTTAAAGTCCCTGAGAATTTTCCATGTGCATAATTCTATTAGTATATTTAAAATATCATAGAAATGATCATAAATCCACAAATCCTGGAGAGTTCAGGAAGGAAATTAAATTTAAACTTCTATTCTGCGACTTTCTGTATCGTCTTAAAGATTATTTTATGGTCAGATCTCATTCCAGCAACCCTTAGATCTCTCGCAAACTCCAAGATCATTCCAAAACTCTTTGAAGAAGAGTCCTTTAGCTATCGCCCAAAACAAAACAAGCCAAACGAAAACTCCGCACAATCTTCTCCGATTCTATGCCGAAAACTTCAGGAAGTTTCCAGAGCTCTGCGCACAGAGCGAGCGCAAAAGAGAGCGACACATGTTCACATGACATTCACCTTTCGAGCCGCAAATGAAAGCAAAAGAGCCGAAAACATTTATATTTGTCTGCACAGCAGTTTTTCATTAGCTCTGGGCCAAAGCCTTCGCTTCGGACAGCCAGCTTCCCCAGTTTCCCCATTTCCAGCCAACAAGAGCAGCAAAAAGACTGTGGCTCCAATGCACTTGACCATCAGAAGAAGAAACCCCCAAAAAATGAGACACACAAGTAGATTTGTTGACTGCCTCATCTTTTGGGGGCACCGACAGCTCTGCGTATGAGCGATTTTCTTGTTCGTTTTGCATGTAACGCGGCCAATTACAAGTGTCAACTTTTCCAGAGCCCCCCTGCGTTCCCCTTCGCAGAACCTTGACCACGACTTATGGCCAAATGCACACAAGTTCTTAACATGTTATTGAGATGACGTAAAAAAATCAAGAAACTTTGGTGGGGGGGGGAAATCTTAAGCAAAAAGAGCAAAGTGCAAGCATTTAGCATGATTAAGAATTATGATGATGAATAAGTTTTTGCCGCTGCTGCTTCTGCTGCTACTGCTGCTGATGCGGGCAACTTTTTGCGAGCCGAGCCAATGTCAATGATAAGATACTACGAATACGAAAACGAATACGAATATGAGTAGTATGAGTACAAGTATGAGTACCAGTCAGTGGCAGACCGACTATATCTGGCTTTCTGTCTGTCACTGCCAATGACGAGAGCCAAGAGATTGTTGTCTTGTCTTGTCTTCGCTTAAAAAAAAAACATATATGAAAAGAGGAGTCTGGGGAGGAGTACTGGCGGGTACTATGGCCAAAATCCTAGACAATGACATCGTCGGGCGACTCAACTTTTATGCGTTTTAATTAAACGAAATCGAAAGCTACACAGGCGGAGTCGGAGATGGAGATGGGGATGGAGTCGGAGTTGGAGATGGGGAGAAGCTAAAAGGAAATTGCTGATTGTGCTGCATGCAACATGATTCCGCGCTGCCACTGCCACAGCCACTGGCTGTGCTCTTGGCCATTGAATTTACTGCTTTGCTGCTCATTTGACCACAAGAAAAACCACTTGCACTTGACAACGAAAATGGTAGCAGTGGAAAAACTCGTCGCTGTGTCGCCGCCACACAACAATGGCATTCATCCTACATTTTGGCCCGAAAACAAGTTGCTCATACGCCCCATTGGCATTGTTTCGCTTTTCCTTTCTTTGAGCCACTGCTGCCACTCTGCCACTGCTTCCTTTCCCTCCGACGGCTGCCACTGCTCTGCCCCTGCTGCTGTTGCTGCTCCTGCTGTTGCTGTTGCTGCTGCACTTGCACTTTCTTTTTGCATTATGGTCTGGGGAAAAACTTTCGATTTTCTCGCGTATAAAAAAACTGCTACAAAAATATTTTTCTCGCTTGCAAAGAAAAAGAAAATGAAAGCGAAAATGCGAAATGAAAATGCGAAAAACTCGGGGAGAGGTGGCAGCGAGGGGTAGAGTGCAGGAGAGATGTGTGTTAGTTGGCTTACACTTCCATTTGGTGTCCGTCCTGGTCGTCTTGGGACCTGCACCGTCAATTGAGCTAAATGGCAGTGCAACAGCCACCACGACAACAACAACAGCAACAGAAACACCAACAAAGTTGGCCATTAGATTTGATGTGCCCACTGTCCAACACAACACCATGGACCACATGGCCGAGTCATCGAGACAGGCCCTCGGGGCGCCCAGCTCCATGAATATGAATGAGGTAGCAGATAGAAGTTGGCTTTGATGGAGGTTCTTTAGATAAGAGATGGAAGAGGTAGAATCTGGAGGCTACCAGGAAAGTGAAATTATACTGTTATACTGTTTAATGGCAATGGATTTGGATTTGGATTTACCTTGCCGTTTACTTAGTAGATTTATCGCTAATGGGAGTTTTGCATGATAGGAATATAGGAGAAGTGACCCTCAATAAAAAACTGCCTACCAAAGTATGGTGGAAATTCTTCAATTTCTACGAGTATCTCTACCAGCTGCTTTTCCACCCAATTAGCACAGCAGCAGCAGCAGCTGTGAAAGAAAAGCCCCATGATTTGGCCAGGTTGGATGACCAAGTGACTGGCCACAGCGATGGCCGGCAATCGCGAGTCGCATTTGTATGCAGCGCCATGCGGCCGTCCATTCATAATGAAAGTGAATTTCGCATAGTTTTTCCTCAGCTCCAGCTGGAGCCCAAGCATCGATCTGCGGCCAATTTCTAATGCACCCTCCCCGTGGCCAAAACCAGTTGCCGTGCCGTGCCGCGATCGTGTCTGGCAGCGAGCCGGGCCAAGTAAAAGTATCTTAGTAGGCCGCTTTTGGCATCGTTTGCCTCGGCATCCGATGGTATCGTATCGTATCGCTACGGTGCGGCGTACGAGTACCACTGACTGACTAACTGACTTCTTGGTCATGCAACGTGCCGAGGAAAATCCAACAGCCAAAAGCGAAAATCGAAAAGAAAACGCAGCCAGAGATCTGCCCCGCATGGGCCCACATGTGGCTGGATGGCCGGCCAGCAGTTTCACATTCGTTTTCTGTTGTTTTCTTTGACTTGTATTTTATTTTCTGGCACCAAAACATTTGCCTACAACGTGCAACGTGCAACGTGCACCGGTCCCAGGCCGGAAAGTATTTATTTTAATTAACGAATCGCGTTGGAGTGGCCGAGTGTTGCTGCGGTGCTGGCCGATTTTCATTTGATTTCCGAAAGGCATTAATTTTACATTTTACTTTCCATCTCTTTCGGGTCTCGATCTGAATTATCATTTCATCTATGATCCTGATGCAGATTTCAGTAGGGAGGGGAATTTGGGTTCCCCATGCTTGCCAAAAACAAAATTCTCTGAGATTCTGTCCTGTCTATCTTTACATTAACAAACTGCAGCTGTACCCCGTAAAATGCATGTAAGCATATGGATTCCTTTGTACACATCTCAATAGCCTTGCGCTATATTTTTAACCTTTTCAATGTATCTTTAGGCTGCGCAAATGTATCATTAGACTTCCCCAAAAGTATCTGTACACGTCTTGAAAGTGTTTTTCCTCCTCCCAAAAGGTGTCTCATCCCATCTAAGTGCATCGCTAGCCTCATAAAATGTATATACACCCACACATTAAGTATATGTATCGCTATCTACGTCTACACCCTTCTAATTCGTATCCCCATTGCTCATTTGTATCTAATGTTCATTGAAACTCAATGGAAACATTTCTCGAAGTCTCTTTCTCTCTCTGTCTCGCTCTCTATCGGCACACTGTCCCCCCCTTCAGTGTCAGTCTCTCTCGCGGACGGACAAAAGTTGATTAAACTGCACAATGACAAGCGGCAACAACAACCATTTTCAAGTTCAGGCTATTGTGAATCCGTAAGATACAAACGCTAATTCAAACGAGCATTTCAGCTGGAAAATTTCCAAAAAAAAAGAGCAGCAGCAGCCACATACTGAACAGCATAGTTTTGTATAATCAGAAAGCAGTCATGCAACACAAGAAACAACAATTTACAAGCAGAAATGTACAACAAAAATCTATCAACATCACAACAACAACAACAACAATAAAATCTATGCCGCGAAAAAAACCAAGAGAAAAAAAAAAATAATAATCAATGACAGTAATCAACAATCCACAACAATTTTCACCAGCAAAAATGTAAAGAAAACCAACAATCAACAACAAGCTTAATCTTCAACAACAATCTGCAACATAAATCTTAAAAGATTCTCACACTTTTGCAAATGTTGTTTGTGGGATGTAAATCATATTGTTTAATAAAACTATTAACTAAAAGTGGAAAAAAACTAAAAAAATATAAATGCAAAATGTTGCTCCTCTTCTCCGCTGTTATTGTTGTTGTTTTTGCCGCTGTTGTTGATTTTCATGTTGGTGTTGTTGTTGCATTTGCCTTTCGTGCGTTTTCATTTTCGTTTTGGTTTTTCAGTATGTTGCTGTTGCTGTTGTTTGTTTACGTGTTTTATTGAAAAAGATTTTCAATGCCATTATAATGCACACACACATTCACACATGCACCTCTAGCTGTAACTGTGTGTGTTCGTATCTGTGTCTGCTGTAAATGCAAGCAAAGCAAACGTCCGTCTAACTGTACGACCGTCAACCGCAGTCATTGGGCCAGAGAGACGTTAGAGGCATTGCCTCGTCTAATGGTTCGGGAGGGGGGGACGAGGTGAGGACGACGAGCATGACGACGACTGCGGCAGCGCAGCAAACAGTAGCAGCGACCGCGACAGCGACTGCAACGCCAACTGCAGCAGCTTATCCGCTCGACGTTGTGCGAGTACCTTCCACAATACACGTCGGCTGAATAGAGGAAATAAAGGGGGTGGGGAGAGGGGGCTCCCTTAGAGTCATTGGGGGTGGAGATATGCTAGATTTGTAGGTATCCTGGACCCCTAACAAGTTCCCACGAAATGATATATCTATTTTGAGAAGAGCTCTTTCAATTGTCTTGGTGCACAGGAACCTCTTAAAATGTATCTAAAATACGATAAAATGCACATGTGCTAGGAAATCTTGGATATATAGATGTCCGGAATAGCAGAATAAAGAAGAAAGATTACATACTAGAAGGTAAAGGTGAAACCTTAAGAATAAAACTAAATTCCATAGCGACCATCACGTTTTTCAATGAAGTTGTAATATGAATGAACTTTCCTCGATCATTTGATACATACAATATATGTATGTATATATGTACACATCTATCAACATCTTATCTTTAATACATCCAGCTTTAACCTACTTCTCTGCGTATCTAACTGCAACAACTTATCTTGATATGAGGAAATCACTCATAAAGAATATAGCCAAGATAGATCACTGCTGAATAATATGAATTGTATGTTGCTTGCTATATCTGAAGACTTTTACCATAGTTCGCCATAATCTATAACAGATTTTTCTAGATCACACCCACACATTGCGGAGCCACAACCACACCTTATAGCATATATATGTATATATACAGCAAAGGAAAGTTTTTGCACCGACATGGATGGCCAGCAAATTGATCGTGCAATAATTACTGCATAGCTGCAAGTTGCTGCTGCTACAGATGATGATGAAGTTGTTGCTGTTGCTGCTGCTGCTGCAAATGGAAAGCAACGAGAGGGAAAGTGTTGCCAGTTGGCAGTTTTCATTTTCCATGGCATGCTGCTAATAATACCAATCATAATGCCGCATAATAGACACACTGACATTGAAACGGGCCAGAAGGAGGAGTGCCAGGGGCAGAGACTGGGGCAGAGCCACAGACAGAGGAGCGAGAGGAGCCAGAGGCAGAGACAGAGACATAGGCATCGTCAAAGGTGGAGCTGGGGGGACGGAGACAGTGTCTGCTGCCAACACGGTAGCCGTACCCCAAGTGAGATCGATTGGCATCGTCGATCAAAGCCAGCAGAGGCAGAACAGAGGCAGCAAACAGCAAAACAACAAACAGCAAACAGCAGCAGCAGCAACGTCAAATATTGCATTTGCAAACTGCAGCGGCAACGTCGACGACTGCAACGACATTCAACTGATAGAAGTCAAAGTTCTGAGAGAAGGCGACAGATAACACGTCACTTGACTCGAATGGGGACATGGACAACATGCGTGCTGCCCCCCAGCCCCGAGTTCTCCCCCCCTTCCGTTCAGCAGGCAGGCAGCAGCAACTAAAACTACAACCACAGCAAAAACAACACCAACAACAACAGCAGAAAAAACGACAAGTCCGGCACTCGCCGCTGCCACTCGAGAGTCGACATGAATTGTCGTTAGCTGCGCTCTTACCCCACGGGGCAGTTCATGGAGGTTCTACTGAGATTCCCCCCCAGCACCCCTTTGGTTCGACTGGCCTGGCCCCCATCCATCCTCTCACTGTATGGTTTTGCCTCCCTGCTCAGCCATTCTCTCAGGTCTGCTTGATTTTGTTGTATTTCTCAGTGGATACCCTGCCACGGGGGCACTTAGATTTGTATTAGATGTTTGCGACACAGACGAGGAATGGAAAGAAAGGAAACATCATCACAGTGGGAGTCTATTAAAGAACATCAGCTGGTAAGGGTACCTAAAACTTGGTCTGCTGCCGATGCTAGCCTTCCTTTCTCATTTTTATTTGTTAGAATTTTGCGCATATCGAACGGCTGTGGTTGGGGCTGTTGCTGTTGCCACTGAATGTTGCAACGGGGCTGCCGCTGCTGCTGCCTCTGGTGGATCGATTTTGGGGGGGGATCGATGGACGGCGGGTGGAGATGGAGCCGAGGCGTTTCTCTCTCTTGGTTAGGCGGCGTTTATGGACGTTTTTGTCTGTCGCTGGGGCAGCAGTATAACAAAAAAAACACACACATTTTTTTCAATTTAAATTGTTTGTTGTTGCTCGGGGTTCTGGTTCTGGGTTTAGTTTCGTTCAACATTTATTTTGTTTCAGTTTTATTTGAAATTCCCATTGCGTTGCAGTTGAAAGCCAATTGTAGTGGCTGTTGTTGGCTGTTGTGCATTTGAAAGCCAATGTCTCTGCTAGACGGCGATTGGCGATTGGCGATTGGCAAGGGTAATGGGTGTTTCAGGGGGTGAACAAACCCCAAGATGTCCTAGAGCGCCACTAAAGGTTGCTGAATTGTTGCAAATTTATTGAAATTTAAATGGGGCTCTAAGTTATCCATCACAATACATCATTTCTGAGAAAGTTTTCAGTCTTGGTCTCTGGTATTTCTGTACTAGGAGGACTCCTTCCTCGCAGAGTCTGCAGAGAGTGGGTGCCAATTATTGTTTCTTCTAGCTGCCATTAATTTTGTAGCCCATTTAAAATCACACTCAATGGTTCCTTCATTATCATTCTATCAATCAAAACGCACTTACAGCTATCAAATTAAGCCCATACTCGTCTATCACCTCCAATAATTGCTGCCATTCAACGCTGATCACTTGCCCAGAGGCACCCTGTACGGAGGCAACTAACGCACAATTACCCACAGACACAAAAAATGCATGCCAAGAGACGAACAGACGGAGCAGCGGACAGACCTCACAGATACAGATACTTGTAGTCGTGTTGTCGTATATAGATGCACATTGAATGCATTTTATTTGCTTAGGCATATTTTTAATTTGCGAGGAAGGAGAACAAATAATGAGTGCCACACTAAATGGCACAGAGAGACAGAGAGAGAGAGAGAGAGAGAGAGAGAGAACCAACGAGAGAACAACAACGAAACGAAACGAACGAATGCGACTACACCCGATTGCGAGTACTCGTACTCGTACTCGTAATAATAGCAACAAAATTTTCCTTTTCTAGGTCTAGGCCAGATGCACAATTACATTCTAAAATATGCACACAGCTGAACAGACATATACATATATGTATATATATACGTACATATATATAGAAATATCCAAGTGTTTGTGTGTATCGTTAGGCGGAGGGGAAGAACACAAGCATCAGGTCCCAGAACCAGGTCCGGCTCGCAGCAAGCCAACAGGTAACACTGAATGGCAACACTCTTAGATATAGGGCTAGGCCCCAGCCCCAGCCAGCAATCCAACCAACCAACCAACCCATTCATCTGTTCGGGGAATATATAATGCGATCCACCTGATTATTTCAACACGAAACGAGACACAGCAGCAGAAGCAGCAGCAGCAGCAGCACGAGAGACTTGGCTTAGTCTCATTCTCAGTTCCTGCAACCTATAAATATTAATCTATATATGTATACGGGCGTATACATACATACATACATCCATATGTATATATAGATACATTATAGATGCACAAGTTGTAGTCACAGACATCCGCCTAATATTTTCTGCATTTGCAGTTGCCGTGCCGTTGGCATTGCAGTTCTTAATGTTGTTGCATATTGCATGTATGTATGTTGTTGCAGTTGCAGATGTTGTTGCCGATGTGATGTTGTTCTTGTTCTTTTTCTTGTGAGCCTCTTACGCATACAATTTTTCGCTTTCGTTTTTCACGTTTCTGTTTATTCGTTTTGAAGGACAAGCCCCATGTGCCCCATGTCTAGTGCGAATGCGAATGCGAGAGTGCGAGTGCGAGTGCAAGTATGTGTCGATGTGTCTGGGTGTCGATCTGAATACCGAACTGCAACAAGCAGCAACAACATCAACATCATTGCGAGTATGCATCTATTTACACGTCGCATAATGGGCACGCATATGGGGCTGAGATTCCTAAACGCCCAACATTCATTTCTGGGCAATGATAATGACTTCCCTCTGTTGGAATGGCCATACAAATATGCATCTCAAGTGTTATGCAACTGGGGAAGGGTACGTTGCTTCTTGTGGGTCGCGCTATTAAGTTCATTCCGATTAAAATATGTCCTCCTATTAGTTTATGCAGCATTTGAACCTTTAACCGAAAGGATTGCCTAGAAATTACATATGTACGTCGATTGATTTCCAAATAATTGATCGATTACTGTTACTCTTGTTGATGGAATTGGTTTGATCAAGAGTGGGGACTTGGAATCTCTACTTGGGGTTCTCTTTATTGTCTGTTAATTGAGTTTGTAAAGATAATAATTATCGATATATCGACCCCTTTAATCCCCTTTTTTTGTGTATCTTTTAATGCCATAATTGTAAATGTTTTTTTTCATTTGTACATAAATTGCACTACATTCAAGAAACCACACATCCAATTAGTCTTTTCTGCATCTCTGACACACATTCGAAAGTGCGCCAGTTTTTCCGCTCATTTCCCCCATTTCCCGACAAACGCAATTTCCATTTCGCTAAAGAGAGCGAGAGGAAGGGAGATGTCTGTCTATCTATCATGCATATCCGTTTCCACATAGATATTCATAGATAGATATTCGTACTATGTACCTCTAGACTCTATAGAGTGGGGACTGTGTGTCGGCACGATCTAAAAGAAGGCTAGACATGGCAGCAGTTGACGTATTATGCCCCAAAGAGGCTGTGCACCGCGAGTGGGCGGTGGGGCTTGGGTCTAGAGGGGGGTTGCAGCTGCATTTGCCTGACAGGAGGAAGCTAATTAGGGGCAACACGTTGATCAATCCTCCCTTAGGGGATGGTATTGGGGAAGGAGCAACGAGAATGTTTGCCAAAGACGGGAAAATGGAAAATGCAAACAAGAAGTGGCATATTTTGGATGCCATATAATATAGCGCCAGAAGCAGCAGCAGCAGCAGCGGCAGAAGCAGAGCAACAGCAACAGCAGCAGCAGCAGATTTTGCCTTTTTTCCTACATTTCATTTGGAAAGAGACGTTGTGATGGGTGGGGGGTGGTGTGCAGGGCAGGCAAGCATTGCAAAGGGGAGCAGAGCAGAGCAAAGCAAAGCAAAGCAGAGCAGAGCTTTCGCATACTCTCACAAAGCGCACACTTTTTGCTTTTATATCTCTCACTCTCTCCCTCTCTCTCTCTCTCTCTCTGCATGTGTTTGTGTGTTTGTATGTACGTTCGGGTGCAGCGAACTAATTCAAGGCTGCATACCACACACGCTACGTTGGCGACTGTGACGGCTACGCGGTTGTGGGGGGGCCTGTGACGGGGAAGCAAAGGCAAAAATAAAGCTATCACTGTGTTTGTTGCTTGCTCTCCCTCTCACTCTCTATCTTTCTGCTGCGCTCTCAGCTCAAGCGCTGCGCTCTCTGTCGGTGTATGCTGTTCCCGTGTGCTTGTCTGTTTGTGTGTGTGCAAGACAAGTTCAGCGCTAAACATTCAAAGCCATGTCGGATGGTTAGTTGGTTCCGCGCGGGGCTGGCTTTGAGAGGGGGAGAGATCGCACCGCAGACTGACTGCGACTGAGAATTTTGTAAGGTTGTATCATCATCATCATCGTTGTCGCGTCTCTGCTGCTGTCGACGTTGCCTTTTGTTTTCATTTCTGTCTTTATAACGAGATGCGACGGCGACGGCGACGACGACGACGGCACACGCTCTAATGCAATCCAATCCAAAGGCAAATAGCGAACATCGAACAAACTGGAACTAAAACTGGAAATGAAACCGAGCTTCGTTCAGGGACGGAATGCATTGGCAAGGGCCCACTGCAAAGGGGGAGGACGGACCCTTCGCCCACGCATTGAGTGCAATTGTGGCCCCCGCGAAACCTCCAACTTCCTCAATCCGCCCCTGGCAATGCATCGCAGTAACAATTGCTCCTCCTCCTCTTCCTTCATTCAGCTTTAAGTTTCTGTTCACTTGGGGGGTGGGGTGAGCGGGAGGCGTGCAGTGGGAAGAGAGAAAGTGGGTGGACAAGGCAAGAATGGGTAGGGGGAGTTTCAACAGGAAGCTGTCTCGCATTTCATGTTAATTTCCCGATGGAGAGAGAAAGAGAGAGAGAATGCACCTCTGCTATACCACTTCTTCCATACCATTATCCTATTTCATGACTGTTTCTCGCTACTCTCCATCTCTATCTCTTGCCTTTCCCTCTCTCTTTTCTTTGCATTTCCATTGCCGCTGTTGAGGTGAAGGTGAAAAGTTTTGAACAAAAGTTTTCTTTTTCCTCTTCCCCATCTACGAGTATTCCCCAAAGAGCTGACAATGGGGGGAGGGATAGGGGATGCATGCCCGAACTGGTTCAGAGTTTTTTTTAGTTGCTGCTGCTCTCGTGTTAATGGGTTACAGTGCAATTAGGACAGCGAGCGAGCAAAGGCAAGCGGGACGGAGAGATAGAGAGGGGACGGTGGAATAAAGGGAGAGAGGCTGTGTGCATATTGAATCAGATTAATATGTAATGAGAGCCATGATGATGTACCAGCACTGTTTATCGAAAGGAAAGAGCAGTGCAGGAAGGCTCCGCAAAGGCTTGCACAAGGCCGTTCCTCCACAGAAATTACTGAGAAAGAGTTAGTTTACATTTATTTGCAGGAGCTTTGAGTAGATCTCAAAGCGTTTACTTTTAAGTTCAAAGGAAGTATGAAAGGAAAGGAGGAAGTCCTTGGAGTGAATTAATCAAATCTATCCTAATATGAATCCGAAATAGTCGCCGGGGAATATCTGTACTCAAGTATGAGTTGGAGTAAGAATTTGAAGATTTTGAATAGTTCTCAATCCCCTTACACAAGCCCACAATTCATGGGTTAATTCCCCAACCCACAGTTACCTGCCCCGAATCTTATGACTAGAATCGGAAGATTCGAATTCCTTGACATATTTCAAACCAATTAAGATCTTTCAATGGCTCCACCCCCATACCAAAAAAAAAACTCATTAAACATTTACATCTGCAAGCCGAAAACTTCAAATCGCTCAAAAACCTGACAACTGGACCATTAATCAATCGCCGACTGGACAAAATGGCGCACAAAATGACTTCATTTCACTCAGGCCAGGGGCAGGTGTAGGGGCAGGGGCAGGGGCCGCCGCACAAAAGAACACGAAGCCAGCCAAGCTGTCCGTCCGTCGTAATGCTACTGCTACTGCTGGCTGCCTGTTTTATAACGAGGCTAAGGCGAGGCTCCTGCCAAAAAAACGAGAACAGAACACACACAACAACTAAAACGATATCCGTTAAAACTTGAACTCGGCGGTCAACCTGCAATGCGAATGCGTACAGCAGCAGCAACAACAACAACAACAACAACAATAAGCGAACAAATTTAGATAAGTCGCAAAACAAATACAATACTGTCGTATAAGTACGAGTATATAATACAAAATAAAACAGAAATCGCAATAAACTAAAGTCAAGTCAAGACCATGGAATACCCTGGTACTCATTACGGAGTATTCTAGTATTACACCAAGTAGAAATGAGAGAAAACTTCCTAAGTTGGGCTACCATTTCTAGTATTATAATTTATAGATTTTTGGTATTCTTTTCCACTGCTCCGTTCTGTTGTCTCCTAGTCACTGTTCTGATTACAGGGTATTTACATAAGAGAGAGAATAAAAAAGCAGCCGAAAAGCAACCAAAAAAGTAACAACAAATGCCAAAGCAATCAACAAAATTGCAAAGTGCATTTTGCACTGCCAACGTTTGGCACTCGGGCACTCGCAGGGGGGTGACTGGCGGATGGTGGATGGGATGGTTACTGAGGGGCAGTAAGGTGGTTAGGTGGTTAGGTGGTTAGGTGGGGAGGAAAAGCTTAAGTGGGTGAGGAGCGGTGGTGGGGTATTTTGTTGCTGGTGACAGTGACGTGCACTCGGCCCGGTTCGGTACGGTACGGTTCGGTTCAGTTCGTTTGCTGGCTGGCTGGCAATGGACAAATGAACGCCCCTGACATCGTTAGTTGTTGTTGTAAATGTTGTGTTCAAATTGTTGTAAGTTTTTTTTTGTAGTTGTTGTTGCTGTTGCAGTTGTGGCTGCGACTGCAGCAATTGTTGTCGTCGCTGTCGCTGTCGTTGTAATTGTTGTTAGACAACGCAGTGATGGTGGCCGGGGCACGCAGAAAATCCTGATTTGGTTATAACAACGCACATTTTGAAAAGCGAAAAACGAGCAACAAATTCTGAAACAACAGCGCCACACAGAAAGAAAAGAGTTGCCTCTAATATTGATTTACCATCATCAAATATTTTTAACAGGGTTTTTGGGGTGGCAAAGACTATCAGCTGGTCCAAGCGATGAATTTATGAATTTATGGTTTATAATTTGGACTATTATTTGAGTGTTTTGATTTGTTGCAGTGCATGGGTACAACATGAATCTAAAATTCAAATTGGCAATCCAAATCTAAAGCCAAGAAATGCGTGCACCGCGTGCTACAGCCCTGAGCCATGGCTAAAACGATACGATATACTCACTCGGTAGAATGGAAAATGTCAGTGGATATAATCAAATAAATAATCTGGCTAAGTGGCGACGAGGGTTGCACAGAAAACAGTGATGAAAATATGAGTTAAAAATAGAAGGAGAATTCTAGAAAGAACGTGCAAAGGGGTATTGCATATCCAGGTAAAGGCAGAGGAAGAAGAAGATCCACGGGCAGAAGATCCAAGGAATTTCAAATACATTTCCAAGAAAAATGTTAACATTAATATCCGAGTGGCCATGAAAAAGATATTCCACCATATGCCAGGCGTCAGCTGCAGTCAAGTATGCGGAATGGCACCAGACCATCAAAGTGATTGGCTTCTCATCCAGCCCAGTCCCGTCTCCCCATTCGTATCAGCGGGCTGTGCAGCCCTGGAGTGAGCGGTCTAACGCAGAAACTAACGCACTTTTCAAAAACTGCTCGGCCTGCTCGTGTGGAACCCCTTGACATTAATAGCGAGTCGCGGAGTCTGACTCCAAGAGAAGCCCAAGAGCTGGGCCCCAGAGGGTGATGGGGATGCTGGGGCTGGGGTTTCGCTGTGGCCGCCGCAAAAGAACCTTGGACTGACGCTGAACTCGCACACAAAAGTGAACAATCTTTGCTGCCTCCGTTCTCCGCCTTCGTCTCTGTCGCTGCCTCTGCCACCATCTCCGCCTTCATCTCAGAGTCTCAGCGTTGACGACCGCTCGCAATGTCAACGGCTTGCCGGAGAGGCCGGGAGAGAGATCCGAGGAGCAGCATATCAATGTTTCAAGCCCGAGACTCTGTCCGATTCCGAGTGCTGGCTGTCGAGTGTCGGGTGTATCCTTGAAAACGAGAGTTCAATGTTTGGGCCGAGCGGCGCTTGAACCCAGTCGCAAGGACCAAAGGAAAAAACGGGACTCTCAGTCCCAGAACCATCCCAGGGGGAGTGCTTTTTGGGCGTATACGAGGGCCCTATGATTGCGCCTCGTTTACGGCCTGAACTTCAACGAAATTGTTCAAGTTCAAGGTTGCCGGAAAGCCGGAGAGCCCAAAACGAGTCCAGACACCCCCTCCAGTTTCGGGTCTTTGTCTGCCGCACGCACACAGAGTCACACGAACACACACACACACATACACATGTGAACACAGGCACTGGAAAAATGGCCGACTAGGAGTGTGGGCAGCCATTTTGTCTGTGCCCAAAGCAGCAATACCAAGGCAAGGCTGGGGGTGGGGTGCCAGACGGCAGTTTAAATATATATATTCCAAGCATTTCCTACACACAAAACACATTTACAGCCCCCACACACACACACACACACACACACCCACAAAGGGAGTAGGAGTGGGAGTGGGCGAGGGCGAGGCAAATATCCTTTTGACCTTGAGCGCACAATTTCCACACGCAAAATTTATTGACCCGACGCAGGCGAACGAGAAACAGCGAAAGAGAGTGGGAGGGAGGGTGGGGTTTGTCTGACTTGGCTTCGTCGTCGCCGAAGGAAACTTGGGGAAAACAAAAACGAAAAAAAAGCGTCGAAAGAAAACCGAAAATGGCCCGCCCCTCGCACCGTCTTTTCCTCCCTGGGCTCTGTCTGGCTGTGGCTCTGACTGTGGCTGTGGCTTGAGAAAAGGAAGTAGGTGCCAGGCCATGAAGGACGAAGGAGCAGGCGTAGAGGCGTCAGTGGTGTCTGTGTGGGTGGTTGTGGTATGTGTATGTGTATGTGGCATTCAGGCGGTTCCCAGAACCGGGGATCCAGTCGCCGTCTGCCTTTCGTGTCAATAGACGTTTATTTGTCTGCCACCCGGCTACACCCTTCCTCCGCCAGAAACCCCTACGGGGTGGTGCTGGTGTTGGTCCACCTTCCTCCGATTTAGGCAGAATGACGAGACAACAACCCGAGCGTCGACATTTGTATTTTAGTCTGCGACTGTGACTGGTGTCTGGGGCGGTGACTCCTGGCCAAACAGCAAGTGGTTGGGGTGGTGCGGAGGTGGAGGCCACTGTGCTTGTGGTGTGGTGTGGCTTGGGGGCCTACAGGAGTTGGTTGGCCCTTTATAGGGAGGACATCCTGTCGGGATTTAATAAACAAGTTACTGGCCTTTTTATTTATTTCTGCCAGTTGCTGCCAGACAGTGCTGTGGCCTTCTCTTTGGGGGCGGTAGAACCATAGGGTGCGAGATTTATCCGAGGTTGCTTTTTACCCCACAAACAATTTAATTAGGAGAACTAATTAGATTAAAATTTCGAAAGTGGGCATGTCTAGAATTATTAAGTACAAGACAATTTTCAGCTGGCAGTGCTTTTTGTAGGTGGAACTGAATATTTGATGTGTTTGTAGCGCTCCATTTTGCCGCCATCTTTTTAAATGCGTTGCTTGTGGAACCAGACACAAAAGCTTGGCTTTGAACACTTTGGAATCCACAATCTGGACTTAAAGCTTTGTATTGCAAGCTTTTGGCTTGTAAAAACTACATTCCACCTACATGGCTACGTGGCGACATCTAGCGACAGCCCACTTAAACCAGAAATTCCACAGTAATTTTACATGAAATATACAAAAGTTTGACAGCGCGAAAGTATGCTACGCATTTCAGTTTCGGTTAGTTCCCAAAACAAACTCACCACGAAACAGGGCGCCACATATCATGTAGATATTTTGACACACATCGTACATGTAGAAAAAGAAATAGTACCTACATTTGTATGTTGCACAACACTACAGTTTCGAAGTGATTGGCGCCAATCTACGCTCACACGCGAAACCATAAATTCAAATAAAAATATCTAAGATTTTTATGCATATTAAATGAGGTAAAAAAAAGACATAGGGATATAGGGATAAGAAAATCTCTTGACTTACCGCCCATCTTATCCAGCCGCTTCTCAATGTTCAGGCACTTGGACATGAGCTTCTCCACCAGCAGGGGATTCGCTGCGGCGCTGGTCACGAAGCGGGGCTCCTCCGCATGAGGCTGGCCGCCCATCAGAGCGTACTCCAGCTTGGTGGAGCAGTCACCGCCTGCGCCGCCTCCTCCTCCTCCATTGCTATTGTTGTTGATCAGATCGCCGCAGAGAGCGGCAGCAGCAGCTGCCACAGCTGCCGCCGCCGCCGAGTTGGAGGAGCCGAAGGCCAGAAGCGCCTGCTGGCCATTGGCGTCACCACCATCGCCCAGACTGGCGGCCACCGAGTCGACCAGGCCCTGGGCGCTCAGCTGTGCGTTCTCTTTGGCTAGCAGATCATCGCCGGCCACCACGGCGGCGGCGACGCTCGCAAAGTCATCGTCGTCCACCACATCGGCAGCAGTGATGACGTTGTTGTTGTTCTCCTCCTGGAAAAGACACAAAAGGGGGGAGAGGGAGGGAGTGGGTTGTAGGGGGGGTGTGATCAGAGATGGAGAGAAAGAGAGAGAGCAGAGCGGAAGAAAGGAAAAGAAACATATGATGAAAAATCCATTTAAATAATACGAAAATCGAATCAGCAAAGAATCACTCTGGATCGATCCGATATATACATATAGTCTGCATGATTGGAATGTGTGGAATGGAATAGTTATATATAGTTTAGGAAACTTCTCTGATCTGTTCTTGGCGGATGTACATTTTCGACTTTCACCTCAACCAAATCGGACAGCAGGCTCTCGATTTCAAAGTTGCTCTCGGAGAAGCTGCGGAAGAGCTCGTCGGAGGAGTCGCTGCCACATAGCGGCTCCACCACCACATTGACGCTGCGTGCCGCCGATCCGTTCAGTTCCCCGCCAACACCAAGTCCAACTCCAATATTTGTAGAGCCTCCAATTCCTCCGATTCCTACGCCCGTCTGCTGTTGAGTGTTGGGATTGCCAGCCGATTGGATTGTGGGATTGATGCCTTCCGTTCCATTCACCGCTGAATCATCCTGCAAGAGAGATCGTTTTGAGAGAAGGGTTTCATATTGTGGCTTGGGGTGTAAATGGTAGAGGAAAGTGGGTTTAAGCACGGCAGAGACCGCAGTAGAAGAAGCCTCAGGATCCTCCTTGAAGCATGTATGGAAGTATGGAAGTTGGAAATCAGGAAATCAGATTATTGTAGATGGGCTGCAGCAGGTTGAAGCAGGTGGAATGTGGCTTGCTGCAGATGCTGAATATAGCTTGTTGAATTTGATGAATATCGGTTGAATGGGGATTGTGGGAATCGTTGAATATACACAAAGATTGAAGTTGTTGATTAGTTGTTTAAATTATGGATAATTCTTTCTCTAAATGAGTCGCATATTTATTGGGGATTGTTGAATGGTTCATGAAGCTGTTGATTGGTTGAAATTGGTATCCCGATTCAGGATATTTTGGGGTATCTTCGGGACTTGTACTCACGGCTATGCAGGTTGCCAGATCTAAGCCACCGACAAGACGACCATCGTTATCCGGACACCAGAGCAGTGCATCGTCGATAAAGGGCATCGCTGATAGGGCAAAGCCTGCACTGCAAATGCTGTTCACTGCCAGCGTGTAGCCGTTTCCTGAATACCCTTGCCAGTCGCGAAAATTCTGCTCAATCTTGACGGCGCCCAGGTCCAGGGTCTCCTCGTGGCTTGCCTTGAAAATGTTTCCTCCGTTTGTGGGCTTCGCTCTGGAAGCCTTCTTTTTGTTTGATAATTTGATAATTGATTTTACAATAAACCTCCTTTCTCTATCACACTCTTTTCAGAAAACGTTTTTCTCCTTATCATAAGATTTTTGTTGTTTTTGGAAATTTCGTTGTAGGCACTTTTTATGAGACGGTTTTGATTTTTGGTTTTACAAAACGAAAATTTTTGTATAAATGTTGCTTAGTTTTTAGTCTTAATTGATGTGATTTGTTTTTGGACGCAAGAGCACAATCAAAAAAATGTTTATCCTTTCTCCTCTCTCTCCGTTTACTAGGCGTATACTTGATTTTTGATTTTGTTTGTGTAAAAACTTTTGATTTGTTTTTGATTGCACACAAAAGTGTTAAAACGTTTAAGAGTTTTTTTTGTAGTTTTGTATAAATATATTTTTGTTTAATTGTAAGAATATTTTGGCTTTATTTTCGGAGTCTGAAAAGAAAGCGAAAAACGGGCATTACATAAATGATATATTTAAAATTAAAATGAATACAGTAAAACATAAAAAAAGCGATGAGGATTCCAAAATTGCGGCTAGCATTTCCTATCCCTATCCTTCCCTACAAATTCCCCTTTCTCTCCCGTCAAAACTATCCATTGGAAGTCAATTTTCAATTGAAACATTTTAATTTCAAATTGCATTTGCATTTGAATTTCTTTTGGGGGAATTCCAACCCAACCCATCCCATAAGCCATCTGAATTTGCATCTGCAACAATGCCGCATCATCGTGCATCCATTAAAGTATATCTATGTACAATAGATATGTACATACATTTGTGCGAAAGACCGCCGAAAGACAAGAAGAGGCTGAAAATATAGAAAGTCGTCTTGTTGCATTGTTTCAATTTTTGTAGCTGTGGCTTCCGGTTATAACTAATTTTCTTTTGAATCAAAGTTGTGCTCCCTCCCTCTCCACCCTGTCCGCTGTTCGTTTTTGTTTGTGTTTAAAGTTCAATAACATTAGAAATTGCGAATTACAACATAAAAGCAAGAGCGGAAAGAAAACTCTGCAGCCACTGCAACTGCAACACCAACACGACAGCTGCATCCCAAGGAGAGTCGGTGGAGAGCGGCGAGCAGCGAGCGGCGAGCAGGGGGGAGACGGTACGGTAAGAAAACGCTCGACAAAGACGTACCACACAAAAATGTTGTGGTAAAACTTTAACTGAAAAAACTGACAAAACAGAAAAACCAAAATAGAAACAAAATCAAGCAGAAGCAAAGCTGGAAAAATGCTTTTTACATAACATGTTACTGAACCGCTTGCACACAAAAACACCAACACCAAAACACCACAACACTAGTTTTGCACTCGCCAAATTCATTACAAGTGAAAGTCCAACAACAACAGCAGCAACAGCGGCAGCGGCAGCCACAAGTCAATGCAGCAACACTGCAACACTCCAACAACAACAACATTCAACAACAACTTGCATTCACAGCGCAAAAAGTTCGTTAACATTGAACTACACTACGAAGCAAACGAGGCGGAATACGAAAGAGAAAAAAGTGCATACACTGGAAGAAACAACAAGTATCTTGTCTCTAAAATATCAAATCAATCATCCCTTTAGATGATGAAGAATATAGCCTTTTCATCAATTATATATTTAAACTATATTTAATCCTAGAACAAGAGGTTCAGAAATGTAGTACAAACATTTGAAAATCAAGTGCAAAGTACTGGTAACAATTGATTTTGTTTTCAGTGTAATGAAAAATTGCAGCAGAAAAACTTGAAAGCGCAATGGCAACAACAACATTTGCAGGCAAGCGTTAGCTGAAAAATATTGAAAGATGCAGAGAAACGAGAGAAGAAGTAAGAGACAAAGAGAGGGAAACGGAGTGGCAAAGGTAGTCAGAGCGAGGAAGAGCTTACATCGACAGTCCAAAATTAGGAATTAGGAACAGAATTAGATGATGTTGTTGCTCTGGCAACAACGGAATGAGCAGCAGCAGCAAGGGCAGCAATAGGAAGAAACATATTTAGAGTGGATTGCAGAGCAACAAGAGAAACATCATAGATGGAACAACAATATCATCAATGGTAAAACATGAACAAGCAAGGAAATAGACATTAGAAACAGAAACTGCAGCAGCAACAGCAAGGGCAGCAGCAGAAGAGAATATTAGTACTTTGAACAGCAACATCGTAAGAACCGAAGTGTGCGGATGCCCTTGCAGCGACTCTCTGCATAGGAATTAAGTGTATATGTGCATGAGCTAAGACAGAGATAGTACCCCTCTGCAAGGGTATACTGTGAGGCGACCAATAGAGACTACAACTGGAAAATCCGAGTACATTGAACAGCACAGCACCAACTACGAGAGCAACAACTTCAAGCACAGACATTACAGCATTGCGCTGCCTGGCACCCGCGTCATCCACAGCAACATCAACATCAACATCTCTTCTTCTCTCTCTCTCTCTCTATCTCTCTCGCTCTCTATCTCTCTCTTGTGATTTTCTTTTGGTTTTTCCATGGCATGCACAGCCATCGTTCAAGTTGCTGCTGCTGTTATGATGCGCAGGCGCGGCGGAAAACTCGTTTTTCATTATTCAATACAAGCAGCTGCCTGCCCCTGCCCCTGCCTTTGCCCCATGCCACTGCCACTGCCGCTGCTGCTGCAACTATTTCACTTTCCAGCCGCAAACTGCAAGTTCAAGCGAAAGAAGGAAAACTTGAAAGAGAAAAAACAGACGAGCGAGAAAGGAAAAGCAAATGGAAAACCCTATGCTTCAGCTTCTGCTGCGCGCGGCATCTGTGGCGCCAAGTTTTGCCATTTGTTGCCGTTCCCGTTCCGCCCCCCTTGGCTCACACTGCAGGCGGAATTATAATTAGACATTTGGTCGCTCAACATTTATGCAAAATATTGGTTGCCCCGATCCGCCCGTTGCTCATTCTCCTTCCTTTCCTCTTTCACATTTCTCCAGGGCCACTGCTGCTGCTGCTGCTACTAATCACAGAGCCACAATGCGTATACGCAATCTCTGATTAACTCGGCAATTTCCAGCCCCAGCCCCTGACATGTGTATTTAGTCGAGAATCTAGAGAGCGGAGTGGCTCCCACTTCCTGGTTACCCCCGTTCCCCGTTCGGGGGAGAGTGGCTAGCAATGAGAATTCTCGATTCTCGATTTGGGTGCGGTCTCTCGATCGGGGAGTGCGATCAGTGAGCGGCACTCGATATACATACATATGTATGTAGAGTGTGTGGTCCAGTGCAGTGTCTGGGGTTTGTTCTCTATGCGAAAGTTGACATTTTTACTGGAATTTCTCAGTGAGTGGATGACCTTATGGGTAATGGAATGTTTTGGGTATACAAATGAGAGGGAGGCTGGCTTTAGCTTCGATTGATTCTCTTCTGTTTCCTCCCTAAAGGAAACCAACATCAAACGGATAAGTCTGTCGGACCTAGGCACTAAGAAAGTGTTTGAAAAACACAATAATTATACCAGATCTTGCACAGAAGTACGTCTCCTCTCGGAGAACGCTATGCTATGGAATGTAATGAGCAAACACCTTGGTTGACATTCGGAAATGTTTGCTCAGCTTCTCGATTGACGTTGGCTTCGGTACATACAATATCTAATGTAATTCTTTAAGTGGCTCACCAGTGGGTTACATGTTAGATTAGTGCTTTTTTTTTGGGCTGAACCTGGATTTTCCTGGATCGTGCAAACGTGGCCACAGACGAATGAGATAAAAGTGAATTATTTCATGTTAGAGGAACAAATATTATCTAACGTTTTTAGATGATCTTTTATTCTTCCATAGAAGCTGTGACTATGCATCTCCCTCCTACTGATACAGTAGATGTTCTCGCTGTCTATAGGAACCATCGATACAATACGATTCAGACGAACAGTAGATCTCGCAAACTACAAGACATAATCTGCCCGACTAGTCAGTCCCAGAGTTGAATTAATTTATTTTTTTCATATTTCATCGATGCTCAAAGATAAGTACTATATCAGTGTATATTTTATTGGGAGTTGTGGACATGTCTCCTGTCTTCCCGCTTATCCCTGGAGTTCGTTGAGCACGTGCTGTTCTTTCTTGATTACTTTCTTTCTATATAAATAAAGTTATATTGCACTCACCTTTCGCTTTTATTGTTTTTGTGGTTTTTCCTCCCGCGATCCTCTTAGATTCCTTAGAAATCTATGTATTTATTTTTTGTTTGTTGCACGTTTTGGCCGCTCAAATCGTTGCTGAATGTTGCTGCTTCTCCTCCTTAATGTTGTATTTGTATACTATGTATATCAATTTGTTTAGAACTACATAAATTTTGATTGTTTTTGTTTGCTTGTGTATATTTTGTTTGTATATTGAACTAAGTTTGGATTTGATTAATCATTGATGTAGATATTATCATCCATAAGGCAGTGTAAAGTTATCAAAAGGTTGATGGGTTCCACACCCACCGAGGTGGTGGTGCCACTTGTTGCAGTTGCAGTTGCACTGGCACTTGCAATTGCAGTTGCACCTGCAATCGCAGCCGATGTTGGTATTGTATTTGCTTGGCGGCGCACTCGGGCGCATTTTAGTTTGTCTTCCGATCGGTTTCGTTGGGTTTTGGGTCACAGATACGCGAAGAACTTGATGATTGATTGGTTGGGATTGATTATTGTTGGTAGTGGGGGAGCAGGAGCAGTCTCTCGGCAGGGACTCGATTCGATTGATTTTATCTTACAGCGTATGCGATAGATGTACAGAGTTTTAGTGGCATTGGCATTGGCGTTGCCCAAATTTGCATCAGTTCCCAGTTTGCTGCTTGGGGCACGCATTTATGGGGCTGGCAGCTCCGCTGGGGCATTGGGGGGTTTTTGGGGTGCGGCTGAGGTTTGGTCCCCTCCTCCTCTCGTTCTTCTCTTTCTCTATCTCTCTCTCTCTCTCGTCTATGTCGGCTTGCTGTGCGGCCTCTGCAAGTAGAATCGGAGAAACCAAAGAAATAGAGAAACCAATCAATAAATATGAAATAACCATTAATTTGCTGCATAAGTTTGAATTGTTTAAAATGTTCGAGTGACACTGACGGAAACCGGTTGATGGTTGACCGCAGCCAGACGCAAAGACGGTACCGACCCGATCCAAACC
Organism: Drosophila tristis; assembly: GCA_018150885.1. Classification (NCBI taxonomy): domain Eukaryota; kingdom Metazoa; phylum Arthropoda; class Insecta; order Diptera; family Drosophilidae; genus Drosophila; species Drosophila tristis. The sequence goes on from JAECWT010000264.1 coordinate 3,912,352, forward strand.
GATCCGCCGATGGCCAGCGGACGGTGTTGTTCCAGTTAACATTTTGTGGTGCAGATCATAAATTCTCTGCCAAATTTTAATTGGCCAACAAATTAATACCTGAAAGACGACAGCATACATGACCAAGGATGGTGTTTCTTGAAAGAGTTTCTTTGATCAAATTAACGCGTGGAATTTGCCATTTATGTATGTGAATTTTACATTGAATTACTCCAAGGATATTCAGCTCCTTTTGTAATCTGCTTTATCGAAATTCCCTCGAAAACATATTACAGAACACCCCCAAAAGCAAACTCTCCCGATTTTGTATAGAATTTTAGCTACATTAAAATAAAAACAAAAGCAATAGCAATAGCAATAGAAACATGAGCATTGAGAGAACAAATCATGGAAGAGGTGAGCTTTTGCTATGCAAAATGCGTTGGAGAGAGAGCACAAACTTTCAAAGAGGGGCAAAATGGCAGGTAGGTAGACGGGGAGAGAGAGAGACGCGAAGTGCGCCGGCCTCTTTGACTTGTTGCCTACTTTGTTGGCTCTCTCTATCGCTCTCATTTGCTGCGTAAATATGATTGTTGTTGCTTGTCGTAATTGTTGTTGCTGATAGCTGACTGTTTAAGTCTGTATGCGTGTCTGTATGTGTGTGTGTGTATGTGTGTTTGTGTGTGTGTGTGTGTGGTGACCTTCTCACACTGTCATGGCTACGTATAAAAATTGTAGAAAAATAAAAGCTTTCGGTTTTATAATTTGTATGCAGCTCCTAATGCGTGTCGATGTCGGTGTCTATTTCTATACATATGTATATACATATGTACATATATATGTATGTATATTTATGTGTGTGTGAAGAACATAACCGAGTCGTGCTTAAATCACAACAGCAACAGCAACAACAACACCAACACCGACAACATCAGCAACAATAACATGATATTTCATTGAACAAAATAATATTAACGTTCCCCAAGCTCAAGATCGTTAGTTTTTTTTCTTTCTTGTTGTTGAAACTTTTTGTTGTTGTTGTTTATAAAGTTAATAATTTTATTGGGTTTTGTTTGCTATAAAAGTCTCAGCAGAAAAAAGCCAAGTCGAGTCACTTTCTGTGTTTTTATCTTGTATTTATTTAGAGAGACACTTCCGATTTGGCAAAGAAAAAGCTTTCAATTGCATAAATTAAACTTTAAAAATCAAAATGGATTATTTCTGGGTTAAGTTTTTCAAGGTCAACCAATGGAATTTGACTTAGAATTTTCCAAAATTCAGTTCAGAGATTATCCCACTAAGAAAAGCCTTTTATTTTAGAGTAAAATTCTTTCTAAATTTATTTAGTTTCTTTTTCAAGCCATCTCCTTGATTATGAAACTAAAACAAACGCTTAAGTCGTTTAAGAAGCGCATTAAACTTAGTCACAATTTAATAAGTGGGCAAATTTTAACCTTAGTTTTTTGTTGTTGTTTGTTTCGTGTGTTTTACCTTTTGTATTCGCAGTTTCTGTTTTTTTTTTCCTCTGCTGTAACCACAAAATAAAACACAAACAACAAAAACAAAAACTTAGTAACCTTCTTCTTCGTTTCTGCTTCTTCTTTTCTGTGTTGTTTCTCTTTTTGTTGCTGTTGCTGCTGCGTGTTGCTGTGTTTCCGATTCAAGTTTAAGGTCAGAAGAGCTTTAGCTTTCGGGGTCTAGACAGTCGCTAATGCCGCAATAATGTCTATGGGTGTAGGGTATATTGTTGTTGGTTTTACAGGTAGCTGTACCACCCCTCTCCACCCCTCCTGGCCAACTAACCAAGGGCGTAGCGAATATTGTTGTAATTGTGTATGCGTCTCGTCTTACTCTCTCTCTCTCTCTATCTCTTTCTTAGCTGTACGTGAAAAATAAACGTATTTATTTATATGTTTATATTTAAAACAAAGATTTGTTATGCTTTATTTCTGTTTTCTATGCATTTTCCATAATTTCAGTGACCGTCTGGCTACTGTCTGGCTGCCTGGCTGTATTTTCCACGGTCCACGTATGTGGAAAGAAATCTTTTAAAAGGTTAAAATATCTCTAAAATATAATACACCTCATTATCTGTGACTAATCGCAAAAAAACACTTTAATTTTTCAGGCACGGAGGATAGGAGATAAAAGGGTTTTATTGTTAAAAAGTCTTCGAAGAAGATCAAGTTTGAGATATGTATGTGTTTATGTACCTTGTGAGAACCACAACGTGACGTTTCTGGTACTTTTTCAAGCTCTAGAATCAACCTCTAACCATTCTTGCACGCCATATTACCCATACGCCACGTAACCCTGCCACATATTCAATTCAAAGAATTATGTTAATTTAAAGGGCATTGTTTTTGGGGGTTTAGAAAATGCCCTTTAAAAGTCATTACCAAAAATTATCATTATGTGGAACGCAACTCCAATCGGTGCGGCCACACGCGGCGTATGCGTATTATTTGTGTTAAGTTCTGTTTTGAGGGCCCATTGTTGGAGCCGAGAACACCCCGGCGAAGGTTATACCATGGGAAATCAATGACCTTGAGACACTATAATATAATCAATATTCAAATTCTTGGAAAAGCAGAAACACACGCAAAACACGCATACACAATTTTAACATTTTAAGAATGCATTCTAATTAAATTAATGAAACTAAGATAAACATAAGCAGCGCCGACGACAACGACAACTACGAAAACATGTTGAATGGAAAAATTATTCCGTAGCTGCCATAAAAAGTGCGATCAAGAAATGGCAGACACACGAGACACATCCATTATGCATAATGGATAATGGATGGTGGCCAGTATAGTGGAGATGGAAACAGTGGCTAGGGGATTAGGAAGGTGAAGCGGAGAGACCTGCCATAGTGAGATGTCGTCTGATCTGGCTGTCCCACTCACTAGGTCCCATTGTTCTTGGCTAAACTGTAAATGCAGAAGAAAAACAAGCAACGAAAAGCTGGCTAGGGGATGATATGAATATGAAAATACCCTCTAAAGCATTGAAACTGAGAGAATATACACATGAATAATAAATTTACAATAATTCTTGTCATATCTGAGATCCCAAATCGTTCGCCTCCCACGAATATAACATTCCCGTTTGCCGGAAATTACAGGGTACAACAGTAGCAGGGGAGGGGGTGTGCACATTTTACTACGAAAATTGATGTGCCTCTACTAAGTATATGGTGCCCCAGGCAGAGTGCATGTGAGCGCTTCTGTATCCATGTGCATGTGTGTGTGTGTGTGTGTGTCTGTATTAAATACGCAACCTTCAAAAAAGTCTAACAAAGCAAACTTGTTCAATAGTCATATGCGTATCAGGAAGTCAACATTTCAAGGATTGACTCATTGAAAAAGTCGAATGCGACGACGACGACGGCGACGGCGGCAACAAAAACAAGTTAGTCGCTCTCGTACGCACACACACAGGCGCACACCTCTCTCACACACACGCACACACACATCCATGCAGAGGCAGCATTAGACGAAAAACTTGTGTAAAAGCGCGCCCGGCAAAAATGCACTGCAAACCAACACAAAAAAACAACAACAAAAACAACGAAAAGGAAAGAAGAAACAACAATTCATTTACAGTAAAGCACTCACTGAGAAATAGAGAGAGAGAATGAGATGGAGCGCGAGAGAGATCACTTGCAATTGCAGCAGTGCATTTCCTCCCGCTGATTCTCTCTCATCAAAATTGAGCGAGAGCTTTTGCATGGAAATTTATTATTGTATGTGTGAGATGCATCTCACCCTTTACCGTTTGCTCTTACTTCATTCGGGTCTCTCTTTCGATTTGCCATCCACCTAAGAGCATGCGTGGCTCTCTTTAAGCTGTCGCTCTGCATTCATTCAAATTGTTTAACGCCAAAAGTGCAAATACCGCAAAATTATGGCATGGGAGAGTTTACTGGCTGCTGTTGCTGCCGCTGGAAATTTTACTTTTCATTGTGCGAAATTACTCATAAATATTAAGAGTTCAAATTTGTGAGGTAATTTCTGACTAAAATGGGGCGGTCGACTGGTAGGAAGCTGAAGGGTAATAACCCAAAACAAGGGTTATCTATATCAGGAAACTCCCACAAATTCGCATATATTTTAAGTTGTTTGATTAAAAAGAAGCTTATAATAAACGCGTACATAATTACGTTCTATTATCATAATTTTCACACCCATACAAAATGTCATCAAATGTCTAGAATCAGGTGTTCTGGCATTCCTTTCCCCATTAAATCTTTACCTATTTGTAATTCTCTTGCATTGATTGCCATCACATTCACTTGAAGTAATTCCCCAATATGCGAAAAATCCTTCAGCATTAAGCTCATCCCTGACCTCACTAAAGCGTTCAAAGGCCTCAATACGAAAACGAATCCGCATCCGAAGCGAAACCTTCACTCCCCACTTCACTGGCAGGTTCAATGCTCAGCCCCAAGGCACTAACTGGCCAAAAAAAAATAATATCAGAAACTGTGGCCTCAACCCCGCGCTACACTTCTGTCCAAAACGATTAGCTCCTACTCCTTCACGCACCGCACCGCACAGAAAAAAAAGCATAAAACAAAAGACAAAACTGAAATCGAAATCGAAAGAGCTTTTCGGGCTTCAGACTTCAATTGAAATTCGCTGTCGCTGCCACTGCTACTGCCACTGCTGTCGTCGCTACTGTCGACGTCGCTGTCGATCGTGCACACACAGTGGAATGGAAGGAAGGTCGTTGCATTTAAGAGTTTAATGACCAAGGAAACGCTGCCGAAATATGAAACAAAAGCGAAAGAGAGCAGCAGCAGCGGCTGCGTGTAAACTGCAGTAGCAGCAGCGCCCACAACTTACTTACGCCTCCAGCGTGCACCCCCCTGCACCCCCGCACCACATCGCACTCCTTTCATGGCAACAACACTTGAGAAAGGTCAACGAACAACATTGCCTCGTCGGTCAAAAGCAGAGTTCACACGAACACTCACAGCCAGAGAAAGAGAGAGAGAGCGAGAGGGAGATGGAGCATGGCAGAGCGAGACAGAGATAGGCGGAGAGAAAGAGATAGATACAGCGTGAAGAGAGGAGTATCCAACGGCTGCGAATTTTTGTTTCGCTTTTGCTTTCGCGATGGAAAGAGAGTGACAGAGACAGAAGCACAAGCAGAGGGAGATGGAGCAGCTTCAGAGCAGCATTACGGGAATTTCGGGTGTTTGGCGTTCCAAGGCTGGAGGAGTCTAGTAGTGGAAGAAAAGAAATATTGGAAGGGATTCGATCTGGAATCGGAATGGAGTGAAAGTAGGCGAGAAAGAGATCCCAAAGAGTGGTATGAAATTGAAGAAAAGAGAAGAATAACTAAAGGAAGGCATATTTACATCGGGAAAGAGCAAACTGGATTCCCTGGAAGTTCCCTGAACCTCAGGGCAATCCTCAAAACGAAATGAATCATTGCCCCAAAAGCTGCTTAATTAATTATTTTTTAATTGTTAGTCACATTTTGAGCTATTTCCAGGCAGCACAAAACGTGACCAAGCAGCGACGCAGACGCCCACACCAGCAGTAGCAGCAGAAAGAGCGCCCGATAGCAGCGACGCAACGCCAAGGCAGCAGGCAACAGCAGCAGCGACGTCACCGTTTGCATTCATTCACTTTTTGCCGAGAGATCAACGCACTTTCCGTTGATCCCACGAATCGAAACGAAACGAAATTAAACAATTTGCCGTTTATTGCACCCAAAAAAAACAACAACAACAACGAAAGCCAAACAAAATTATACAACAAAAATATAAAAACAAATGCAGTTTTCTGTATTTTTTGTATTTTGTCTTGGTTTTGGATTGAGTAACTTTTTTGAGTGAAATTTCACTTTTTTACTACTAAAATTTCAAGCCAAAAACAGAGATTAAACACACACAAAACATTCGGAATTTGTATTTAATTTTTGGAACCTATTTCATCACTTTAGGTAATTTTCTCTTGTTTGCTTAAACCCTCAAGTTCCTCATGAATTTTAATTAATTTCTGAATTTCATTTTTAATTAAAAATAAAAACCAACGAAAAGAAAAATGACGAGACTTTTTCTGACATATTTTCTGATTTACAGTCATCGATTTATTACGAAATAAAAGAAAAACCAAAATTCCACTTGCATTTTTGCAACAAATGCAGCACGCAGCATTAAATGCAGTCGCGACGTCAGCAGCGCCGCCAGCTGTGACGGCAGCAGCGCAGTGACTGCATGCCAAGCAAGTTTTGTCATTGAAAGCAACATAAAAATAAAATAAAAAATAAAACCAAACTAAGAAATAAAGCAAAATATGGCAGCAACGAAAGTTGCAGGCTAAGACATTGAAAAAATTTCGTAGCCGAAAAAAAAAGAATGCAAACAAAAACAAAAAAAAATCCAAAAAAATGGCTAACAGGGAAAATTGCAGAGCGGAGAAGATAAACCCGAAACACACAAAAATCGAAATCGCCAAAGTAAATGTGTCGGCGGAATTCCTGGGCCCCGAGGATGAGGATGCCAGGCACTTGGCCTGGCCAAGAGGCCTCTCCGACCAGGCCCAGTCCCAGTCTCAGTCGTAAGCGAAGTACTAAACTTGTTTGAAAGTTTCAACTGGCAGGGGGGGCGGTGGTGGTGGATTGCGCAGTGGAGGGGGTGGTGTTGTTTGGGGGTCTAGAGGATCGAATGCAGTAATGTATTTTTTTTTTTTTTTTTTTGGAAATTATGGATTACCTGTAGGATGGTGAAGAATGATGGCAGGGAAATTGCAGGCAAATTTGAAAATATCTGCAGAAATGTGAAAAGAAAAAGGTTGGTCTGACGAGCAGAAAAACGGAAGGGTGGAGAGCGAGCCATCCGTTGCGTGTCGACTGTGGACAGTCTCTCTCTACGAGTATATGTTAGATTTGTATATCCCTCGAATTCTTAATGCTAGTTTCTTATAGATGGATGCTTTAATTCCATAACTTCATTCTGCGAACAATATGCTTCTTCTGCGATTGTTGCACTCTGTTGTGTATCTTTTAAGGCCATTCCCTAATCTTGAAAAATTCGATTGATTCCCACCCCCTGGACAAAGTAAAAGTTTAAGGTTTCCACCTCCAAAAGCCTCTTTCCCATTTCTTTCGATTTGGTCAAAGGGAAAGTGCATTTGATTCGGGTACGCCTCTCCTTCTCCTCCTCCGATGGCGATTCTGATCTGCATTTTGGGCATTTGTTTGTATCTGTAGCCAAAAAATATACGAAAACCAAAACAAAAGCGAACCCGATTCCAATTCCGAATCGGAATCGGAATCCGTATGCAGCAGCAAAATCTCTTATTGAAATTGAATGCAGCAGCGACGCAAATAAACATGAGGAACAGTAGAGAGAAAGAGGGAGAGAGGGAGCGAGACTGCAAGCCAAACATTTGAAGATGCGCCATAAAACTAGCCAACAACAGGCCTCGAGCCGCAGCAGCAGCAGCAGCTTCTTCTTCCTCCTCTGACACTTCCACTGCCACTGCTGTAGCATCCACTGCTGATTCTGCTGCTGCTGCTGCTCGTAACTATGGGCCCCAACCAACCAAACAAACCAAACCATGCCCATTCCCAACATGCCATGCAACATTAGAAAACTGCAACCCAACAGCAGCAGAGCAGTGGCAGCAGCGATGCAGCAGCAGCAACAACAACAAATGAACTAAAGCAACTGCGACAGCGACAGCGAGAAAAGCGAATGAACCGAGCAGCTGCACAGTGGGCGCAATCCGCGCAGGGCCATGGCAAAAGTTTGGTACGTGGAAACAGCAAAAAACAAAACGAAATTATTAAAGATATAATAATTTAAATCTGAAAAGTCCAGGTTAAATTGATTTAAAAACTTAATAATCTTTGTAGAGGAAAAATATTGTGGGATTCAGATATCCATCTTTCAGGGCCGTATGTGCATGGCCGGTACAAGCAGATTTTTCACAGGTCACAGGGCTATCCCTTGCTGCTGATTTCCCCTTTCAAAACGCACTGTCATTTTGGATACAACCATTCCATCAGATCCATCTCCCACCGCCTCCAAAATTGACCCACTGTGCAGCGTCTCGGCCAGCGTCGCCGTCGACGGCCAGTGTATGCATCAAAAAACAGACAGTAAATCTGATTGTTTGGGGTAATTGAACTTTCTTAAGAAATTGCGACATGTACACTTTGAAAAGCTCTGGATTTGCGGGCAGCAGCAGTAAAGCGCAGCACAGTGCTGTGCTGCAGCTGCACCAGAGCAGAAGCAGCAGCAGGCAGCGACAGAGCAGCTGAGCAGAGACGGCGGCAGCACACAAATGTACGCCAATGACCGAGTTCGGGTGAAAGACCTTCGATAACCATCGTCGTCATCGTCATCATCATCATCATCATCATTGCAGTTGCAGAAACGGAACGCCAGAGAGAGAGAGACCGACGAGCAACATCATTATCATCATTAGCGAGTGGAGTAACGTGCTCCATCACTGGCTGCGACGCTGGGCTCTGTCTCTGTGCCTCTGCCCCCACTCTGCCTGTGCCACTGCTTTGGTAGTCAATGCACTAACAGCCCCAACAATAACAGAGAGAAAGACACTGAGAGAGAGAGAGAGATAGAGGCACAAACAGAGCGGGAGAGTGAGTGTAAGTAAGAGAATTCAACGAACTAAATTTAGCTTTTCTGCTTGTTCTGGCTCTGCTCTCTTTCACTGTCACTCACTCTCTCTGACTGGCAGAGCGTGGCTCTCTCTATTTGTAAAAGCGCGGGAGTTGTGTTGTTGCTGTCTCATGCATTGCATTTACACTGTTCTGACTCTCTCTCTCTATGCGTGTGTATGTGTGTGTGTGTGCATTTCGAGGTGCATTGCAAGACCTCTACAAAGGCTAAACGCCGAGTGTTGTTTTTATTTTACGCGCGCATGTCGCTTACACATATGTGTATGTGCATAGGTGTGAGTGCATGTTTGGGGGCTATTGAGATAGGCGCGCGCTATTTGTCGCTCAAAATGCATCTCAAACTGCATTTGTGGAGCCTTGAGTGTTTAGTGCGGCACGTGTTGCCAGTTTGACTAGAACTAGTCGCTTAGAACGCTGCTCAAACTGTGGGATACTGAAGGCAACAGTAAATTGCGATGGGATTAGTAATCAATGCGGCTGTTAGGGGGTTCTTTGCTATAGCGTTTCTTGGGGATTGTTAGAATGGTATATTATGGGGAAAAATAATTCGGTTGATTGATCATACGGAAAAGTTCCATTACAAATTTAAGAATAATATGATAGCATAAGAATAATTCTTGAATGAGTTTATTTTTCGTAAATTGTAAAACAATACGTCTCCGATTCCGACTAACTTTGCAAAAGCATTTAGGGGGGACTATATTTGCAAAGTTCTAGAATCTAGATCCTTCTAGAAATAAAATTTTAGGTGGAATGTGTTTATTATGCATTTTGAAGGTAGTTTACGATTAAAGAAGAGATGTGCCTATTATAGAATTGCAACAAAATGCAAATTATGATGAAATTCGAAAATCTGTTTAATTTAAGATTCTTTGATTTAGGATTCCTCGTTTCAAAACATTTTTCGAATTATATTCGAGAAGAATATGTACTTACAAAATTGCTACTCTGCTTTAGACTACTCCAAGGGTTTCTATATGGAACGGCAGTTGGGGGAACCTTTGAAGGTCTTCACGAAAAACTTTTGGGTTCAACTGTCGGGGGGTTCCTTGAACCCTTCACTTCCCTGGACTGGAGTATTATACAACTGGAATTCAGTGAATATTTCGTGTTGATTAAATTCTAGCCTTCACAGAATCGCAGCCGCAGCCAAGAGCAAACTTTTGTTGATTCGCCGCTAAAGTGAATGTACCCCAAGCACCGGCGGCGCGGCGTCAATGCACGCTCTGCCGTCTGCCGTCAGAAGCAATGACACTGATCCTGGCGTTGACCTCTGCCGGAGCGGACAGGGCCGTCGCGCAGGCAGCAGGCTGTTCGGGGGTACGGTACGGTATGCAGTATCCATCAAGTCTGTGGCTATCTCTGTCTGGTGTATCCAACACATCTGGTTCCGTCTCGTCTCTCTCTGCCTGTGGTGTGGCTCTCGCTTTTTGGCAATGACTTGAGCATTTTTTCGTTTTCGTTTTCTTAGCGAAGCCTGATTTAGTTTCGGTTCGGTTCTACGCGCTCATGTTATTTAATTATTATGCTTAAAGCTCTTTTTTTGGGCAAGGTCATTGAAAAAGTGTTGGTATTGTGCGGCACCGCACGGCACTTCTCTTCTGCTCTGCTCTGCTCTGCCGCTGGCTTCTACTTTTCGTTTCTGCCGCCGCTCATTCGGTCTCAATCAAGGTGAGTCACCTTGGCCTTATTTTCGAGCAGCGCACTCTTTGCTGCTGCTGCTGCTGCTGCCTGCCTGCCTGCCTGTCTGCGCGCATGTGTCCGTCGTCTCGCTCACGCATTGCCAAAAAAGCTCACGACGTCGACAGAGGGCAGAGCAAGTAGCAGGCAGAAGCAAAGGCACAGGCACAAAGCAGAGGCAGCGGCAGAGGGAGAATCAACTGTTGCTGCTGGCATTGTGGAAGGTCATGATTTTTTCGGCAGTGGTATGGGTAAGGCGGAGAGCGGTGTGCGCGCTTAGCGTCTCAATCTGAAACTGAATTTGATTTCCTTGCTTATGGAACTGACTGTTGGAGTAGAGTGGAGTGTGCTGTTAGTCGAGAGCTTTTTTTTTTATCAAATTTATGGCTCATAAAGGTCGCTGTGCGCCCTAACTATGGAAAGGGTATTCATTTTTGGGTAGAATTCTTGTGGAAGGCTAATGACTTTTGACTTTTTTTTGGGCTGGGAAGAACTGATACCAATAAGGGAAGAGTATTCCCAGACATTTTCAGGTTTTCTCACGATGCCTAAAACTCGATGGTGTGTTCCCTTTACAAAACTAAAATACTCTTTAGATATTCTGTATTTTGTGTGTCTGATTTACATGTTAAGTTTCACAGAGTTTAAGCTTCTGTACAATTGATACAATCGTTGCGTTAAATCCGTTCTTTTTGTTCACGAATTCTTTACTAAATATCCACCCATCGATTTAAGGTATTCACGCTTCGTTTATGACTGGAACAAAGCACACTTGACATATTTCATTGTTACTTGGCTTTTTGATTAATCTGTGGACTGCCTCGCTGGCGTTGGGCACGTGCTGGGGGCAACAGTGGCAGAGCCCTTGCCATTTTAGGCCTACACAAGACAAGAAATACGTTCGGTAAATGTTTGTCATGGTTTTTTCTCCGGCTGCTTTCGTGCCTCTTGAGCCCCCAGAAAATGCATAATTAAAACATATTATATTCATAAACGAAAACGTACGAGCAGAAACCGAGAGCCACGACTACTCGGACTTGCACTTGACTTGGCCTTGCTGGAGTCGAACGCTCCGCTCCGTTTTGTGGGTCTTTTCGCCTTGAACCTCGTCAATGTGCCGAATTGTATGTATGTATGTATGTATGATGTGGGTAGGAGGCAAAACGAGGGGGTGCAAAGAGGTAGAAACAGAGAGAGAGAGAGAAATAGAAGTTCGAGTTGAGGCAGCAGTATGTGCTTTTGGCTGGGTTTTTCGTCAATGTTTTGGTTGAACTTGCCGCAAGCCGCAGAGCGATCAGCAGCAGCTCAGCCACAGAATGCCAAGAAAACAACGTAGTAGTACCAAAAAAAAATAAAAAAAATTACGCGGTCGCAGACCTACAGAAAAGCAAACGTGACTTAAGGTTAGCCATCATATGGTGTATCTACGTATCTGTGTATCTGTGAGATATATCGGCACGAAGCATCTGCTGCTGCTGCTGGGGTATTTTTTGGTTTTTTGTTTCGCTCCTCCCTATGCTTCATTTTCATATTTTTAATATCAGGGCACATAACTTTTAGAACTAGTTTAGATGACGGCCCAAAGCCACCATCCACCCCAAGGCTGCAGCTCTGCCCCAAGAGCAGCAGCATTCAACAAATATTTCCACAATTGGTCGGAGTTAAAGGCATCGTGTGGATTTCTTTTGATTTGTCTAAGGTTGCGCCTCCCCCACCCCCTTCATTGTCATCGTTCTGTTCTGCTGTAACTATTTAATCAAGTAAACGCGCCGCATTGGGGGTCGGTTATCAGGCAAAGGAAAACAAACAAAAGATCACAGGGGGATTGCGATTCTTGGCTTAGTTTAAATCGATTGCGCAGATAAATTTGATTTGACTTTGGCCACGTTTTATGGGGCCCTGGCTAATACGTTGAAGAATTTACTACGTAAATCACTCGGATGAATGGTCTTGAATGGTAACACTGCAACGGTTAAGTGATGGAGCCTGAAGTGGGGGGTTGAAGGGGCTTATTCCATTTACCGCTGGAAGGCATTATTCTCACTAGGCCAAAGCAGATAAGGAAATAGTTAAAAGCGAAGCTAATCACAACTCAAGGAATTTTGAGGTTTTTTTCTGTCATTCCATTCGAGTTCCCATTCTAAAGCCACTAATTTTAAGAAGTATCCGAAATGGAATTTTTCTTTACATTTTAAAGGAATCTCCATTTTATGCCATGTGCACAACAGGTCGTATGATTAATGTTCATTTCTAAAATAATCATTTGACCTCATCCTACAGGTCGTATGGCTCATCTGTTAGGTATTCAGTGGATCTAAGGAAAGTTCGACTTTGGCATGAATCTTAAATAGTTTTCGTATAGATTGAAGATTTCTCTTTATAAATATAAACGCTTGAATTTATTCTAATTCTCAATGATCTTAAGGATCTAAGTAAATTTGGTTCTTTTTTATTTTCATAACATATTTAAAGACTAGAAGCAGCTTAGCCATTTCAATAGTAACCCTGCTAAACCCTTTCTAGCCTTTCCTGGGGCTTGGTTTGGTCCCCCTTCTTAATAACTTGTAGCTCTATTTTAGAAACGAAAAATTGAAGCAGAGCAACAAAAGCGGAGTAAAACTCGTAAAGCAGCAGCAGTAGCAGCAGCAGCAGTAGCACCTATTGCTAGAGAGTATCTCATATCCATATGTGTGTGATGTTTAGTGTGCGGTGTGGTGTTCGCCTGCCTCTCTGTATAGACAATACTTAGATACGAGTATACTATTTTGAATGGTTGCGCTTTGTATTGGCCTCCGAGTGTGTCTAGAGCTTCAATAGCAGGCCAGGGTCATGCGACATGGGAGGGAAAAACTGAACTGACGCGAAACTGAGCGAACTTGTCCCTGTATGCGAGTGTGTGTGTGTGTGTGTGTGTGTATAGTATCTGTGCGAGTGTGTGGTGTACGTAGTGCCCGTTATCGGAAGAAAACGCCAAAAGCTCGCGTTCATTGCCTTTGCAAACGTTTTCGATTCTCCCTCAGTCTCTCGCTTTTGTTATGCTTTGACTCTCTTTCTGTCTATCTGAGTTTAATTCTCCCTCTCTCCATAACAGAGTGTAGCCCTCCCCCTCTTCGACTGAGCATTAGAAATAATCATAAATATTTGTGTGATTGGAAACTCAGATCAAACCGGCCAAGAAGTAGAGAGAGTCCCAACAGGCAAGCTCTGACAGTGCTGAGATGGAACCTCTCCATGGGATCTTATCACTAGGGAACTCAGGGCAATCTTTTTTTCTTTTCGTATTATAATGAATTTTATTTGCTGCGGGTTTTATTTTCGGGCATTGGGAATGGGGAAATGTTTTTTCGGTGAGGCTGGTCAGTAATTCAGATCGCGGTAATACTCGTGCTCGCACTGCTCGTACCTCCGGCAGATGTCAAGGGAATGCTATGGTATGGAAAGGGTCTAGCGGTCAATCGGCGTTGTTTATTGCATATCCCCCTACCCTATCGAAGGTCGCATGCATAATTTCGACGTGCAAATCTCTAAATCTCTTGGCCATTTTTGACTTGGTTTAACCACAAAGCGAAACCCAAAATGAAACTGATTGACATGTTAATGCAATAAAAAATAAAGCATATTTTATTTTGCTGTTGATGGCAGTTTTCGTCGATCGCTTCTTGACTTTTGGCATCGAATTCTGTTAATTGGTTACCATCCAAAATTTAGGTCTTAACTGGGCCATGGATCGGACCGACGGACAGGTCTCATATTCTAGAAGACAGCCACAAAAACGGAATCCATATCCAAATCAATCCAACAAAAAACAAACTGATGGTCTTGCAATATCACAGTTCTGCGAAATTTGTGGTTTTTTCTTCACCCTAAAAACCTGGACATTAGTCATGTTGGACATAATGAAAATATGAAAGAAAAGCCCGAGAAGGCTATAAAAGGTGTTGCCTTTGTGTTAGAAAACAGGCAAAAGAAGCACAATATAGGAAATAATACTCGAAAAGTCAAACAAAGAAGAGCTTTTGATAATAATATAAATATTTCTATATTATAGCTTTACTCTTTCATTGCTGTTTATTTTAGTTTTATCCTGAAAACCGATTGCCCATCCCATATGTGCATATATCTGGATTCCTTCAGCTATCTAAACTTATAATAACCAATGCACTATAAACCATAAATATTGCATATATTAGCCATATGAATTTATGTATGACCCCCGTCCACCGACAGCCGATGACGAAATAGAAATATAAAAAGCTTTTTCGCGCCATTCGCTTCCTGCATTCGGGGCGACTGCTGGCTGCAGCAACTCCCCCTGCAATCGAATCGCAACGCGATTGCAACGCTGCACATGAGCGATCTACAACCGAAAAGTTCTCGTGGAAATTCTGGGCAATATCTACTATGTGGCATCTTACCATCTCAAGCAAAAGTAATCCAATTGGCGGTGTATCCATTATGTTTCGGCATGCAGCGGCAATAAAATACCATATAATATTAAATGTTTCAAGTTTTTCTTGGGAATATTTTCCACTGTTTCCACTTGCACAGAAAAAGTTTTTGTTTATGTAAATATTTATTTGGATAAACTTTCAGGCACTTGTTGGTTGGTTTCTTGGTTGCTTGGCTGGTGGGTGGGACGGTTGTGGGTCTGGGTCTGGGACGGGGGACCAGGGGTACAAATTACACAGACTACTTCTTTCTTGGCTCTCAAATTAACTGCCAATTTTCAATAGCTTTTTCATGACATTCACAAAATCTTTAAGATTTTTTAACCCGCGGCAGATCTTTTGTAGCGCATTTTTATGGATTAAACAAACGATCGCATCGGATCGGTTGAGGATTGCACTTTTGATCGGGGGATATTTTCCACAGCAAATCGTTTAATTAGACGCGACGGCGGCGGCGGCGGCGACGAAACTGGCAGTGGCAGTGTCAGTTGAGAGAGCGCGGGTGGAAGGCACACACGCTTTTTACAGTTACGTTTTAACAATTGATTTTCGTTGTTGGTGCTTTGTGTTGTTGTTGAAAAGCGAAGGTAAAAACCTTCTGTAAATTTGCTTAGCTTTTTTTGTTTTTTTGGGGGGAAAATTGCGTCCGTTACAACCAGCCGTCAAAAGGCAACTAAACGCTTTATTTTTGCACACAACACACCGAGGGACTGCACTGAGACGCAGACAGAGACAGCACACGCACACACACTTGGACAGCGGCGGCAGAGAAATACACGCGCGCGTTTGCTCAAGTTCATGAGCATGAACGTTCCATGCTCATGCAGAGAGACAGAGAGAGAGAGCATCTGTGTTCGGGAGTGTGTGTGTGCGAGAGTGAGCTTAAGAGAGTACTTGCTGCAGTTGCGATTGCAAAGTAGCTGCAGTGCAAAAGCTCTCTCGCGAAAGAGTAAATCAGCATGTAATGTGAGAAAACGGTTCATTTCTTATTTCGGTGGGCTTTTCTCTTGTTTGCGCTCTGTATCGTCTCTTTCGAATTTCAAATGAAACATGGAAATATCTAACGTAAAGCTGAATAGCTGGACCTTGTTTTTACCGGCTATTTATTAAACAAAACAGAAAATGTATACAAAAGCGAAACTTAAGTGAAATCTTTGATGAATCCAACCATGTTCTCTATATATAATATACAAAGCGTGCCTGAAACTGTATGGAAAATCAAGTGACGCCTGCGGCTCCTTCTCTACGTGGTCTTCAGCGATGTTGGAATCTTGGGCAAACCAAACTCGTCCGTCTCGATACCAGTAGAGGTCTATAAAAGATTCATGAAAATGTCATCTCATCCTTGCATTCGTTGTTGTAGACAGGACACAAACCTTTCCCGGTACGATGCTGTCGGCGCCTGGCTCTCGACTTGGGGCCTCGGGTGCCTTGACCACATCATCCAAATAGCTGGAGTCGTCATCCAATGCCATTTCATCGCCCAAGGCATCCAGCTCTGCCTGCAAATCATCATCGTCCACCTCTGGCATGCCGTAGGTACGACCCAGGGCCTCCTGCACCTCATCCGCCTGTTCGAACATGTCTGCCATGTCATCTTGGATGTCCTGCAGGAAGAAAACAGTGTTGGCAAGTATTTCATACCATATATAAATTCAACTCCACCTCGATTTGATCAATGTTGATCTTTTTGTATTCTGTCTTCATCTGCTTGACGCCATCCTTCATGGCCGCCACCGTGGCCTGAGTATCCTTGAGTGATTGCGCGGCATAGTTGGCCTGTTCCATGTTGAACGACTGGTTGCGCAGAGATTCAGACTGCTGCTCGTAGCTGTGGGGAACACACCATTAGTTGCAGTTGAAGTCGTACCTGTGTCTGCACTTACGCTTTCTTTTGCTTGAGCACTCGCAGAGCCTTTTGCTTGACCGAGTTCTTGGCTGGTCCCTCGCGCATCTTGGACATTTGCTCGCGATATTTACGCAGCTCCGTCTCCAGCTTGGCGATCTTCTCATCGATGTTGGTGGCCCGAGCATCGACCTATTTGGGGAATTACAAATGTCTCATTTCTTTGTTTATTGTCTGCTTATTTCTTCCACTTACGCCCGCAATGCAGTCGTTCAGGCTTGGTCCCGGCTCCTTGGGCTTACCGCGACCAAAAAGGCGATTCATTTTCGAGTTTAAATAGGCTTACGCACCGAACTTTGTTAAATTTTTTTTGGGAATTTCGTTTAAAACTTTGTTTGATGACTAATTTTTAGTGTGACCGCGGATTTATTGGTCAAACATACCATCTCAAAATAAAACGCCGATAAGTTTGCTTATCGCACAAAAGTATCGATCAATCATGTTAGTTCATTTACCATTTGAAAATGACCGCCAAACTCATTTAGCGCACAAAAATATCGATATTATACGCTCTCAAATGGTGGTGGGCTTTTAAAATTTTGCTCTCTTTTCAGTGGTGAAGAGAGCGCTTTTGTGGTGACTTTCCCCTCATTTTCGTGGTGTGAGAAACATGTTCTTAACGGGAACGCGTATGGAATGAAGATTCATTGTTGCGTCATTCAGCAGCATTGCTGTGCAACTTTGGCACGGAATGAGCAACAATCTGCATACCTTGGGAAAATTTATATTATGGACTTGAGATATTGTTTGTAATTTCAGGCTCCAATTAATGCCGAAAATAGTCAGTCTCTTTTTTAAAGACATCAACGAAATTTTGTAGCTCACGGGTACCAATAATAGGTATCAGAACCGGGATAAATGTATTTATAAAACACAAACATATGCAATAAGAGGTAAAAAACATGTCAATCTAGGATAAAATCATAAATAATGTTTCAATGGAGCTTGGAACAACAAAATTAGCATCAATTAAAAGAAATAAGGTATACAAAAGTACATACTCATAAAATAAACTTTGTTGACCAGCAACACTGACGTCACATTTAGTCAACATTTACGTTTTATGCTTTGGCCGCTTTTGTTTGAACCTTAATATGTAAGCAATCCAATGAAAAATAGTTTTGAAAACTAACCAATCCTAAACAAAATTCATTGAGGAATTGGATAAAATTATTTTTTTAGGGCTGAGAGGGCCATCTATCTAGTAATTTGCTCTTCAACTCGACCTAAACGAGTTGCAAATTTGGTGTTCCACAAATCTCCTCTTTCTGAACCTTTCTAAATGCAAACTTATGACTTTTTACCGTCGCGCTCCTCACTTTGTCTCGTACGCTCTAGGAATTCATGCCCTCGAACGAATTTCGAGTTCTAATGACCTTGAGGTTCTTTTCGATCATAGACTGTGTTTTAATAGCCATATAGCTGCAACTGTAAATAAAGCTAAGGGTGTTCTAGCGTTTATAAAGCGTTGGTTCAAGGAGTTTGATGACTCGTATGTCACCAAAACACTGTACGTCTCCTTGGTTCGTCTGATTCTGGAATATTGTTCTTGCGTGTGGAGTCCACAGTACAAGGAGCAACAGTCCATTCTCGAGTCGGTCCAAAAACAATTTTTAATTTTTGCCTTACGTAATTTTAACTGGGACTCGGATAGAATCTTGCCACCTTATCAATCGAGGCTACAACTTTTAGACCTCCCTTCATTGCGCCATCGCAGAATCTGTAACGGCGTTATGTTTGTTGGGCTTGTTGATTCAGAAGCACTTCTTGGCCTGCTTGACTTTTCTGTTCCCCTTAGACCTACCCGTACCTTTCGTCCGTTTCGTTTACCCTTCTGTAGGTCTAATTACGCTCAACACGACCCTTTTCGTATCTTATGCTCTAATTATAATAATCTTTATCATACCCTATCCCCTGAATTATCCCTTAAAATTATAGCCAGTAAGATATATGTATGTACCTATTCTTAAAATCCTCTAATTTTTAATTATTTCCTATACCCCCCTTTTTTTTCTCCTTTAATTTTAATCATAATTTATGTTAGCAGATAGTTGCTAATCTTCAATAAATAAATAAATAGTACTATTAAACTGAATATCAATATAGACGAATTTCATATCACAAAATATCATGGTATGGCATCCCGCAGCAACTACGAATTGTACGAGTCTGGCAGCGCCACAAAACGACGTCACATTCGTTTTATGTTGTTTTTGTTTGAACCTTAATATGTAAATAATACAATAAAAAGGACTTCTGAAAACTTGCCAATCTTGTAGAAAATTTATGTATCTATCGGATAAAATTATTTGTTTAGGGCTGAGAGTCTCAGCTAGCTAGTAATATTAAACGGAATATCAAAATCGAGGAATATCAACGTTGAATGTTTTGAAAAAACAATCAATCATCACCTCATCACCTTTGTACGATTGCTAAAAGATTAGCGAAATACGGAATCGCGTTATCAAAGATAGAACGAGATTAATCGCGCCATTTAGTCTACATTCCAAACTCAGCTAACGGACATTCCACAAGTGGATTCCAGAGAGAGAGAGCGAGAGAGAGAAACCGGTTGCCGCTTGTGGACGGGAACAGAGTTTTTGGCAGTGCAGGTGTTCGATTCGATTGATTTTCACCGCATTTGCCACGCCAACAAACAA
Organism: Drosophila tristis; assembly: GCA_018150885.1. Lineage (NCBI taxonomy): Eukaryota > Metazoa > Arthropoda > Insecta > Diptera > Drosophilidae > Drosophila > Drosophila tristis. Next base: position 3,931,692 of record JAECWT010000264.1, read on the forward strand.
CAGCAGCCACAGCCTCCGTGAAAATGCATGAAGCCTACGTGAACATCAACTCCATTCCCACCCACATACTCACGTGGGGCAGGTGGATCGAGGAAAAGGTCACCGAGAAGGAGGTCGTCATTTGCATAACGGGGAACCCTGGGCTCCCGGGCTTCTACACGGAGTTTGCCAGCACCCTGCAAAAGCAACTGGGAGATCTTCCGGTGTGGGTGATTGGTGAGAGATGGTGGAAGAGCAAACCCGGAAGAATGTTCCTCTATTTTTCGCTTATTTTCGTATAGGACACGCGGGCCATGACGATCCGCCGGAGGCGAGTATCCGCGAGGTTCCCCAGCTGACGGGCAACGAGGAGATATTCAATCTCGACGGCCAGATCAAACATAAGGTGGCATTCATCGAGAAGTATGTGCCCAAAGATGTGAAGATCCATCTCATCGGACATTCCATTGGCGCGTGGATGATACTGCAGATGCTGGAGGAGGAAAGCGTGCGGAGCCGTGTCCAAAAGTGCTACATGCTCTTCCCCACAGTCGAACGCATGATCGAATCGCCCAACGGCTGGGTCTTCACCAAGGTCGCCATGCCCCTGTACTCGGTGTTTGGCTACATCTTCTTCAGATTCTTCAATGCCCTGCCCGTCTGGCTGCGCCTCCTCCTCATCCAGATCTACTTCCTCATCTTCTCCATACCGCGAGCTTTCCTGGGCACCGCCCTCAAGTACTCCAAACCCTCGGTGGCCGAGAAGGTGGTGTTCCTCGCCGACGATGAGATGTCCCGAGTGCGCGGCCTCCAGAAGGAGATTATCGAAAGGAATCTGCATTTGCTAAAGTTCTACTACGGCACCACAGACGGCTGGGTGCCCGTCTCCTACTACGAGCAGCTCAAGCAGGACTATCCGAAGGTGGATGCCACTCTGGATACTAAAAAAATTGACCATGCCTTTGTCCTGCGGCACTCGCAGCCGATGGCAGGTGTTGTACGGGAAATGATTCAGCAGAGCCGTACAAACTGATCATCAAACGAGCCCCAGGATCTCTAGAGGGGAATCCTCCCGCTCCTCCATCCACTGCCTTTGTGTGGCGGCAATCAGTTTTTGTTATTTCTTTTTATTATACTCTTTGCAACTCTCGAAGGAAACACTAAATATAGACCAAAATATCTTGCAAAGCGCTGCTGGCCTTTGTCTTTCAGTTGGCCGCAGGAGCCGGCGAGCCGGAGGGACTGCGTGATCCGGACTTGGATCTGCTGCCAGATCGGGAGCGCGAACGAGAGCCCGACCTTGACCTCGAGCCGGACTTTGAACGGGAGCGAGAGCGGGATCTGGACTTTGAGCGGGATCCTGACTTTGAGCGGGATCCTGACTTTGAACGGGAACGTGAGCGAGAGCCAGACTTGGAGCGGGATCTGGACTTGGATCGTGAAGGAGAGCGAGATCGGGAGCCCGACTTGGAGCGGGATCTGGACTTCGAATGGGATCGGGACCGCGATCTTGCACGGGATCCGGACTTCGAGCGAGATCGGGCACGTGAGCCGGACTTCGAGCGAGATCGGGCACGTGAGCCGGACTTCGAGCGTGACCGAGAGCGTGACTTATCCGATTCTCCGCCAGATTCAATGCGATTCTTGGCCCTCTTACGCTTGGCGGCACCATCGCTATCGCTGCCACTGCCGGAGCCACTCTTGGGACTTCTGCTACGCTTGCGGCCACGATCGCTTCCACTGCCACTTCCACTGCGGCTGCCGCTGGGCGAACGACTGCCGCGACTGCCACTGCGACTTCTGCTCCTACTCCTGCGTTTGCCATCGCTCTCCGACTCGCTCGTGGAGATGGTCTCCTTGGACACGATCTTGAGACGCTGCTTGGCCGAGAGCTTCTCCTTGGACTCCTTGGCTCCAGCGCCCGGCTTGGACTTCTTGCTCTTCCGTTTGCCCGACTTTTGGCCACTGCCACTGGGCTCCTCCTCGCTGTCGCTCTCGTATTTCTCCGTCTTGCGCTTGCGTCCGCTGCCACCCTTCTTGCGCTCGCCCTTGCTCTTCTTTTTGGCAGGTCGTTCGCCGCCCTCGCGTGGTCCACCCTCGTTGCTGTCGCTGCCAGAGATGTAGTCATCCTTGCGTGGCCGGCCGCTGCCCTTCTTGCGCTCCTTGTCCGGCGCATCGGCAATGATCAGCATGTTCTTGGTCTTCTCCACATACTCCTGCCGCTTGGCCAGCAGCTGATCGCGCGACGTCTGGGCCTCCTCCTCGCGCCGCTTGCGCTGCTCGGCAATCTTTAGCTTGAAGGCCTCGCGCTCCTCCTCCTGCTTGCGGCGCAACGAACGCTCCTCCTCGTCAATGCGACGGGCGCGACCCACATGGTATTGGGCCTGCGACAGAAGATCCTGGCAGGTGTTGGCCTCCACGCCTGCGACCTCGATATTGAAACGATTCTTATCGCCATGAACGGATAGATATTGGAAGTATCTGGGGATTAGAATAAAGTATAAATAGGGTATACACAGGGGGCCGGAGTGGGTGAGACTCACTTGTGCGCCAACTCCAGTTCGTGGACTGCTTGCAGGACCACCTCTAGGGTGGATTTCTCATCCTTTAGAATGGCCATGGCCAGGCGGGAGAGCACGACGGCAATGTTGAACAGCAGCACAGTGTCCTGGGGGGCCACACGGCGCGCCTTGAGCAGCACGGCCTTGGCCTCCACCAGTTTATTGGCCCGCAGATAGGCCCTTGCGAGGTACTGCATCACCTCGACGTTGTTGTGCTTGTAGAACTTCTTCATGCAGTTCTCGTACATCTGAATGGCGCTGATGTATTGCTTCTGCTCCACATAAACGTGGGCAATGTTCAGCCAGACGTCGGAGAAGTCGGCGGTGGCCTCGCGCACCTGAGCAAAGATATCGCGCGCCTCGATGACGCATCCCTTGTGGGCCAACACAGCCCCAATGCCATTTGTGGCCCAAATATTGCGTGGATCGTTGCGCAGGACCTGCTTGAATATGGCCAATGCCTTCTCCTGATGCTTGCGCTCCTTCTCCTTGTCGCGGCTCGGCTGATGCAGCGTCTGGAGGGAGAAGTTGCCCAGGGCTATCAGGGAGTAGGCATCCGTGGATGTGGCTGGATTCTTGAGGATCGTCTCAAAGTTCTTTTGGCCCAAAGCAAATTGCATTTTGGCCAAATGAAGATTGCCCAGCAGCGAGCGAGCATCCGGATTGTCGTTGTTTATGTTCAGGGCATCCTTGAAGAAATCCGATGCCACGAAAATCAAACCCTTGTCCCTGGCCATGCAGCCCAGACGGAGGTAGCAATCGATGTAGTTGGGATGCTCCTTGAGGATCTCCTTGTACAGCTTGTCGGCCACATCGTAGCTGCTCATGGCCTCGTTCAGCCGCGCCAGATTGTACTTCATGGTGACCTGAATGGACTCGTAGTACTTGACATCCTTGTCCATTTCAGAGATGGCATGCTGCAGCGCCGACTCCAGCTTCACCTTTGCCTCAATCAGATCTCCCAATCGGTAGTGCAGCGACGAGACGTTGTTCTGTATCTCTGCGGGAATCTCATACTTGGCCTTGTCCTTCAGAATCTTCGATGCTGTGAAATAGGCGGCCAACGAAGCGGCCAGATCATTTTGCTCGAGGATCTGGGCGAGCTCTATCCAGGCCTCGATGTCATCCGGAAACTGTTCGGTGACCTTCTTCAAGTGCGTCTTGGCCATGTCTCGCTTCGACTGCGAGTTGGAGTGGGCATACAGCGAGCCCAGGATCTTCATAGTCTCGTAGTTGCCAGGCTGAATCTTGAGCACCTTCTCAAAGCATTGCGCTGCCTGAAAAGTGAATCATTTGTTAGTAATTCTCCTTGGGCACTGGGTATCCATATCCTCATCCAACTTACATTCTCTGTGTCCCCGCGATAGATGTACATCTGCCCCAGGCCATAATGTGGCAGGACAAAGTTGGCCGGCGCTATCTGTGTGGATTGGTAGTAGTATTGAAAAGCCTGATCGTAGTCACTTTGGGCATGAAAGCTCCTGGCCAGCTGGTAGCAGCTCTCGGCGCGCATTGCCTCGTTCTCCGTGTTGTGGAAGGCGTGCAGTGCGAGATGATGCACCTTCTGGTAGTCTTTTTTGAAGAAGAAATGATTCGCCAGATGATTGAGCACCATGGGATTGGCATTGTCGATGGTGTAGGCCTTGGAGAGCATCTGCACACCCACTTTATTCGACTCGGGCTCCAGTTGATTGAGCTTCAGCACGGCCAGACCAATGAGGGCGCCCACGCACTGATGGTCCAGCTGCAGGGCTCGCTCGAAGGCGAGTTTGGCCTTCTCGGGATTGCCCATCTTGAGGAAACAGTGGGCCATGCCAATGCGCACATTTGCCGGGCAGTTGGGGTTCGTTCGCAGCGCTTTCTTGTAGAAGGCCATCGCACCGCGATAGTCCTTGCGATTGAAGGCAATGCACGCCTTGCCCAGCAGCGAGGGGATGTTCGAGGGCGACTGATTCAGCACAAAGTTGAACTGTGCGTCCGCCTGGTCCATCTTGTCGCCCTCCAGCAGGCAGAAGTAGGCCCTGCCCAGCAAATGGCTCTGGTCGTACATGATGATTTTGTCGGCATTCGTGTAGAGGTTGGTGGCCTTCATGAAGAGCTCTCTCTTCTTGTCCTTGGACTTCTCGCGATAGGCCTCCTGGACATAGTGGGCGGCCAGCATGTCCAGGGCCCGCATGAGATCCTTGTCCGAGTCGCGGTACTCCTTGTTGGCCTCGGGGCCACGCGAGTCCTCCAACAGCGTGACGAAGTCATCGGTCTTCTTCTGCTTGTAGTATGCCAGCTGGAAAAGAGCAGAGCGCCATGTGGCCACCATTGGAATTGGATTCAGAGGATGGAAGGGGATTCCTTTGACTTACCGACACATTCACCCATACATGCAATGGGGCTCGTTCCTGCTTGAGGATACTCAGCACCTCAAGGCAGTCCGGCAGTTGATCGGGATCCACCTCTATGACCTACGAAATGCGAAACATCTTGGGTCTCTGTTGCGAAAATGCAGGTAAACCGCCTCAAAACTCACCTCATCGGTGTCCTGCAAGGGTATTTCAATGCAGTTGGACATGGCTGGATCGGTATTGGCCTAGAAGCCAACAATCTGAGCACAAGTGACCGGTTTAGTGGCAAAAAATGTGCAGAAAACCAAAAAACTAACTCAATTTTCCATTCCGCGTACGCTTGCTAGAGGTGGCAAAACATGCGGGTAGGGCCATACGATAGCTGAAGAAAAATAGTGCCGACAACGATAGCCAAAGCTATCGATACCATGTGCTATCGAAAAGATGGGTAGAGAGAGAAATTGAAAAAGCGCAAAGGAAAAAAACAAAACAACAAAACAAAGATAGGAACAATGTGCAATCTTTTTTAATTTTAGACAATCAATTCGGGCAATAAAATGTGCTAGCGGATAAGATAAAATGCAGGCCTTGGGCAGATCGGGTCACAGTTTGGGGGCCAGTTCCAGCTCGTTTCTGTACGCCACATCAACAAAAACAAACGCACGTACACATAGATGTAGTCGAACAGATGTTTTGTGCCTATTACGTAACTATGCGAATTTGGCGCAAAATTCAATGACGTTTGGAGCCCCAGCTGTATCAGCAGCAATAGCCCGCGCAGCAGTCCCAGCACGTGAACGAGTTCCCCAGACGACGCGACGACACTTGCACAGTTTTGCTGCCCCTAGGTATTCGCGATATTCGGCCAGCACCATCATGACTTCCTACGGCAAGGAGCTGCATCTCAAGCAATATGACATTATTGGCTTCGACCTGGACGGGACTCTGCTGCGCTACAATCTCACCAATATGTCGGCCCTAATCTATGATGTGCTGAAGCGCTATCTGGTCGACAACAAAGGCTACTCCGGGACGCTGCTAGAGCTGCCCATGGATCTGGACTTTCTGCAGAAGGGTCTGTTCCTCGATGGCCCGCGTGGCAATATCCTGAAGCTGAGCAGCGAGGCCCAGATCCTGAGGGCCACCCATGGCACCCGGCAACTGAGCGACGAGGAAATCGTGGCCATCTATGGCCCAGAGCGACAGTGGGAGGTTACCACATCCTTTTACAAGGATCCACTGTCCACCTGGAATGGTGCTGCCTCCGAGCAGATGCGCTCCCTGCTGGACTACTTCGATATGCCCAGTGCATTGGTTTTTGCCCAGGCCGTGGATGTGGTGGACAAGGAGAGCGAGTCCCAGCCGCAGGAGTACGAAGTGTGGCGCGATCTGCAGGCTGGCCTTATGCACATTTTCAGCAGAGATCACTTTTCCAACGACATTAGTCTGTATTTCAAGGGCATGCGGGCGGATCCGCAGAAGTATGTCCTGTGCACGGACAGCAGCGTGATGGACTGGCTGTCGGCGCTGAGGAAATCCGGCAAGAAACTCTTTCTGCTGACGGGCTCCAACATTGATTTTGCCAATCTGACGGCCACTCAGGCGCTGGGCAAGGACTGGCAGCAGTATTTCGACTTTGTGGTGACCTACGCCAAGAAGCCGGGCTTCTTCACCATTCAGCGTCCCTTTCTGCAGGTGGATGTCAAGGAATTAAAGGAGCTGGCCAACACGGAGCTGCCACAGGATGCAGGGGTACTCAAGACGGGAGAAATCTACTCGCAGGGCAACTGGCATCAGCTGCACGAGGCACTCGCGAGGCTGCTAAACAAAGAGACCGCCCAGGCCAAGGCGCTGTACTTTGGCGACAACATCATCCAGGATGTGTACACACCCGTGAAGCATCGCGACTTTGATGCCGTGGCCATTGCCGAGGAGCTGCTGATGGAGGACAAGAACTATCCGTATTTCGCCGAGTTGGACTCGCAGCTGTGGGGCTCGTACTTTGCCATCGGCTGCCAGCCCACCCTCTGGTCGAACTTTATCAGCAGCTTTGCCCAGATCTGTGTGCCGTCCATGCAGGAGGTGGCCCAGACGGCGCCCGCCCAGCGTATTGTGTGCACCAATCCGTATGGCTTTTCGCCCAAGTTGCCCAAAGAGCTGGAGACGGTGAGTCCGACGAGCTGCTGGCAGGGCGGCACTGGGAGTGGCACGTGATTCCCCACACTATCCCGACCGCCCTTATCATCGTCCACTGGTGACAATAAACGATCTATGAACCCCCAAGGCCTTCGACTCGCAGATAATCTACGCCGCTGCATCTCATCAAAATTCTACAGTCGTACAACAAAATTTGTATCAGTAATAGCAATAAATTGGATGCCAGAGAGATGTGCAGCCGCAGAGAGGAAATCTATTGTAAACATTTTGCACTCTGGCCGACTATACAGTGCACGTCATAGTGCTAAGCCCATTGCAATTGAATCATAGAAAACACAAATTGAGCATATATGTAATAGAATAGACAACATTTTGTAGCTAAAATTTATACGAATAACCAAACGTAATGCAACTTTTAAAAGAGAATTTTCCATATTACTATATACTCCCGAAACGCAGTGTACATGCTAAAATTAGCCCTTGTACAAATATTTGCTGCATAAACAAAAGTAACTGCAAAATAAATGGGTTGTGTCTCCCAACTAATAAGAGAAAAATCCAGAGGGAAATCTTTCCCCCCCGAAAGATTTCAATTGAGAAAACGCGCGAGGCATTGCAGGAAATTGGCAATTGAAAATTCTGCACATTGAAACACTTGGAAGCTTTTCTAAAATGGATTTTAATTGGCATGCACATAACATCTATTGTGGAAAAAAACTTGTCGAGGAACACAACTTTATACTTAAGTGGAGAGAACAGACACCGCGAATAATAAATTATATCGAATACTAAGAGAGAGCAGGATAGGATTACATCCATTAGACGACACGCTCGATGGCCAAGGCAATGCCCATGCCGCCACCGATGCACAGAGAAGCGATGCCACGACGACCGCCAGTGCGCTCCAAGGCATAAAGCAGCGTGACCAGCACACGGGCACCCGAGGCACCAATCGGATGACCCAGGGCAATGGCCCCACCATTCACATTCACTTTGGTGGCATCCAACTGCAGATCCTGCAGCACAGCCAGCGATTGGGCAGCAAAGGCTTCGTTCAGCTCATACAGATCGACCTCCTCGCGTTGCCACGACAGTTTGGTCAACTAAAACAAGGGAGAATATCAGAAAATGAAAGAAGAAGATGGGTTTTATGTTTACCAAAGCTTCCACAGCTGTAACGGGTCCCAGACCCATTACCCGTGGCTCTATTCCACTCTGAGTCCAACCCACAATCTTGGCCAGCGGTTTCAGGCCCTTTTTGGCAACCTCCTCGCCGGACATCAGCAGCACAGCAGCAGCGGAATCATTCACACCAGAGGCATTGCCTGCGGTGATGCTGCCGCCCTCTTTGAAGGCTGCTCTCAGCTTCTGCAGACCCTCGACAGTGCTGCCCGCCTTGATGTACTCATCCTTGCTGAAGATCTGTGTGCCCTTTCGATCCTTGATCTCCACGGGGACAATCTCCTTGTCAAAGTAGCCCTTCTGTTGGGCCTCCTCTGCCCGTATCTGTGACTGAACGGCGTACGAGTCCTGGGCCTCGCGACTCAGATTATATTTCTCGGCAATAATCTCTGCGGTGAGGCCCATGGAAATGTTCTCCATGGCATCGGTGAGGCCGTCATGGAGCATCGAATCCACAAGAGTGCCAGGACCCATTTTCACACCCTGCCGCAAATGCATGACATGGGGAGCCAGGGACATGCTCTCCTGGCCGCCAGCAATCACGACATTGGCATCGCCAGAACGGATGGACTGATAGCCCAGGACAACGGTCCTAAAGAGTTAAAAATGGGCTTAGGAAACAGTTTTCTAATGGAGAACTCACACAAAACCCACTTGAGACCAGAACCGCAGAGCATATTGATGCCATAGGCTGGCACTTGGATGGGCAGACCAGCCTTGAGTGTGGCCTGACGTGCGGGATTCTGGCCCTGACCCGCAGTGAGTGCCTGGCAAAGATTTACATAACAAACAATTAAGCAGAAATTCTCTGACGACGCAAAAACGATAAAAGATAAGCACATGGGAGTACGCACCTGACCCATAATGACTTCGTTGACATTTTGGGGCTCCACATTCGCACGCTTGATCACTTCCTGGATGACCACGCTGCCCAGATCGGAGGCTTTCAGTTTAGAAAGCGTTCCACTGAAGCTACCTGTTGAGTCGGTGTAGCCGAGAAAGAGAAAGTTACCAATTGGAATTTGGATATCGCACGGCACCTTCTGGCGCGTGCGCTTCGATTTGTTTACCTATGGGCGTGCGGGCTGCGGACACAATGTACACGTCAGACATGGCTGCTGGATACGTAATACCTGGAGTCTATGGACTTACAATAAGAATTAAAATTTAATATTCGAAAAATGCAGCACAATCGATAAATCGTGTAAATTTGCAGCACTGGATTTCTGAAGATAGTGTGGACAAACTGACAGATATATCGTAAAACGTATATTTAATCTAGAGATGGTCAACATATCTATTGAGACCAACAAAACAGCTGTTATGTGAAACAAAGTGGAAACAGTGGCATACAATCGATGGAGCCTTATTATGTGAACAATGCAATGAAAATGAGTTCTGAAAACTAACCAATCTTGTAGAAAATTAATGTATCTATCGGATAAAATAATTTGGTTAGGGCTGAGAGGGACAACTAGCTAGTAATATTAAACTGAATATCAAAATCGAGGAATATCAACGCACTTGTCGTGTCCGTCAGTATATTTACGGTATCTTATGAACAAGAAAATGTATATTTGAGTATATTTTTGAGGGTCAAGCGGTATATTTTGTCGATACATCAGCGGTCACACTGCAGTACACAGAAAATATTAATTTTTTTGAGAAAATTGGGAAATTTAACGCACAAACAACGAACAAAAGCAATCCCAGCGAAAGGCGCGATTACCACGCGTCGAAAGGACCAAACGGCAACTAAAACAAGTGGTGATACATACGCATTTCGGCCGTCGCAAGCAACAGCCCTCGCCCAAAAACGCCAACCAGCAGCAGCCACCATACAACACCACACCCCCCCGCACTGCGCCGCACAATCAGCAGCAGCCGCACACACAAAGCACAGCACTCCAGCAGCAGCAGCCCCACCACAGAAAATAGTAAATCAACGCAACAAATATGCAGGCGATTAAGTGTGTCGTTGTTGGCGACGGAGCCGTGGGTAAGACCTGTCTGCTGATCAGCTATACGACAAATGCGTTTCCCGGCGAGTACATACCCACCGTGTTCGACAACTACTCGGCCAATGTGATGGTCGATGCCAAGCCCATTAATTTGGGACTGTGGGATACGGCTGGCCAGGAGGACTACGATCGCCTGCGTCCGCTGTCCTATCCACAGACAGATGTCTTCCTCATTTGCTTCTCGCTGGTGAATCCGGCCTCGTTCGAGAACGTGCGCGCCAAATGGTATCCGGAGGTGCGTCACCACTGCCCCAGCACACCCATCATACTGGTGGGCACCAAGCTGGATTTGCGCGACGACAAGAACACCATCGAGAAGTTGCGCGACAAGAAGCTGGCACCCATCACCTATCCCCAGGGCCTGGCCATGGCCAAGGAGATTGGCGCCGTCAAATATCTGGAGTGCTCGGCGCTGACGCAAAAGGGACTGAAGACGGTGTTCGATGAGGCTATCAGATCGGTGCTCTGCCCAGTGCTGCAGCCTAAGTCGAAGCGCAAGTGCGCCCTGCTCTAAAAGAAGGATGCTGAAGGCAGGAGCAGGAGGGATGGAGGAGCCCAGAGCAAGTGAAGAAGCAACAACACCCACGAAGCATTACACACACACACTTCTATTTAAACGTAATATTATTAACGATAAAACAATTATGTAACGGAGGCATTGGCCACTAAACTGACGGGTGTCAGTCAGATGTGGTCCATATCCTTCTATGTTACGCTTTTGCGACTAATTTGGGGGAACCCCAGAACGTTCCCAGCCACAACTTCTTGCTTCTGTTTCCGTTTCTGTTTCGCTATCGTTTCCATGTTCGTTTCCGTTTCCATGTTCGTTTCCGTTTCCATGTTTGTTCTACATATAATTCAAATCTATAATTCTGTTTCTATTGGTAGTTTTCTCCATGTGCATTAATTCGAACTACAAGTTGTCGCCAGACGCGAGATATTTCTAAACGAAAGAAAAAACCAATGGGAAAATCTGTAACTGTAAACTCGTAACTGTATTTTGTATTATTTAATAACCTTTTGTAATTAAAATTAATGTTGTAAAACTGAGGTAAAACCAAAAAAAAAAAAACAAAAAAAGAGAATAGTAAAGGAGAGTAAAGGAGGACGAGATGACGAGAATAGCCGCATAAAGAGCATAAAGAATAGAGTTCGCCTGTTGATTGTCGATCGCCCGGAGGAAATGTCTTCGGGGATCAGGATATAGTAGGGTATTTGAGAGTCAGTAAAGTAAACGTTCCATTGCAATTACACTTACATTATTACATACATATTTGTATTTAGATGTTGTTGGATAGAAAAGATTAAGCCCGATTGATCGGCAAATGAGAGAGAAGCAGGTAACAACTTTTTAAACTTTTGCTAAATCCAGGAACTATCAATATATATATACACACACACATATATATATATACAATATTATACATGTATGTATAAGATGAGGAGTCCTTCGTATACTATGTACTGAAATTAAAATCATCAAAAGAAAACTGAGCAACTTTGAATACTTTGTACTTTAAAAACCACAAAATATTCAACAAAAAAACAAAAACAACGCAAAAGAGCGAAACCAAGATAATTATATAAATGTGTCTATTTCAATGGAAATCAATAAAGCATACAACAAAACTATCAACACTCTTTGGCTAAAGAATTAAATTTAAACATTACAAAATATTGATAATAGAGGCAAGAAATGGAAATTTGTTTGGGTCTGATGTCTCTTCTGGGAGTGGAGTTATTCGGCTTTAAAGTTGGGATCATCTTTCCCTACTGAAACACATGTACATGCATATGTATGAATGAATGTGTGTGCATGCACTAGTTGATGCTGGATTATCTACAAACCAGCCATCCGCTGCTGCACTGCACTGCCCATCCGTTATCGCCAGTCTCCACTGTACTCAACACAGTGTTAAGGAGACAGAATTATCAGCCCGAAAGTGGAAATATTTGCTTATCTCGGCGAAAGTTGAAACCCAAAAAAGAAATAATCAAAATCAGCTTGAAGCTAAGTAACGGATTCCACTCCCCTCACTCTATCTCTATCATGCTTGATGTATGGTACATAAACAGTGAATGGAAAAAGTCTAGCCACACCCATAAGGTTTGACAAAATATCCATTAATGATGAAGGAATACATCCAACATAATACAGAAGGATATATCAGATATTCAATATATAAAACACAATGGGGGTGTCCCAAAACATAATTGACTCACTGTATGCTCATATATATTGATGTGTCTGTGGAGTGGAATGTTCTCGCAGCTGGAAATAAATCTGGGAACAACTAAAATCGTTTTATGTTTATGTTACACACATACACATCCACACAAGATTCCGTATCTGTTTGTGCGAGAGAGCGGAGTGAGAAGGGGTCAAGTGTCCATGCGTGTGTGCGTGCGAGTGACGTGTCCGTTCCATTGAGGAGAGCAGATGATGGACCCAACGCTGACGTGGACGCTTTTTAATTAGGAAAAAATCAAATCAATTAACACCGGCGGGGCGGTGTGGGATTACTTAAGCAGAAATATTAGTGTTTATGTTTATCCGTTTATAATGCACTTTTGTCTTAGGTCTAAAGAGAATTTTACAAAATTATTTGGCATTCGAGCTTGGAGATTCTTAAGCTTTCTTTTGTTTTGTTCGCGTTGGGGATTAATCTCAGGGATTTGATTTTGGTTTTGATTGTCTAGTCTAGAACTCGTCGTGACGGGCCAGAGCCTCACCGAATTCGGTGGCCTGGGAGCCCACAAAGGCATCGTATTTGTCCAGGACTTCGGCCTTTGTTAGCTTCTCGTCGTGATCCACATCCGCCTCGAAGATCAGATGCTTGGCCTCGCTCTCGGAATGATCAAAGTCTTGGGGCGTGATCCACTGTCGGACTTCCGTCTCAGTGAGATAACCATCGCCGTCGGTGTCGCGATACTTGCCAAAGGCCTCGCGCTCGCTGGCCACCCACTCGGGCTCCTCCTCGTCGGGCTCCGATGGGCGGTACATGTCGCCGATGTACTCATTCTCATTGATTTTTCCATCCTTGTCCTTGTCCAGGTCTTCCACAGTCTCCTGCAGGACCACGTCACGCATGGTGGGGTGGTCCTCGGGATGCAGGAAGGCGGTGAACTCCTCGCGGGTCAAGCTATCGTCCAGATTCTGATCGGCCACGGCCCAGCGGCGGCGATCACGCTTCAGCAGTCCCTTGTAGCTGATGCCTAGACGGGGGATTGATTAAAGACTTTCCACTGGCAACCATTTTGTATCCACTCACCGTTCTCCTCTTGTGCCAGCTCTTCCGAGGACAAATCATTCAGGAAACCATAGACCGCATCCCGGTACGCATCCCAGCTAATGGTGGCATTGTTGTCGGGATTGTGCTGCCTCCAGAGACGACCAGTATCCTCCTCTATGTAGCGCCTCTGTGTGAAGGAGATCCAGTTCTTCAGCTCCGACAGCGTCACCAGACTGTCCTTGTCCTCATCAATGCGGTCGAATATCACGCCCAGCCTCCGCTTGCTCTCCTCCGGCGAGAGGTTGTCGAACTTCTGGGACTCATCTGGCCCCAAAAAGGCTTCGTGGTCGTACTGCGCATTGTGCTCGGCCCCGTCAAAGTGCGGCACATGAAGTGAGTCTTGCTCCAGGGGATTATGGGGCACTTCTGCCGGTATGCTGGATGCACTCGAAACGCTTATCGCGGTGGCGGCCACAAATAGCCACAATAGCAACATTCTGGTTATAGTTCTCGACATTCCGGATACGAGTGGGCAGGCGTCCGTTCAATTCGAGTGGCAGAGCAATTCTGATTTCAATTTTGTTTTGGAAAACGCGTGTGTGTGGCTTCGCTGGAGAGTGGGGGCTGGTTCCAATAACTGGGGCTATGTTAACGTTTAACAGTGGAGCACTGGAGCTATGTTAACGCATAACATTCGGGGTGCTGCAAGGCGACAGAAGCTTATCGGAAAACGCGCGCCTCGCTGCTAATTCAAAAGTTATCGCTACTAGTCGATTGAAATTTATTTAGGCGTCGCGTCTGTTTGTTTTGTTTCCTATAAAGCTATTTAAATATTGTACAAATAAATATGTGCAAGTTGTTGAATTGAAACGAGCTATGCTATGGGCTAACTACATCGTATATCTATTTACATCTCTGTTGTACGTGCAGGGTAGGGTAAGGAGTCGAACGATCTTCCAGCTATTTGGGTCCCTCAGCCGGCCCGGTGTCGTGGCCCAGCGAACTGAAGTCCCCCGTGTTGCAGGAGATGCTGGGAATTTCGAAATTCGAAAATCCCCGATAGTTGGCCACCTCCGGCTTCAGGGGCGAGGGCAGCGAGACGCAAGTGCCGGGCACATCGCTGTCGATCAGGCTGTCCATAGTGGTGTCCAGCAGGCTCGTCTCGGGTTCTATTGCTGCGCTGCGCTGCGCCAGGGGATCAAATTCATCGAGATTCAACTTGGACTCCTCCGCCGTGCTGTTCTCTCCACTCTGGTCGGACAGATCAAAGTCGTAATTGATGTTCGTTAGGCCGCCCTGTAGCTCTGCGCCCAGCATCAGGACATCTGCACTGCCGCCAGACGAGGGCTCCTCCAACAGAGACACTGCATCGAAGGCCGCATAATTGAAGATGGGAGAGGCAAAGAGATTGTCGGGCTGCTGAAGATTCGGCAGCGGCGACAGGCGTCCAATGGAGCTGATGCTGGTGTCCTTCAGGGCCAGGCCGGACTCTTCCGCTGGAATAGAGGCCTTTACCATGCCGCTGTGCACCGTCAGGGATTGGGCGCCACTCAATACATTGGCTTGATAATGACCCACTTCGCCCTCGTGCATCTCCTGCAGCAGATGGGAGCGTGCCTGACCGATGAGGAAGGCGGGCGTCTTGATGGGCAACAGCGTCAGCGGTGCCTTCGCCATGACCGTGTCCACCCGCTCGAAGACTTCTCGCTGGAACTCAATCAACTCCTTTTCAAATGTTGCTATTCCCGAACTGATGTCTGCATTCTTCTTCTGCAGCCTTTCCATTTGTTTCATGTTCTCCGAAATCAGATGCAGACTCTCGCAAGCCATCAGAGCACTCTCCCAGGGGGTGCTAAAGGGCTGTTGGCCGGATATAAGCGCATCAAACTCCTCCTTGCTGATGCCCAGACTCTCGCCGTTCAGGTTCTCGATGAAGGCAATGGCCGAGCAGAGATTGGTGAAATAGTATCCACCCTCGCCGCTCATTACGCGCGACGCGTTGGTGAAGCGCGTCACAAAGTTGATGTTGCTGTGCAGCCGCACCGGATTGGCCTTGAGCACCACAAAGATCAGGGCGGGCAGGAAGTCATCGGCACTGGCAGGGCCCCCCGTGGCACGCTTGAGCAGTTCGAAGATGTGACGACAACAGCGGACGGTGCACTGGAGTTTCTCCTGCGGCGAATAGTAGGAATCGATGCCCACCAGCTCCGAGATGGCATTGTAGACCAGATCCCTGGCCTCGGCATTCACCTCATCAATGCTGCAGTCCAGATGCTTGGACGTTATCCAGCTCAGCTGGCGTATGCGCTTCTGCACCTTCATGTCGCTCTCCTCGTCCGTTGTGAAGTAGGGACTAAAGAGAAATCTGCAAAAAGAGTTTTCCCCCGCGCATTGTTTTGATAACTGCCAGAATGAATGGGTTCTGCGATGGCGATGACTCACTTGTGGTTCTGCGTCATCACGACCTTCTCAAAGAAGTCTACGGCACTCTCGCGATCCTCATTGCTGGCGATCTCAAAGCGCGGATCATTGTGCACAAGGTCCGCCACCTTTGTGTAGGTATTTTGCACCGTGTCCGAGAGCTCGTCAATGTTCTTGCTGCTGTGACTGTTCATATACTTCCGTATCTCGCTGTCCAGTCGCTGGATTTCGCTCTTCAGCTTGCGCTTGCCATCGTCGGGAATGCGCAGCATTTGCAGCTGCTTCACGAACTGACTTTCGGTGGGATCGGGCACATATCCACGCTGCTGGGCAACTACACATACAGAGGAATTCGAATCATTAGTACTTTTGATTAATCAAAGTGATTTTCCTCCTACTTTTTTGTGCCCCCGCCTGAAGGGTCTTCTGCAGCACTGCCGTGAATTTTTTCTTCTGCAGCGTCGAAGTATCTGGATCCTTTTCCACTTGCTTCTTGGGGGCTTCCCGCATATGAAAATGCTGCGGCGACGTGCGTTCGATTGTTCCGCCAGCGGAAACGGACGCGTGACTGTGGCTGCTGCTGCTGCCACCGATGATGGGCTGCATGTCGCCAGCCTTCACTGTAAAGCGCAACTTCATGACTAAAGGCTCGACTGGAGATTAAGCTGGACTTACGCATTTTACGCTGCTTATCGTTGCGGTCGCGAAAACATTTCGAGCAGAGGCCATCGTTCTGCGGAGTTCCATAGTAGCCACAGCCCTGCCTGCATTTCAGATCTTGCTGCCCCAACCGCAGCGAGGGTGGGCGTGCGGCCGTTGACATGTTGGAGTATAAGCAACGCAACCTTTGATTTGATAATTCCTATCAGCCAATTGATTGACAACAACAAACGGCAGGGGGATCAAAATTGGAAATTTGGAAAAACTTGCTTAATTTGTCCCAGCTGTGCAGTGTGGATGTATCGATCAAATATACCGCAAGAACCTCTGAAATATACCGAAATATACCTTATCATTTTCGTAATATACTGAAAGGTATATAAAATACCGTAAACCGAATATGCGGTTTCCGCCCAATGATTTAAATTTAAATTTGCTGATTCACTTTTTGTTCCACTAAAATTGAATTTTAGCATATTTTATTCAAAAACGAAAAACATTCAAACTGCAACTCAGGGGAATTTGCACAATTTTGGGTTTGCATACATTTAGTAAAGTCGAAGTGCCATAGGAAACATTTTTAACACACATTCAAATTTGGATGCACACAAACACTTTTAAAAATCAGTTTACTCTTAGATATTTAGTTTTTAGCAAGTTGATACAGTTTTTTTTACATTTAGGACGGTTATACACATACAGACGAAGAATGCAAGTTCTGGTAGGGTAGGCTCTCAGTGGGGATTAATCCCCACAAATGAAAACCAAACATTTGTTTTGTTCACAACAACAAATTGAAAAAGCTCTGAGAACACACATACTTGTAAAATTACCATACCATATTGTAGTTAATACCTAAGACTAGACTGTCCTAACTGCTCTGCTCCGCTGCTACTCGCCGCCAATTAACTTTTTGTTCCCAATGAAAAATCGAATTCTGTAGTCTGTAAAATTAAACAAAAAAAAAATTAACCCAGCTTAATTGACGCTCTCCACTCAGATGCCGCTCAGATCTACACTATCAAATACGTTACCAACTCGTGTAGCTCTACCTCTACCTCTACCTCTAGCTCTATTTCTATTTTGTAATTTTACTAAATTTGTTTCTCTTTCTCTTTTCTAACAGTACAAAGATTTGGAAAAAACCATTTTGTTGTCGTTTGTTTGTGTGTTTTGGGGGATTAGTCTTAAAAATTGCTAATATTATTTATTCTGCCTGCACTCTACTGTTACCATCATCAAAATGCAACCTTGCTTTTACCGTGCGCTCAAACTACAGAGTACAATTCGATAGTTACCGTTCCGTTACGTATACTTAACATGATCAATCCGTTCAATTTCATTATGCAATTCAACCGTGTGTTCTGTTTCGAAAAAAGTCTCGTGTATAGTTTTAAACTTGAATGTAAACACTACTGATGCGCTGTCTCTTTGGCTTCTCTTCGCTTTTTTTTTGCTTATTTTGTTCAACTCTTACAGCTACAAAAATGTAATTACTGATAACACACACACGTTTTAAACAGTTATGCTGCTCTCTATTGTTTTTGTTTTTTTTTTTTTTGATTAAACATTCTTTGGTTTTTGATTTCGTATTCCTCCCATTCCGTTCCTTGCTTTGTTTGTTTCAATTCGCTACAAAAGATTTGCATTGGTAAAAAATTCAAGTCTAACGATTTGCATCAATAAATTCCTTGGAATCAGTTGGCTGATGGTTCTGGTTCTTCCCCTTTTGATTTTACACATTAAATAACTTTAAAATATGAGTACTTTGATTAGGGTTTACACAAGTGGAGGCCTAACGCGCGGGACCCTCTATGAATGTCCATGGAAATGTCAGCAAAGATTTTGGTTCCGCCCATTGAGGGGCATGCATGCTGTAGGTTGATCAGCGAACTGGTTAACTGAAGTACTTCAGGCCCGCAATAAGCATGAACTTCTCAATGAATAACTCCGAGTCCAGGACTGCTATGTGTGCGGCTCTGCCAATCAGCGTGTTGGCGGTGTGTGGCAGCGCATGGTGCACGTCAAAGCGGGCCAGCGTCAGTTCGGGTCTGGCCAATATAGGAGCAATTACATTGTGCACCATTTCCCTGCAAGAACGAGTGTGAAATTTGGCATTTGGCATTGATTTGTGCTGCACACGCACCTGTAGATGGTGCCCAGTGTGGAGCTGTCCCTCATGGCTGCCTTGCACAGTTCCAGGCGTGCCGAGTGCGCCGGCACATAGCGATCCTGACTGGAACCGCACAGCAGGATGTTCTTGAAATGATGCAGCGTGCTCCTCTGACTCAGGCGATAGAGGAAACTGTTGCGCATATCCGTGGTATCGCGCATGCAGAGCTGCAGCAAAGATCCCGACTTCTTCCACTTTTGCATGAACCACATGCCTGTTGGGAGAGCAACCCACCAGAGTGAGTTAGGAATCAAAAAGGGCATTCCACTAGCCACTCACCCATATTAACCAGTCCGCTGTTGTTGTAGAGCGTGCCCAGATGCGGCCCGGAGAGCGAGAGGAAGGTGTGCAGTCGTGGCAGCAGGGGACGCATCTGTGGACGGGCCAGGGCACTGCGCACAATGATGGTGCCCAAAGAGTGGGCCACAAACGAGATGCGTGCGGGATTCAGGGCGCAGCTATCGATATGGTAGAGTATCTCGGTTACCAGCCTGGAAAAAACAAATCAATGAAATTAAAGAACAATCAATGGGTCAGGTTACCATTTGCTGGGCACATTCTCACACTCACCGATCAGTCATGGTGTCAAAGTCCGAGAAGGTATCGCCCTGATTCCTCTCTGACATGAGAAACTCCAGATTTACGCCTGGCAGACCCAGCTCCAGGTATGTGCGCACCAGCCTCAGGTCAGCGGAATTGCCATCCAGTCCATGAACGCAGATGACCAAGTGCATGCCGTTCGGGGAGAACGCGCGATACTCGTCGCTGATGTAGAAGTAGGGCAGCTCCGAGGCCAGCTGCACGTAGTCCGAGTAGATGGTGCCTTGGTACTTGATTTGCTTGCGGAACTCCTCGCGGTACTTCTCAAACTCCAGCAGCGAGATGCTTGGCGGCGCCTCCTGCACGGCAGCTGATGGCTGTCCCTTGCGCTTGTGCTTCGTGCTGGTGTTGGTGTTGGTGCCCACAGTGGAGTGAGTGGAGGTTTTGCCGCGCGACGGGGGCCCGTGCGAGTGGGCGTTCTCCTTGTTCTCATCCTGTTCGGCGGCATCCAAACCGTTCTCCTGCCCATGATGCGTATTGCACTGAATATTGGGTGGATTCTGAAGGTTCTGCGGACGCTTCAGCTCTGCCAGGCTGTGGGACTTCAGCACGGGCTTGTTGCTGAAGATGGCCGGCGTGGAGATGGGACGCAGTGACTCGTAGATGTGGTACACCGGATTATCGATGGCCCCCACCGGTTGGCGCTCCTTCAGCGGCGGCGCCGCTACCAGTTTGGTTCTGGGCGCAGGAAGTGGTGTGGCAGCTTGAGCCGGAATTTGAATTGGAATCGGAATCGGAATGGGAGCGGCCACGTGAGCTGTGGTTGGCGCTGGCTCTGGCGGCGGGTCTCGGAACTCATCGGGGGGCGGGGGAGCCAGCGTTAGGGCCAGGGCTATCACCTCCTGCTCCTGATCCTGGAACTGCTGCGGCGGCGGCAGGCAAACGGCATCCAGCGGCTGCATATCCTTCAGGCTGGTGATGTCGAAATCCGACTTGGACTTCTCGTACTTGTTCGCATGCCTGGGGCGATTGCGTCGCGGCGGTGGCTCCATTTCCTCCATCTCGGTGGACTCGCCGTTGGGCAGATGACGCAGTCGATCCAACTGGAAGCGAGAGCGCTCCCTCTTGATGGTTACCGTCACCGAGGAGGTCTTCTTGTGCATCTCCTGCTGCTGCTGCTGGCGGGCTGGCGTTCGACTCTGACTGCTGGAACCCGCTCCTCCAGCCGCCTGCCGCTTGCGTGTCTTGTGCGGATGTTGCTGCTGTTGCTGTTCCAGGACCTTCTGCAGTCGCAGACGCAGCTGCTCCCCATTCAGACGCGTCTCCATGGCCATGCCCATGCCCAGATTGAGCTGCGTGTGGCGCTGTCGCGTGGTCAGGCCCGTGCTGGTAATGGTATCGGGACTGGAGGCTGCCAGCGAACTCCTCCGGCTGCTCACCCAGCCGCTCTCCTCGCTCAGCGACGAGGTGGAGTTGCTGCGCTGCCGTCGTCGCAGCGAGTCCGAATCGAACTCTGGCGGAGGTGCCAGATTGGGCAGAGATTCGCTGAATCCACTCGTATTCGGATCGCTGCTGGTTGTGTTATTGTTGCTGGTGCCATTGCCATTGCCATTCCCATTCGTTGTTATTGTTGTGGTGGTGGCGTCCAGGCGGAAGGGCACACTGTTCGAGGAGAGCATCTGGAGCTTCTGCATGATGTCGCTCTCGGAGCTGCTGGACTCCTTGCGCAGCTGTCCCTGGCGCAGCATCTCCTTGATGTCCGACACTCGCACGCGAGCGATCTCCACGGCACGGGGTATCTGCGATGAGCTGCTCCTGGGCATCGTTGTGTGCTGTGTGGGCGGTGGCGGCGGATAGGAGTTGCGCGGTGGCACCATCGACTTGGGCAGGGAATTGTACGCCCCCGGCTGCTGCTGCTGCTGCTGCTGGTGCTGCTTGGGGGGATTCAGCAGCTTAATCTCGTGCAGATAGTCGAACTTCCCGTAGCGTTGCCGAAATTCGCAAATGTTCCGCATGAGATCGTCCGCCTGCAGGCGTGGCAGAGTGCTGTGGCTGGCAGGGGGCGCTGGGGCAGCCTCACAGCCATCCAGTTGATCGAGGGACTTGCTATGCCTGGCCTGCGGCACACTGGCGGCATCCAGATCGAGATCTTCCAGCAGACCGGTGACCGAGTGCCTGGACAGATTGTGACGCATGGCGGCGGTTGGTGGCGGCGCCACGGCGGGAAGCTCCTTCGGGGGTGCAATCGTGAGGCTGGCCTGGAGAACTTCTCCGCCGAGGGCGAAGCGTGGAGTGACCACGCACTTGGCGTGCGGATGGGCCGGCCCTGGGCCATTCATCTGCGGATAATCGTAGTCAAAGTGGCACGCGAGGCAGTCCTTGATCCCGTTCAGACTGCTGCTGGAGTGCGTTTTGTCCGCCTTCTTCTTCTGCGGTCCCGTGGAAGTCTCCTCCAACTGCGGATCACTGCCGGAACGACGACGGGAGTAGCTGCTTCCCGGCGTAACATAGCGATCCTCGAAGATCAGGGGCAGCGAGGCGGCATCCCCATCGATGGGTGTACAGTGCACTGGAAGGGGCGGCAACGACTGAAGATAGCGACTCCGACGGGCCAACTCCGCAATGGCCACGTACCCGTGACAGTGTCCCGGCGAGGGACTGCCATTGGCCTGCTCCTGGCAGCCGGCGGCGGCCGCATGACGCGGCTGTTCCAGCACAAAGAAACCCTCGGCGAAGCGACGCACTCGCAGGATGTGATGCTTCCGCGCCAGCAGCGTGTGCACCGCCGTGGAGGAGCGCGAGGCCAGCAGCACGCGACGCCACCAGAAGATGCTCTCCGCACAGAGCTGGGCAATGTCCGAATTGGCCCTGATGGCAAAGTCCTCCTCCGCCTCCAGGAGCTTGGCCTGATCCAACAGCAGCTGCAGCCGCTCCCCCGTATCGTTCTCCCTCAGCGGCGGCGATCCAATCTGCGAATTGATGCTCGGCGGCAGAACGCTGCTGAATTCATTCAGAGTCGCCTTCAGCTGCTCCACGGCACCCAGCAGGAGGCAGCAGATCTCCTTGTGTATGGCCCGCGACTGGAGCAGTCTGCCAGCGGGACCGCCACTGCATTTGGTGGTGCCACCGATTTGTGGGCCGAAGAACACTGCCTCCAGGGGTCCCGGCGAGGTGTTGCCCCGGCAACTAAGTTTTCCCGCACTCCAGGGCTTCGAACTGCGTGGGGCGCTGCAAGAGGAGAAAGGAAAAGGGATTGAGACTGCAGTAAAATGGATCCAAGGCTAATCAACTACCAGAGATACATACAGAAAGCTACAGACAAAGACACAGACACAGATACGATTACGGATACGGACAGACGACACAGAGGAGAACTCTGGCCACAGGACTACACCGAACTACGTGGAACCGATCAGTGGAGCAGAGCGAGCACCGAAAATACATGAATTACGTATGGGAATGTGGATTGGATTTGGATTCTTACCAGAACTTCATATATGAGAACATGCTTTTCCTGCGGCAGTTATTGTGTGTTTGGTTCCCATTTATTATATGATATGTGGATATATTGTATATATATGTTGTATTTATTGGTGGGATTATATCGGATTCGATATCGTTGGAGCGCAAAAAATGAGATAAATGAATTGGAGATTATAGAAAATAATTAAAACTGTGGATACATCCGGGAAACGAAGAGTTTTATACGACGAGTGGCATTAACTAAGGCAAAGTGTGTGGACGTGTGTAGGGTATGTAAAGGAACGGAAGGATGGAAACCAAGTAAACCTAAAGCAAAGCAGAGGATTAAAGAATACATTGATGAAGCATCTGTGCACTCGATTCAGCTTACACTCGCATACTCTTCGTTAGAATTCGTTGCCTGCCGTGTTCTATGCTATCTGGTAAAAGTCAAGGAGGTCTGGAAAAGTTCTAGGCTTTATAGAGCTTCCGAAAATTCCAAGAACTTGCACAGTGATTGTTCGGAAGGAAAAATATACTATCTTTTATGATGACAGTAACGAAAAACTCAAGAATTTAATGGCATATATATTGTTTCCTCTGCAAACAAAAACACCGGCAGCTTTTGAACAATATGGATGGACCCAAAGCTTTACGAATTAATAACCAAATGAATTCCTAGCCGGAAAAGGTAATCCTGAAACAGTTTAAGCCTTCCCGCTTTAAAGTCTCTACGCCTTAAAGCTTCCCTCTCTTCAGACTCCAGATTCAACTCGTGCCATTATTGGCCGTTTCTGTCCTGTGGATATAATCAGGCAATTTACAGCATCGCGCACATCGCTGCTGTGAGCTGAAACTGCGGGAACTTGCAGGCGGTGTAATCAGCATGAATATCCACTTCGGGGGCGGCACAGGCAAGGCCAAGGTCAGCAAGGAATTCCGATACCCAACGAGATGATATTTTATTCATACGAAAGAGATGGACAGAGCAGCACAGCATCCGCCCTGATTTGAAATTCCGTTTCATATATTTTGTTTTCCCAAGAATTCCAATTCCGATGCCTCTAGCAGGGGGGGCTCGAGGACTACAAATTGTTACTAGAAATCCAACTAGAAATTTAGGGGAGGCGCGCTCAAAAATTGCCGACAGCTTTATAGCCATACAAAACAGATTAAAGTCCAAAGGGGAACTTTTTGTCGGGGAAATTGGTTGAGCAAATGCTGAGGGGATCCTTCTGTTATGGCGGGATACAAACTTGTGTTGAATCAAACGGCGTAAAAATTGACTTTGTCCAAAGAAGTTGATGTTCTCCCCAGATCTTCCGACTGCCATGCCGCCTCCTCCTCTGCTCAAGTTTCGGTTCTTTCATTTTATTTTTTGTTTCTCGTTGCAGAATTTTCTCCCTGCTGCAGAGCAGGACAATTGCAGTGCGAGAGTCATTAAAATGTATGCCTCAACGTATTATTTGTATGCCCGCTACTCAAAGGGTACACAGGGCTATACTCCAGTCGTGCAAATGAATGTAAATGGCGGAAGAAATTCTTAACTTTCGTATTTGAATGCTGGGTACCAGGTATCTTGATGTCGAGGCACGTGTGCCTCGATAAAAAACATTCCAGCTGGTTTTTTTTTTCATCTTTTCTCTTGTTGCATGCACAGTGGGTGAGGAGGAGGCTGGACAGTGGGCGTGGGTGGGTGTGTGGTGGGGAAAGTCTGTGTGCAATTTTAATGAGTTGGAAATGATTTGTGCGGGTAACTGGCCTCCAGTTACCGCTGCTACACACCCATTACCCACCCAATGCTGATGTTGCATTGACAGTGGGGAGGCGCAACGCAACTCAACGCAATGCCACGCCACGCCTGCTGCCTAGCAACCAAAACCGCCCCCCTTGTCGGGGGCTCAATTTACTGGAAAAAATATGACTATATTCCACGTTGACATTAGAGATCAAGTTGTCATCTCCTGCGCTACTGCAGCAGCAGCACTCCCCAGCAGCACCCATCCCACACCATTACTCACTTGATATAGGGCTGATGGAGGGCAACCAGACTGGCATGAATGCCCACACTGATGGCCGCCAAATGAAAATAGTCGAAGAGCACCGGCAGATGATAATGAAGGCCGCGCCCCGGATGAAAGTTCAGCTGCAGAGTCCTTGTGGAGGCCAAAGTGAGGCAGGAACCAGTGCCGGAGTTGACAAAGCTGCTGGTGCCATTCTGTTCCGCAAACCAGAGCTCCAACTGCAGCGAGAACTCTGCCCGTTCAATGGATTCCTTCAGGTGGCGGCTGTCAACTGCAAAGTAAGAGAGAGGGAAAATACGTAGTAGGATGTCTTGAGGTTGAGTGAACTGCAAATCCCCAGGGATAAATGTGGTAGGTAGAAAATCCTGCATGCAAACAAGTTTTGCCACCTCCGCTCAAGTTTGTCTGCTGTCGATTTCAGTCCGTTCGTCGGTTTATTTGTTCTCGTATTGATTTTCGTTTAGGCTTTTCCATGTGGTCGATGGGTGGGCAATGGGAATGGTTTAATATCTCTGTAGTTGTGCAGGTCCCCAAGACAAATTTCAAATTCATAGAAAACGGAATGGAATTCAAGAAAATAGATGGATTAAATGCAGTTTGTTCGACTCTCAATTGCATATTTCTGTGGTGGAAATTCTAGTTTTAAGCTTGGGCAAACTAATTTCATTGTTTAATCCACTTTCGTAGTTCATTATTCATTAGTTTATAAGAATGCAAAAGAATGTTGTATGTGAATCCTGAATCTGTGTTGTTTAATAGATTAAACCTCCAAAGAAAGCGGTTGTATTTCCCGCTTGAAAGAATGCATTTTCTTTTGATTTGGGTTAGCAAAGTTTTCCCATCTTCGTTGAAGTTTAATCTAACTTATATCTTTACTCAATAACTTCGATTAATACACCTGCCAGTCCATAAAAATAACCATAACAGTTTCCCCGAATCCACCATTCCCCTGCCTAGGCGGGAAATGTTAATCAAATTCAATTTGCTTCAGATGTCGATACAGCGCTGCTCAGGCGTCGTCTCTCCCATACATTGCCTAATCCTCCCGATCCTCCTCCATCCATGCGTCTTCCTCATGCGTGTGTGGCCATAAAGTTCATTTGTTTTCATAAAATAAGGATTTATCCATTGGGGGCACACAAAAGGCAATAAAAGGGGACGGAATCGCGCTCCTCCATCTCACTCTGCCCCGTTGAGATTTACTTGGTCTCTCGCATCACTCGTCCGCCATGTGGTGGTGGTGTTGGTCCTTCCGTCGGTGCTCTCCATCGCCTGCCATCGTCCTGGTGACAATTGCTTTTGGGCCGAATATTTTAAATGCCGAGGATTTTCAAGAGTCTCTATCTCCTCTTCTCGACACAGTTTATTTTATTGTCTGCGGTGCAGTCGTCACCCAAAAACCCACACACTCCGGTCGTCCTGTTCTGGACGTATCTGTGTATCTTCCCATCCGCCGCAGGATGCCAGCGAGTGAAAGAAATAAATTGCACACACAGTTAGTGCCAAGGCAAGGTAAATTACTGGGAAGATGAGGTGCCGCCAAGCACTAATAAACTTACAATCTTACAAGTGTATGGTGATACGCGTAATATAATTAGATCTAATGAGAAAGAGTACCTAAAGATCACGATAGTGACACCTTTTATTTAATATACCCTGGTTAGGGTGAAGGAGAGTGAGAACAAGAGCAGCAAAAACACACACACACACACACCCGCATGGGCACAAACACATCAAAAACAGTGAAAAGTTACTTGTGTTATTTCACTTTGTTTTTGTTTCTGGTTTCTGGCTTTGGTTTTTGTTTTACTCGTATTCCTGCGGCTTTTTTCTAGATTCCGTCCACACATGCCGCTCACATGCCTTCTAGTGGAAACTTGTCCAAATGAATTAATCACTTTAGTCAGCAGCAGCCAAGTGGATGATGTGTCTATTGTTGCTGCTGACAGGCGGCCCAGCGCAAAGGATATACAAGAAAAGGCTCACAGAAGAAGAAGAAACAATAAGAAAGCAACTTGTGTGGATGGGAGGCAGGGCGGAAGGGATAGCAGTCTGTCAAGAGCTCATCATTCCAACACTCCTACAAACCGCCAGAGCGTGGGCGGAACAAAGACAGAGAGAGGGAGCGTGATGCCAACACCTTGAAACAGTTTTTCGTATTTATTTCATTACACAATTCATATAAAAATATCTCTTTATATATTTTTATACATTTTTCATTTGTTGCTTGTGTGTATATATATTTTTATGAGCACGCCGCACAGCCATCATCCCTCCCCCTGCTCCAGGGCTTGTTACTTGGCAAAATTTACTTTCAATTTGCGATTTTTCCTTTTTTGTTTTTTATGCCTGGTTAAGTTTTATGAGATTTTCATAGTCGTTTATGCGCTTGGTACCGTGTACAGCGTAAGCGCTTGGGATATGAAGAGTCTCTCTCCTTCAACAGCTATGGGGCAGCACCTATTCGATCTCACCCACAAACTAGCGATAGCCGATTTGTTTACTTTTTATTTTACTTTGTGCTTGGCCTTTTTCTTATGTGTTTCCGCCTTATAGACGATGATAAGAATGCCCGCCTCTTTGCAAAGTGGGTCAATGTGTATGTGTTGGCCAAGACTTTGCTTCTCCCAGCAGAAAACTAGATGAGAGGATGAGTGAGAGAGAGGAAGAGGCAGAAGCAGGAGCGAGTCTCCTTAAAGAAGCTGCCAACTTTGCCGTAATTTCATTGCACTAAAAAATCCCTTTTAGTTGCAGATTGCAATAAATGCAATTACGTGGAAATTTTCAAAGCAAAGTTTGGAGCGGAGCCCATGCATCTTCGGCATCTGTCGCGTGTGGTCATCATCAACTCTATCCGCACTGGGGCATGGCATTCCATTCCCAGGGCTCAAAACTTTCGGCCCCAAACCAAGAAACTTGGTCCGCACTCTGACAATTTGATTTATATTTCCAATTGAACAGTAAACTCATTTCAGGTTGCAAAAGTTTCTCCGTCCGTCCACCCGCTAACAGAGAGAGTGATCTGGTGTTTGGTTACCCGCTGGCTCCCGGGCCACCAATGCGGCAGTGGAATGGATAGCAGTGCAAATTCTTGGCACACGACAAAGAGCAAATTTCTTTTGTTGGCCTTCTAGTCGTGCCGGCCCGGTCGGCCACTCACCCAATAAATGGCTTCGAAAGTGGATGACATCGCGCAGGGGCACTTCCTCGTTGCGGTAAAGTATCTGAAAGATACGCGAGGCGCCGCTTCCATTGATAACGCTGGCCCCCGGCGCATCCCCTGGCGACAACTGTTCCGCGCGGTCGCTATCGCTGCTGCCATGGTCCGTGGAATTACCGTTCTGCTGCTTGCTGGCACCACTCGCTTCCGGGATGCTCGTTTCCACCTGCACGGGAAGACGGGGTGAAACGCGCAGGCCACAACGCACCTGGTAGAGCCTGAAATTGCGAAAAATATAATTATTTCAGCATTTCAAATCAATGAAAGTAGTGTACACGGCATTCTTAGGGGCATTTTTTGTGGAAAAAACATTTAAAGATCACAATTCCTCAATTTTCTATCGACGGCTGACACCTGCGTTCAGCGTCATTCGCAGTGACA
Source organism: Drosophila tristis (assembly GCA_018150885.1). Taxonomy (NCBI): domain Eukaryota; kingdom Metazoa; phylum Arthropoda; class Insecta; order Diptera; family Drosophilidae; genus Drosophila; species Drosophila tristis. The sequence goes on from JAECWT010000264.1 coordinate 3,960,042, forward strand.
ACAGAAAAACAAAGGAAAATCACATAAAAACATTCTGCCCAAACAATTGTTTTATTTGCACCGCACCTCTCTTCAGAAACCACTATCTCTCTCTCACTCGTGTATATTTTTGCGCACATTTCATGCGAGCGTCGGATTTTTTATGTATTTTTAACACACGAGCTGCTGCCCCGGCCATAGCCCTCCTGTCCCACTCTCGACGCATTGCATCCGTCCATCTTCAAGGGCCCGTTGGCAGCAGCAAAATTGAAAACCCATAAACACTTGGCTGACAATTTACTCGATGCTACGTCACTATTCCCCCTCTCACGCTCTTTACCATTCCCAACAACATGTTGTTGCTGGCTCTTGTGCAGTTCATTTTTTATTTGCTTATTTCCACTGCATTCCGTTTTGTTTACCCAACACTTCAAAGTGTATGTGTGTGCATGTGTGAGAAATTGGAGAGAAATTAACAGCTCTATTTGCGTTATTTCTACAGAAACAGCAATAAATTGCTTGGCTGGCAAAGGTGCAAAGGAGACTTTGTTGACCTGAATTTTTTTTATTTATGCTTTTAATTGCAATTTGCCGCCTACACAAACACATATCGATAGTTGCATGAGTAAACGATCGATATTATCGATCAGTTCGATAGCCAAACTGTGCCAATATTGCAAATCGCAAACTTCGCGTGTTTTTCTCCGGCCAGCCTTGTTTATATTTGCGAAATTATTCATTTGAAGTGTTTTTCTGAGTGTTTAAACTTTAAAGTGTTTAAAGTGATGGAATCGTGTTTGAAGGTTCGCGTGTGTCTCCGCTTGTGATTGTGCTTTAAACTTACCCGCGCTGAAATAAATCCACATTGAAGAACTTGTGCAGCTCTACAGAGAATTCAATGGTGGCTTGCAGGTCGCCCATTGTGTTCCTTGACGGCCCTGCAGCGTCCTGTCCTCCTCCTGCGCTCGGCGCTTCAAGTTGTCATTAAGTTCATTGGCTTTTCACGTGCTGGAGTCCTGGGGCTGATTTCGTGTGCGAGTGGCGGGTCGCTGCTGGATCCTAAATGAGTGGGGTAAGCAAAGAAAGGAGAAGAATAAGTACCGTTTTTTTTGGCTGTGACTGCAGTTTGCAGTTTGGGTGTGTGCGCTGATTGCCTTTTCCCTCTTGCTGCTAATCCCGTTGGCTTTGCCAAGTTCGATTACAGTGCTCTCAATAAATTTATTGCCCAACAACTATTGACAGCTTGAAGCAATTGATGGCCCAGTAATTGTGCGGAGAAACTGTGCCAAGTGGAGGATTTTTACCGCGGGCTGAATTTATTGCTGACTGTGGGTGGCTCTGAGTGGGCGGTTGGTATAGTATGCGGTTGTAAGAGAGTGCTTGTCTATGTGTATGTGTGTATTATGTTCTGAGGTTAGCGGGTCAGGCCTCAGCAGCAACAGAAGCAGCAGCGACGAACAAAGTGAAAACGGAATAAGGGAAGCCCGCGACGATGTCACGACGAATGAGGGCAAAAGCGAAAGGAAACCAACAACTGCAACAACAATAACAACAAACAGTTACAGCAACTTTTAATCGCCCAAACAACAAAAGCTCCTTTCTTGATTCTCATGCGGCGGCGGCGGCTGCCTGCCTGCTGCTGTTGTCAGGCAGAGGGAGACAGACAGACAGTCAGTCGCCTGTGAAACCCACGCCTACAATAACTGTAATGTGCTGCAGTTAATGACACCCACTCGCACCCGGCCCACTCGTGACCCCGCTTGTTGACACAATGGAAGCAAGGCAGGAAAACTGCCGTTGTTGCTGATAATGCTCCTTCTTCTTCTCCTTGTTACTTCTTCTGCTGCTGCTGCGCCTCCTGTTGTTGTTGCTGTTGGATGAAAGAGTTCTCCGTGTGGACTTTTAAGGATAGAATGGAAGCGGAAAGGGAACAACAAGTCTGCCTTTCTTGCTTGCTCTCTCTCTCTCTCTCTCTTGCTTGTTAACTGTTTGTCTGTTTGTCTTCTTCTGTCTGCTGTTTGCCTCATTGTCAATGTGGGTTAACCTAAGTGAGCCAAGCAGTGGGTGGGTGGGTAGATGTTTGGATGCACTGCGTGACGAAACTATAAGAATTGATAACTATAATCCGATTTTGAGCTTGGCTCATTTAATACTTTATTCCATACCGATTGCTTTAATTGATATGTATTGCTATTCCCCATAATAATGCGAATTTTTTCTAGGTTTATTTTGTAATAAACAGCCCATATTTAGGGGAACTCTTATCAAAAACGGGATATTACATTCAAACTTATAACTGACAATTTTGTATACTTATTCGACAACTTTTTTTGATTAAAATCGTACAACTTAAGTAGTGGCTACAGCTAATTAACACATCCTCCCATCATCCTTTGGAGTAGAAACATCTTTATCTTTAATTCCCCCTACGACTTATAGTGCTCTACCGCACTGTCGCTCTGTATGGGGCGGTGGGTGCAGCCGCCGACAAAGTGAAAGTGATGATGCCATTTGTTAGCAAAGTCCTTAAACCGCTCGCATTTTGCTATTCTTGCGAATGTCCTCCCCTTTTGTATCCCCGATGCTTTTTTCCCCCATATGATGTATGGAGCAAATGTTGTCGTATCTACATTTTGACTTACTTTGCCATTAAATGTGTTGCCTCTTGCCACTGCCCCCACCACCCTATATTCCTCCCTCTCTGAATCTGTACATACATTTGTGTGAATTTGAAATGTGCTCCATAAAAATTGGGGGGAATTTACGGCTTTGGATTTGGGGAAAATTAAAAGCAAATTTGTTCGTTAGTTTCACAAATGAATATTTAACTTTTAGCACACATTACGCATACGCAACGTTGTCTGAGTGATTTAACAGAAGAACAAAAATGTTTTTGGGAAAAATTTGGCAAGGGAAAAGGGGAAAACTAGGTCAGCGATAAAGTTCACGAATTGTGAAAAGTGCCAACACAATGAAACCACAAGGAAAGAGAAATGGGAAGCGGAAACTTTTATAAAGCCACAAACCTCCGAAAAAGAACACATTTGTGCAGTGGATAAAGTGCTGGAAAGCCGTCGTCGGAATGGCGGATTTTTCAGTGGATTAACACAATGGAAAAGTCAGAGCGTAATGAGGATTTTGTTCGCCAAAAACTTAGGGAGCCACAAAAGAAAAATGAAAAGCATTTAACAAGTTTTCAATTAGAAAACTGAACGAAATAATAGCCACATTCAATCGCAAAACAAAATCGTGAGAGGGGAGAGAGCGTTAGCCATAAAAAATAAAGCACCAAAAGCCACTTGAGTCCTCAGTTATCGAAACAAAACAAACCCAAACAAACACTTGGCACAAAGGCACTCACATTTCCGATCCTAAGAATCACCTCCCCCACCCCCTTTCTGCTGTATATAGACGAGGGTATATGTGTCTTTTAGCCAAAACAGCTGTCGATGACAACGGCCTCATAAACGAGGAGGAAAAATCAAATCGCTCGTGCTTATCATCATAATGATTATCCTTAATGTTCCTTGAAAGGAAGAGAAGAGGATTTCCGCGAAAAGGAAATGAAAGAAAGGACGGACCCGGACCCGGACCCGGACCCTTACCCGCACCACGAATCCCGAACCTTGAGCATCCCATGGAATACATTTCGGCCTCGCACTTCTTTCGTTTTACGTTACGTGTGCCCCAAATTATCATCGTTGTCTGGCTAAAGTCCAACCAGAAGGACAAACGAGGACGGGTCAGGACGGTTGGCCAACGCACGGGCCCGTCAATGGCAGACAAACGAGGGATGGGTCCTGTAATGGAGATAAGTTGGTGACCCCAACACGATTCGTGTTTTCTCTTTTTTTTTGTGTTGTTTGTTAGGCTTCGTTGCCTGCCCACAGGCCCCCACAACAAATGTTGCTTCTTTTACTTGTCTTCATTTACCTTTATAAACACATACATACATACCTTTATTTCTGTGTAAATGTGTTAATATCTGAGGTCTTTCAATTTCACTTCTTTCTCATTTTCAATTAATTTTCAACCAAAAGCTTAATTAAAAATGTTTTAAAATACTTAAATTCGGTCGCAGATCAAAAGGATTTCATTACTAAAAAGTTCTCCTTTGAAGCATCTCAATTTTCATGCACTTTAACCTCTGTACAATATGTATTGCCTACTTGTGGGCGCTTTGTGGGGAAAGTTTTCAACATTTTGTGGAGAGAATGGAATCTCTTTTCTTGAATGTAATCTGAAACGTGGCAAAGTCAAAGTTGATTGTTATCTTTGTTGCCGCCACAAAAACAGAAAAAAGCTTTTTCAATTTGCTGGTCCTGTAACTTTTTTTTTATTTGCGCTACAGGAAACACCAGGAGAAGATCTCCCTCCTGCCTCCGTTTTCGTTCCGTTCCCTTCCGCTCAGACGGAAGGCCGGAAATAGGCAATTTTCATATCAGACATTTTCCAGCCACCGATTTGTTTTCTGACTTCTGGCTAAAAGTACGTACTGGAATATGCGAGTAAGTTTTCCCCATTTAAATTATTCATTCATTTCATTGAAGTTCCAAAGTTATATAAAAGCTTCTCGCTCGCGTTCCTGCAACGAATGGAGCGCCAAAATTTTCCCAGAGCATCTCATAAAAAATGCCCTCAAGTGCCGACGACGTCGTCTTCGTCCGTGAGCATGAAAATTATTTACCACCTTGTCATTCCCCTTTTGCCTTTTACTGTGTGTTGCACTCCTCCCTTCCTGCCATCCACTGTGTGTTGCAACAATAAGAAAAAAATTGCCAACAGTTGCAGCTGTCGGCAGAGAGCGGGCGGCGAAAAGGGACGCCAGAAGGCGGCTGGGTATCTTGGCCAAGTGCATCGCGTGCTTAGGGGCCAGGCCTGTGATGCCAGGGGCGTCTGGGCGGCCACTTGCTCACGTTCACGTGTCGAGGCCCGCAAGAGGCCAAAGTCGGCAACGACAGAACTCTGCCCCCCAACGAGAGAAGAGAAGAAAAGAAACAATAAAGGGCATGCGATACACACAACACTCAAGTGCAACAACAAGAGGCAGCCCCGATGGAGGGGCACGCGATTGGTATGAAGCGGGGAAAGCTTCAACGAGCAAGCAAGCGGCAGGAATTGGTCAACGTTTGGACTGGTTTCAAGAATTACAGGGTATATTTACGGGAAGGTGAAGCATCCGCGCTTAGGGGCCTCTGTCAGCTGAGTCCGGAATGGCACGGGGCAGGATTGACTGTAGACTGTAGACAGGGGCATATTACCCTTAACTTCGATTTATTGTACCTTGCTTATGAAGACACGTGGTCGCATTTCGAGTGAGGATTAACTTGTGGAAAGGAATGAGAAGGAGAGGAGTGGAAGATGACAACAGCTTAGGAATGGGTAGAAGAGAAACGAAAGATGCAAACAGCTGAGCAAACGAGACAGAGAGTAGGAGAGGTAGAGGCAGACAGACAGAAGGAGAGGCCTAGGCAAAAGCTTATGGCATATCAAATGGAATTGAATGGAAAAAGTGCACGATGGACAAATGAAAAGAATATTTAGATGTGGCTCAAAAGAGCTTTGCGAAATGAAATGGAATTGAAAAGAAGAAGCTGCAGTATAGCAATAAGAAGATCACAAGAAAATGAGTATACCGAACAAGAGAAAAGAAAGCAGAAAGATTTTTAAGCGATTGGAGGAAATATTCAATAAATATTGTAGGATATAATAGAATATTATAGGAACTTCCAAGTACTGCAAATAAATGAAAGCTGGAAATATTGAAAGGATTTCTTGGAAGTTCGAATATTGGAAATGGAAGAAAAAGCTTGGGACTTGAAAGGAAAACTGTACGCGGGTTGAATGTTAAGAGTTTGGAAGATTCAGATTTTGAGAAAAATAATAGGAGGGAGGATACTATAAAGAAGGAGCCACATAGAAATAAGGTAAAGAATAGGAAGTGGATGTGGAAAAAGTAGGCATGAGGAGAATAACTGAAATGTGTTGTGAAGCATTGGAATGGCTTGACAGAGCTTTTTGGAATCTCAAAATTAAAAGGTTTTACTGTTATCTGATATACTGAGCATCAGAAGTGCCACACGGGAGGAGCGAATGATTTATGGGGACAACTATGTGTTTCATTACATCATAATTTGCTAAACATTCCGCAAACATTTCCATGCATGAAATAAGACTCGTTCGACGCCCCATGCCACCTGCCCCATGCCACACATCGCCCACCGGATGACTTAATTATATGCAACGAGCACCTGCTTCCTCTGTGGCACTCTCCACTTGGACTACAACTCCAAAAACAAAGCCCCAACGTGAGTGGGCTGTGCATTGTGGAAAGCGAGGAAAGAGCACACAGCGGGATTGGGTGGAGTACACCTGAAGGACCTTCTCTAGGGCTTGGACTCTACTCCTAATGAAAATGGAAACTTGAATTGCCAGCAGACCGAAACAGAGCAGTGGTAGGAGCTGGGGTCGAAGTTGTAAAGGAGAAATTGAATTGAGCCTTTTTATGCGACTAGACTGCGATGAGTACGGTATGGGGTTGGGGTTGGGGATGGGGTGCCACGAGGTTGCACGTGGTGGCACGATGTGGAGGCGGAACAGGATATTTCATTACATTTAAGCATGCATGGATGAATGGGAAATGGGAAATGTGCAAAGGGAAGGAAAGGGTAGACAGGGTGACGCCCACATGGAACAAAAAATGGCAACATTGTGGAAATGTGCAAATATTGGCTCAAGTGACGGGTAATAAAAGAGTCAACCGTGGGAGGGGAGTCCCCAACGCTTGTTCTCTCCATCAGCCAACCAACCCTCGAGGATGTGTCTGCCCTCCGATTTTCCATATCCGTTTCCCACCTGACGCCAACCTTTTAGCAATTGATGTCCCTTTAGTGTTACATATCTCACGGATTGCCGACTGCAATTTCAATTCCCATTGATTGACAACTAGAACCCAAAAACCGAAACCCGACTCATACTCGGAGCTCGGAACCCCGCAAACCTGAACTCAGTCAAGCCTCCATTTTGCATAATTGCCTGGCTTTTGCGGCACAAAAAGTAACCCTTATTGGCCATTTTCAGGGATATATGACATGTATTAAGGATAACTGGCCATCTGTATGCAAAGTTTCATACATTCAACCACCTTACAATTTTTATTTCGATGCTCATTGTGGACATATATCTTATTTTATATATATATATATATATATTATTTTTTTTGAATCAAATAGCCGATTTCAGAACAGAATTTTGTAGCAACTTTTTTTTAGATCTTTTAGATCTTCTAGATCATTTCACTCTCACATTTTTCTGCAGTCTGTTTTCAGTATATTTTCTGCTCGGAGTCATAAATTCGAGTACCTTTATGTGAAATAAAACGCCTTAGATTCAAGGAGTAGAAGAACCCATCGAAAGACAAACGCTTAGCCCCGTGTCTGGCTGCCACTAGTGTCCTGTGTCCCTGCTCCTGTCACAGACTCTCATATTATTATCCTTGTCTCCGCGGCGGTTTGGTGCGGTTCACTGCGGTTCAGTGTTCGGTTATGTTGTTTTCCGACTGCCAGCCTTTTTTTTGTGTGTGGCTGTTGCTGCTGCTGCTTTGCGTTATGCGGCGGCAGTTAACTGTGTCGTGACATGTGGCAAGCATAAAAGAACCGTAAAATGTCATGTTTGTTGGCGGCCGAACATGACGTGAAGTGGCGTAGGACGGAGACGACAGAGCGACAGAACGATGACGACTCTCACAGTTGGCTGACATGTGACTCACGCATTCGGTGGCACAGTGGGGTGGGCCATGGCAGGCGGCAGAGCCTAATAGGTGGCCATGTCAACACATAGCCCAAATTACACTAGACACGCAGGCAGCGGAACCGCAATGCTGTCTGGGGTTAGCTCTGGCTCAGAACTCTGGTTTTTGATGAACTTGCCAGCGGAAATTGAGTTGTGCGGAAGCAGGTTTTGGGCACAAGGAAAGGGTTGTTGTACTGCTATAAATCGATTCTGTTACTTAATTTATTGTTTCGGTAAACGATGCAATAATAAAGTAGATATTTTGTAGACAAAAATTTAAAATTTACCTTAATTGAAGCTTTGAAAGTCGATTGGACACATGTTGAACATTTATCTATCTATCGATTATAGTCGATTATGCATCTGCACAGCTGAAATGTGACATATATTTTTGTAGACTTTGTAGCACAGTGTTGTGGGCGCGACAAGACCCTCTTTGGTCCCTTTTTTTGTTTGTTTGACCATCAAATTTGCCAGCCAATCTCCCCCGTTATCCTCCCTATTCGGGCAACCTACGCATCGTTCCTTTTAATTAAATGCAACATAAATTTGCTCAAATTTCAGGGGAAAATAAAGAGAATGAAAAGTGTCGAACGGACTTGTCACACAATTTGGCATAATATATTTCCATTTCCCCAGCATTTCCCTGCCATTTTCATTTACATTCACATTCATTCTCTTTTGGTTGGTGCCATTTTTTGTTGGTGTTTTCTTTTTGTATTTTCATTCATTCTTTATTTTTTTTTTGGTTTCTTTCTGAGTTTTTTGCCCTACGATGACAGTTTTTGTGGCCATGAAAAATGTGAAAGATTATTTTTAAATGTTGTGTGTGTTTTTCTGTATGTTTTCTGAATGCAAATGTGTTTGCAATTTAAAAATAATTAGACCCGAAACGCATTGCTGGTGGTGGGGTATTAAATAATTTTTAGGTGATATTTAGATTTATTTTCGGAGAGGGAAGCCACGCACTCTGGTGAGTGTAAGAGGAGCCATTTGAAATTAATTAGGCTGCGACAACGGGGAGGGAAACACTTTAAAGCCAAGAGGGCAGGGGGAGGCGGTCAAGTGGTGGGAGTGGCACAGTGGCACACACACACATACACTGGAGTTGAACGAGCGCATGACCCTCTTGTCTCTCCTCTCTGAAGCAGAAGCAGCAGCAGCAGCAGCAGGATTTTGCCCTAATTTTACTTTCTGCGATTTTATCAGGGCACACAAACAGTGACAGAGGAACCACCCACACACACACACACACACACACCAACACAAAAGCTTCGCTACGTTCTTTTTTTATTGTTTGTTTAAACTCAGTTACTCTCTCTCTCTCTCTCTTGCTCCCTCCTCCCGCAAGATGTCATAATTTACGCACTTCTTCATTTGCCTTTTGATTATTTGCACTGCTTCCACATTTGCCTCTCTTTCTGCCACACACTCTCACACTGTCTCTTTCTCTCTCTCTGTCTCTGTCTCTCTGTATGGCGAGGGGGTCGGTCCGTCGGGCTAATGAAATTAAAGTGCGAGACACCGAAAACCGCAGAAACCGAATAAACGGAATGGGAAAGGAATTACTGGTAGTACTTTTTTTGTCCCCGTCACTCGTTTGGGTCGTGTGCCTCGAAAGCAGTTCGAAACGGTTTGCCGGTTAACGCACGTCCGCGCCGGGAAAATGTCTACAGCGAACTAACGGTGCCGTGCCTGCCTCGGAGATGCTTTAGTCCGGAGAACAACCGTTCGTTTGTGCCCTGCCGTGCCGTGCCGTGCCGTACCGTTCATCCACGGAATGCGTCGTCGTCGTCGCCAGCGTCAGCGTCGGTGAGTGTTTGGTTCCTCGTGCCAACGATTGCCGTGTTTTTGCTTGGGTTCTATGCTTCTGGCTAAAAAGCGAGAGAGAGAATGAAAAGAGAATATGCGTTGCTTGCCCAAGAACTTTCTCTTTCTCTTGGGGGACTTTTTTAATGTGAATCGGTATGTCAGACGCAAGCTGTTTGATGGTAAACTCAGAGATTTGGGCTTTGATCAAAGTTTTTAGAGAAATTTCCACTTATCATGCATACTAATGAGCGACAGTGAAAATATAGCACCAAAAAACCATACAAATTGAGAAATTCTTGAGAGCAGTAGAGTGCTGTATAGCGGCGGATATAGATTTATTTAAATTATACAGCTTATTAAGAGATCATTTTCCAATCAACTACGGAGGATACCTCGCAGGATCCATCAGCTGTTTACTCTTAGCTCCGTTAACAAAATGTCTCTTTATACAGGCCCTGCGCATGTCCTGGCTCTCTTTCTTTGCACTGCGCTCGCTGCTCTCTCGGCAGGAGGAGTCATCGTCTGTGCACGTTTTGTCGGTGTCCTCTGGGGCCGTGACTAGCCCTTGCCGGTGGTGCTATAGGGTGGCAACGACTACGTTGGTAATGGAGGGGGGGACTCCAGCAAACAGCTGGACACGAGGACAGATAAAGAGGACATAAGGACAGACAGCGGGACTGTCCGCTAAAGTCGCTGCGTCCTCGTTGCTTGTCGCTGGAGCAGAACAAAGTAAATCATGGATGGAAATCCGAGTCCTTTGCTGCAGTGCCAAAGTCAGTGGGGTCTTCATCGCCTTCGAACAGAGATGACAGCAGCAGCAGCTGATTATTTTATCAGCATAAGTTTGGTTTTGTGTTTAGTTGCCGCAACACAGTCACACACCCAGACGACAGGTGGCTGCATCCCCAGAGAGAGAGAGAGAGAGAAAGAGACAGAGAGGGAGTGAGGAGAAATGTTGCAATAAGAACGTGTGGGTGTGGTGTCAGGTGGGAAAGGAAGGGACCCTCCCGCCGACAGGCACTTTCAATTTTATTTGCGCGCATTATGGCAAAACATCCTGATTATCAGGGGGATGGCGAGAGGAAAAGAGGAAGCAAAAGTAGAGGATGGATGGATGGTTTGTGGAGGAGTTTCTCTCTTCAAAATATATTGCTCACACGCACCGTTGCACCCCATGGGAGAACCGATGATGAAATGATGAACATAATTCCAAGGAAAAACCGCTTCCATGCTTCGAAATTTGTGTAATGGAAAAAATACACACCAATTGATGCTCTCAAAATTATAGGACAGGGGGATGGAGGCAGGACATAAATCTAATTGAATATTTTCTGATTTTAGTGGCGCAATTTCGATAGATTTTGATTTGAATGAATGCTGAGAGCGGATGGAAAGTTGATATTAATTAATGGAATTGGAAAGCGCGAAGCTAGCTCATTGAATTCTCGTGTAAATGGGGGGAGAGATATGTACGAGATGTGTACTCCATTATAGTTACAATGATCTTAAAAAAGCTTATTAAATTATTAATATTCCTAGCATTAATCCTCTTTAATACATTATTCTTTTGTCAGATTGAATTTCCCTTAAATTATTATCAAAAGTGTCAACGAATTATTTTATCATACATTTTTATTTGTATTTTTTTGTATATCAGATTCACATGAGAAGACAGACGGAGAGAATTCTAATTATAATTTAATTACGTCTACTATCTAATTATCAACAAGAATTTTATACACTTAGATTACATACATAAAACCCTACTTTCTCTCACTGTTTTTCTTCCACTTCCACTTTCACTTGTAACTTTCACTTTAACCTGGGGGTCAAAGCACTTCAACCCCCTGTTAATGTTAACCTTTGATCACTAATCTTTATATGCCTAAAATGGATGGGTGTGTGTTTGCGCTCTGTGTGGTGTGGCGCCTCCTAATTCGGTTGCACCTCACAAACGAAATATGTCTCGAAGCTGCAGGGGGAGTCGTTCCACTTGAGGCCCTTGCCATCGCGATTCCACAGCTCCAGGCAGTTCTCCTCCTCCCCGTTCTCGTAACGGAAATTGTTCGGCTCCCCGGCATTCCAGTTAGTGAATGTAATCGGACGACCGGTGGCCATCCAGAAGAAGTTGCCCTCGTCGGCCAGATCCGTGCCGGAAATCCAGAAATGTTCGTGGCCCAGGCCTGTGTGGGGGTGAAATGTGAAAAAAGTTGATTAAATGAAAGTCACAAATGTATTTAAATGTTGCAAAAAAAATATATACGATTAAAGGGAACGGGAGCGTGTGCTGACTCGTGGAAATGTATCTCATGGATAGAGGGAAGCTATTACGATTCTGAATGCGCACTTTACTCTTTGTTTGTGATTAATATTTGAAGTGTTGCTGATTGTTTTATACTTTTGTCTGTCAGGGAAATGTTTATTGGTATTTACTAAAATTCATCCCAGCCGGAACATGGAGCCCAGTCATGCCACAATATTCCTTATTATAGGGTATACCCCATAAAAAACCCTATTTTAATCTCTCGTGTCTCTCTTTCACAGAGTAATTGTGGGCGCGGGCTTTGCCCATGGCCCTGCAGCTTTTGCAGCTTACAACATTCAACATTCGGGTATGTAACAATGTGCAACATTCACTTTTAGCAATAACTGTAGCTGTGTCTGTGTGTGTCTGTTTTTGGGTTGCTCCCTCTAGAGATTTATGCAATGTTGTAGGAGTTCGTTAGCTCCATCATCTACCATCTCACCCACTCGCTTAACCTCTGCTGTTGCTGCTGCATATCTCTGCTCCCTTTTCTGCTGCATGTTTATTGTTGTTGGCTGGTGGTGGGGTTGGTTTTCGGTTACCAACTTCCGTGTATTATGCCACATACGTACTGCAATAGTGCTCGAAAGTCGAATGCCACTGACCAGTCGACAGACCATTTAAAAATTGCTTTTGTTTGCCGGTGCCGTGTCTCATGTCTATTGTCATATTGATCGGCTTTTCTAGTGATTTAAGTTGCATGTTGCATGGCCCCATGTCTCCCTTTCCCCCTTCAACTGTTGTGTCAATGGTTTGACAGAGTTGTGGATAAAGTTTTCATGGTGTCTGTCGCTTGTGTCTCTTATTTCACTTACCAAAGTCACGTATGTGCTTCTCCAGTCTATCGTTCTCTTCCTGTGATGAAATGCTCGCCAAATGCATGCCATGGTAGCGGCAGTATTGTGTGGCTTTGAACCAGTTTGCCTGCAAACAGAAAAAACCAAAGGAAAATGTTAGAGATGAATGGAAAGCCAAAGCGTTGGGAGATTATATAATTGTGTCACATAGTTTCCCCCCCTATAGCCTGCCTATAGCATATACGTAGATCCATATCCAGCAGTCACCAAAAACAGTCGCTGAAAAGTTTGTGTCAATATAAGTCAAACGGGGCGTTGCATGGAGATATATACATATATGTCCACATGTGGATATATATCTATGGAAATTGAATGTTTCTCTCGGATGCCAATTAGTGTTTTTGTGATGCGGTTTTTTGGCGCGGGGATTGGGCCTTCTAAATCGAAATTGACAGCCAAATCGGAATCAATTTCAATCTATAACCATATCCTGTGCCCGAACTATATATTCAATTAACTCTAATGGACTTTGGCCCCTCCTGTCATTAGCCAGTGGTATAGAAAAAAAGCGGAGAGAAAGTGCCAGGGAGAGAAGCGACAGAGAGAGAGATAGAGAGACAGAGAGGGGAGAGAGAGAGTGGAGAAGAGTACCTCCTGTTGATTGCGCGCCTCTCCTTTCCCCTTTTATTCCTTTCTGCCTCCTGCGGTTGCTGTTTCTGCGAGGCAGCTCTCTGATGTGCACATAAATCGATTACACAACTATCCATCCTGCCACCCGGCACACCCATTCCTGCCCCACATCCTCTCTCACCGCTAGCCACATCCTTTGGCCCGTTCCATGCCCCATTCTGACCCACCTGTAACCCCATTACTTGCCCATAATTGTATTAGCCGTAATTGTGCGCGAATAAAGCGAGGTATTCCTCCTCCTGCTGCTGCTTCTGCCGCTGCCGCTGCCGTGAGCGTAACAGCGTGCATGCCACATGTGGCTCACAACCTGCACAGGAGGTGCTTTACTTCTCTTCTTCGTTGGGAGAGCCTCTCGGAGTGGAAGCGTTTATTGGGTTGTAAAAACGTTCATCTCTCGCTCTGTGCCAAGAAGTCAATTAGTTTTGTCGTGTGGCAGGGATGAGTGAGGTGGTGAGGGAGAGGAAGAGCCCTTTTAGTGGTTTCGGATGTCGGTTTAGGCAGCAGGAGATGACAGAGTCAGGTTAATGGTTTGTCAGAGGAATTGTATCTGATTTTTCGGTTAGAGAAAATCATTCTTACAGACGAACAGATGGAGGAGGAGAAAGGAAAGCAACCTGTTCAGGAATTTCATCTAAGAATGAAGTGTGGGTTGAGCTATTTCGACAAAAAAATGTCTTAAATCTGTTTTGAATTGTGATAAGACAGACTCCCATGCAACTACCCCATTCGTAGGAACATGTCCGTATCGAACTCAACGTTTTGATATTTCATTTAATTGAATTTTTGCAACCGCACACAAAATTCTATTACCAGAAAATGTTGCATGAAATGGAAGGAAGGTTGGAAAGAGTCATCAAATTGGAGTACGGACGACCAATCAACCGAATGAAGTTTTACACGAAACTCAATTAAGTGGCAAACAAAATGTGGGACATGTTGTTAATGTCATTAGCATGGCCAACACTCTACAGCGCCAATGCCTCCCTCCTATCCTCTGGCTCTCAATTAAATTTTAGATTTGATTTGCGCCTGCGTAAACGCGTGTGCAACGAGAGACCCCCTGTTGCTGCCCCCTGCGTGTTCCACTGTGTCGCCGGTTGTCAGGCCTTAATTTCCCCCCCAAAAAACGAATACAAAAATATAATATAATTTAATTGCTTCATTTGCATATTTACACACGAAATGAAATTCGTATTAAATTGCTCATAATATTATTGCATTGCATAATATTCCACAGCGCCACCGAAAAAGCAACACAAACACTGAATGAATTTCGAGTTTTCAAAAATAGTTAAAAATGAAATATTAGGCAGAACTCTTAATTAGTGAAGTGCCCATAAATATTCGGAAAACACTTTTGGCAAACCAAATGTGATAATTAATGCAGAAGCTTGAAAAAGAATTTAAGAAAACCAAAGCAGAACCATTCATAAGCCATTCAATAAGTCTATTTCAATATTAATTTGTGGCTAACGCTTAAATGGATATGCGCTACAAAATATGGGATAAAATAGAGATTAGGATGAAATCTAGAAATTCGCTATAAATAAGGGATATTTTTACGGATTCAGATACTAGTTATAGTAAGTTATTATATTTCTGGGATATTTGTAGTGCCTGGAGTTGCTGGAGTTGAAAATATGAGGTGAAGAATGGTTCTAAGCATAGGAATTATTTAAAACAAAGGAAATTTTCTAGGGAGG
The DNA here is from genome assembly GCA_018150885.1 of Drosophila tristis. Classification (NCBI taxonomy): domain Eukaryota; kingdom Metazoa; phylum Arthropoda; class Insecta; order Diptera; family Drosophilidae; genus Drosophila; species Drosophila tristis. The sequence continues at coordinate 3,975,119 of JAECWT010000264.1, forward strand.
AAAATCAACAGGTTTCTTCATGAAACGGAGCACCGTTCATGGTTGATGGAATGGAAATAAAAGATGTTTAAGGGTATTTTCTTCTCTTAACACACTGCTTCTTAAAGTGTATATCCTGCAGAGTCTAGGGTATATTCGTATTCAAATAAAAACAATTAAAAATTAAAACCAAATTAAAATGCCAATGTTCTGAGCTTACGAGATGCTTAAAATTTTAATCGCTTTGACAATTGCCTGAATTTCGAATTAGAGATAAAAGTAGAAAGGGAGAGGGGGAGAGAGAGGGAAAGATACAGATGTGCGAGGAGGTACCGTTAGCAGGCAAATTTCGGATAAATTTATGACTTTCTTTTTGTTTTCTGTTTATATATATTTGAATGTTTTTGGGTGGTATTCCCTATCTTTTGGCTAATCAGCGAATGAGAAACAGGTAGAGATTGTGGGGGGAATGAGAATCGTTGTTTAATTAATGACCTTATAATGTATTCTCAATCCCCGCTGTTTATCTGGCGGCATACTCCAAATGGAATTGTGTTTTATTTACACAAAGCTCTTCGTGAATCGAGTTGGAAATCAGGGGCTTTAGGGGAGGAAAGAAACGTTCATAAACCGAAAATATGCAACGAAATTTGATTAAATATTTACTTGCTTGTGTTTTTGTTTGAATTTTTATTGCAATTAAAGTGCTGAAATGCCGCATTAAAACTGCAGAGATTTATTTGTCAGCAACAAACACAACAATTTAATTCTGTTTGGTGACATAATGTGATGATGGCAAAGGGGAGAGGATTAAATGGGATGATAGAAAGAAAGCTAAGCTGAAATATACTGCTGCGGAAAGTTTTTAATGGGATTCCAGAGTAAGCAAAGGAAGTATTGTAGCAGAGTGTTTCAAACCCGCTCTATTGAATTTTTGCAAGAAATTTCCCATAGAAGCTACCATGAAAGAACTGCATCTCATCGATGTCCCTGAAATATTTCGATAAAAACCGATTAAATCTCATTCCGGGGCTGCTAAACTCAATTAATCTTATAATAAGAGATTCTCTGAGTCCAATGAATATTGATGCACCCAAAATTGGAATCTCGTGCACTTTGGTTGCTCCATCAATCCTCAAATCCGACCTCTGCTTGTCAGTGGCTTGATCCATTACTGGTGGCCCTCCGTTTCCTCATTTAATTTTTGAATGAAAATACAATGAATATTCCGTTTGCATACGATTTGGTTTACAATGGTCAAAGCTCTTCCAATTCGATGGCTCTTTGGCTTTGCCTTTGGCTTTAAAGTTCAAGGAGAATGTTGTGGTGCTGCTGCTACCCAATGAAATATAATTCAGTCTGTGACGCACATTTGCATACTGCCTTAGTACCAAACCACACCTATCCATTCGATCCAGTGTGATGCCAATGACTCGAACGTTTTCTTGGCTCTTTCGACTAATTTGTTTTTAATATGAATAGCATAACGCATATTTATCCACATAGATATACATAAGGTTGGAGATCTGTTATTCGATTTACGTGCGTGCTATGATGCGTGGCCAAGCACGCGCCTCTTTTTTTGTTGATATGATATGATACTCTACTTCTTATGAAGCGACCCTCAAGGTAGCAGACTGGCATTGAGCGCAGTTCTAAGGCTGTTTTGTTAATGTAAGCGATGTATAATCGATATCTCATGGAAGGTCGAGAACTATACTGAAACGTTGCTATGATTGAATGAATGAGATGATGGGAGTACTGAAGGAAAGTCTTTAACAATAATCTGTTGAACAGGAGTTCTTAGGCGGTTTGTATCGAAGTTCAACGGAAAAAGGAACAGTAACTACTCGAAGCAGGCCCTAGTTTTATTTACTTTTAAGCTTTCTTGATCAGTTCGATAATTCCTCAAGGAACTCAAGGGGAAGTTGATAACTTTGTTCTATCCAAAGAACATTTTAATTTCTTGATTTTTCTCGGTTTCTGTATTTCTATAAACCCACAAAACCCGTAGCTCAGTGTAAAGTAAAGCTGGTTCTTCTGCTGTTGTAAATATTCCATATGCCATCATCCTCTTGCAATCAGCAGCGGCAAAGGCAACGGCAAAACGGCAAACGGCAGGCGGCAGCTGCTGCCCCGAGTCCCCACTCGAGAGACGACGACCCATCAAACCGGACTTGTAAACCGTTGTCTCAACCGATGGCTGAACCGTCTGGACAGTTGCACTTTTGGTTGGTTATTTTGTTGGTTACTTTATTGGCCACATTACGAGTGTATGGGGCATCGTGCGGAATGCCGCTTACCTTGAAGAAGATGCCCAGGTAATAGCGCTTCTCCCCGAGCTTCAGCAGCGGCATTGTCCATTTGTTCGGCGTGTACTGTGACTCGTCCACGCAGTTCGGGCAGTCTATAAATAGAGATCAAAAACAGGCATAAGGATACAGATTCGAACGAAAAGATGCAACAAAATAAAAGGAAAAGAGAAGAGGCTGGTAAAAGTTGTGGGTAGGAGACATGTAAGATGATTTATGCGACGGTTATAAACGTTTTCTGTCGGTAACAATGATTGCATGTTTATGAAATTATGGAATATATTTACAAGAATGTTTAAAGGTATGAAAACCTTAGATCTGATAATTCCAGTCTGATATTTACATGAAAAATAACTTTAATTTAAGATATTCATATGAAAGAGCTTTGAATATTGTATTTATGTGTAACCCGTGCAAAAGGAACTTCGGACTTAACATTTGTGTTTGATAATCAGTTGAAACAACCTCAGATGAACCTTAGTTCTTTGACTTTTCGTATGATAATCATTAGGGAACCACATCTACATACAAATCGATCTGCATGATAATGAGAAGTCTTTTTTTGCCACTTGTTGCTGGTTGACTGGTTGATTTAGGGAATACGAGTACGAGTATGAATGATGATGCATCTGCAGGTCTCGTCTCCTGCTGCTGCCGCTGCTTGAGTCATCATTTGATGGGCAGCACATGGGCACCAGCACAGCTTAATTAACTAACTCTTCGATGGCCCATAAAAGGCATCGTAAATCTTAAATCTTAAATGCCGTTGCCCACCATAAACGGATATTTTATAGAACAAAAAATTGATGATTCGCGGACTAATTGCGGATTAGAGAGAAGAGAAAGAAATTGAATTATGAACGACGCCCCGCTGGATAAAAGTCACAAGGAAACAACGGATTCTGGTTTAAGTTTTGAGCTTTAGGAACTGGTTCCCCCTATAAAAATAAGAATAAGAATTCGACTACTCGCACTACAATCAAGAACACGTTCGACTCGTCTGAAACGGCTGCAAATGTTTCGCTGTGGCCTATTCCCAAATGACGTGATGGAGATTCGGGCTTGAACCAGATAGAACTTTACTCTTTATTCTCTTTATGGTTGGAATGTGAATCAAGGCCGGGGCTTTTGTTTCGATTTGTGGCCACAAGTATGTGAAGGTCACTTACGGAAGGCGGCGCAGCACATTCCTTCTAAATATATGAGAGAAAATGAAAGCCAAATGGTTTCCCTTTTGTTTCGTAATGGAGTTGTTTTTTTTTTTCGCTAATGTTTGTTAATTAATCATCCAAAATGTGCGGCCCATTCATTTGAAGGTTGCCTCCGCCAAATGTTTTGCTGAAACTCTGATGATGATGATCATGTTGAGTGTTGTATTTTTGTTGGGGGCGTCACATTCTGCCAAAAATATAAAGAAATATATTCAACAATGAACGTACAACGGGTCATCAAGACACCGTTGGGCCAAGTCCGTGTGAAAACATGGCCAAAAAGCAGTTAACATTTTGACTTGTTTCGCCTCAAAACAAAAGCAAAGAAAAGGCTGAAACAATGCCAGACTCTGACTCTGAAAGGTCTTGAGAGCTGGGCTTAAATCAATGGCAATGTTTTATTCAGACACCTTTTATAAGGTGTTGTTTAGGTGTTTCTGGGTAATATATATTAGGCGGCGGTGGTAGTATTTCTTTGTTCTCTTGAATTTTGGAAAAATTCTCACCTTAAGAATAGATTTATGGCCGTTCTTTAAGTTCTTGGAGTTCCTTGAAGTTAATTGAAAGCTACTATAAGTTTCCATCTCAAAAATTAAAAGCTTCCCTCCATATTTTGCCCTCTAAATGGTATTCCTGCAATTCTTCTGATCGTGTGATCGTCCGATGTGTCTGCCCCGCCTGTTGCATCATTGAATTAAAACAGTTTTGCTAATTATATACAATCTCGAAGCCACAGAGCCACCATAAATGCAAACCAGTTGGGATGGCACTCCAGCTGTGTGTGACGCGATGCCGAACGAACAAACATCTTCCATATTTTCCGACAGACAGACAGACAGAAACAGACATGCAGCAAATTAAAGGTGCAAAATTGATTAAGACCTGAGGTGGGGTGGGGGGGTAGGACAAACATATAATTTGCAATCCACTAACCGATACGAAAACGGTAAATTGAATATATTCATTAATTGTTTGATAAACTTTTAAGCAAACATTTGCTAAATTTTGCACAGGGATTATGGTTTTTAAAAGGCCGAAACCGTCGAGTGTTTGTATGATTTATTAGCCGCAAGAGAATCATAAACGAGTTTGCGAAGTACGAAAAGTCAATGTCAATTTGTTGGATACCTCGTTAAGCGGTGGATAAACCCTGATCTGATCGCCTGATTCCAGCAATTAAATTTATATTTATACCACAAGAAGTCGACCTTCGTTGAAACACCCGAAAAATCAAGAAAAAAAGAACCCATAAAAGGAGAAATATGTGCATGAAACATCTGCATCATCAACCAGACATTCAACAATATACGAGTATATGTATACATACATATGTACATATATGTATGTATCTCTTTTATTTATCCATCTCTTCCTGCCATATATTTTATAGAAGAACATTTTTGTGTGTTTTATGCAAATTTCCGTTTTATGTTTGACGTAAGACAAAACAAAAGAATTTCTGAATATTTAAATTCGGCTCTTTTTTGTGTGCTTATTTTCTGTGTTTATGATTATGTTTTGACTTTTTTAAATATTATTAATTAGTTTGTGTGTGCTTGAACGGTGCAATTTTTTAACAGAAAAAGAGATTGTGGATTGGGCATGGGATTCGGGGATTAAGCGGATATTAATTCAATGCTTCAAAAATGTAGATTTATTCTGATAGAAAAGCAATAAAAGATGAGTATGAGATTGAGGGGGAATACAGGTTAATTCTGATAAAATTGTATGTTTAAAATCAATACAATGATGTCCTGCTGTAGGAAATGTACCTAGAAACGAGAAGCACAGCCGCCGGTCTGACTTAACTCCAAATTAACTTTAATACTCAGCAGATGTCTGAAATGTCACTATATTTATTGTAAGAATGATTTAATACTCTTTGCCTTCACTTCATTTTCGATGACTGACCCTGAACTTCATTTTAAATTTTGAAACCCATTTAAGGCACATTTTCCATTGATTAATGGAGATTTCGCATGTCAACCAAATGGTTTGTTTTATTACAAACATTTCAACAGCCACACAAAAAAGGGGCACAATCTCTTGATTAATTTGGATTTTTGGAGCATGTTTTATACGGGTAAAATAAATCGAATTTGGGCCAATGAGCTGCAGCAGGCAAAGAGTGACAGATGAATGCATGGACATGGCCTAAACAGTAGCCCCGATCTGGCCATAAACTATGGCTTTAGTCTCCCTAATTAAACAGCAATCCACTTCACACATTCCCATCCATGGACACAGTCTGGACTTTGTCAGAGTCAGTCATCCATCTGTCCAGCGATCCATCTGTTCATCCAATCCCCCGATTCGAGAAAAGTGAAAGTGAATTTTGAAGCTGTTTTTTGTTTATTCCAGTTTTCTTTTTAAGTAGGATTCCCGCCATGGGAAACCGTGAATCGTGAATGAGATAGTCTTATGCAATGAGAGAGTTTAAGAGAGGCGTGGACACATACCCGTTACAGGACCCTGAACAGCTCCTTTGCTTTGTGGCGTTGCCATTGCCAATGTCCTCGTGTCCAGGCTGCCCAGCAGCTGAACCGAGATTATCACAGACAAAATATAATAATTCTGCATGTTTTCAATCGTTAAATTATACCAAGCAAAATATGAATATATTTTTGGTTACACACTTCCGCAAAAAACACACTTTTACCCTGAAAAATGCCGTATAATATTTATGAAAAAGTTTCGCTTTTGTGTGGTATGTGGATTCAACGCATATTTTGTTTATTGAGATTTTATTGGGGTTATTGATTGTTTTCGTTCGATTTATGAATTATTTTGAATAATATACAGATGCTTATCGGAGCTGTGCGGAATCGGCGTGGAATTGAAATGAAATCGAAAGTTGGTTACAAATAAAATACTCGCGAGTGAATAAAATATTGTGAGATATGTGCGCAGGCGCGCGCCCAAACTGAATGTCGGCTGTCGAAGAACTAAAGATTTTGGTTGGCTTCGGCTCAAACCAAGGCAGAATCCCTCCCCATGGGAGAGAGAGATGGAGAGATCTCCGAAGAGAAGAGAGAGGCAGACAGAGACTCTTTGAGAGAGTTGAAAGACTGGTTTGAGAGAGAGAGAGAGATCACAATGCTCGAAGACGAACTTGTTCCGTAACGAAACTCGAAAGATTAACAGCAGAGCGAGAGATCCCATGTATGGCATAGCACCGCTTGACCAGCGGACACTTGTGGCTCTGGCTCTGGCCTGGTCTGCTCTGACTGTTTGTCAAACACTTGACGCAAGCCTCAGCCTCCACAGAGCTGTAGGTGATGCTGTATATCAAGATTGAAGCAGAAGCTGAAGCTGAAGCCGAAGCCTCACCAAGGTCCAAGCTATCACCGAAGCGTGGACGTGTGTGACGCCTGAAACAAACACCAAAGTTGTACGCCCCAAAGTTATTCTGGTTTCGATTCTCTGCGGTTTCGAAATGAAACAAAGATCCAACAAAGAAGAATGTTCTCGCATTACACAACATACGCCTCGATGGAGGGATGCATCCCCTGAGCTCGGTCTCCAAATTTGCTCCAAACTTCACTTCTAACTGTCGGCTAACTGATTTTCCCATTCAGCAGTGCAGCAATGACCTTGATGTCTTGCTGCTGATGAACTAGTTTTTCGTTTCATTTAGATTGTGATTCACTTCTCATTCGATTGAAGAGGGCTTTGAAGTGCGCTTAATGTATTGGGCCACTGTCAACCCATGCGGTGTGTGATGTTTGTTCACAGATCAACAAGATATGGAACCCACAAGAGACACTACGGTGGGTCGAAATTAAGATGTTTGTTAGAGCAGGAGGGGAATGCACGACAGGGTATTGGGTATTTGGTGGCTTTCAATTTCACATAGATATGTATTTCTGTAGAGTAATTGTACAGGTGCTACGTTATCTATTGCTATTTAAATCTCCGATTCGGTATTTATCAATTAATAGTTGATAGATTGCTAGAGAATGAAAAACAAGGGACAACCAACAGATAGAGGCCTTAAAATGTGTCTGAAATGCTGGAATTCCCTGATATATTTCTCGCAATTCCCATCAATGCATCGAAAGGATCTCCATTGAAGATATCACTCCATTAAGAACTGCAAACGTTTTCCGATTAAATTTTTCAAATGTGTTTATTTCTGAATTCCGATAATCCGATAGGCTTTATAAAAACATGTATCTACGTATCGTGCGAGTGTACGGGACTGGGTGTACGATTGTGCCACCAATTAAGACTCGGCCATAAAAATTGACTCTGCAGCAAAGACTATTGACAACTTTTTTGTGGGGCCAAAATGTTAACAGCAGATTTTCGGGGAAGGGGGAGAGAAGCGATGTGATGCGGGGTGAAGAGAGTAGGAATGGAATTGGAATCCCATCTGCAATGGCCGCAATTTGTGAGGAAATACGAAAACCAAAATTGCACCAAAACGAACCGAACGGAGTGGAGTGCTGGGGAGAGGAGAGGAGGCAGAAGTGTCAGCCACTTGTTGCACTTGTTGGTGTTGCCGCTGCCACTGTTGAAGCACGAGTATTTTTTTCTTGTATCTTTGCATAAAAATCAACTTCTGCGGCTACCTTTTTTTGTTGCCGCTCTTGTCGTCTTTTTTTACGTGTATTTTTTTTGGTTGAATTTTTCGTTCATTTTGTGGTATCTTGTAAGTGCGGCATCGCCTTCAAGATTCGCTACAGATTTCGTGGCCGTTCTTCTCCCACTCCGCACGGGGGGAGCCCGAACTAATTAATTAATTGGGAAAACAAGAAACAAGATTTCGTAAACTTAATGCGTGTTTTAATTTCGATTTGCCTTAAGATTTAATTTCCATTGAGAAAAAAAGCAAACCAGATTAGAGACCAGTAAAAAATATATAAGGCAAATACTATAAGTATGTATATAAGACGGCAGAGTTCATTGCTTTCTGAAGGCCTATGAAGTGATCAAAATATAAAACTTCTTTAGCATAAAATATCTTTATCTACATATTCAAACAAGTATCTGTCAATAGTATCTTCTGCTGCGGAGAATCAGTCGCGGCATAGAACAATCGGAATTGACTGAATATCAACAATTAAAACAGAATTAATTTGACGGATATTACAGGAAATTACAAAACCATTAAAAGGTTGTTGAATGTTGAATGATATTAATAGCTATCATTTTTATGAATAACTCTACAATTATTTATTGCATATTGCATACATTTTCTTCTGGCTGTAAGCCTTCTTTCCTCGCTTCTTGGAAGCCAGAGATTCCCCTTAAAAAAACCTTCAAGCTAATGTGAATCCCCACACAAACTTCAATCTGAAAACCTCAAATCTACTCAAGTGTTGGTCTTTGATGGATATTCAAACTAAAAGTTTGTTTCAATGCAAAATAGATACAAATTCAGCTTTATGCTAATTGGGCGTGATGTCTGTGACAGTTGCCAAGCTGTTTGTTGCTTTGTTTGGTTAAATAATTTGGATGTTTGTTAGATTTAGGAGAACATCTACGGGCAGCCTCATAAAAAGCGATAAAGCAAAATGAATTTAAGGAAGGAAAATGCCAAAAAGAAACGCGTAAAATGTTTGATGATTTTTGATTCCAAAAGAAACCATAAAACGAGAAGGAAATGAAAGAAGAATATTTACAGATAATTCCTCGCTAGTTTCTTGATTTTTTGTTGTCAAAAGAAACCATAAATTATTTTAAATTAATTTTTAATACCATCATCCATAAGCAATCATAATAATTCATTCTTCCATTTGATTCAATTCGATACCCCATTCTTATCTCAATCGTCTGTCGCATTCGATTTAGGGGAATTGCTAAGAGAATCATTTCGAAATCCCCAACAAGTTCTGGCGATGCTTCCAATCGTGGGTGCAATGCATCCTCTAAACTGAAGCTGAAACTGAAATTCAATTCCATTTTTATGGCTCTACCGCTTTTGTTTCACAGTCGTCTTTCGGGTTTGTTTGCTGTGTGTATTTTGTGGCGTGTGGTCTATAAATTTCAATGGATTGACGTTTAAGTAAAATACAAATCTCGTCATCGAACTACTTCTAGAAATCGATTTTAACATCGATTCGTTGCGATGCCACGAGATTCGCCTGCAGGTCGTAAATGTCGAACAGTTCCGCAGATTTTCTGCTCAGGGCCACAAACGATGGAGAAGGGTGTGGAGGCAACCCTGGGGCCAAGTGAAATAAAACTAAATATATTTGCCAATTTTTTTGCCTTAAAATTGTGCAAATAGCCGAAGGAAAAAAACGATGCTTGCGGCTTGTGTAAACTACGGATCGAGGGCTCGAGGGCATTCATCATACGCACTGGTGGCCCCGCGAATCGCCAAACGGAGGCGCCAAGGCATTCAGTGCTAATAAAACTTGAAGAAATGTCAATAATGAAATGGGAAAAGTAATGCTTGAAATGAAACGGTAATTGAAAAGAAAAACAAACAAAAATGGAAGAATAATTAGATGTGGAACAGAGAAGAATGAATGTAGAGGCAAACAGCAGTGGAACACTAATTGGATGGAGCATATGAGTGGGGAATGAATTGAAAGCCAAACAGAAATGGAGAAATATAATATCAATATAATTTTAAAATGAAGTGCTTTAATGTTCAATTATTCGTAAAGCGTTCAAGAGATGGCAAGGAAAGGTCGAGGATAATTGAATGGAATGCACAGCAGGAGGCAGAAAATGCCCTGCAATGACAATTGCAATTTGTATAAGGTACGGAATGAATGAAATGGAATGACAACTGCCAGTTTAAGGAATGGAATGATGGCAACAGCTTCAGGCAGCGAAAAGGAATGCCCTAAAAATCCACTGCAAATTTAAATAGTTTTATGGTTTTTGGCTTTAATTTGTGTAAAGATAATGATGTTTTAAGGTGGAGGGAACTACCACTAAGTGGAACTAATTTACTTAGCGACTACTTGTACGAGATTGATGGATGGATCAGCATGGCTAAATGCATGGCCATAGAAATGAAGCGATCGAAGGCTGATCGCTCTTTCTGTTGTATGATTGATTTATGATTGATTGTAGGGGGGACTCGACTCACCCGCATCGATCTCATTCTCGCTGGGATCCCGATGGAATATGTTGCCATAGTACTGATCATGCTGCTCCGATTCCACGCTCTGCAGCGACTCCTGGACATCGTCATCGAAGTCCTCCTGATTGGCAGCAGCCTGCGGCTGTTGGTCCTCCTCCTGCTGTTGCTCCTCCTCGAAGCCTCGATTCTTTTGGGAGTTGCTCGTCTGCCGCTTGGCCGCCGCTGCTGCCAGACGGTTCCTCTGTGCCCCACCGCCGCTCCGCTTGAGACCGCCATCGTTGGCCGCAAAGCCACGGGGACGTGGCCTGGCCGATGGCTTTGGCTTCGGCAGGATGTCCGCTATGGTGGGAATCTTCTGGTTGCCACTGCGATTCGGAAACAGTCGCCGCTCCAAATAGTTGGCGAATATCTGTTGGGTTATCTGATTCTGTCGCTGGAGTTCGCTCTGATCCAACTGGAAGCCGGGCGTCGCATTGACATTTGCTGCCGCCTGATTTGTGCCTGAAATATGTAACACGATTAATCACAAATCAATCACGAATCGTTTGGTGTACCCCTGTGGGTCGAAAGAGTTGGGTAACCCACTGATATTTTTGGGATGGTAATTACATAAAGTGCGGGACAACATACGTCCCACGTCCCACAGATGAGGTGTTGAAAATAAAGTAATTAAAACAAAAAACCAGTAAACTCTGGCCAGAAAATCAACGAAGTTTTGGTTACTCTTTTAATGGAGTTTTAATGGAACCAAAAAGCTGTTTATGATCTGTCTGCGTGTGAATGGATGTTAGGGCATCATCTCTGAGTGTCTTTTGATGCATTTTTGATTGCATCGTTTCTGTTTTTCAAGTGACACACATCCATCAAAAGCAGCCAGCGATGAGGTCTGTCTCTGGGCATCAGAGAGGGGTATCCCTTATGCCCTTTTAGAGTGTGGTGTGGAGTAGAAATATGGTAATACCGGAATGAGAGATCACTGAGAGATGGTGCGAGTGGAAGCTGAAGAAACTTGGGAGTCATTTCGATTCAAAGAAAGGGGAATATGTAAAGAGAAAGAGTATTTCTTTTTGGATGTACCCTCTTTATGGGGATCCAACGTTCCAAAAATAAACAAAAATAAAACTGTGTCAAGGCCATGCCATTGAAGAGGCGCTTTTACTGCCCCGCAGTTAAGCGGATTGCGGATCGCTTTATTTCCCGGTTTATGTCGCCTCATGGGAATTGCCAAATAATTGATGTATATAAGCTGCCCATTGTAAATGCTAAACACCTCTTGACGCATTAGGTGCACGCCCCGCCCTAACCCATAATTTGAGTGGCATTTTGGACAAAAATTTATGCGTTATTCCAGGGGGCATACATCGTATATCTTCCCTCATTCAACAGATGAGAGGAGAAATACCCCGAAATATAAAGTAAAATTTATTATGCAATTAAATGTAATTGTTTTAATATTTTTTTAATCATTTTGTTGTACTCTTTTTGCGTCTCTTTTGGATGATGGTTTATCATCAGTTAAGAGCGCGCAAATTAAAAAAAAAAGAGTTGAAAATTCCGCCCTGACATTTGTGTCGTTGATTGAGTGCCGCTTATGGTGGTAGGGTAGGGGGTTGCCTGGTGTCTGGTGCCAGTGCCCCAGATGTCAGGTGAAACATTATGTGGCAGATTGACTGTGGAAACAAGGCCTCTGTGCTATGGCACTCGGGGGCTTATCCGATGGCATTCGCTTAATGAATCGCCAAAAGAAACACTTCATACGCTCAGTCTCGTACTCGTACGAGCAATCATCAATGAGATCTTTTAATGGGATGAGATCTTTATGGCAGATCTGAGGAGTTGTGCGATGGAAAGTGGTTATGGCTTATGGCTGTTGGTAGTAATTGGAGAGCTATTGAAAATGCTTGTTAATGGAAAGTAAAATGGGGATATATCAAGGAAATTGAAGAGGAAATAAAGTGGTATCGGTTTTGGGAGGTTATGATTCATTTTCCAAAGGAAAAAAGTGGAAAAGATAGAAATTTTTAATAATGATAATGAAGATGTCTTAATGCAGACAAGATGAAAGAGTTAAAGGGAAAATAGGTGCATAGTGTGTGTATTTAGTGTAGATCTGTCGCTTTTAAGTGGGACCTTCTAATTTGGTGAAACTTAAGCAATCGCCTCAAGGAATCTAAAGTGATTCAATCTCTTCATCATTAGCAATTGCAAATCAATTTATTCCAAAATTTGTAAGTGATTTTCAAATGGAACACAAAGCGGATGTTGAAATTTTCATTAAAAAACCATGGAATGCCGCAGTCCAAGTGAAAAAGCCAAGTCATTGGACAAGAGTCTACCTTTTTGTGGCAGTAATTACCAAAATGAAACCGAAATTAGAGCGCGAGGTGGGGAGTGCGGCGATTCGGTATCTTTGAAATACGTAAGAGGAGCAGAAACAAGGGAGAACAAAGGCAGTTTTGCTACGCACTCGACAAGAATTCGGAATAATGGTTCCATTATCGAGTGATTGTTCTGAAACGAAATCCTTGACTGGTTATTGGAGCCCCATTATGAACTCTAATTTACGTGCCATTGTTGGGAGCTGACCAATCGAAAATTGTACTCCAAAATATGACACAAACAGTCACAAATGGCCAGTCGTGATGGCCTAAATGCCTGACTTTGTTGGATGTTAAATGCAGTTTGTCTGTCGATAGTTTGCTGGGGCACGCAACAGAAGGAAGGGGTGCACGACGACGACGACGCTGACGACGATTCGGTGACCCAGTTCTCTGTCAGTTTCCACTCCGATATGTATCTGTGTAGCTGTATCTCTATCTCCTCTGTATATCTGTGTGCAACAACTGTAGCAGATACTTGGCTAATTGTCGTTTGCACAGGCCACCGCATAAATCATGACAACTCGCCGAGGATGTTGAACGTGGACTGCCGCCGTCGAATGCCTTGAGAAAAACTACTGCGAAACTGAACCTATCCGTAAGCCGTAAATCATTTTGACTAGCATCTGCGGCTAAGAACCTCTCTCTGTTAATGTATCTGCAACAGAAGTTACAGGCGCAACTTGGGGGCCGTACAATTGCCGCTTCGGTGGAAAGAGGTCAAATTAGCAGCGCCATTGCATTCATTCATGAGGGGAGTTGCACTGCTGCACTGTTGCACTACGAAAACAAAAGCATATTTCGCCATAGCTGCTCCGCTAAATGTTTGCTCGGACTGCGGACGGACCACAGCATACCACACTAAAAGATACCTTTTTTTTTGTCTTGCGTAATCTTCCCCGCCCCGCTCCCTGTATGTAATTACACGAACAGCCAGGCCCATGTGGCGTATACGTTACGCAGCCACCAAAAGCCAAGTCTTTGATTGACGTACCAACACTCAACGGCCGTTTGTCTCTTGAGAATCGGTTTCTGAATTCAACTTCGACTCCGATATATTGTCTGCTTAGATCATAATTAAGTTAAGTCTCGATGGTTCGTTTCAATGTCAAGCCAAAACTAAAAAAAGATTTATTAAATTAACTTTGAAAATGTTGTGTGTATTTTTACAGGCATGTGTGATGCTCTCTCGAAAAGAGTTCTTTGGATTATTGAGAGGAGTTTGTTTTCGATTGGAAATATATGATTTTGAAGCCTATTTGCTATCTAAAAGGTAAGTCAATAAATTTTTTTTTTGATTATAATTAGAATTATGGAATTTTTAGATTTCTTTTTCTGACTGAACCTTTTACTTCTATGGTTTCTAGTCTTAATCTCTTTTTATATATGTGTATTTATTATTTCTTATCAGATATATCTATTATTTATGATCTCAGAATCATATCTATAAAGAAATCCCTACAATGTACTTATTTTGTATTATACATTGATAGAGTACTACTGTCAGTCGTCTCTTCCAACGAAAACCCTCATCACAAACCTTATCTTGACAAATTACCAAACTCAAGTTCTTAAGTTGTAGGCTCGAAGAGCCCCAAGCCTCAAAAGATTTTATTTTTATTTTAGAGATTTGTTCACATTTAAATAGAAAAATTTACATATTTTTTTTTGGTTGAAACTTTCAGCTTATTTCGAATGGAATTTCCAATGCAAATCAAATCGAATATCAAAGTATATTATTGGCATAATACCCAGTAATTAGCGATGATGTCTTCTACGACTTGCGAGGTGGATGAACTCTTCTCCAACAAAGTGGTAGACCCATCCATCTTCGGACATGGTTTTTTTGGGGGGGAAAGAAGCATTGGCACGTGTCTCATCTGGCGTCGGCGGCTCCTTGGCTTTTGTTCTCAATTTCTATCTATCTCCTCGCTTAAATGCCACAAGGTGAAAGACCAGCAAATTTTGTGTGTGTGGACAGCACTTCCCATAATTCTTTCGTTTTTAATTTCGCGTTTTGCATAAAATTTCATTTTATGTGATTCTGTTTGGCGTCGTCGTCGTAGCTGTTTCTATATTTTTTGTTGTTTGTTTTCTTCTACTCTTCTGAAATAATTCATTTAATATTCTGAGGTCATCAGCATTCCGGCATTCGAAATGCAGTCAGAAAATCAAAATCGAACTCGACATCGGTATCACAGTTTCGGTGAAAAATAAACTCCAAACTGGATCGTTGAATATTTATGCAACGAGAAGATGGGCATTGAACGCACCTGCCTCTTACCTCTACAATAAGTATAGCAAATAACAGTGAGGGAGAGAGAAGCCATGCTGTGAGAACTGACGATTAGCTTCGATTCGGTTTGATTCGGCTCGACTGTGTCCAAAGTAGAACTCTCATTTTAACCAAATATCAAAAGTTGCATGGGGTCGAAATAAAGGCATATGACGAGAACTACCTTTATGGCAGAGAAATGTGAAATGTTTGTTGCTATCCATGTATGGAAATCACAAGAGCAGAGCTGTTCTGTTTGAATGTGCTAGAAGCGAATTGATAGACTCGCTTTCTTTAATTTAGTTTTGATAAATTCTGGATTATTCTGGATGATTATTCTATGGGATATATTTAGTTTAATTCTTATTAAAATATATTTTTAATATTCTTTTAGAGTCTTAAATTTTAAATACGTAAATTTTATTCTTTTTATTCCTTTATTTTCTCACATTATTTGCATGAATTTCCAATTTCCAAATAAATCAATTGAAAGCCCTAGACAATCGCCAATTAAATCCACAAACACCTACATGGAAAAACCATGGAAATAAGCCCTTAAAATTCATCCACAAAAGTCAATCTGTTTAAGTGCAATTGTTAATATTTGCCAATCAATTGACACACAGACAAACAGACAGACGGAACCCCACCAAACCCTCAATGACTGACCCTGACACGGATTTAGAGACAATCGAGAAGACACTTGTGCCTTGTGGTCCCCCCCCTGGCCGCACTCGAGAAGTACTACTTACCTCGCTTGTCACGGAGGCCATTGGAGACGACCTCCTCAGAGGTAGCCCCTGGGGTTGGAGTCTCCTCTCTTCTGGCGTTGACTGGAATATTTCCTCTACTGCTGCTGCTGTTGTTGCTATTGTGGCTGTGTTGATGATGATGGAAATTGTGTGGAACATTGCTCGTTGCGGGTGGAGGATGAATGGAAGCGGCTGCTACCGATGCTATGGCGGGATATGGTGCTTTGTTACCGGAATCGACACTGACCAGCGGCATGAGCACTATCAAGAGCGTGAAGCGTATCATTATCACCGCTTTTTGCTTTTTGCGGTCTAGACACCAGGTATAATGTTGCAAGTGCACTTTACTTTAACTTTGAAGCACAATCCACAGACAATTTGAACGCGTTGCTGCAGGAGAAAGCCTCAAGGTAGAGCCACGACCCCGGACTGTAACTGAAAGCGAACTGTGGATGGGTCCACGATCACCGCAATGGGAGAGTGTCGCTGTGGATGTCCAGATCTAGTTGCCTATTTGGTATGCAGCTTCGCTTTCTAAATTATCAATGATAATATGGGATCGATAGCTGGTTAGATCTCTGGGTCGCTGGCCTTTTTGTCTTTGTCCCCTCAAAAAAAATACTTTTGTTTTCTCCGCCCAAAAAGCTGTCATCGGGGGAGGGAGAGGCGAGTGTGGAGGCGCCTCTGGCTGGTGAGGCCGTTGAATGTTGGAACGCGGAACGTGGATTAAGTAATCGCTTTACTTTCTTTCCGCTTTTCGAATCAAGAAAGAGAGAAATGAATGAACGGGAGAGCAAACGATCGACCGCTCCGCTCCTCTCGTGCTCTTTTTTGTTTGTTACTCTCACTTTTTCGGCTTAGACTTGACCGATCTGAAAAGTGGTCCGCACTCGATGCTGGACCCTCGAACCGTGCACACACTTCGGCTTTACTTCGGTTGTCTTTCTGTCCAGCTTTCAGCTTTCCTTGCGATCGAAGCGAGACTTACAGACTAAAGCGTTTGAACGCAACTAAAACACGTTCCATCGCTCGATTCCTCTCCGAGCTAGCTGCTGCAGATCGTTGCCGGAGCGTTGGAGCCAGCTGCTGTCTCGATCGGCGGTCAGCAGAGACCACAAATCGAGTCGAGTCGAGTCGAGTCGAATCTCTCTCTCTCTCTCTCTCTTCCTCTCTGCCTCTCGCGATCTCTTCAGCTTTCTTGTCTGTCTGTCGTGTGCCTGTGCAACTCGTTTTGCGATGACCAGCCTCTGCATTGGTTGCACCTCTTCCACCCATCGTTGGAGATCTCTGCCGGAGATGGGGTTTATGGTGTCGTTTAATTACAGGTGTGCCAATAGATGAAGATGGTCATGGGATGGGTCTCAGATGCCTGGGATAATTATTCTGCTGCTGCAGCTGCTGTAAGCCTGTATAGTCAGAGATCCGTGAAGAATCGTTTATTTTTAGATGCAAAATCGCTTCGGCCTTCGGTTTATAAATAGTCTGAGGGCTTAAGACAAAACCAAAGCACTTATGTATGCAGTTTCTCTGTAAGGATTTGTAACTGAGTTCAGTGGAATGTTCAATGGAACTTTGGGAATGTCAAACCTGGGGATATAAAATGGAAAAGCAAAAGCAGAACATGCTACCCAGGACTATTAATAGCTCTTTCCCCTCTTTACCCATTTAAATTCCCATTTTAAAATTCTAAATTTCACATTTATTGTTTAAATCTTTTCCGAAATATGAATGCCAAAAGAAAATGTGAGTGGAGTGGAATGTTTTTGGGATGGGATGCCAAATTGAAAACTGGAAATTGAAATTGGAAAAAGCTGCTGGAATTTGAATTTTGAATGGGAATCTCTCTGGTGTGTGTCTGTGGGGGGGGATGATCCTTTAAAAAGGTTGTCAACCCTTTGGTTCTAGTCAAGTCCGGTTGAGTTGGGTTGCAGGTATTGCAGGATTTCTTCTACTTCTTCTTTTTCCCTTTGCCTTTGCCCTTTCCCTTGCCCTTTTTACCCTTCTTGCCGCCGCCGGCGTTTAGCAGCTCCTCGGTGACATAGGTCTCGGTGGTGACCTTATTGCTGGGCAGGATCACTGGCTGCTTTGGTGTACGCAGCTCAATCTCGATGACGTTCTTCTTGTGGCGCGACTTGGCTTTGCTGCCGAGTTTCACGAGGAACACATCGCTGTCCGTCTCGTCGCAAGTCTTGTAGCACACCTGTAAAAATGTGAACAGAAAAGGAAAGGCTTTTCAGAGTGTGCCACAATTGGAGCTGTTTTGTTGTGTTGTGCAACACCAGTTGCAACAGCAGCAGTTTTGTGTGTTGCAGCCGTTGCACAGGCAAGTCACGACACCATAATAAAAACGATCACAGATTCCTCCTAGCCATGGAGGAGCACAGGAATGCGGAATACACAGAGCCACTGAGCCACTGAGCCACAGATGAATTCACCACTCACCTCGATACCCTTCTTTTTGGTATCCATATTCACGCCCTTCATTGTCTGCTGTATGTCCTTGTGGTCCACCTGCATGCAGCAGCTCCTTTGGTTCTGGGCGGGCGGACAGGCGGGCACCATGGGCGGCCCACCGCCGCAGAGTCGCTGGCGATAGCATTCTCTGCGATCCTCCTGGAAGTCGCAGGCCTCCTTGATCTTCGAGAACGGCACATAATAGTTGTCCGTCTCGCAAGCATCGTTGCCCGAATACTTGATGTTCGCCCGCACCTTGGGGATCTTGGGGTGATTGATGATCTTGCCCCCCGTTCGGCGCCTTATGTGGTTCCGGGCAAAGGCGCTGCGCTGCAGGAGCTCGTGCAGGCAGGGGTCCTTCTTCGGTTCGCAGTCGTCGATGCTGTTGCGGTAGCAGGGATCATCGTCGGCACCCAGATCGGGATTGAAGTTGCTGCCATCGTCCACGGTCTCCACCTTGTGGGTGTCCTTGAGGACGCGAATGGTCAGGCCGCTGCCATTGAGGCAGGCCTCGAACTCTTCATAGGCCTCGGGTCCCGGTTCGGCGCGACGCGGTTGCAGGAAGCACGGGGCAATCTCCGGACTGCAGTCACAATCGCACACGCACTCACACTGACAGCAGCCATCGCAATCATCCATTGCTAAGGGATCAATCAATCCATTAAGCGAGCAATCTCCCCTGGAGGAGCAATGGACACTCACCTGGGGGAGTCATGGGTTGCCGGAGCATCGCATCGGGGATTGGCAGCTTGCAATCGACCTTGGCCTTTTTGCCCTTCTTGCCCTTCTTCCCCTTCTTCTTGGCCATATTTTAGTCTGTAGTTTCGGATGTGTCTGATGCTCGAATTTCAATTTGGATACGGGAGAATATCCCGAGAGATTTACTCAATTTGGATGTTGTACTTAACCAGCAAATGGCGCAATTTCCTTAGGGCTCGTTTCCGCGCTACCAAGAAAAGGTAAAGAAACGAATTTTAAGTTGTGTTTTCCTCAGATATTAACTACTAAATATCGTCTACAAATTTCATAATTTTTAATTTGAAAGGTGAAGCGGAAGCCTTACGAACAAATTGAATTTTGTATTTCTACGGCAAAGAAAATTTCCCCATTTGTGGAAACGAAACTGAACACTGGAATAATTCTAATATGACTGAATAATTGAAGTTTTACCCGATGCCAACTTTTTTTTGTGTTGCTGTCTGTGATTAAGTTGTGACTAACAATTTTCTAGAGAGTTGTATTTAAAGGTCCACCTACTATGTTTACGATTCGAAGATTGCTTTTACTATAGGGTGGGAGATTATGATAATAGGTTCTAGGTTCTAAAGGAAAGGATCTAGAATAGATATATAGAATATTTATCTTAAGGCTAACCCAAAAAGCGATTCCATTCTATCTTGAAGAGAGGGAAAGTTCTTGAGCTTCAATCATCGCTATTCATAGAAGACTTCACACATCAACTGAATTTTACACCATTCCTGTCATATAGAGAAAAGGGATAAATGTGTAATGGGAGACACAAACATGATGCATTTGGTTGAAAAAGTAAACGATATTGATATGCTGTGGCATGCAAAAAGGGACACAGAAGGCAACGAAGTTTAACAAAGAAAATGAGAGCATAAACCTTTTGGCTTTTGTGTTCGTGTTTACATTCAGATAGCGCAAGTGTAGCAGGGAATACCAATCACCAATCGTCTGTATTCTCATCTTCTTTATAAAAAAGAACCCCAATTTAAGGTAGAAGAAATCTTTTAAGAATAAACATCCAAAGATCGTCTGGAGGTCATCTTTTACTCACCCGCATCGCAACAGGCCTCGTACTGTGGACAGCAGGCTTCACATGGACTGCAATTATGCGACTTCCGTTGGTCGAGTCCCATGGAAAGGGATTGGCCGCTAGTGCCCCATGTGTCGTAGACAGTGGAGGGTCCAGGACCATCATTCTCGCAGAAGAAACCGCCGCCCGATTGCCGCCTCTTGTCCTTTTTGCCCTTTCCCTTGGCATCCTTTGCCTCCTTTTTGTCCTTTTCGGCTTGTAGGTCCTTGCCCTTGGCCAGGGCCTCGGCCTCGGCCTTTTTCTGCTCCTGGACATAGCGTGGATACGCGGGAATACCACCGCAAGGGCCGCAGGTCTGCAGGCGCTGCTCAATAACGGACAAGGGGCGCCCCTTGCAGGTGACAGTGGGGCATTCTATGGGAGGGAAAGGATGACGCATGAAGTAGGGGGGAGCAGCAGGGGGAGCCAGTTCGTCTTACGCCTGTCAAACTCATCCTCGCAGTAATCGCAGGGGCACTGCTTGTCCAAGTTGCAGGCATAGTAGCGCAGGCACTTGGGACGATCCAAATCGTTCCGCGCACACGGATCGGGCATCTGGCAGGGCCTGGGGCACGGTGGACACCCGCCGCCGCGGCACCCGCCGCTCTTCTTGTCCATGGGTCCTCCGGTGGCGCTGGTCGGCGGACAGGGGCCGCAAGCAGCGCAGGGATCGGCTTCACTGCCACACGGAGGAGGCGGACACGGCGATCCACAGGGCGGCGGACACTTGGGACACTTGGGGTTCCGCGAGCAGACCCTTGAGAACGGAAAGGAGGAGACAATCGCCGGGCCGTTGCACACCAACCGCATGATCAGGACAATGTTGCCGGTCTGCATATTGCAGAGATTGAAAAGCGGCAGCAGGCGCTTCGACAGCTCCGATGTGGGGCACCACTGCTCGCGACGGCCGGAGTGCGGCTCGTAGCAGTAGCAGTCGTCCTGCGGCGCCTCCTTGTTGGGGGAGCGCAGCTTGGGCATCTTCTGGAGATGCAACTGCAGGGCCTTGCTCCAATTGGGATTCTCCGCATCGAAGGACTCGCTCACGCGATCGAAGATCGGCTTGGCCGCAAAATCGGACAGACCAATCAAGAACTTACAGCTCTCCGTGCGCTTCTTATAGACATGCACCTGGATGCGATCCTTATCGGTCACCGGCGACTCCAGCGTGAAGAGGCAGCACTTGCCGCACTTCGGCCCGCACGGATTCACGCACGCCCCGTACTCACGATCGCAGACGGAGAGGAACACCGAAGACCGGAACGAGATCTCCGTGCAGGTGGGATACTCCTCGGGGGCGCACAGATTCTGCCGCGTGATCAGCAGATCATCGACCACGAACTCGAACATGTAGAGGAATGAATTTTTGCCAGGCATTTTTCCGAAAGTATTTACCAAATATATTTTCCCTTATAGAATTTAGAACTGAATTTTGAGAATCTGTGCTACGATTTTGATGGCAGGCCGAACAGTAATGGAAAGGGAGGGATTGGCATGAAAAGTTGCAAGGAATTCTCAAGGCATGCTCTTCTGAGGGTTATCGAAAGGGCGTTACCACACACGTATTTTTAAAGGCTGAATAATTATTTCAGTTGAGATTAAATTGTGATTCCCACAGATTTAAAGGTTGAATAATAATTTCAGTTAATATTAAATTGAAATTCCCACAGTTCCCACAGATTTCCATATGCTGGACTCCTTCTGTGTCGAGTCGACTTCTTTTTACATGTCCAAAGGGACCATGCCAGTAATTTTCCACTGCCCACTCACATGACTTTCCATCTTCGCCTTGAGGGTAATGACAGGTTACACTATATATGTAAGGAGTATCCCTTCCCGATTCGCTCTTTGGGGGGTTCCACTTCGCTTGGAATTCCAATACTTCCATCATATACTCGTATGTATATACACGCGTATGCTGTAGCCTTCAAAGATCCATCTCAAATTTCTGGCAATGCGTAAAATACTTTATTCAACGTCACGTTAAATGGTTCTACAAAAGATTGATCGATTGATTGATTGATTGAACTACTTTGCACTTAAAAACATACAATAGCTATAAAGCGGATCGGATCACCCAGTCCGAAAATGTATCTACAATTCCTGCAGGAGGAGGAGGAGGAGGAGGAGGAGGCTTGTCTTAAGATCTACCATAAAGTCGATTGCTAAATGCCAGTGGAAAAGTGAAGGGTGCGAAACCCAACAGAAAACAGAACACAGAGCGAGGAATCGATAGAATCATCGTATTACAGGAATTTACAGGAGTGTTTACAGGATTCGGAGTAGGAGCAGGATGCTGCGTGTGTGTGTGTGGAGTGGACTCCAGAGTGTGGAAGCGTCTTGTGTGCTGCTGCAGAGGTAGTAGATCCTGGTAGATCCTTCCTAGACGACACTAACGTCAGGCCCCGCGAAAGGCCACCGGCGGAAAGAGCCGCGGCCATTGCACAAACTCCACGCCGTAGTGGAGGATACCGGTGGCACTCACAGCAATCATGGCGCCCCAGAAGAGCATGAAGAGCAGGTTCTCCGTGTTGAACTCCGCGGGATATGTGAGGGTGATCATGAACATGGCCATGGCCATCAGCAGCACCGATGGGAAGGCAAAGAACCGCCAGCCCCGTCGCCACTCCAGCGGCGATGGTAGGGCCCCGCCCTCGTTATCGTTGATCAAATAATGTCCAAGAAACAGATCGATACCGTCCTGCCGCTGTCCATCCGCAAAGTTATTCAAATAGTAGCGAATCATTGAATTCTTGCCGTCCTGCAGGGCGCCCGCCTTGGTTCGCTTCCCGGTGCGCGTGAAGTCCGTCTTGAGCGCACCCGTGCCAGAGTACTGCAGCGAGATGAGGTCCGCATTGTCCGCCCAGACGCCCTTGAAGAGATCCTCGAAGCCACGCGATGCCTGCTCCACGGGCTGGCCAACATGTAGGACGCCCAGCTTCTGGAGGACGGACGTGAGGGAGCGTCGCGCCAGCATGCTCTGGACGACATTCGTGCGATCCAAGCAATCGATGCAGTTGGTGCGGAACACCCCCGTCTGCGTGGACACTAGCCGGCCGTCGTCGAAGCTGTGATAGAAGGCAAACCTCTCCGTATCGTGGGCTAGCCGATCGATAAGGATGTTCAGCCGATCCCAGCGCATCTTCCGGCACTCATGATGGAAGTCGAAGGCCTCGTACTTGACCAATGGATTGCCCAACTCCCTGACGAGCCGCGCGAACGTAGCCTCTAGCTCACCTTCGGCGCCCTTTTGATCCACCAGATTGACGGCCACCTGGGCGCCGTAGCGCTTCACCTGATCCTGGAAATGGGCGGCACAGGCGGCCAGGTGATCCTTGCCGGGGATCAGCCTCGGACGGGGCTTGTACCGCAGATTCGGCAGCTGGTGCCAGTGGAAGGGCATGCTGCCGCGCGTCTGGACGAAGCTCGTGTGTTGTCCGTTGAACTCGACGATCTGCTCCGTTTCCACAAAGTTCGCCACATGCCCCTCGTCGTTGATGCCGCGGCAGAAGAGGCGCGTGCCCGCCCGCTGGACAGACCGGCGCGTGACGATGCTCCAGAAGAAGGTCTGGCCGTTGATCTGCACCTGGTTGACGGAGACAAAGCCGTGGATCAGCGGCAGCTGGAACCTCTGCATCTTGTCGCACTGGAACTGCTGCAGCACGTGGCCGTTCCACACGAACCGGGGATCGGCTCGCTGCAGCAGGCCCTGCCGCACGGTTTGGCCATTCAGCTCCCGCCGCCGTTGCATCGTGTGGGTGAGGTCGTAGCGGTACGAGAAGTAGAAGTACTTGGTGTCCAGCGTCATGCGCAGCATCTGCAGATACGTCTCGTTCTCCTTCCGCTGGATGGCATTCGGAATGTACGGAATTATGTCGTATCCGGCCAGCCGCCACACAATCGATCCATTCAGCACGCCCACGAACAGGCGGTGGGTGGCCACCAGCAGATAGTCGCAGCTGAGCAAGTGAATCGTGCCGAGGACACCGCAGATGCGTCGAGTGGGCCGCAGGTTCGCCAGCTGCCCGCCCGTTGGCTGCACTCGCGTGACCTTGTCGTGGCGGCCGATAATCAATACCTCCCCGCTGCCATTTGGCTCCACAATGAAGCTCTCGGGGGTGATGTAGAGGTTCATGTCATCGTACACCTCGTTGTCGTCCTCCATGCTGTTGCTCCTTATTGGTATCAAAGGGGGTTTATTCCGATCTTCGGGACCTACAGAGGGAAGATACACCTTTTATTAGTTTACTTTTCCATTTACTTTGTGGCTGGGGAGTGTTTCTTTTTGTGTCTTACTGTTTTTTATGGCCAAGAAATTTGTATTTATCTTGCGACTGCAGGCAAAGGCACACGAACACAAATGCAGCAGCAACAGCAGCAGCAGCAGCGACAGCGACAGAACTCTTATTATTATCTTCTTCTTGTTGCACCTGCTGCCACCCACCGACAGCCCGCCTACAAATGTCAATCGAGTCTATAGTTAAAACACAACACACAAAACAAATTTTCTACTTAATCTCTACGTTTCGTGTTCTTTTTTATGGGTTAATCCTATGCTAACTTCTTGTTGTTATCGTCTTTTCTTTTTGCCAATACGTGTGGGTGGTGTTCGTGTGGCCGCTGCGTTTTTATGCAGAAAACCAACTAGAATTCCAGTATTATTTATGTGCGGTGCTGCCAGCCCGTTGTTGCCAGTTCTGGTATTCTGGTGGTATTAATGTGATTGTATCTCGTGGTATTTTTGGTGTGTCTGTGCAGCCTGCCAACTCACACGGTCTTCTCGTGTTTCGGTGACGGATCAAAGAAATCCAAGAAAGCATTTTATGGCTTTGTACACATGCTAATTTAGTTAAATTTTACACATTTTTTTGTATAGAAAAATTGTGACAAGTGCTTAAAAATTGTAACTCTAGAGTTCTAAGCAAGTTGGCAGCGCTCTAGGGCTGCAAAACCATTCAACAGTTTAAACATTCGATATATCGAAAAATTTTAATATAAAAAAAAAATAACTATAAACTGATACAAAATTACTTATCTGTCATATTTTGGTTGGAGTTTTCTCATTAAGAGCTTGATTTCTATATATCCTTTAATTGCGCTTAATTCATATGCCAAACCTTAAACAATTCCAAAAACTATCGTTATTGTTGTGCAGCAGCGTGACCGTGTGTGGTATATGAAATACTTTATGGTATTTTTTAATTCCAACATTGAGTATTTTTTGTTTGTGCATCATTTTGAAAATTGAACGGACGACGCGGCGACCGACGCTGTGGCTTGCTGTGGAATTTCATTGAATTTTAAGTTCCTCCAAGGCTTTATTTTACTGTACAAAAGTTGAACCGAGTGATAAGTGTAGTTTTTGGATTGTTGGGTTGAAAAGTTTCACGTAAACACACTCACGCACATACCATCTTTCGGGTGGCATCATTTTACGCGCTAAAAAGTGAATTTAGAGAGAATTTCTGCTGCACAATGGACACATCGAATGGGACCAGCATGCGCCAGCAGGCGCGCAAATCGAATCAGAACATTCAGGTCTATGTGCGCGTTAGGTGAGTGTCCCATCAGTGGGTGGATTGGATCCCTCCATCATGCTTAGATTTCCGTCTCCGCAGACCGCTGAACGCACGCGAGCGTTGCATACGCTCCGCAGAGGTTGTGGATGTGCTCAATCCACGCGAGATCCTCACACGCCACACCCTGGACTCGAAGCTGACGAAGAAGTTTACGTTCGATCGGAGTTTCGGCCCCGAGTCCAAGCAATGCGATGTCTATGCGGTGGTGGTGTCTCCTCTGATCGAGGAGGTGCTCTGCGGCTACAACTGCACGGTGTTCGCGTACGGGCAGACGGGCACTGGCAAGACGCACACGATGGTGGGGAATGAGACCGCCGAACTGAAGTCCTCATGGGAAGATGTGAGTAGAAGCGAACCTGTTTTCTAATTCCTAGAAGCGGGGGAAGGTTCAAACGTTAATTGCTGCTACCTGCCTTTGCCTTTTGGCCCTTTTGTAGGACTCTGATGTGGGCATCATACCGCGTGCCCTGAGTCACCTTTTCGACGAGCTGCGCATGATGGAAGTGGAGTTTACGATGCGCATCTCCTACCTGGAGCTGTACAACGAGGAGCTGTGCGACCTACTCTCCACCGATGACACCACAAAGATACGCATCTTCGATGACACCACCAAGAAGGGTTCGGTGATCATCCAGGGCCTGGAGGAGATCACCGTGCAGAGCAAGGACGATGTCTACAAGTTGCTGGAGAAGGGCAAGGAGCGACGCAAGACCGCGACCACCCTGATGAATGCCCAGTCCTCGCGCAGCCACACCGTCTTCTCCATCGTGGTGCACATTCGGGAGAACGGCATCGATGGCGAGGATATGCTGAAGATCGGAAAACTCAATCTGGTGGATCTGGCAGGCAGCGAGAACGTCTCCAAGGCGGGCAATGAGAAGGGTATACGTGTCCGCGAGACGGTGAACATCAACCAGAGCCTCTTGACGCTGGGGCGTGTGATCACAGCTCTGGTGGATCGAGCCCCACACGTGCCGTACCGCGAATCGAAGCTGACCCGCCTGCTGCAGGAGTCGCTGGGCGGCAGGACAAAGACGTCGATCATTGCCACCATCTCGCCAGGGCACAAGGACATTGACGAGACGCTCAGCACGCTGGAGTATGCGCATCGTGCGAAGAATATCCAGAATAAGCCAGAAGTCAACCAGAAGCTCACCAAGAAGACGGTCCTCAAGGAGTACACCGAGGAGATTGACAAACTGAAGCGAGATCTCCTCGCGGCGAGGGACAAGAACGGCATCTATCTGGCGGAGGAGACCTACGGGGAGATGACCATGAAAATGGAGTCGCAGAATCGAGAGCTCAATGAGAAAATGTTGCTGCTGAAGGCCCTGAAGGATGAGCTGCAGTCGAAGGAGAAGATCTTCAACGAGGTGAGCATGAGTCTCGTGGAGAAGACCCAGGAGCTGAGGAAAACGGAGCAGCATCTAACCGACACCAAGGGGAGTCTGCTGCTGACAAAGAAGGTCCTCACGAAGACCAAGCGTCGCTACAAGGAGAAGAAGCAGCTGGTGGCCTCGCACATGAAAACGGAGGAGGCCCTCACCACGCAGGCACACAAGATCCTGGCCGTTGCAGATCTGGCCACCAATGAAACGGAGCAGCTGCATGGCACCATCGAACGGCGACGGGATACGGACGAAAAGATACGCAGTGCCTGCGATCACTTCAAGGATCGAATGCAGGACAATCTGGAGGTGATTGGCGGTAGCCTGAATCTCTATTTGGAGCAGCAGGCGGCCTCCAAGCAGCACTTGAGCGAGGAATTGGGTGAGCCACAACCTAGAGATCCCTCTCTGCCACTATTCCACTTATTTCTGCCTCTTTTTGTTGCCTAGAAAACTCAAATGGCGTGGTCCAACGCTTGACTTCGAATGCAAGCAAAAGCATCGACATGCTCAAGGGGATATGCAGCCAATCGCTGAGCGATCAGGAGCAGCTGCAGGCGAAACTAGTGGCTGATTTATCGGAGAACTGCGATCGACATACGAAGGAGTTGGTCGAGGGATTGCTGACTCAACTGCAGCAGCGGGAGAAGCAGATGAGTGAGGATATCCAGCTGCAGGTGCTGGCGCTGGAGGAGAACAATCACAGCCACAGGGCCATGCTGGAGTCCATGCAGGAGCGCTTCTCCTCTATCATCGCGAACAATGCCGAGTCGCTGCAGAAGCATGTGACAGAGGTGCAGCAGCAGCTAGAGCTGCTCAGCGAACTGTCTCTGCCCGATGCGCAGCAACTGCAGCAGCTGCAGGCGGAGGTGGCCAACGAGCGGGCACTGGCCCACCAGGAGGAGGCCCTGATCGATTCGCTGATGATGCAAATGGAGCAGATCAAGCAGCTAAGGGCCAAGAACAGCCAGAGCATGTCCGAACGCCTCGTCCAAATGGAGGAAAATCGTCTACAAAAGAGCAAAAAAGTGGAAAAGACCAAGGCCAGTGTGCAGGCCTACCAGATAGAGGGATCCGCCGCCTCGCAGGCGGCCCAGGCAGAGCTCTCCTCCCAAATGGACAGCGGCATGCAGTGCGTGGACCAGGGCGTGGCCAAGTGCTCGATGCTGCAGGCTCACCTGACGAATCTCTGCCAGGAGTTTGTAAAACACACAAATCTGAATGTCGCGGTGTGTCGCAATCACCTGGCGGACGTGAAGTGCCTGTGCCTGGAGAATGGCAAGCAGCGCGAGACTTTCCAAGGGAAACAGCAAAAGGAACTGCAAATGCTTTGCGAGGAGAGGCAGCAGCTGGGAACAGAGGAGCGCCAGCGATTCATTGGACACTCGACCGTTGCCAGCGACCTTGTAGAGGAGCTCAAGCGACAAACGAAAGAACATGAGGCCCTGCAGCGCCAACAGCTACAGAACTGCGAGCAGGATGTCATTCGCTTCCAACAGAACGAACTGAAGACCTATGCCCCAACGGGTACAACGCCCTCGAAAAGGGATTTCGTGTATCCACGCGCCCTGGTGGCCACGTCGCCCCATCAGGAGATAGTAAGGCGTTACCGTCAGGAGCAGGATTGGTCGGATCTGGATACCACAGCCACCATAGATGAGGTAGAACCACATAGATGAAACTCCTCCGTAAAGTTGGTTTCTTAAATCTTGTATCCTTGTAGTGCAGCGAGGGTGAGCAGGAGGACTCATTGAACTGCGTTCAGGAGCTCTCCGAAACGGAGACCATCATGAACTCCACGCCCATCGAAGGTTCGTCATCGGGCATCAACATGAAACGCGGCTGCGGCACCACACGCAGCATGAACTCGAATGCTTTGAAGCCTCCTCGAAGCAGCTCGCTGTCCCGCTCCCTGACGCCGCGCAAAAATTCACCGCGTGGATCTCCAGCCTTTAAGAGAGTGAGTAATTGTTGCTAATGATTGAATAAATAATGCGAATGCTCTCCCTTTTTGCAGGAACAAAACAAAGAGAACGTGGCCTGAATCGATCGTTGGGGATCGATGGCACACATATAGCTATATCCACATCTACTACTCGCCCCAGTACTCCACTCACCTTTTATTCGCCTTCAAATCACTGGAGGTTCTCGTTTTATTCCTGTATATTGCACAATTAAATAATTAAATAAACTTAATGATAAGCAAAGCAAACCCCTTGCCCTGGACCTTGGGTATACCACTTTAAACTCAAATATTCGCAAACAAAAGTTGTGCAAACTGTTGGAAACGTCTTGTTTGCGACCTTGAGAGTTCAATTTGAGGTTGAAGGAAGCTTCACTGTTTAGATTTCAATGCGAATTTCGAGAATGAAGTGTGTTTGCTTGTAAGTTTAAGCTTAATGATATGTAAAATGTAGCAAACCCCTTGGCTTATACCTTGAGGTATTTACTTTAATTTCAATATTCGTATCAAAACGTATGTAAATTTAAAGAAACTTATTGCTTACGATCTTTTGGGGTTTTAATTGAACTGAATATTGCTTTGAGTATTGCTGTGGAATCTTTAATTTATGCTCTAATCAATTAATAGGAGATATGTCCTAAGAAGAGTGTACAAATTCCTATGAAAAGTGTGAAAATTAAAGTACTGCATGAATCTACAGACAAAGGAAACATTTTGGAAACGAAATCTTCAAATGTTTCGAGGCATTCGAATCATATCTTCCTTTAAAAGTGAATGGAAAGAATTCAACTGCCGTAAAAGATTCCTATGCCCATTCTCTAGTGCTAAATACTTAACTTGTCAGAGTAGACCCAACTAATCCTCATCGCGATCCTCATCATCATCTTTGAGTATGCCCAGGCGGCGTGCCACCTCCTTGACATTTGCTATGAACTCCTCCTGGACCAAATTAAAGCTCATGGCCAAGAGGGCGATGCCAAAGAGCAGATACAACGAGCAATAGGCAATGGACTGCTCCGACTCGTCCTTGACGCCCTTGGCAGGCACAAAGTCACCAAATCCTATGGAGAAATGCAAATAGAATCAGCTGAGGGAAGAAAGATCTCCGGAAATGCCACCCTACCAATTGTTGTCAGCGTGATGAAGCAGAAGTATGCCGAGTCCAGGAAGGACCAGTTCTCCCAGTGGGCAAACAGAGCGGCGCCTCCCAGGATGTAGCTGACGACCAGGAAAACGCACAGCCAGATGGGCACGGGACGATCCTTGGGCAGGAGATCACCATAGTCACCGTAATCCTCCCCATACATGGAGTCATCCTCATCGTATTCGTAGCTGGGACGACGGCGGATCTGCCGCTGGACAGGGAAACCCATGGGCGACATGATACGCGGCGAGGGCGGCAGACGCTCGGCACGCTCCCTCCGACGATGATTGCGTCGGGGCTCGCGACTCCTAGACTTGCTCTGGACGGGCGGATAGTCCTCGTAGTGGCCGCCATCCAACAGGGACCCCTCATCGAAGCTCTCCTCCACATAATCCTCGTAGTTGCGCGGTGAGCGGCCACGACGCTCCCTGCGATGCTCCCTGGAAGAGCCCGGTGGCGGAGCATCGTAGTCGGGCAGCTCCAAATGATTGCCGTAGCGTGAGGATTGGCGTCCCAGGCTGCCAGCGCGTCGTCCAGCGTTCCGCGGAGGCTGTGGAGAGCGTTCTCTTTCGCGATCCCTCTGCCGTTGCCGCTGGTGGGCAGATCGGGGCATTGATTGACTCCGTGGAGTCGCATTCCTCGCCCGCTGGTGGCCTCCGCCGCCTCCGAAGTCATCCAAAGCATATCGATTGGGTATAATCGGAGTCTTGCGCACCACATCCTCATCAAGGTCTTCGTAGTGCTGCGAGGAGACATGCCGCGGATCCACGGACTTGGCCCGCGCCCCGCGTCCCGGAGCGGAGTGCAGGCGATGCAGCTCGCGCGATGCCTTGGACTCCTGATGATGTGGCGAGCGGACAGAACGGACGCTGGCGGCTCTCTTTGCCGGCGGCTGCAGATCACTGAAATCCTCCATGGATCCCGCATCAAAATCGTGCCGATAGCGTTCCCGCTCCACCGTGTGGCGATCCCGCATCCGATCCCTCTGCCTCTGGCGGCTGCTGTAGCGGTTCCCACGATTCAGGGTCTGCGTCTGCATCTCGTACTCATCCCCGTAGATGGTGTGCCGCTGCTGGCGAGGCTGTGCCGCATTCTGCTGGTGCTGGTGCTGGTGGTGCTGCTGCTGCTGGCCCCGATTGCGTCTTCCACTGCTCCGGTGGCCAAACTCGCGATCATCGTAGCCGCCACCCCGCCCCATGGTGCGCAGTTCTGGATCGGAGTGGGCATGTCCCATGGAGGGACCAAACCCGGAGTCATTGCCCGAACGCTGTGTCATCTTCATGGATCGGCGGAACGAGGGCGGCGGCTGGGAGCGGGCTTGCCGCTGTCCCCTCACCGAACGCTGCCTGGAGCGGGCATTCCGCGGCCGCTTGGCTGTCCGCGTGCACACATAGCAGCAGATGCGCCAGTAGAGGAAACTATGAATGGAAGAACCCCAATTACTGGAGGAGTCACGCAACTGTGGCGATGGCAGAGGCGGCAGACTCACCGGAATGACGTGGCCATCACATCCCCAATGTTTGACAGGCAGATGAGCATCAGGGGGATGCCAACGATGGCATAGAAAATCGTTGTCACCTTGCCCCAGTCGGTGCGCGGTGATATGTGGCCATAGCCTGTGACCCAAAAAATAAACAAGAAAACGAAATGATGTATTAGAAGCTACTTAAACATGGCAAGCGATTCCGTTCCGAGCAGGGAGTGTCTTTTGTCTTGTGCGTCGTGTCTTACCTTCAACTCTTCCAAAATAAAAAACACCACAAGTTCTTGAAATGCTAATGAGGTCTCTCGGGTCTAATCTCAGGTTGTACTTGTCGCTCCCAAAAAAAAGAAAACACACCAAAAACCATTACCACAAATGGCAATTCAAGTCTGCCGCCGCCGCTTTTGGCACTTACGGAAATGCGATTATCTCTCAATAGAATTCTATGACTGCGACTACGACTATCTGCTATGCTTAATGGGCGTGTGGGTCAGTAAACCCCAGAGTTAAAATCTAACCGAAAGCCGAACAGCATAAATCCATATCGGGAAATTGTGCAAAAAGGCACAAAAACCAAATAAAACCCAAAAAATTCCCATCATTAAATTCTAAACAATGAACTACACTCGAAGAAAATCAATTGAAGAATAAAATAATAAAATTTAAATATAATTCACATTTTGAAATTGTCTTGCATGGCTAAGGATTCTGCCACTAACATCTTATAGCTCTTTTTTTTATACGAATCCCTTAAAAATACCGAACAGATTGTACTAATCATTCTGCCTTAGTCTACGCTCTTTTGGCTATCATTTCCAAAGCTGGTTAAATTCTTGCTGAGGCACCAACTGAGGAACTTGTGGGTTGAATTCACTTTTTCGATAGCTTCCTTAGCAAGTAACTCTAGAAATTCTCTCTTGTTCTCTACTGCTCTTTGTTTTCCCCCAGTGTAAACTCTCATCACGATCGTTCGTTTGGTCGGTCAGTCGCGTTTGACCTTGCCGTTGTTTTGACTACAGCTACAGTCGTAATAATTCCACTTTTGATTTCATTTGACACGCTCCACCCTCCGCCCTGCAGCCTGCGCACCTGCCCCGATGGGTGTGGGGAATGGAGCCCCGTTTTTAGAGGTCATTCACGTGTGCGGTGTGTGCAACAAACTGTGGCGGCAGAGTGGCCCCGTTGACCTATGACTTTTGATTGCTGATGTAGGAGTAGGGAAGGGGGTGCGCTGCGATCTGTTACCATGGGACCATGGGTGTGGGAAGGCTGCTCTGCAATCTGTGATCTCAAGGGAAGCCCTGGGAAGCCCTTTTGGGATCATGCCAAGTCATTATAAGTTCCAGGAAAACATTTGGTTTTGCGTGAAAATTGGGTTTGCCGTGACATAAATTAATGTGAGTAATTGCCAAATGATTGACGATCGTTTGGCTGCGATTGATGTGATTTCAACGTGATCATTGAATGGACATAATCGGTTGTCCGATTGCAGCAGTTCCTGGGCGTTCCTCCGCCGGTCGTGCCACGCTTCTTTGCGGTTTCGCTTCAACGTGAATCAACGATCCATACCGATCCGATCCGAGACGATACGCTGCGATACGTGGGGCCCCAGCACCAAAAAGATCTGTGCTGCGCCAGTGTCTGGCACGACGAATGTCTGCTGCTGCCTCTGCTGTTGCTTCTACTCCAATGTTTGCGTTGATTCATTGGCTTCGTACCCACCTGCTGCCGGCTCCCTGCCTGCCTGTCGGATGGCGGTGCCCTCGCCGGTTGACTGAGTTTTTGTGCGTCGTCACCATCATCGCCCATCGGCTGCTCCCCATCGCGGTGGTTGGTGGTTCGTTCTCTGGCTATTGTTATATAAGTAGCATGCGTTGGTGGCATTGCCGAATCATTCTGCTGGGGCATCTCGTGGCGAACAAGCCGCAAAAAACGGGTCAGAAAACAAACCAAAACAAAAGCCATGCGAAGTGATTGCCTAATTTTGGCTTTGAGCCTGCTGCTGGTGGGATTTGTGGCTGGAAAGTCATCGCCCGCATCCGATGGGGATCGCGATCAGTGGGTGTGGCACTCCTACAACCGACAGCAGCGATCCTTTCGGGGCGCAGACATCGGCAGGAGTCGAAGTGCTGCCATAAGTAATTCCTACGACAACAAGCTGAGGCGAGAGCCCACCACACGCAGACCTCTGCCTGGAGAGCCAGAGAACGACGAGATCGAGGACTATGCGGATGTGGTGGATCCCACCAGGACATCGCAGGGCACCACTCCGAATGTGGGCACGCGGCAGTACAATCCCTACGGGGGACAGCCGAATGCAGGGCAATTCGGAGGCTCAGGACTCTCCGGCGGATATGGCGGCAGTCCGGGCGTCCTTGTCGGCCCAGGAGGACCCACTGGAATCATTGGCAGGCAGCCACTGTATCCGACGCCCTATCAGCCCGGCTATGGGGGATTCAACGGCGCACAGAATGGCATTGGCGGATATCCTGGCGGAATCTATGGCGGAGCATCGGGAGCAGGTCTCCAGGGCTATCCAGGAGCCGCTGGAGCAGGCGCTGGCTATCCTGGCGGGAGTCTCGGCGGAGGCTTTGGCGGCTATCCCAGCAATGGACTGGGCGTCGGGCAGTTCTCTGGCGTGGGACAGCAATTCCCAAGTGCCGGACAGTTCTCCGGCGTTGGCCAGCAGTTCCCTGGCGCTAGCCAATTCCCTGGCACTGGCGGCCAATATCCCTTCGGCGGATCCTATCCAGGAGGGGACTTCAGTGGCAACCAGTTTGCAGGACAATACCCTGGCATTGGGGGACAGCAGTTTCCCGCGAATCAGTTTGGCGGCGGACCGCAGTACACCGAGGGCTATGGCCTGGCCGGAGGAGCGGGTCTGGGACAGCAGCTGGGTCTCGGCGGAGGAGGCCCCTACGGAGGGGGCAACTTTGGCTTCGACGAAAAATCGTCCACTCCGGTGGTGCCCGAAGGCAAGAGCGCCAAGAGCGTGGCAGCGGCGCCCCGGAATGTCAACGATAAGCTAAGCAAGAAGGTCTAGGACTAAGGATCCTGCAGCAGGAGATCCCTCAGACGTGTACTCCCACCCCGCCCCCTCAGTTGTATATAGAAAGAACCCTAATTTACTTATGTATATGTAGATCCTATCTAGACCTAGACACGAATCGAATAAATCATTAGAAAGCCAGAGGCCAGGACCCACCTATCGTCGTGATCACAATGATCGAGTAGAAGAGGGAGCCGGCAAAGGTCCATTGCGACTTGCGCAGATCCTCATCGCCGTCCCAGCCATCCGCCTTGATGGCCGTGAGGATCTGCTTCTCGAAATTGGCCAAATGTTTGCTCACATTCGCCATCCAGTCGCTTTCCCTCAGGACCAAAGCATCGTCCGACAAAAGCCAAATGTTCTCCGTGAGATTGAAGCGAAGATTCTGAATGTCGCGCTTGACCTGCCGCAGGTAGAGAATGGAGGATCAATCAATGCAGGATTAGCAGGCTGTTTTAAAGGGTTCTACCTCCAATTCGTGCGGTCGCTCCAAATGCTGAAAGAGATACGCCCCACCCACACAGTAGGAGACCACCAGAAGGACGAGCAGCACATGCGACACAATGCAGGTGATGATCTTCCATGATAAACAGATGGCCGTCACACAGCGTCCGCGTTCGGGTTTGGCCGGCTCCAACATGTGCGGCGGCAGGGATTGGGCTCGTCGGCCCGACATGGCTGCACCGCTTGGGACCCTCCTCTTGGCCTAATTTATCGCTTGGCTGATCGTAAATTATGTGTGGAAAAGAAACGAAAACGAAAACCAAATTAAGGACAAGAAACCGCACGAGCACAAGCAGACGGAGACGCAGACGCTCGATTATTTGTCTAAATAAATATTTATTTATGTGGGTTGTTGGGTTTGTTGGGGGGCAAGGCCGAAGAAGAGCGGAAAGAGCGATAGAGAGAGAGAGAGAGAGGCAGAGGCATGGAGCGGAGAGGCGACTCCATGGAAAACTATTTTCGTACACCGGGAGGGGAATGCCCCTGCCCCACATCTCATCTCATCGACCAAAAACGCGAGCACACGTCTCTAGAGAACTACTCTTTCGAGTCGGTTTTTTTCTGCTTTCTTTCTGCCTATGCGAAGCAGAGACTACATAACAATTTCCGTGCAATTATTAACTTCGATTCTGGATTCGATTTATGGACCCCTGACCTCCCATTTGAATGGAGAATGGCTGTGGATATGGCTTGCCCCCACTAATGATGATTACCGAACACGTACATAAGGGGTATGTATGGGGTAATTGCAATCTCAATCGCAATGGGAAATTCTGTTTAGTTTTCAATTTTCCATGCCATGCTGTGTTTCCACCACCCTCTCTGCTCCCAATAAGAACTGAAAAACACTGCCTGACTACGAATCCGCGCAGAAAGAACCGCGACACACCGATCCGTACTGAACCGCACGACTCTCCAACGTTTACTGAGGAGGCAGCCACTGGCTGAGGGATGGATCTCCGATCTCAGATCTCGATCTCGATCTCTCTCTCTCTTGATCTACGGTTTTATTTTTGGTCTTACTCGAAGTTCTCTTTTGTTTTTCTTTTTTGGAAAATGTTCTTGTTCTGTTTTGTTTGGTTTACTCATGTGGATGATCAGTCGGTGGATCGGTGGATCGTTGGATCAGGTGGAATTCGGTCGGACTTTTGGCGGGGTCTCCCGAAATTACTTTTACTAAAGAGCAGACGAATTCGGGCGTGTTCTTCATTTCAATTTCGCTGAGAATAAACGGCTGCTTCTTGGAAAAACTAAGTGGAAAGTGAAATGGGAAAGGGTTATCGATGGATTGCTGTATTGGCAACTCTCTGGACGATATACAGATCATAGAAAAGTACCATAAAGCAGAAATTCTGTATAATTATCGTTCAAAGATATATCAACCTTTCAGGGGAACTACTGACTCGGGGCTTTGGGCATCTTCCAGTTGAAGGACATTCATTAGATGTGATTATAAAAATGAATCCATAAATATCTGCAAAGCAAACTGTTTGTATCTGTGACATGAGGCGCTAAATTTAAATTGATTCCACTGCAGAAATAAAGAGAGAAATCACTAGAACTCTATAACTCTATATTTTCATAATTTCAATATTTAAATTAAGGAATTTCCCATCCCAATCTTTGCAGATTGCCATACATTCTCCAGTTGGTTGTACTATGGTGAGTTCTTTGTTCCCTTACTTTGTTTCGCATCGTATCTGGCTTATCTATTATAACCATTTATGGTCAATCGACTTGCCAGCTTTGCGCTACATCATCGTTACTTAAGATAAGAGTGGAGTGGAGTGGACTGCAGTTAGTGCGACTATATTTAGTGCCACATTTATAGGGTGTACAGCAGGCCTTAGTCAACATTCAGTTGCCGGAACGAACCCTGCAGCCCGAAGAGGCTCTCGAAATCGACTGCTTTGCCCGGCCGCAGGCTCTCGTCGGTGCCGTAGTTGTCCTCCTCCGCCCAGAAGCTTCTGTAGGCGAGGATGCGTTGCTCCCAATCGGCAATGATCTCCGGAATGGAACCGTTCTCCCCTCCGTACTCGATGGGCAGATACTTTCTGGGCACTTGCTCGTAGAGGGCATCCCATTTGCTGCCATGGACATACAGCTAAAGAAAGAGATCGAAATCGACTGGATTTTGACTGTAGATCAGAGACTTACGCGTCCCTGCTGCTTCTTGGAGAGCATAGGCTTAACCATGTTAAAGATGGTCTCAAAGCCCGCAGGAGTGTTGATGAAATGCACGCCCTGGGGGCCGCAGGGGCAGGGCCTCCTCCTGGAAGACGGTCATCTTCTTGGCAAACGATGGTGTCATGTGCAGGAAGTGGCCCGTGGTGATATTCGCCAGATCCAATATGGAGACCATGCCATTGACAATGGCCACATCGTCCTCGTTCAGCATGATCTGTTGCATGAGTCCTGCGGCATGATTCACCTCCTGAAAGGTGTACACACTCGGATCGTACATGGCCTGACGCAGGAGCGCTATGCGGGGACCATTGTCGTTCAGGGGACGCGGTAGTAGAATAATAGCTCTGGAGAGGTAGGTCGATGAATAACCTTCCCAGGGGTTTCCGTTGCAGCACTCACC
Organism: Drosophila tristis; assembly: GCA_018150885.1. NCBI lineage: Eukaryota > Metazoa > Arthropoda > Insecta > Diptera > Drosophilidae > Drosophila > Drosophila tristis. Next base: position 4,013,038 of record JAECWT010000264.1, read on the forward strand.
CCAATCGAAAGATCTGCAGCAGCTTGTCCACGTCCACTTTGTGGGCCGCATAGAAATCCGGGTACTTGGTGCGCAGCGTATAGAATCGATCAATCTTGGACTTGGTTCGCTCCAGACTGTACTTGCAGCCGCGCAGGAAATTCACCAGCGTCTGATCGTCCGTGCGGGCCTTCAGGTGGGGCTGCTGGCGGATCCACTCCCTCAGCGCGGCAATGTCATCCTCAATCTTGTCGGGAATCTCATTCAGCTTCTCCACGGCATTTTTCTGCAGCTCGGGGCTCAGCGGACGGATGGCAGGCGGCATCTTGGGGGAGCGAACGATTCGATTGATCGGCGAACGAATGTCGAGTGGCGTCGACGCGTCGGCCCTGGCCTTTGTGTGCCTCAAATGGGTAATCGAAGAGCTATCTTGGATGGACGATTGAACGAGTCAAGCGAGTGGCAAAGAAAGAGTGTATCAGCGCTTATCAGCAATCATTTTTTATTATCGGTTTATGGGGCAGATACTCGTGCTGCGGCAAGGCGCGGGGCTGGTCTCAGTCGATGGCCAGCAGGCGGAAGGAGCCATCCACACCAAAGTGACTCTCGTGGCTGTTGCCGGGCGAGCGTTGTTCCTCCCGCAGCTGCTCATCGATGCCAAAGATCTGAGTGCTCTCGAAGTAGTCTCGGTAGCCTGCTAGCTTGGTTTCCATATCCTCTATCAAATCCTGCATGGAGCCCTTGCTGCCGCCATACTCCACTGGTAAATACGCACGAGAGACGCGCTCAAAGATCGCCTCTGGATCAGAGCTAACAGATACCTGAAAAGCACACGAAATGAAGTGAATTTGTATGCCTAATTCAAGTGTGGGACTCACCCTCTCTCTGATCTTGCCGGGAAACCAGGAGAGCAGCGATTTGAAGCCCGTTTCAAAGGCTTTGGGCACATTGATGAAGTGAATGCCCTTCTGTCGCGTGGGCATTGCTTCATCGGCGTAGGCCGAGAACTTGCTTAGCAGCTGCGGCTGGAGGGCAAAGAGATTGGCAGCCGTCACTCCCGTCATGTCCATGATCTCCAGATAGCCACTGACAGTGGCATTGTCATCCTCGAGCATCATGATCTCGCCGAACATGGAGCCCACGCGAATGATGTCCTGGAACTTGAATTTCTGAGTATCGTAGGAGCCCACACGAATTATTGTCACCGCAGGGCCAGTGTCCTCTTTGTCCAGCGGAATGCGCAAGATTACACTGCAAGGAGAGGGCGTTCTTTAGGGAAACCCTTTCACTTAAATGCAGAATGTAATTTACCCCATTCGAATGATCTCCAGCACCTGAGGATCATCCACCAGGCGATGCTCATTGAAGACCTCTGGTATCACCGCCTGCAGCGTGTAGAATCGATCGATCTTCTGCTTGGCCTTCTCCAAACTGAACTTTGATCCGCGCAGAAATCCCAGCAGAAACTGATCCTCCATGCAGGCAGAAAGATGCGGCTGCTTCTGCAGCCATGTCCTCAATGCGGATATGTCCGACTCCACTCGATCGGGCACCTCATTGAGCTCCTCGATGGCAATCTTTTGCAGGCCCGCCGGCAAGGGTCGCAGGAATGTCATGCTGACTATCGCGCTATCGATTGCAGACTGCCCAAAAAATGTTCCAAGACAAATTACTGATTTCGCTAATGCACTTCCAAGCGCTGCCCACTCCACACTCGACAGTATGTTGATTCAAAGCTATAGCCGATAAGATCGGACTAATCTAGCGATTAGCTGCGGTCCGGCTAGGTTTTTTCTGTGTGACTTCTAAGGCACGAAAGGCAGGCCCACTGAAGGTGGAGGATCTCTGCTGCAGATTATGGCCATGATTGCCAGAACAGAATGGCACTTCTGGAGAGTTTGGGAGGAATGTTCTGGGTTGGCACTTCGTGGGAGTTTGTGGCGCGAAATCGTAGAATACATTTTAAGGTTTATCCAACATTGAAACTATGGAAGCAGAGCACTGCGTTCACAGTGCTTTAGTTAAACTTCTGCTGTTCCCAGATGTGGAATAGGTCTTGAGTTTAAAGCAGAACAGAACCAATTATTCCATATATCGATGCACATTGTCCCTGGGTGTATTCCATGCCAAACAAATCTTATATTTTAATGCACATTTCAATACAGCAAGGTACGAGTAGAAGTTCTAGTTCCAATCTATTCATATTTCCAGACACTCCCAAGTTGTTTGTGTGCTCGAATTTCTTATCGTAATAAACCCCTCTATAAAGTACAGATAAAGATAACACCACAGATAGGGCTTCCTTCCATAGATGGCGTATTGGCGTCGGCGCGACTACGAGTACAAGTACGAGTATATATAGTTTATTGATTTGTATTGGTAGCAAAAGAAACATATATACCTATGGGGGAGTGGAAGTAGAAGTACGCTTAACTCTACGCTACTTATCGGCTATGAACCCGCGGTTGAAGCTGCCACCGTAACTACAATTGATCATGAGATATGCGATATATATATATATATATGTGTATATATACGAACGATAGTTGTATGAATAGTTCTATAAATACGATCTGCTCCATTGTGATCCGATCTGATGGGTGTTTCTGTCGTAACCTAGGAGTGTGGCTTGCTATTGCACAGGAGGAGCGGGAATCATAGGGAGAATCATTTATTCGAGAGAGCATCTGGGGATCAGTAGAGGCCACATGGAAGATCCGTCACCTTGGACATCGATCCCTGGGTGTAGGAGCGCGTGCGCGATGCGGGACTCTGTCCGGGCATCGTCACTGCCACCGGTGGCTCCTGGTGCATCCTCATGGCCGGATTGCTGCTGAAGTAGATCTGCTGGTTGCTGCGCGACTTCTCCCTGCCGTTGATGGCTGCCTCATTGAGTGCCTCGTGGGCGCCGCCGCTGGAGGAGGAGGCAAAGGCCGCCTCCAGTCGCTCCACATTCTTGGTGACGCGGCGGGCCTGCAGGGCGGCCGTGATGTCGGGCTTTGGGTAGCGCTGTGGCGTGTTCATTCCCGTCATGAAGAAGACGCCATTGAATTGTTGGGCCGGTGGGGCAGGCGGTGCCGGTGCTGGGGGCTTCATCTTGTGCGACACCACCGCCTGCGCCTGGGGCACATCCTGGGCGCTCTTGCGCAGGGCCTGCATAGTGGGATCGTGCTCGTCGTGCCGTGCATTCATAATGACATCCAAGAGCTCCCGATTGGTGCTGGCATTGTAGGCCGTGGCGGTGGCATTGGCCTCCGGCATATCGGGGGATGGGGAGTCCATGGCATAGCTCGACGGATGATCCGTCTCGGGCGCATCGTAGTCGGCCTCATCGAAGAATGTTTGCATGGCGGCCAGTCGCTCCGCTGCCGCTGGATCGCCCGGATGGTGCACCAGCATCCCGTAGTCGGAGCCGCCCTCCTGCTCGGAGCAGTCGGTGCGGGGCACGAGGTGCGCCAGGGAGCGCGATTTCCTGGGCGGCTGCGGCACAATGTTCACCGGGACAATGTCCTGCTCCACGGGCGGACGATGGCGCGAGGGGTGGTGGCTGCTGATCTGCTTCTCAGCCTCGCTGACGATGTTGTCCAGCTCCTCGATGACATCCTCAATGGTGGCCGCATCGTCCTCGTCATCGTCCACGGGCACTTTCAGCGACTTGTGATGCTGATTCTTCGCCGCCTTCGAGGGCAGCACCAGGATGGGCACCGGACTGAGCGAAGCGCCCGTCTCGGAGCTGCTGATGCCCTCATCCTCGTGCTCCGAACAGCTCTGCTTCGTGGTCTTGCCCGGCGGGGGCACCTGTCGTGGCAGCGCCACCGGCTGATGCGCCTCCACCGGCTTGAAGTTGGAATCCTGCTGGGCACCCTGCAAGCGGAAGATCTCCCGCTGCAGTTCCGCGCACCGCTCCTGCAGACGCCGCTCCATGGACGTGAGCACGGCCTTCTCCTCGTGGAGGATCTGCACGCGCCGCTCGAGGATCACCATCTGGCTGCGGGTGCGATCCGCATCGCGGGCCTGGGCCATCATCTTGTCAACGTCGATGTGCAGCTCGTTGAAGCGCTTCACCTCCGCCCGCAGGCTGTCCAGCCACGGCGAGGAGGAGGAGATGGTCCGCGCCAGAGTGCTGGCATCGAGGCCCGCCTGGAAGAGCTCCGCCTGGATGTAGAGACGCTGCTGAATGCTCACCGCGCTCTCGATGAATGTGTTGAGGAATCTGGAGAGGATTACGGGACACTTGGAGGGAGACCTTCATCTTCGGCGATTCGATGGATCTACTCACTTGACGCCTGCACACTGCAGTTCCCCGGACCCGCCGCCGCTGTTGAGGATGCCCACCAGCAGGCGGAAGCGCACGGGCTCACTGCATCGCAATCGGAGCGTGGACATGGCGTCCGAGACGGCTGTGTGTCCCGCGGAGGCGATCTTCTGGCTGCCACTCCCACTGCCAAACGGGTGGCGATCGCAGGCGGAGGCCAGCAGCTGCAGCGCGAGGATTCGCGCTCGAATGCCCTGCCCCGTGGCCGAAGAAGCGAGCGGCATGAGACCCACGGGTGTGTTCCCCAAACGGGCTATGGCATCCAGCGAGCGAGAGCAGCAGATGCTCAGGCATTGGCTGTAAAGGGGAGCATGAACGCTGTAGAGTTACTTGGGAGACGCTGGGGGCATTCAGGACTTACAGGCAGGAGAGCTCATCGAGCAGTGCCCGTCGCTGGTAGCTCTGTGGATTGCGGGACATGGCCAGGGAATTGCTCGCTCCTGGCACTGGCGCCGGCGCGTTGCTCGCCTGCGCCATTTGTATGGCCCGCAGCACCTCCAGCAGGTGGCTAATCCCATCCGATGGCGTGGCCACAAACTCTTGCACAAAGCTGGAAGAAACAAGAGCTTTAGAGGCTGAGGGCGAGGGTGGAGGCGAGAGCAAATCACCTGGGAAAGGAGACCCTCAGATCAGCCCTCAGTTTGGTCAGCAGATCCGTGATGGAGCCAAACTGTCGGAGCGACATTTCGGTTTCGTTCTCTGGCGGCGCAGGAATGGGAGATCTAAAAGGGAGTCACGAGGATGTAGTAAGAGATCTCAGCGAGAAGGAGAAGGAGTGGCGTGTCCCTACTTGTATTCCGAATGCTTTGCTGGCAGTGTGGAGGATTTGTAGACCTCCTCCTTGGCACTGGGCGTCGTGCAGACATCGTAAATGGACTTCATTTTCGAGGCACTGCTTCCTTTGGTGAACTTTCGCAGCGAGAGCACATAATCCTCGGGATTGTACACCGGTGGACGTTGATTTTCCTATCATTGGAGAGCAAGATCTTTAGTTTCTGTTGGGGGAGCAGTCTCAATCAAAGCAGCAGCACTCACTTTACTGTAGACTGGCGCCTGGGGCCAACTCTGTTCGGAGCCAGCCATCTTGTAGGAGGCCAGAGATCCATTGAGGCTGCTGCCGCCGCATTTCTGTGTGCCCGAGGCGGTGCTCGAACTGCCGCCAGCAGTCTTCGAAGCAGCCACAGGCGGTGGCGGTGGTGCCATCTTCGTGGCAGTGTCGTGGCAGACACTGGGAGCCATCTGGAACGAGTGGCGGTGGTGTCCCCTGTGCTGCTGCTGCTGGTGTCGCTGCAGCGTTGAGCTGTCACTGCAATAAACGGAAAAGCCATCGGGTGGAGTCAATTAATGTACGTGCCTGACATCGAAGAACTTGAATTTGCATTCACATTGGACTATAAATAATCTCCTGGAGCCAGTTGGGCGACACCATAGAGGATAGTGAATGGAGGGGGGGATAGATTTGGGAGGGGCCATCGCACGTAACGCACCGGAAAAACAAGCCGTTAAGTTTATTGAACATATTTCCACGAGTATTTAAAGCAACAGAGTTATCTACTCTCTGTGGCAGGTTGCTGTAGCCACAGGTTGCAGCTCGCAATTGCAGTCACTGCAAATCGGAGCCTGGTGTACAGGTGTCTGGGTGTCTGGGATATCCGCCGAGGTGTTGTGGCATGTGGGCTGTGGGCTGTGGCTGGGCACTGATCGAACGAACGAACGATCGAATGATTTCTGATTTGTGACATTCGGGGATTTTGTTATTTAATTTTCGGCCCAAAAGAAAGACTTTTGGGACTTTCACTCGATAGATCCCCATCCCCCCATAAAAGAGAGAGAGAGAGAGGGAGAGATGCCGTTACCGTTACCGTTGTTGGGTGGCTGTGCCATTAAGCCAATGTGTGGGGCTATGCAAATGCCACTGATATGCCACTCGTCGTTGCATTGTTCGACTGCCGGGGAATTATGACGTGCATCAATCAGCCATCAATCAGTCACGTACGATCTATGCAGAGGCCAGAGGCAGAGGCATTCATACACTCACTCAGTCGATCGATGGAGGTGCCACCGATTGGATTCTTTCATCAGGTGTGCCCCTGAAGCCACGGCTGCGCACAGACACTGAGGCAGCCCCAAGCCAAGGCTTGAGTCTTGATTATTCAGTGGCTGCCTGTTCGTTCCCACAGCAGCAGCAGCAACTGCAGCAACAGCAGCTAAAACACTTCGATCAATGTCAGTGGACGACTCAAGAGAGAAACCCACCAGCGCTGGCGCTGGCGCAGCCGCTCAAAATGTGTTGAAAGATCCGATGGAAAATCTGCATAAATCAATTTCCAAGACACAAATTGAAATCACGAAACGCTGTACGGAGTATGCTCCAAAAACAGGAATCGATAAGCAGCGCGCCCCCAGCTCCAGCCCCCAGCTAATGGATTCACTCTCCAATCTCCAATTTTCAAGTGTTCAAGTTATTTTCCTTTTATTTGAATGAGTTTTCGTCGATCGGCACGAGGGGAGGCTCCTTCTTAGAAGCACTCATCGATGGACGGCAACCATCCGCTGCAGTAGTGCCAGACGGCCCAGGCGCCCCATCCCTGCTGGGAGAGGACCTTCTGGGCGCAACGCACGGAGTTGGTGATGTCGTCGGTCAACAGGGCGTTGCAGCTCAGGCCGCACTCGTTGTAGGAGAAGCGTCCATCGGCCTGGCACCAGTACAGATCGTTGATCTGGAAGATGCCGTAGTCGTTGGAGCCATCGGAATTGGCTGGTCCCACCACCCAGGTGCGGTAGTCGCTCTCGTGCTGGGCAATGCAGGTCCACTTGTCCAGCTGATCGCGGGGCACGCCCAGGTTGGACATCTCCCTGGCCAGCGAGCAGCGGTCCAGGGTGCGGCCGGACAGGGCGGGAGCGGCGGCACAGGCCAGGATCACCAGAGCAAAGAAAGCCTTCATGTTGCAGATTCTTGATTAAACGAAAACTGTTTGACTTTGCTGTGGTTCTGGCCGCCGTATTTATGGAAAATATCTAGCCCACCTGCCTCCTCGGGCTCTGTGGCTTCTGGCCTATCTATCGGATTGTTGTTGAGTTCCAAGTGCCAGGAGATTCGGATCTGGAGAGGATTCATGTGCGTGTGTGTGTGGGCTTTTAATTAAAAAAAACCTATTTAAATATGCCATTGATTACATTGAAAGTCTCAGCACTTTGGGTCAAGCAACAAAACCAAAAGAAACTTAACTTTTGTTCTTATCAAGAGGCGACACATGAGGCTCACGAGTGGCTCGCTCGTTGGAGAGGTTTATGCCCCCGAATGTGGCATAGTTTTAGGCTTAAGGGACAGAACGCTGGGGCTCTTTCAGCAGAGCTTTCAGCAGATAAATGTACACAGACTTTGACATTGTAGGTACGCCTTGAAAATCATTTCTTAATCTTGATTTCGTCATTGTTTCGTCGCTAAAGTTCATTGAAACTGGGAGAAAGGTACGGGGTACAAGGTACGAGTGGTAGAGACCTCGACGACGCGCCCTCAAACACTGATTAGCATAATTGTTGTTATATCAACAATGACGATGGAATGGATGTTGTTTCGCTCTGAGACTTGCCGCTTAGAAAGGGCTCATTGTACTACCCAGAGAGTCACTGGATTAGGGCCACGAAAAAATACCCGAATGGATGGACTAGATGGAACCGAGCCACCCAAGCCCCGCCCAAGTGGGCTCTAATGGTGATCCATATGATTGATAGCCCCATTCGGATTGTCGGATGGGGTGGGGGGAGGCTAATAGCTGCAGTCAAGTGGAGCTGTTTTGGCCATTAAAAAACCCAGCGACTAGACTCCACCACAGTCGGACATTAAACTTGGGATCCCGTGCAAAATATGGCAGAGATGGGAGTTCGTTTTGAAAGAAATACCTCGCAATTTCCAGACTCGGAATCGCTGGGATGCCGCACAATGAATAACTATGAATAATTTCCATCGACATGCAACACGACGCCACACGGGTTGCGTGAACAGACACAGAGACAGAGACAAAGCTGCACAGAAGACAATGCCACCAAGAGCCGCAATCGCACTCTTATTATAGATAAATATTTCGAATTGCTTGTGAAAGAGAAGGCGATAGCCCAGTCACAACCACAGGCCCCCCACAGTACGCACCTGTAACTGCCCACCCGATTGGGCATCGGATCGAGTGGAACGCGAATACCTTATCGAGTGAGCAGCAAGCGGCAAGCAGCACCCAAGTGCTTCCGTACCTTAAGATTGTTTTTATGATGTGTGTAGCATTGATTGAGTGCGCGAAGGGAATACGAGTATCCACCATTTCAGTGGGAGTTTCTCTATTTCTCAATAGAATTACTGTACGATGAAGATTCGAGTAGTGCAACATTTACTCTCTCGGGGAAATCTTCTCCCCAAAGAATGCCAATATTAGCATTTGTAATTACTGGCAAATACTCGCAGAATGGATGTTGACTCAACTGCAGTGCAATATTATGCATTCTCTGGCTATAAATACTCCCCCCGCCAACTGCAGATACTTTAGTTTTTGTTCTTAATCAGAATGAGAGCTTGGCTAGTGATCTGTGCTTTGGTTGTGGCCTGCTGCGCATCTGCTGCAGTGGCACGCACCATGGACCGTTGCGCCCTGGCTCGCGAGATGTCCAATTTGGGTGTGCCGCGGGATCAGTTGGCCCGTTGGGCGTGCATTGCCCAGCACGAGAGCGACTACCGCACCTGGGTGGTGGGACCAGCCAACTCCGATGGCTCCAACGACTACGGCATCTTCCAGATCAACAACTACTACTGGTGCGCTCCCCCCAGCGGTCGCTTCTCCTACAACGAGTGCGGCCTGAGCTGCAACGCCCTGTTGACCGACGACATCACCAACTCCGTGCGTTGCGCCCAGAAGGTCCTCTCCCAGCAGGGATGGTCCGCCTGGTCCACCTGGAAGTACTGCAGTGGATCCCTGCCTTCCATCAACAATTGCTTCTGAGACTCGGCGTACTCTTGTATTGTTTTACTCGCAGTCCAATAAAGGAATTACCACAGACTCTTGATATTGTGAATCACCTGACTTCTATATCCGTTCCAGCGATAACTTATCGCATGCATGTCATATCAATTCGTTGTAATTCTGGGAAGGTACTTGCATAGCTCCTTTCTCTTCTGGCTATAAATACTCCCTGTCTGTAGACCCGATCTTCAGTTTATAGAATCAACAGCCACCCAACATTCCCACAATGAGAACTTTCCTAGTGATCTGCTTCCTGGCTCTGGCCGGCTTCGCACCTGCAGCTCTGGCCCGCACCATGGATCGCTGCTCCCTGGCCCGCGAGATGTCCGATCTGGGTGTGCCCCGCGATCAGCTGGCCCGCTGGACCTGCATTGCCGAGCACGAGAGCTCCTACCGCACCGATGTGGTGGGGCCGCCCAACTCGGACAACTCCAATGACTACGGCATTTTCCAGATCAACGATCTTTACTGGTGCCAGCCGGAGGGGGGCGAATTCTCCTACAACCAGTGCGGCCTGAGCTGCAATGCCCTTCTCGACAACAACATCAGCCAATCCGTGAGATGCGCCCAAAAGGTGCTAGGCATGCAGGGATGGACCGCCTGGTCTGTGTGGCATTACTGCAGTGGCAATCTGCCATCAATCGACGATTGTTTCTAAGCTCTCAAAAACATACATCCATATTTATACGCCTATGTCTTATAAAAATTATATAAAATATATATAAAAGAATCCTATTAATGAGGAATCGTAGAATCACCAGTAATGAAGCAGAGTAGAAGTGACTTTTGGGCTACAAAAGTTAGTTAGTTCTTACGTTTTGTATTGCATTTTGCATATCAAGTCACGTCACAACAATTGTCTTATCGCTCGAACTTCGTTTGATCTCTCGCCAGTGCTTCATTGCTCATTGCTCTCTCAGCAACTCCTTCTGTCAATCGCTCTCTTCGCAATTCGTTCTGTCAATCGCTCTCTTCGCAATTCCTTCTGTCAATCGCTCTCGCAGCAGCAACAACAATAATGCGGCCGCACACTGAGCGCCAGCAGAGTCGACGCTCTCCGCAAATACGGGACCCTCGACCCTCGTGTGAAACATAGCCAGTAATGAACGGGACTTTGTAGCCTAGGCAAAGCTTTATCTTTCTGTTTCAGTTTCTTGCTATAAATACATATGTATGTCACTGTTCTTATGATATGTAATACTTTGGTGTCTTATCCACTTCACTGATAAGACTTCACAGGAACTGCACATATTTGCCTTGTGATTCCAAGAAAAAATGCACATAATACGCTCGATTCGTCTTGCATTTACTTTGAGTATAAATACTCCCTGAATCAAGAATCCAATCATCAGTTCACCATTCGAACCCTATTCCAACTGTTACCACAATGAGAGCTTCGCTGGTGATCTGTGCCTTGGTTGTGGTCTGCGTGGCACCTGCCATCCAGGCCAGCCGCATTATGGACCGCTGCTCCCTCGCCAGGGAGATGGCCCAGAAGGGGGTGCCACGGGATCAGCTGGCCCGCTGGGCGTGCATCGCCGATAAGCAGAGCAACTACCATACCGACGCGGTGAGCCCGACGAATAAGGACGGCTTCCGCAGTTACGGGATCTTCCAGATCAGCAATCAGTATTGGTGCTATTCAGCAAAGGAACCCTCCAGGGAGGTCGAGTGCCGCACAGTCTGTGAAGTTTTCTTGGAGGATGACATTGGCATGTCCGTGATGTGCGCCAGGAAGATACAGGAGAAGCAGGGCTGGTCCGCTTGGCCAGGATGCACTGAGGCGCTGCCATCGATCGACGATTGTTTCTAAGATTTCAAATATGGCAACCCTTATGTAAATCCTCGAGGATTGTACAGGCCATAAATATTTCTTTTAATGAGACATTTGAGTGATCTTTTTGGGGGACCATTGCAAAACTGCCGTTTGAAAAATGCAGCCAAAAAGAGAGCAGCAAAAGAGAGCCTTTTTGGCTGCAAAAGTGAAATTTTATATATACATAATGGCCCACACACATAACAGTGTCATTATGACAGTTTGGACCGGGCTAAAAGCGAATGAAATCTATTAGACATTATGGCCAACAGCCAGCAGCCAAGAGCCAGTGCCAGAGCCTCAATCGCGCCACTCGATCGCGCGGGCTGTGGCTGGAGCTGACAAAAAAACGAGTTAATTTAATTTCCAAGCATAAAACAAATTACGTATGAAAACTGGCCGCCGTTATCGAGGGGGTTTATCATGGATGGTCCCCTGAGTGGAAAACTTTTAATGTCTGCCATCGCAAGTGGCAACGGACTTTAGTTAGCAATTGAAAACAATTTCAACTCAGAGCTACATACATCTATGGCAATCCACGGCAGAGCAGAGCACAGCAGAGAGACAGCTAGACAGCTACACAGCTACACAGCTACAGTGATACAACAGATACAACAGATACATGGATGTAGGGTATCCATGGGATTGCCTTTTGGGGCTAATCGTTGGAGATCAACTTTGCCATTTTGAGCAGCGGTCTGGGCCTTGTCTTAAAGCGGGCAAAAGCGGGTACGAGTACACGAGCCTAATGTATCAATTTGTAGCGCTATTCTCAAGGGTGTCCGTGTCCGCAGGCGGGGTTGAACGACATTCTTTGGACTGTTCGTTGTTCGTTGGTCGCTGATCGCTGATTGATTGACTGCTGATGGATGTGCTGAATCCACTTTAATCCTATCCGCCACATGGCCCCCAGAATCTCATCTCATCTATCTCTCTCAGAAAACTTTCCCGCCATCCTCAGTCGCGGTGTTCTCTTCCAAGAGGGAGAAAATTTAAGTGGAAAATTGTAAAAGTTTCTCTTCGTTTCGTTGAGCCGACACCTTGCCAAATTGTGTGTTCCATCCAGCCCCGCCCCGCTGCGATGATGTGTTGCACAAGACGACACTCCACAATCATCCAACATCATCGGATGTGGTGTGGCGTGCCACCAAATGCCACCAGATGCCAGCCAGGTGATGGCAGAGATTAAGTCACCGACTGACAAAAGTTCTCATGGCAGTTCCATTTCTTTAGCCCCATTTGCATTCGCATTTCGCACTCGAAAGATAAGACTATTAGGAGAATTTAGCAACCAACAAAGCAAACGCGAAACCGCCGAAAGAAATGTGGCCACTTTTCAGCTGCTGTCAGAGATCTCTCCATGGAGATTTCCTCTGAATTTTCCCAAGGCTGTCAGAGCTCCCTTGAGCTATGCTCCAAGATCTCATCGCAGCGCATCGCATCGCATCGCCCATTCCAGACTTTTGTCATCTTTTTTTTTTTTTTTTTTTTTGATTGTCGACTGTCATGCTTGACGGCCCCGCGCTTGACTCTAAATTAAAATACGTTTCTTCGTTACTTTTTTTGTGTGTTAGCCGTTTTTTTTTTTTTTTGGGGAGGGAAAGAGTCTTTTCCAACGCTCATTATAGTTTTCACTGGGTATTTGTTGGCTACAGATTGAGCACTGGAGGGCCCTGGGGTTATGTTTCAAGAGAGAAATATAGCTCCAGCAGCTGTCAAATATAATAATTAAGGTTTAAGGTTGTTGAAACAATATCACAGCGCGGGGTCTGGCCTGCTCTGCTCTGGGCTCTGGTCTCTGGTCTCTGGAGCTTGCCATTTGACACAGTTGCGTTTTTGGTGGCTGTCAAACGACAGAGGAGGAGAGACGACAGACAGACGAGAGAGAAATGTCTATAATTTGTGAGTCGAATTTGTGGGGCAGAGTGGTACTGGCATTCGGGTAATTGATGCCGAAAGAAAAGGCCAGGCCACTGGTGTCTGTGTCATGGCCGCTGAAGATCATGTAAACGTAACCGGGTGGAAAAAGCAGTAATATAATATTTATTCCCTCAGATTGTAATGCCTGAGCATCAGAGAATATAAAAACAGGGAGAGAGAGAGCGATAGACTCACCCATCACGTAACCAGATCCATCTCTCCAGAACTTTCGCAGCGGATCACTCATGCGACTCGAGCGATCCCTCCACACGCTGCTGATTCTGCAACCACACTGCCATTCAGACTTTGACTTTTCTTTCGAGGGTTTAGTACCGCCAGCCGTCCCGCGGAACGCGTGTCTATTGATAAAAGTAAACCCCCCTTTTGCTATCAGCTATCGGACCTATGCGATTCGTTCAATTTGTGTGGCCATCAGATCAGATCAGTACAGTTGCGTGTGTGCATATTAGAAGTGGAAAAGAACCAGAAAATACTCGAACGTGTCGCTCCGAGGAGTGCCTGCTTTTAGATAACTTAATTATGGGTCCCTCCTAGTCTATAATCTAAATGAAAAATCACATAACATGGAAAGCGAGAATGATCGCTTTTTGTCTGTGTTCAATGAAAGCAGAGGCTTCAGTCAATCTTTTTCTTCCAGAACTTTTCATGTCAATCTTCTTCCTTTGGGGACTTTTCATCTGGCGAAATAGAGATCGTGTGATGTAATATCTAAGGTACTTCCACTTCCTCCGCCGAATCATCTACTGATCTGTAGCCTTAGATGTTTCTGTTAATTCTTTCCATGAATCTTGTTTTGGGTTCTTCTTTATCCGGTAACCTCTTTCCCATCCGACCAACAAGCTATTCCCTATTCCTCCACCATCTGTCTGTATTCTACTCCTCCCTCGAAACCAATTAGATCTGCCACAAACCAAGTGTAAACTCGAACCTATGGCCCCTCATTCTCATTGCGGTAAGTGTGGTTCCAACGCTGCATTGTTACGACTGCGCGTACAACTACAAGTAACTCTGGACCGTCATAACTTTACGGTAGAGCGACTTCCACTGCCATCATTCCATTTCCATCCAATTGTCTTTGGGTCTGGGTCTGGGTCTGACCCACGCAATGTCGCAGCCAGAGGGCGCCGAACCCCAACTCCAACCCCGAAGCCCGAAGACAATTACTTATGCATTTCCACTTGTGCTGCTGGTGCTGTTTCTGTTGCTGGAGTTGTGCTAATGTCTTCAGATTATAGGAAACACTTGAGGGACAGCAGGCAGGCACTTGGGCTGGACTGGACACAGGCAGGGGTCTCTACCATCTCCTCTTTCCCTGGAATGGTGTAATTTTCCGGTCTTTGGTTTCCTGCTTTGTTTTAGGCCCTGCCCTCCCCTCGCCGTTCCATGCCTTTGTATCTCTCCCCCCAGACGATCGATGCGTGCCTCCCGAAGAGGGTCTTGCGTTTCCACTTCCTTTGAACAGAGTTCCACAGTTCCCGTTCCCGTTGCCGTTCTAAGATGTGGAGCTGAAGCTGGAGCCCACTTTATGTACATTTATCACCAGCCAGAGCGACGGCGGCGGCCACTTGTGTAATTTATTGCGCCCCCCCTGCCGATGGCCGCCACATTAAGAATTCATTGACCGGTCCAACGTCAACGAACGGCCCATGGGCCAGGCCATGCCATGCCAGGCCATGGCTCGAACAAGTAGAAGGGAAGCTGCGATCGATTCTTTCTTGGCCTTTCTTTCTTCTCCCATTTCTTCCATTTAGAAAGTGTCTGCAGAGACGGACACTGGGAACACGCGAACACACTCTCGGAGCCGCATAACAGCCAGACCAAACATCAGTTTACAATCAGAGTTTATTGAATGGAAATGCAAAGGGGGCAACATACAGCTGCCGCTTAGAAGCAGTCGTTGATGGAGGGCAGGGAGCCGTCGCAGTACCTCCAGGTGGACCAGGCGGACCATCCCTGCTGGGAGAGGACCTTCTGGGCGCAACGCACGGAGTTGGTGATGTCGTCGGTCAACAGGGCGTTGCAGCTCAGGCCGCACTCGTTGTAGGAGAAGCGACCGCTGGGGGGAGCGCACCAGTAGTAGTCGTTGATCTGGAACAGACCGTAGTCGTTGGAGCCGTTGTAGTTCTCGGGTCCGACCACTCCGGTGCGGTAGGAGCTCTCGTGCTCGGCAATGCAGGTCCAGCGGGCCAGCTGGTCGCGGGGAACGCCCAAGTCGGACATCTCGCGGGCCAGGGAGCAACGGTCCATGGTGCGAGCGAAAGCGGGAGCGGCCAGAGCCAGGGCAACCAGAACGATGAAGGACTTCATGTTGACAATGTACAGAAGAAACTGATGTCGAATGGCACGAAGGTTTGCGCTTTTATAGGAGGAATTATCTCCATTATCTGAAGTAGTTCCTTCGATAGGCAGGAGGGCCTCTCCCTATCTGTGGAAGTGGATCTGAACCTCAGGAAAAAATCCCCCCGAAACGTTGAATCCTCTCTTGATTAGTGACTAGTGAGAGATTGCTGAAGATAAAGTATTTTTAGCAGCGTGTGCAACGGAATTCGTGAGTACTTATCAATCCCTGGGAATGTTTTCAGATATGTTTGGTGTTCCTATTTCTGATTTCATTCATCAATCACTTTGGGGCTGCCTCTTCGTAATTATGAAACTATGCAGCCGTGAATGGATCCATAGATATTCACAATACTTTGATGGGGTGAATTTTGTTTGATTTTAAAGTGCAACTTTTGAATTATCCCACAATTCTTAAAATAAGGAGAATTAAATTCCTATTAAATGTCATTTACAGATGGTTTAGCGCTCACAAATATCGAATGGCAAGATCCTTGAGCAGCAGTCCAGGGTAACGACATACCACCGGGCGACATATTTCCTGCCATACATTTTTCAGCAGGAGATATGTATGTCGCTGAATTCTGGGCGGAGATATGTCGTTAGGGCCTGCCAGGAGATATGTCGCTATGCCCAGCAGTCCTACTTGCCACTGATTTCGAATCAATGATATTTTGAGAGAGGAATTAATGTTTTCCATGTGGCTTCCACTTCCCCGTCTATCAATCGGCAATATCTGCATTCCGTATCCACAATGGGGACAATTCCAAGGCAGCCTTTAGCTTTGAGCAATTTCTATAATTCTATAATCGATCTGACATTTTTTCATGGGCATAATCTTGTCTCTGATCCAAGACGGAAGTTGCTTTGAGTTTTAAATGAATTCTGCACTGACAAAAGCCAAAGCCACCCGTCCATCTGGTGTTCAGGTCTCGAATCCCCTCCCCGCTCAATGGAATTTTAATGAATAAGTCTCGGATCTGGGCTGGACAATTACTTGACTTTGACCCCCGCTGACATTTGTCCGTCAGGCGCAACATCGATGTCACTTTCTACTGGACAAAGACCAGAATTCGATTTATGTTTCTATGTTTTGGCAACAGTTCCTAGTTTCGCTCTCTTTTTATGGGCTTCTTTTTATCAACCATCAACCAGATTAGAGAATCCCCATGAATATGCATCGTTCTATTCATGGGACTGGCCAGTGAAACCCCTATCAATGAGAATCGAAGGGACAGCCGCTAAAATCAGAGAAACTTCGACTATTCACAGATGCAAAAATGCCACACAGATCAAGGGAATATTCGTTTTATGCAATTATTTTATTCGGGGGTCGAAGTCAGAGCTTAGAAGCAGTCGTTGATGGAGGGCAGGGAGCCGTCGCAGTACTTCCAGGTGGACCAGGCGGACCATCCCTGCTGGGAGAGGACCTTCTGGGCGCAACGCACGGAGTTGGTGATGTCGTCGGTCAACAGGGCGTTGCAGCTCAGGCCGCACTCGTTGTAGGAGAAGCGACCGCTGGGGGGAGCGCACCAGTAGTAGTCGTTGATCTGGAACAGACCGTAGTCGTTGGAGCCGTTGTAGTTCGTGGGTCCCACAACGCCGGTGCGGTAGGAGCTCTCGTGCTCGGCAATGCAGGTCCAGCGGGCCAGCTGGTCGCGGGGAACGCCCAAGTTGGACATCTCGCGGGCCAGGGAGCAACGGTCCATGGTGCGAGCGAAAGCGGGAGCGGCCAGAGCCAGGGCAACCAGAACGATGAAGGACTTCATGTTGAATTCAATTATTGGAAACTGATGTCGAAAGGGAGAGTGGCGTGTGCTTTTATAGTGCCCAATTATCTCGATTTTCGCCATGCTTTAAGTACTATCTCGAGTGGGGTGCTATCGGAACTTTAGGCTAAAGAGGACTAGACGTGCAATTAATCACGCTATCACCAGACAAGTGGGGCCCTTAGTCGCGTGGTCCTCCAAATGTCGCGACGCCAAAGCCAGCAGCAGCAGCATCAAAGGCCAAGATTAGCTTCATCTCTCGGCCAGCGCTTTGGCAGGGGTTTTTGGGGCACCAAGTATTAATTTTTTGTTAAGGTAAACGTTTGCTCTTTAAGCCATTAACCTTGTTAGCGTCTTCGGCGGGGCAATTACTGCGGGGGGCACCAGTGGGCAGATGGTACGGAATATACGTGCGCATACGAGAAGCGCAGCTCGTCTTCCGACTCCAAGTCCAACTCTAGTTCCACTTTTGAGTGCTTGAGTGAGACCTTTGGTGGAAGAACTCCCCTGAGCGGTGGGCTATGGCTTGTAACGGGCATGCGTTCGATCGTAAAACCACTGACTCGACAACGAGACCCCAAGGCTACCACACATCATCAACATCAACATCCACATCAAACATGAACATCATCACAGAGCGCCAAGAGCCAAGAGCTCTGCTGCACATTGCTTTCTCAATGCATGGATTGGGCGGAGGCAGACTCCGACTCCAACGCCAACTCCAGCTGTAACTCTGACTTTGGCTCTGACTAACGATACAACCGCAAGTATGCAAACGACAGAGAGCCTCAGTTGCCTCAGTTGCTGTTACATTAACCCCATTCGAGTGTAAGACTTTTGAGGAGGCGTACGGACGGCCGGTGCATTGCTAGCTAGCGGTATTCCTGGGGCCTGCGGCCCGAGGCCTGACCCGCCATTCGAATAGCCCCCGAGGAGGCAGGCGACCACAGATTTCCACACAGGTGAGCCCCGGAGTGCTTCTTTTGGGATGTATCTCCAGCTCCGACTACGATTTTTCCAAGAAAGTTGTTAACCTTTCGCATGTGGCGTGTGGTTAACAGCAAAGACAAATGACAAAAGGCTACTGTAAAAATAGTCGAGAGATCGCTGGGGCGCTGGGAGATGGGGAGATGGGCAGATGGGGCGATAGGCAGTTGGGAGTTTGCAGATGGAATGATGAAAGATGGGATGAAATAGCTAATAGACAAAGTTGTTTTCAAGTCTGTTTGGGGCCTTTGAAGCGTGACCCTCTTTGAGCCCCCCATGAATTATAGATGAATTCATAGATTAATGATCATTTGTGAACATCGGAGCAGAGCTCCCTCACCGCCAATGAGTGGCCGATTCGATTCTTTTGAAAGCCAAGCAAGAAAGAATGTTTCTCACTTTTACTTTTTGTTCGCTGATTTATCGACGACTCCACTCCACTCCACAGTCTTCACAGTCATCCCCAAAAGTGTGTCAACTAACAGTTGATTCTCCGAGAAGAGAAGATAATCTCCAACAGGCCGATCAGAGCTCATTGCCTATGCATGAGGCATGAGGCATGGGGTCGCTCCCAAAGTGGTGTCCCCTTGGAGCCCAGGCCAATTAAGCCACATTTCCCCCCGAGAATCGACTAATTATCGTTCGAACTTTCGGAAAAACGAAACCACTGTTAGGATAATGGCCAAGAAAAGTTCTTCTACTTTCAAACGGTTCTCCAATCGGACCTCGGAGCCAATTACCGAACGGCCGACGTCAGAGTTTCGGTATTTGTAAACAAACATTTGAGATTAGAACTGATTGATCAATCGAGTTTCGGCTATGGCCATTATCGCAACCACAAGCCCATTGACAGCCGCCCCAATACGCTTATCACCTTTTCGTCACGGCCCCAGCCGGCTCTCCTCCTCCTCGAGTGCTCCTCCTCGCTGCGATAGATAAGCTGACAGCCCTCTGAAAAGTGCTATAAAAACGCCAATTCCGAGGACCTTAGCATCAGTTTACTTCCGTATTCCGAACCAACAAATCAACATGAAGTCCTTCATCGTTCTGATTGCCCTGGCTCTGGCCGCTCCCGCTTTCGCTCGCACCATGGACCGTTGCTCCCTGGCCCGCGAGATGTCCAATCTGGGTGTGCCCCGCGACCAGCTGGCCCGCTGGACCTGCATTGCCGAGCACGAGAGCTCCTACCGCACCGGCGTTGTCGGACCCACCAACTACAACGGCTCCAACGACTACGGTCTGTTCCAGATCAACGACTACTACTGGTGCGCTCCCCCCAGCGGTCGCTTCTCCTACAACGAGTGCGGCCTGAGCTGCAACGCCCTGTTGACCGACGACATCACCAACTCCGTGCGTTGCGCCCAGAAGGTCCTCTCCCAGCAGGGATGGTCCGCCTGGTCCACCTGGAAGTACTGCGACGGCTCCCTGCCCTCCATCAACGACTGCTTCTAAGCTCTGACTTCGACCCCTGAATAAAATAATTGCATAAAACGAATATTCCGTGAATTTTTAGCTATGATTCTGCTCGGAGAGCGAACGATGCTCCCCTCCCTTCCTAATCCTGAATCTTCGGAAGAGTTTCTCTTTCTTTGTGGCTGCATTTATTGATTGATTGGGTTGGTTTGTGGCGAGGCTTTGTCTCTGGCCAAATCACTTTCTAATCCCATGAATAGAATATGAATTCGCTAATCTAATAGATACTGTCGCCCTATCTTATGGCCATAAATACGTCGAAGCGCGAATTTAGAAACTTTTGCCAGACGAAACACACATCAAATGAATTCGGCTGCTTTTTGCGGCTTTTCTCCGGTAGAAAGTAAACCCGAGCCGAGCCACGAGTTACCGCCACAAGTGACAGCGCGGGTCAAACGCCAAATAGTATCCACCAAACCCAGAGACATATTCATTATAATTCCATTGAGCGCTGCGCTGGGGACCTGGTCGAAACGGAGGCCTGAACCAGTCAAACTGGTGCCTCTTGAGCGCAGAACTCGTCAATGAGTCTATATTTAAATAAATAAAATAAGAAAAACAAACACATAAAAAACGTAAAGCAAATTATGAAAACTTCCGTCTTGAATCAGCTACGAGGCAACGTCCAACGTTCAGGTCTCCTCCAAACACCAAATAATGTCAAATCTATTATACAAAATGCGATTCGGCGCCCAGGGCCTACCCGAAATTGTGCACACGACATGCGATTATTAGTCGATTGGCATCTCAGTGCTCAGCGTTGTTATTATTTTCGCTGTAATCGGGAAATTTCGATGGGAGAAAGTGTGGTCACAAAACAAAGCACAGAAAATTATACGTCAAACATTTTATTTATTTCGAATCAAAGGCCAAAGCTTAGAAGCAGTCGTTGATGGAGGGCAGGGCGCCGTCGCAGTACCGCCAGGTGGACCAGGCGGACCATCCCTGCTGGGAGAGGACCTTCTGGGCGCAACGCACGGAGTTGGTGATGTCGTCGGTCAACAGGGCGTTGCAGCTCAGGCCGCACTCGTTGTAGGAGAAGCGACCGCTGGGGGGAGCGCACCAGTAGTAGTCGTTGATCTGGAACAGACCGTAGTCGTTGGAGCCGTTGTAGTTCTCGGGTCCGACCACTCCGGTGCGGTAGGAGCTCTCGTGCTCGGCAATGCAGGTCCAGCGGGCCAGCTGGTCGCGGGGAACGCCCAAGTCGGACATCTCGCGGGCCAGGGAGCAACGGTCCATGGTGCGAGCGAAAGCGGGAGCGGCCAGAGCCAGGGCAACCAGAACGATGAAGGACTTCATGTTGAAAATATACAGAAGAAACTGATGTCGAATGGCACGAAGGTTTGCGCTTTTATAGGAGGAATTATCTCCATTATCTGAAGTAGTTCCGTTCCTTCGATAGGCAGGAGGGCCTCACCTTATCTGTGAAATTGTATCTGAACCTCAGGAAAAAATCCCCCGAAACGTTGAATCCTCTCTTGATTAGTGACTAGTGAGAGATTGCTGAAGATAAAGTATTTTTAGCAGACCAGACCACACGTGTGCAACGGAATTCGTGAGTACTTATCAATCCCTGGGAATGTTTTCAGATATGTTTGGCGTTCCTATTTCTGATTTCATTCATCAATCACTTTGGGGCAGCCTTTTTGTAATTATGAAAGTATGCAGCCGTGAATGGATCCATAGATATTCACTATACTTTGATGGGGTTAATTTGTTTCGATTTTAAAGTGCACCTTTTGAATTATCCCACAATTCTTAAAATAAGGAGAATTAAATTCCTATTAAATGTCATTTACAGATGGTTTAGCCCTCACAAATATCGAATGGCAAGATCCTTGAGCAGCAGTCCGGGGTACCGACATATCTCCGGGCGACATATTTCCTGCCATACATTTTTCAGCAGGAGATATGTCGCTGAATTCTGGGCGGAGATATGTCGTTAGGGCCTGCCAGGAGATATGTCGCTATGCCCCGCAGTCCTACTTGGCACTGATTTCGATTCAATGATATTTTATTCGAAAAATTAATGTTTTCCATGTGGCTTCCACTTTCCCCGTCTATCAATCGGCAATAGCTGCATTCCGTATCCCCAATGGGGACAATTCCAAGGCAGCCTTTAGCTTTGAGCAATTTCTATAATTCTATAATCGATCTGACATTTTTTCATGGGCATAATCTTGTCTCTGATCCAAGACGGAAGTTGCTTTGAGTTTTAAATGAATTCTGCACTGACAAAAGCCAAAGCCACCCGTCCATCTGGTGTTCAGGTCTCGAATCCCCTCCCCGCTCAATGGAATTTTAATGAATAAGTCTCGGATCTGGGCTGGACAATTACTTGACTTTGACCCCCGCTGACATTTGTCCGTCAGGCGCTGCATCGTTGTCACTTTCTACTGGACAAAGACCAGAATTCGATTTATGTTTATATGTTTTGGCAACAGTTCCTACTTTCGCTCTCTTTTTATGGCCTTCTTTTTATCAACCATCAACGAGATTAGAGCATCCCCATGAATATGCATCGTTCTATTCATGGGACTGGCCAGTGAAACCCCTATCAATGAGAATCGAAGGGACAGCCGCTAAAATCAGAGAAACTTCGACTATTCACAGATGCAAAAATGCCACACAGATCAAGGGAATATTCGTTTTATGCAATTATTTTATTCAGGGGTCGAAGTCAGAGCTTAGAAGCAGTCGTTGATGGAGGGCAGGGAGCCGTCGCAGTACTTCCAGGTGGACCAGGCGGACCATCCCTGCTGGGAGAGGACCTTCTGGGCGCAACGCACGGAGTTGGTGATGTCGTCGGTCAACAGGGCGTTGCAGCTCAGGCCGCACTCGTTGTAGGAGAAGCGACCGCTGGGGGGAGCGCACCAGTAGTAGTCGTTGATCTGGAACAGACCGTAGTCGTTGGAGCCGTTGTAGTTCGTGGGTCCGACAACGCCGGTGCGGTAGGAGCTCTCGTGCTCGGCAATGCAGGTCCAGCGGGCCAGCTGGTCGCGGGGCACACCCAGATTGGACATCTCGCGGGCCAGGGAGCAACGGTCCATGGTGCGAGCGAAAGCGGGAGCGGCCAGAGCCAGGGCAACCAGAACGATGAAGGACTTCATGTTGAATTCAATTATTGGAAACTGATGTCGATTGGTGCAAGGGTTCGAGCTTTTATAGCCGGAGAATCGGAGTACTATCTGCGCGAGGCCGAGGAGGGTTATCTTTGAGTAGTTACTTGTAGTATATCTGATGGGCATATGGCAGCGGGGTAATCTGGACTCTTCGAAAAAGATTCGAGTGCGAATCGGACCATATTGATAATTCCATTGATAATTTCGATAATTTGAATGGCGGAGAGGGAGCAATACGGAAATTCGATTGTGAATCCCCTGGCGGAGGGTATGACGTAGGTCCGCCGTCACTATTCGTTCACCTGCTCTGCCTGTGGATGCAAATGGGCGGCAGCAGCTCCATTGTTTGGGGTGGCTGTTTGTCCGACCAATTGGCCTCTGATCTCTCTATTTTGGGGTCTCTTTGTCTGCTGGTCCCCTTTTTCGTGGCCCATTGGCTTCAATTAGTCTGGGGGGCTAACAAAAGCCCACTGCTCATGGCCCAATGCCTACTCGCAGTATTTTACTGCCTGCTGTTTACGAGTATTGCCCAAGTGCGGTGGTTGCTGGTTACTCAATCC
This sequence comes from Drosophila tristis, assembly GCA_018150885.1. Classification (NCBI taxonomy): domain Eukaryota; kingdom Metazoa; phylum Arthropoda; class Insecta; order Diptera; family Drosophilidae; genus Drosophila; species Drosophila tristis. Next base: position 4,036,346 of record JAECWT010000264.1, read on the forward strand.
CACCGATCGCCGATTGTTGCTCCATTTGTCAGGGGCCTGTCAAGGTGTCCAACATCTGGTTGTCCCCTGATTGTTGTGCCTCTAATGTGGCATGTGGCCCTGCTCTGCTGCTGCTGCTGTTGCAGTTTCCAGAAGGAAGACAAAGACCCGACAAAGAATGGCCAAAGTTGACCACAAAATCGCGTGAAGAAAGAAAGATTTCTTTTATTTTGGGCAGCACCGAAAGTAAATTGGCCATTCGCTGGGTTGCGTGTGACGCCCCACCTAACAGCAGGCGGCATGCCCCACACAACACACCATACCTCACCACATCACACTCTTGTGGGGCATGGCCAATGCATAAGCTGTTTAACAATTGTTAAATCAGACCGGAACAGATTTTTCTGTGGCCCGTACACTGGAATACGAATGCTCGCTATTTGCCCTGTGTCTGCGTCTATGACTGTAATTATACCCTTTTCTATGGGGTACTATGACTATGGGGCGGCGTATGCAAGGGCTCCTCATAGGGTATATTTACTTTATGCTGGATATTCGAACCTTAACTCTTACTTTTGTTGCAGAAGACGATATGGAGCCACGGAGTTCGCTTTGGAACGAATTATTCAACGAAAACTCTGCGTAGTTGTCTTTCATTTTCCAAATAAACTAAAGCAAACATTAGAACTCGCTTTGTACTAGGATTTTGCTCGTTCTTTAAGGGCATCCACAAGCCTTCAAATTCCACCCTGAAAGTCACATTTCTTTCTTGTTTATTTATTTATTTATTTAGTGTCTGCACAGTTTCTCCTCTTTCTGTTTGTCTTCTGCTGTTTCTTCTACATTTGTCTTTGGCTTTGTCTCTCTGTTGGATGGCTGGACAAAGTGGCATTGTTAGTCGGATTGGGCATTGGGGATTGGGGGCTGCTTCGTCGAAGTCCATCGCAGTCTCGTGCCGCTGCCAATTCAATTTTCACTACCATTTTCCATGGGGCTGCAGAGGAATGTAATTTGTTTTTATGCTTTTATAACGAACACGCAGTCATAACGCCTTTATTTTATGGCCCGTTTTTTTTGTATTATTATTTTTTGTTTTTTTCATTTTATCCATTGTCTGAGTTGCGTTCTTTTTTTTTAGCCCAAATCTAGGTGGAGAGTTTCTTTCTTTCTTGGGTGGCTATGGCTATGGCTATGGTTATGGCTTTGACTATGGCCAGTGGGCGTCACAGTTCAATGTCAGTGCTACTCGTACTCCCACACAAGCCCCGCACCGCACTGAGGGATTTACATATCTTGATTTTGGGCAGTAGCTAAAAGAAAGTTGGGGGGCCCATTAGCATATGCATAGGTTCAAACAGGGGCAGAGGCAGAGGCTTGGGGCAGGGGTATGTGTATGTGTATGTGTTTGGGTATGTGGCATGTGGGGATCCAATCTGTTGACCAAGCGGAAGAAGCCTTGGGCAGCTGGATCTGAATCTGAATCTGACCCTCTGACTTAGATCGGGAACTAGTTTTCCATACACCGAGAGAGAGAGAGGGAAAGAGTGAGAGATGACTCTTACCTATTTTGCCTATGCGGCTTCGGCTTCCGCGGTTACAGGTTCTCCTGTTGATGCTGGCGCTGGCGCTGCTAGTGCGTCTGTCCGAAATCCAATTGGGATCAAGTGCAGAGCAGTGCGGAGCACGGAGTACGGAGTACTGACACGAATCCAAATTGGGGCACTGCTGCTGGTTGCTGCTGCTGCTGAACAGACCGTTCTTAAATTCTACGAGGCACACACACACTCTTCATATTTGTCGGATTGGGGCACAGTTGGAGCTGACTTTCATGCTGCACTTTGCGTCGTCATCGAACAAGAAACGTAAATTGAGAAGATTAGCAGCACAAGAGAAGAACCCGCTGCCACTGCCCGGTGCTGCTGTTGTGGCTATTACTTGTGGAGTGTTATTGTGGATGCTGCAATAGGCCACTAGATGCAGCAGGGGCATGCAGCATGGGGCATGGGCCAGTTCTAGCCGAGAGTCGTACTCGTTTTACCGTTAGAATGCAATCTGCGCGCGCACTGTGGCACTCGCGATGCTGTTAGCCAGCGCTGGAGCGTCCGAGAGCGGGTCCAAGCGGGCGGGGAGGGAAGCACTAGCGCTAGCACTAGCACCAGGCACTTCTACTCGTATCCAATCAAACTTGTTTCTCCTCCCAAGAGAATACACAATAAGAAAATGTATATCGCGTAATCGTCTCGGACACGTAACCAGCGGTGCTGGAGCGGCGGAGAGGGGCAGTTGTGTGGGGGAGGAGGATCGAAGAATGACAAAGATTGACAGTATCCCTTCTCGGATCGGCTTGGATCGGCTCGGATCGGCTTGAGTCTCGCTTCCGCACTGAACTGAACCCACTAACGAGTGAACTTTGCTAGACCTCAAGAACAGCTAACAAAGCCATCGTTCATCGTTCATCGTTCACCGTTCACCGTTCGCCGTTCGACTTAATTGGTAACCAAAAGCGCGCTTCGTTCGCTTCCGCTATCTGCGATCTGCACACACACGTCCGAAGAGGAGAGAAGTCACGCACCGACTGATCGAGAGCCGGGCTCACAGCTTAAACGAGACACGATCCCCTGTTTGGGCCTTCATTCGATCGAGAGCCGAGCCGAGTCGCAGACCGAGCTTCATGTAGCCGAAGTAGCATTCGGCCAGAGCGATTTCTCTCTCTCTCCTCATATAAGACTTTGGCTGCAAGAAACAGTAGCAATGGAACCACTCCGACATGATGAAGACTGTCAAGCGCCTTAGGGCATCTGCAAACACCCAACCACAAGCCGTGATTAGGCGGAAGAATGTGGAAACGAGCCCCAAACCATCAGTAAAAGATCCCATATTGATAATCAACCGTTGGAAGCACAGCTTAGAAGCATCCCATTCAAAGAAGATCCACTGATTGGCGTCACAGCTATCAGAGATCCTAAGGAAAGCTATCGAGTACTTCAGCAGTCGAGTAGTGGAAGAAATTCGCATACTGCGTATAAGCAAATTGCGCGACTCGTCGATTTCCATAGCGTTGTTTACTTTAGTGTTGAGATATGGGGGGCCTCTGCGCCAACACTTGAGGGAGCTTATTCAGTTAGCCCTATCAGTGTTAATTAAAAGATGGCGATGGTCAATTTCTTGACTTGTTGACGAAGGGAACCCTCCTATCAGCGAACATGCTCGCGATAACTCCTTTATCAGCGCACAGCTCTGCTATAAAAGCTCGAACCCTTGCACCAATCGACATCAGTTTCCAATAATTGAATTCAACATGAAGTCCTTCATCGTTCTGGTTGCCCTGGCTCTGGCCGCTCCCGCTTTCGCTCGCACCATGGACCGTTGCTCCCTGGCCCGCGAGATGTCCAATCTGGGCGTGCCCCGCGACCAGCTGGCCCGCTGGACCTGCATTGCCGAGCACGAGAGCTCCTACCGCACCGGCGTTGTCGGACCCACGAACTACAACGGCTCCAACGACTACGGTCTGTTCCAGATCAACGACTACTACTGGTGCGCTCCCCCCAGCGGTCGCTTCTCCTACAACGAGTGCGGCCTGAGCTGCAACGCCCTGTTGACCGACGACATCACCAACTCCGTGCGTTGCGCCCAGAAGGTCCTCTCCCAGCAGGGATGGTCCGCCTGGTCCACCTGGAAGTACTGCGACGGCTCCCTGCCCTCCATCAACGACTGCTTCTAAGCTCTGACTTCGACCCCTGAATAAAATAATTGCATAAAACGAATATTCCCTTGATCTGTGTGGCATTTTTGCATCTGTGAATAGTCGAAGTTTCTCTGATTTCTTCGATTCTCATTGATAGGGCTTTCACTGGCCAGTCCCATCAATAGAACGATGCATATTCATGGGGATGCTCTAATCTCGTTGATGGTTTATAAAAAGAAGCCCATAAAAAGAGAGCGAAGGTAGGAACTGTTGCCAAAACATAAAAACATAAATCGAATTCGGGTTTTTGTCCAGTAGAAAGGGACATCGATGTAGCGCCTGACGGACAAATGTCAGCGGGGGTCAAAGTCAAGTAATTGTCCAGCCCAGATCCGAGACTTATTCATTAAAATTCCATTGAGCGGGGAGGGGATTCGAGACCTGAACACCCGTTGGACGGGTGGCTTTGGCTTGTGTCAGCGCAGAATTCATTTAAAACTCAAAGCAACTTCCGTCTTGGATCAGAGACAAGATTATGCCCATGAAAAAATGTCAGATCGATTATAGAATTATAGAAATTGCTCAAAGCTAAAGGCTGCCTTGGAATTGTCCCCATTGGGGATACGGAATGCAGCTATTGCCGATTGATAGACGGGGAAAGTGGAAGCCACATGGAAAACATTAATTCCTCTCTCAAAATATCATTGATTTGAAATCAGTGGCAAGTAGGACTGCTGGGCATAGCGACATATCTCCTGGCAGGCCCTAACGACATATCTCCGCCCAGAATTCAGCGACATATCTCCTGCTGAAAAATGTATGGCAGGAAATATGTCGCCCGAAGATATGTCGTTACCCCGGACTGCTGCTCAAGGATCTTGCCATTCAATATTTGTGAGCGCTAAACCATCTGTAAATGACATTTAATAGGAATTTAATTCTCCTTATTTTAAGAATTGTGGGATAATTCAAAAGTTGCCCTTTAAAATCGAACAAAATTCACCCCATCAAAGGATTGTGAATATCTATGGATCCATTCACGGCTGCATAGTTTCATAATTACAAAAAGGCTGCCCCAAAGTGATTGATGAATGAAATCAGAAATAGGAACACTAAAAATATCTCAAAACATTCCCAGGGATTGATAAGATTGGTCTGCTAAAAATACTTTATCTTCAGCAATCTCTCACTAGTCACTAATCAAGAGAGGATTCAACGTTTCGGGGGATTTTTTTCCTGAGGTTCAGATACAATTTCACAGATAATGTGAGGCCCTCCTGCCTATCGAAGGAACTACTTCAGATAATGGAGATAATTCCTCCTATAAAAGCGCAAACCTTCGACCCATTCGACATCAGTTTCTTCTGTACATTGTCAACATGAAGTCCTTCATCGTTCTGGTTGCCCTGGCTCTGGCCGCTCCCGCTTTCGCTCGCACCATGGACCGTTGCTCCCTGGCCCGCGAGATGTCCGACTTGGGCGTTCCCCGCGACCAGCTGGCCCGCTGGACCTGCATTGCCGAGCACGAGAGCTCCTACCGCACCGGAGTGGTCGGACCCGAGAACTACAACGGCTCCAACGACTACGGTCTGTTCCAGATCAACGACTACTACTGGTGCGCTCCCCCCAGCGGTCGCTTCTCCTACAACGAGTGCGGCCTGAGCTGCAACGCCCTGTTGACCGACGACATCACCAACTCCGTGCGTTGCGCCCAGAAGGTCCTTTCCCAGCAGGGATGGTCCGCCTGGTCCACCTGGAAGTACTGCGACGGCTCCCTGCCCTCCATCAACGACTGCTTCTAAGCTCTGACTTCGACCCCCGAATAAAATAATTGCATAAAACGAATATTCCTTCATTCCACTCTCTTTTGGAGCTTGCCAGATTTTTACATGGCATTCGTTGTTTTGCTACACAAAATCTACTTTCCAACTACATGTCTTGGAGGCATTTTACTCAAATGAATCAGCCTGAAAGTATGCAATTTTTCGAAGCTCATTGACGAAAGCTGGCTGCTATGGGTCGGGTGGGGGAAGAGAAGTTCGCTTAGCTTACCTTTCTTCGGCCAGCGACTTTCCCGCCTCGTACATGGAGTCCAGGGAATAGTCATCCGCAATGGAGCTGTAGACATTCGTCTGTGTCCCCGCTGTCTCCTCGTCGCAGTAGCTGCAGCTGCAGCACGAGTACTGGGAGCAGTAGGAGGAGGCATCCAAGTCGGTGATGCCAATGGAGCATTCCTCGTCCATCGGCCGTCGCTGGTCCTCCATCGGTATGGTCTCCCCCTTCTGGGGGGAATCGCTGCGGGGTGAACGACTGGAAAGAGTCGGAAGATTAGGCAAACCGCAGAGAACGCAGCAAATGGAGTGTTACCTCTTGGTGCGTGTGTCCATTGTGTCCATGACCACGTTCCAGGTGCGGTGAATCAAGTAGAGCAGAAACAACACCCTCGACGTCTCTCCGTTGTGCGGTGGCGCGGCATTGGATGCATGTGGCCCACCACCGCCGCCGCCGCCCAGGCAGCTGCTGGACCCAAGCCTCGGCTCTTGAGGGGTCTGCCCGTGCACGTGCTCGTGGTCGTGGTCGTGGTGTGGGTGGCGTGCGGGAAGGGTCTTGGAGCGGTACTCGCTCTGGAGGCAGTACTCCCGCTTGTGCTGCTGGTATCGTCTGCGTGTGTTGAACCGCGAAGGCAGCTCCTCTCCAGCCACCACTCCAGCTCCAGCTCCAGTCGCTGCGATGCGGTTGCCCATTACGACGCAGTCGCTGATCGGCGCCTGTCAGGCATTGCCTAATGTGACATGGACAAGCACAACATATGTTAGAGCAGGGGGGCACAGCAGAGGATGATGTCTGCTCGGATCGCTGTTCGAGTCGCATCCAAGAGAATTAGCGCTGACACAATTCCTAACCAGTTTGGGTTCCAGTTCCCCCACCATCCTGTTGCCTGGCAAGCGATTGGCAAGCGAAAAAAAGTGAAGTGCCCGATGGAATTGGGTCAGCGGCGAGTTCTCGATGGATGGTAACGAGGTCGGCCAGAACAAATGCCTGTAGATGGTCTGGACGTGACGTGATCGGGGCTCCTACTCATGCCCGGTCCTCACGAGCAACTTGTAATTATGATAAACTATCTATCCATTGGCAAAATGATGGATTGCGTGGACCAGTTTCGGCCAGAACCGGGAGAGCTGGCCAACATGATTGCTCCTCCGGCGGGGCGTGGAGGCTGTCAGTGAGTGACACTTTTGATGGCTGAAATCTATCTGCTGAGCGGCATCTAGGCCACGCATTCGGCACACTCATTAGGCAGGCCATTCATCAAATTATCGCCCTTGCACGATTTGTCTCTCCCGGCACTTGCGGCTTGACCCGATCCACACCCTGAATGGGACCACATTAGAGCCTCCCCACTGGGTGGGAGCAGAGGAACCGCAGTCAGTGGCTTATCTGCAAGCGTAGCTAAACGTGACCGCTAAATGACAGAACACGACAAAACACGATTACAGAGCAGAACCAGAATAGAACAGCGCTGAACAGAACTGCGAACTAGAAGCCGAAGCAGAAGCAGAACCACGGGCACTATCAGTGATGGGTCGACGTCACCGTCGCCACCTACCACAGTGAAAGGTGGTCCACAGGGATCGTAAACATATTTACTGCAATCGATCGCTAAATCTCGGGCATCAATTAGTCGGGAATAGATCTGAGATTGGGTATAAATTATAGATCAACTTGGAAGAACAACTTTCTTGCTGTCAACGAATATGGAAATGGGCAGCCATAAATGGGAACACACCAAATGGGAACCTGTTCGCCTAGGGCCCTGCAGAACCTTTCGTGTAGTGAAAGTGTTGACAAAGAAGTGGAAAGTTTTGTCGCGGGCACTTCACTGGAAAAGTTGGTAGGGTAGGCTCTGTCCGCTTCGTTTCGTTTGGGTCGTTTGGGTCGTTAAATGCAGGTGCTACTGTACTTAAAAGTTGCACCATAAAAAATACCACCAAGACATGCGGTTTGAGCGTGTGTGTGGCAGAGTGGAAGAACTCGAGATCTTGACAATAATTAAACCAAGAGTTTATCTTATCACAGAGAAGTCACCCTGTACGGGCAGCAATGTTAACTATAGGACGAACCGCAGACCCGGCACTCAACCCCCCAAGCACTGAAATGCGAAGCGGCTGCCGTGTACGCCTCACAGTCGTGTTTCCAACGATCTAGAGAGCGGTACACTCCAGTGGAGAACCCGAACCAGCGCCAGAACCAGAGCAACAGAAGCAGTATCAGTAGCTAGAAAGGAATACGAATACAAATAGGAATACTCGAAACTAGGACACACCTTGGGGCGTCAGCATGAGCCAGCAACAGACACAGAACCAGCTGGAGACAGAGCAACTGCTCTTCGAGGAGAAGCCGCTCCACGTGCCCCCATTGTCGGAGCTGCAGAATGGTGAGCGAGGGGGAGAGATCAGATCTTAAAGATTCTACGTGCCAGTGCCAGTGCCACCGCCCGATGCGGTGCCATGTGCAAATGACCTTCAGAACTGTGTCGAACTTTCCATAGCTGGTTTTCTGTAGAGTTTTTCCATTTCGGTTCTCTGTTCTGCTTCTCTGTGTTATTTTTGTTCTTTGTTTTCGTACGACGCCTCCAAACAGAACACACAAAACATATGACTGGGCGGAGAGCTTCGGACAGCTTTTGTACGCCAAAAGCCGTTTCGTTTCGTTTGTTTAGATGAAATGGAAGATAAAGCTTTTGGTTTAATGGGCGCCTCTCGCTCTCTCTCTCTCTCTCTCTGTGTCGTTTCGCAGTCATACAGGGTGCTTTGAGTGGAAACTTCGCCCAGGTGGAGGTGAGTGTGGGTGCCTGTCCGGATCTGAAGGCGCCACGGTTTGGATTGGTGGAAAGCGGACTGGGGGGCAGGCCCACGCTGCTGGAGGCAGGCGGCCCACCCTTCTTGCTGCCCCTCGTGCAGCGGGATAAGCTGTACAACATCAAGGAGATAACGCGGAAGATCCAGGGACCCGGCAAGATCTTCGCTGTGGGCGCCGGTGCAGGACCCTGGCCCATCCGCAGCTCCAACTGCGAGGGCATCTTCAATCTGTCGGTGAGCGAGAGGGGCGAGCTGACGAACGGCAGCTACACGGCCACGGTGCGGGGAGAGCAGGAGGAGTGCGTGCTGGAGAAGATCCCCCACACAGAGCCCCGCTGTGCCCTGCTGCTCAATTTGTTCCTCAGCCAGGGAGCGCCTGGACAAGTGCTGAAGATCAGCGCCAAGCAGCGCACCGGCGAACAGAACTTCATCGAGTGCATCCGCAAGGGGCTGGAGGAGCACTACGGCGACCAGGTGGTGGGCCTGGGCGGCATCTTCCTCATCAAGAAGGGCGCCGCCCACCAGCACGTGATGCGGGACTTCAGCAAGACGCCCATCCACACCGACGAGGAGGTCAACGAGTGGCTCAAGTTCTACGAGATGCCGGCCCAACTCAATGCCGTGGGCACCCTGGTGACCAAGGAGCACGACCTCGACCTGCGCCTCCAGCACTTCCACTCATTCTCGTTCAGCAACTGGGGCGGCCACTACCACTACGACACTACGCCCGACATCGTGGAGTACGAGGCGTATCTCAATGTCGCCGAGCGGGTGGTGAGGGTGGACAAGCCCCTGTCCACCCACAAAGTGGGAAGAGATTAGATCTTATCTGATCTTCTCGTTGCCTGTATAAGTATCCGACTTTTCCATTGCCTAATCCGTCATAAATAAATGCTCATAAGAAGAAGATAGGGCCATATATTTGGACAGCATATTCCAAAGGTGGTTCCCACAGACGCTACTCTCTTTCGGAGTACACTCGTGGCCATGTGGCCATGTGTGGACAGACCGAAACCCCAGACAGAGAGACAGTGAGCAGGCGGATTAGCGCTGTAGCTCAGAGTTATCTCTGGCCCACTGTCTTCACCTGCCAAATCCATCATAAACATTAATGAGCGGAGGCCAAAAATAAATAAGTGTAGCTTAGAAGTTGGTTTCGGTTTCCGTCTGCGATCTCTCGAATGGCCCTGTGGCACGATGGTTGGTTGCCCATCATTTGTGGAGCTGGCCGCAGGTGCCGACGGGCTGGCTTTATGTAATTGCCAAAAATTAGAGCCGCAGCAGCGGTCGCAGCCGCAGCAACAGCTTTCTTTGCCATGCAAATCGATCGGCAAATGATCTCGATGAGTGCTCGAACGAGATCTTCTAGGCCGGAATGCCTGCTGGTGGCTGGTGGCTGGTGGCTGCTGGGGTTCTGGTTCTGGGTATGGGTATGGGTCTGGGGCTGCGGCTGCGGCTTCATGCCTGGCCTAATGAGAGACTCCACACGGCAGGCAGACAGCAGAGAGCTAAGCAGGCCGTAAATAATGCCCCGAACATGCAGCAATCTGTGTTTTTCTTTTTGCACCGCTGGCCATTAATTATTTAATAACTTTGATTCATGCAGAGCTCCGACTTCGACTGCGACTGCGACTGCGGTTGCAATTGCAATTGCGAGTGCGAGTCCATTAAAACGTTTTATGGATTGCCTCAAAGAAGAAATCCAATCGAAAAACAGAAACAGAAACTGGAATCCCCCGCCCGATTGTTGTGACAGTTACAAATCGCAGTTGATCGGCGCATCGATCATGCCGACTGACTTACCCACTGGGACTCGCGACTCTCCCAGAAATGTTGTGATCGCGGCCGCTTGCTTCTATTATTCTTCTGGCGATGTCTGCACCTCTTAACGGGTCTCTAATATTTGCATTTAAATATTTATTATTCGGATTCTGGTAACCTTTTTCGAAACTCGCACACAATCACAAAACATACAGCACCGCGATCGACGGACAACGGACGACCGGCGATTGATCCAATTTAATCTTCCAGCAAGCGCGCAGAGAAATGCAAATGCGATTTCTTCGTCCCACGAAAAAGAAAATCTCTTTTTGTTATCGTTACCGTTTTGGTTGTGGTTGTGGCTCCGGCCGTGGTGGCTCTTGTAACCGTTTTTGTGGCTCTGGCATACACTCGCATTTATTCATATTTTAAACACAACATTAGCACTTTTTATTAGCGGCCTTTTGCTTTGATTGACTCAACTCGGCTCGAATCGAGCCGACTACGACTTGAGGCTTGGGCTGGGCTTGGACTGGGTCTCGATCTGGGTCTGGTTGTACGACGACTTGGCGCGTCTGATCGGCTGAAACGCGAGTTGCAGACTGAATGAAGTCTGCGATCAGATGGCACGGCTACCGCCGCTGGTTGGAATCGCTTTTCATATGGGCTTCCAGGCGCGTAGCCAGGGAACTTGTTTCGGGGGGAGCTACAACCAGCCAGCTCCAACGACAGTTTATAAATTGTATTAATGCTGATTCTGGCCGTTTCTTATCGGCAGCTCGGTGGATCCTTAATAGAGAGTTCTCCCAACACCCCCCCCCCTTCCCACCACCCCATGGCCATATCATTTGACAACTCATTTCTCCCAGAAATTTATGCACTGTCGCACCACTGTCGGATCAAGTTTTGGATGCTCTGCTTTACAAGAGTTTTTAAATTGAAATTGTCGTATAATCTCTAATGGGCCGTATTTGTTGATAGCCAGTGAAGTTAAGTGGCCAAGAGACCGGGCCAGCAAGTGCATAAACACATGCCGCAGCGGTTTTTCCAACCCCGAAACCTGTTCCCACACAAAGTCGCTGCCAAGGCTGCTGCTTGCTGCATCCATTATCCATTTCCATTAGCAGCGACACAACGCAGCAACTTTGCTCCTGTTCGAGCCCAAAGGCAGGCCATAGCTGGCCCCCCTAAAAACCGTTCAATGAACCGCCTCCATAGAAAGTAACTGGCTCGCGAGGCTGTCTTCATAAAAATTGCATAATGATGGATGCCCAGGGGGCTTGCCTGGCCGGGCTCTCGGATCACACATTATAATTACGCTCCAATTTGTTCTCCTAGTCTTGGGCGTTTCCATTAATGAGAGATTGTTTTCTCTTTGCAGATTCTCAAAGAAAACTGAAACCCTTTTCTCATACGATGATCTGAATTTTCGGCTATTTGGAGGAATCTCTGTTGATCTGGGAATCGATTTATAAGCTTTGCGAAATTATTTGAGAGATTTCATTGAACAAGGATATTTTTTGATCACGAAGAGGCATGGAACTGGTCCAGAATGAGGTAACTGTGTAGTCTGCCTTTCCTCCCATTTTATTGTTCTTATTATTCCATTTCAGTATCAGTATTACATCGTGTGCGAATGCAGCTGCGCGACCTACATACATGAAGATCTCACCCAGGAGCCCGGCTATCAAAGACGAGTACGACTGGTGAGCCCAGCAGTCTGGCAGAGCTGAAGGACAATCTACAATATGAAAAATGGATGCGCATCGCAGAGAACTAAAATGTAAGTTAAAAAATAGCTTTAAAAAAAGAAATAAAGCGTATAGATAAATATTGAAATCTTAATTAAGAATTTAAGGGACAGCAACGGCAAAAGACAATATGCTTGATTACCAAATGGTCCCGAGCACGACGACAAACACGTCCAGATCGGACGAAAAACGGCCGAACCGTTATATATTCAGATATAGTCCAATATATTAAAAAACCAAGTCATACTTTTGGGGCTAGCATTATTACTATCATACTTTCAGCCTGGTTTCTTCAGGCCTATATTATAAAATTGTTATACAACAACGACATCAATTGACAACAAGTCAGTTTTGTTTTGTTGTTCCTCCGCTATTTGATCAGAAAAATGTCATTGGTTTTATAGTCCTTATCAAAGAGCAAGGATATATTCTCAAGTCACCTATACATATATTTTTGGGCTGGTCGACGGCTGCCTGCAAAGGCTTCCTGTGGTCGGAGGAAAATCCTTGATTTTATGGAGTCCATGCCAAACACCAAGGATATTAAGGATACAAACATTAAATTTTGTCTGCTGTTCGCATAAGGACATCACCGATGAAGTCATTATCAAGGACCTTTACTGCAATCTAATAATTCGTTTTCTCAGCTATTTGGGACGTTCGATGTGATTCCGTGATTAGAAAAATATCCTTGATATCCCATCTAAGATCAAAAATAGCAAAATTATAATCCTTTTCTTTACTCTCTTCTATTCTGTTATTTTTCCGCTCTTTGGGTATATTTATTTTTAACGCTGTCGCAATAAAACAGTAACAAGGATCCTGCGCAGTCTGTGGGATTTGGGAAAACGGTTTCGTTCTAGAGGAATTTGGAGATATAGGGATGCGGATAAATAAATGGATACAATGCGAGGATAGATAGAACGTAAGGCTAAGCGACCCCGATGGGAATGCACACACTTCAACATATGTAGATGTATAATTGGGGTTGTCGCAGTAAAACAAATGCGGTTGTCTTCGGTTGGACCTCATCGTCGTCTTGGTACCATTAAAATGCAAAGGCAAACTCCGCTAGGCGTGTTTGGCAATTGATGGGGGGGGGCGACTCCAGAGCCTGTTCTCGACGTAGTCATTATGTGTGCTGTGGTGTTTATTGGTAACGAGCCAGCGAGGGCAAGGGCACATAGCCAGCCGTAAGGGTTGGAGAACGTCTGATTTGAGAGCTAGAAAAGGTGTTTCGGCCATTAGAAATAAAAAATTAGTCAATTCAGTTAAAAACATACCGCCAAAGGAGCGAACCACCACGCTTAAGCTCCTTTCGTGCCTGCAAATCGTTCCAGCAGTCCACCCAGTTTGCGTAGGCGGGCATGATGGGCGGTTGGCCAGCCATCAGACGCGACCCACTCACAGAAGAGCAAGTGGAAACCACTAGCAAAGGATACAGCAGACTAGAAAAGCCAAACTGCATCATGGCGCCGTTGTACTGCCTGGCCAGCTTGTCCTTGATACAATATTTGTTAATAATGTAGATCGTGGAGCTGCTGAGAACCAGACAGGCCACATCGGCCAAGAGCTTGGGCACCAGCCCAGCAAAAAAGCCACCAATTCCCTCAGTCTTCCAGATCTCCACAATCGAACCGGCTATTGATCTATAGAGAGTCTCGCGGCCAATAAACTGGGCCATCATCCGCACCGAGATCACGTGGAAAGGATGCGAAGCAACAATTCCGCTCACAGTCATGACAATATCACGCTTCAGATTCAACTTGAACTGAGCATACCTAAAGCAAATGAGACGAAAAATCAGACGGCAGCTGCAGGATAGTGGTAAATAAACACTTGCTCGTCTTCCTCCGACAGATCAGTGTCGTCCTTGGTTTCCTCCAACTGATTCAGTCCCAGTTTGTCGGCCACTCGCTCGCTCACCACCATCGCCACGACGGATCCAACCAGCTTAGGAGCCAGGCCGCGATAGCAACCATAGAACCCATCGATCCTCTTGATGTGACCGGCTGCAAAGGTAGAAGCGATAACAATACCGCCCGGCAAGCGAGAACTTTGTACCCACTGTATTGGAAAATGTTCGGCAGCTTCAGGATTGGTTTGCCCGTCCACGACGTGCTGGGAATGGCCGCAATGGGCTCATATCCCAACTGAATCAGCGTCTTGGAGTACTCATATGGATGCAGGGCAGCACTAACACCCAGCCGCATGCCAAATTTAATCCAACTATTCACCTCCGTATCCTCATTTCGTGCAAAAGGTCCGTCCATTATATATACTTTTTGCTATGCTTCTGCCTTTAGACTAGGGAAACACGTCCGCGCTGAATTTTGTCTGTGCCGTGCGAAACAAATACGGAGCAATTTATCAAATAACCGGCTCTGCAAATGCAAAACTTGATTTTTTTGATTACAAAATTATGACAGAAACAGCGTTGCTTACTTTACTTATCGGTATCGGTGAACAGCTGTTTCAGTTTTCGCGTACTTTTATATCGATAGCTGAATATGTATCGATATAGTTGACATGTGTAGATAACATGTAACAAATTTTGTATTATTGCATAACCTTATTTTCGCTCTCAATTCGTGGGGGGTTTTCAAAATTTGCACTCTTCTCCGAGGTGAAGAGAGCGTTTTCGTGGTGACTTTCCCCTCCTTTTCGTGGTGTGAGCAACGTGCATCTTACGGGAACGAGTATGGAACGTCGCAACAATGAATCCCGTAATATACATTTGATTTGTATGGAAAAAATTTTAGCAACATGGGGAATTGCAAGAACAGGGAATACTTTAAGCTAGCCATTCGTGTAGAAAATTGATGTATCTATAGGATAAAATTATTTGCTTAGGGCGGATAGTGCCAACTAGATAGTAATATTAAACGGAATATCAAAATCGAGGAATATCAACGTTGAATGTTTTGAAAAAACAATCGATACTATCGTGATAGTTTCAAAACCATCGATAGTGGCGGCTAGCAGCAAATCATCGATACTATCGATAGTGCCCTCTACGACGCAAGCGACGCCACTTTTTTTAGATTAGTTCCTTTTTTTGTTTTGTGTGTTGTCTTGTTTATATATGCATGGCACTATGCCGGATGTGATATGCTGCAAATGCGGATCGCTCCCGCATGGTTTGCCATATTGCATTGGAGGCACGGGGCAAGAATATCATTGCTTTTGCTGTCTGAAACCGCCACCACAAAAGTGCATTTATTGCAATTCGTGGCGGGATATAGACCTGTGCGCCATGCACACTGACTGCGTCCAGGGACAATTTCATGTTTTTGTGTGTACCGAGCCGTGGCCGCCATTTCCATGCGAAACACCTAACATTCCCGTCATCCGAGCTCCAACTCCAGAGCTCCTAGTGCCTATTCGATTTGATCCGGGGCAGGAGGTGCCAATGTCGAGAACAGAGGTTGAATACAATGCTGAAAACTTTGCACACGAACCAGAGGAAACGATTGTGCTTGACGACGACTGTGCGTCCTCCGAGACTGAGGATGTGAAACCCCCTCGAAAACCACTACAGGAGCCAGATTGGTATTCTGTCCAGGAGATAAAGCAGTGGTACTACTGCATCCGGTGTAATAAGGAAAAGAAGGCAATGGCTGGGTGGATCAAACATGCCCAAAAGTGCGCACAAGACCCAAACATAAATGCTAAGAAATTCTTCATTTACAACCACATCAACGGATGGTGTAACTACCAGGTCTTGGACTCCCGCTGGGACATTCATAGCAGCCCGAAAGTTGGCTCTTGCCGGATCTGCCGAGACGCGTAAGTCGATTAAAGACCCAACCTTATCAGTTATAAAACTAACCGCTTTCTTCCATTTTTAGACGGGAACATGGCAATCCCCTTCCCTACATGTCAAAGCCACCGACAAGACCCAACGAAAGCAAGCTGGCCGCACAGAGATTGCGCAACCGCCGTATGCGCAAATATCGCCGGATGACACGTCTTTACAGTCCGACACACAATTCAGAAACATAAAGAGTCACGCCTCCTCATCCCTAATACTTAAGATAGTTTAAGACCACCAATGTGAGTATAATTCCAAATTGTGATCTCTCAAACGTACAAAAGATCCAAAGAACGACGAACCATATGCTGTTTCACGCATCCTTGGCACATCGAAAGCCCAGATTTCCGGCCGAGCTGTCCTCGGTGTTTTGCGAACGGGCCGCACAGCGGTAGCGGAAGCAGTAGGACTTGTGACACAAGTAGGAGCCGCCCTTCTTCACGCGATTCGGACTCTCGCCGACGTCGTTCGTGTCCCACAAATCCGCAGTCCATTCCCAGACATTGCCCACCATATTGTAGAGGTCGTACACATTCTGGCGGAACCTGTCCACCGGGCAGGTGCCCTCGTATCCATCGTCAGCGGTGTTGCCATCGGGAAAGTCAAGTCATTTAAACGAATAACGGCCATGGACGAAATAGACCGAATTTTTTTTTTTTTTGTAAATAATTTTTAATCTTTGTATAATTATACGAAACAAGTATGTAAACGAGCTCAATGGGTATGCGGCAAATAAAGAAAAAAAAAAAACAATTTGCCCAGAGAAATCATCTGCAGCAGCAGGTCGAAATTAGTTGATGGTTTTTAGATTATTTAATTACAAGAAACAGGTAAGTCGTAAGTCGATCGATTCGTTCCTGGAGACCGTGGAGAAGAATCAGCCGCCCAAATTCTTCATTGCCTACGGAAAATTCGTTGTGGTCAGTGCCCACAACCTGGTGACCATCGGCGACAACGTGCATCGCAACATTTCGAAGGAGGCGCTGCGCGAGAAGATCCTCCACTGCACCAATGGCCTCTCCGATGCCCTAAAGACCTGTGTCCTCAAGTCGAAGAAGGCGGCGGCCCACTTCCCCAGCGGCAGCGCCGTGCAGGAGATGGTCGACTCGGTGGTGCACATCAATAGCTTGGCCAGGGAGCTCAAGACGGTCATGCTGCAGGCGGTGCATCTGTCAACGGTGGCCGGAGTGGGAGCTTGAATATCGTCCGTCATCACGGCACAGTATTACCAACTGGTGCAGCTTCACAGTAGCCCTGTCCGTTATGGGCACAGGATCAATGTCTAGCGATCGCGTAGACTTGCCCAGAGTCTTCCAGCCTGGCAGCGCAATGTTCCTTCATGCTTTGTCCATGCATTATTCCCGGCACATCCCTCTATATAGAGATGCATGTACATCTAAAATTGGCATATCCCTACAGCAGACAGAGTCCTCTGTCGCTTTTATTTTGCATTGTGATATTTTTGAGCAAAACATCTGAAAATGCACAGCACCCCAGCAGCAGCAGCATCATCAACCCTACGATCGCACGATCTCCGCACGAACCCGACTAAAACTATATACGATTTAAATCCCTATTGTGAAATATCCATCAGAAAGTCAGTCGCCTAGTTCTAGTTTCGATTCCTGTACATAGTGTTTCGCCCATTTTAGCTTAAGACTTTTGTAAATGTCCATCTTCCTAGCCCTAGACGTAGCCCTAGTGCACATCATCCGCCAGCATCAGCCCCGCTCATACCCCACGCCATGCGCACAAACAATGTTGTGCCAGTGAAGCATTTCAGCGTGAATACTATTATATTTGTATACCCTAGAGATAATAGTCGTACCATATTATATGTACACATTTATTTACGTACATAACCTAGGCATGTAGGCATATACAAGTACATACATACATAGTCAAAATCTGAAAGATTTACATTCAACATTTTGCATTTGCGCCAGTGGCAATTTAGTCATCAATATACAAAAATATACACATTAGCATTAACTACCATTTAAACTGTAAACAATATGGATAAATATAATTATATTAAAACATACACAAAAATTGGTTGATTTCTTTTATGGAATGGTGTTTTTAAAACATATCAGTCCGCTTTTGTCAGCGAGCAATTAGAATTTTTCGTTTCATATCATTTATTTTTCCATGTATGTACATTTGAAAATGACCGCCAAACTCCATTTATCGTACAAAAATATCGGTATTATTAGCTCTCAAATCGAAATTCTGTCTCAATTCGTTTTCAAAATTTGCTCTCTTTTTATAGGTGAAGAGAGCGTTTTCGTGGTGACTTTCCCCTCCTTTTCGTGGTGTGAGCAGCATGTATCTTACGTGAACGTCGGTAGCAATGAATCTACGATTCCCGTAAGATGCATTTGATTTGTATGGGAAAACTTTCAGCAACATGAAGAAATGAAGTAGCAGCAATGTTGTGCAACTTTGGCCCGGAATGAGCAACAATCTGCATACCTTGGGAAAATGGATATTATGGACTTATGGAGATATTGTTTGTAATTTCAGGCTCCAATTAATGCAGAAACTACTCAGTCACTGTTTTCAAGATATTAACGAAATTTGTCAGCTGACGGGTTCCAATAATAGGTTGCAGAACCGGGATAAATGTATATATAAAACACAAACATATGCATTAAGAGGTAAAAAACATGTCAATCCAGGATCAAATCAAATAATGTTTCAATGGAGCTTGGAACAAAACATTTAACATCAAAACAGTTATACAAAAGTCCATACGCATAGAAGAAACTTGGTTGACCAGCAACAATGACGTCACATTTAGTCAACATTTACGTTGGCCGTTTTTGTTTGAACCCTATTATCTAAACAATCCCATTAAAAATAGTTCTGAAAACTAGCCAATTCGAAATAAGATTCATTGAGGAGTTGGTTAAATTTATTTTTTATGGCTGAGAGGGCCAACTATCTAGTAATATTAAACTGAATATCAAAATTTACGAATTTCATATCACAAAATATCATGGTATGGCAGCCCGCTGCAACTACGAATTGCACGAGTCTGGCAGCGCCACAAAACGACGTCACATTCGTTTTATGTTCTTTTTTTTGAACCCTAATATGTAAATAATCAAATAAAATGGACTTCTTAAAACCTGCAAATCTCGTAGAAAATTGATGTATCTATCGGATAAAATTATTTGCTTAGGGCGGATAGGGCCAACTAGCTAGTAATATTAAACCGAATATCAAAATAGAGGAATATCAACGTCTTGTCGTGACCTTCAGTATATTTACCGTATATACATGCGGTCACACTGGTCATGTGGGTGGCGGGTGGCAGTGGGTAGGAAAATGCACAGATATTTACTCAATATTTCATATATAGGCACGACTTTTCGGTGAGCAATTTGTTAACTGGAAGCTTAGGGCCATGAACAACAACTATTCTTTCGTACAGTGGTATACAGAAGACCATCAACAAGTTGGAGCAGCAGAGTGTGGACACCAATTCAGTGCAAGGCTGCTTGGAGCTAGCACTAAAAGTTTTTCATCCCACCAACGAAGTACAGACAGTGCTGTCCAGTCGGTAAGGGTCTCGAATGGTCAAGTGGTTATTTGCATCACCTAATCAAATTCATTCTCAGCACAGACGCGGGTGTTCATGCCTTGCACTCGACGGTGCACGTGGACCTGGAGCGCCGGGATGGCCAACCGTATGATACCACAACGCTGACGGGAGTTCTCAATAGGACTCTGGACAAGCAGCGCCTTCCCATCCGCGTGCTCAGCAGCCAAGTGGTGCCAGATACCTTCCACTGTCGCTACCACGCCGTAGGGAGAACCTACTTGTATCGCTTTGCCGTCGCGCGTGATCCCCTGTTCGCCGACGGGAAGCTTCGGAAGAAAGGATTCGAGGCATTTGTGCCCGTGGAGGAAATCGATCGCTGTTATTTTTTGCTGTAAAGTATTGCGCTTGTAGAGTTTCCCGTACCGTTCGGTAACCCTAATTCTTTCTTCCGCACAGCGCCCCGAGCTTCGACATTGAACGCATCCGAAAAGCGGCTCGCATGTTTATCGGCGTGCACGACTTTCGCACATTCATGAGCGTCAGCCGGCAGAAGAGCCCCAGTCGTGACCATCCCATGTTCACCCTGCGTAAAATCGACGAGATCAATATACGTCCTGGACGAACGCTTGCCCTGCCATCGAACGCCACTCTGGCTGCGGAAACCTACGACTATTGGGACATAGAGATCAAGGCCAAATCGTTTCTCTACAAGCAAGTGAGGCGGATTGTGGGGTCCCTGATTTCCCTGGGCAGCGACCACATTGACGAGAAGTGCATCTACCAAATGCTGACCATTCCCTCTAAGCACTCTTGGAATTCCCGAGTAGTGCCAGCGCCAGCCTGCGGACTTTACCTGTGCCGTGTGCACTACAGAGATACCACGGACAACTAAGCTAAGCCCCAATCATGATACTGCTGTATGAGCTGCAGAAGCGGCTGGCCAATCTGAGGCCCACCACCACCGTCGTCACCACACCCACCGGCGCACGTTTCATCGAGCGGCGCAAGTCCTCTGGAAGCGAGGACGGCACAGCCACGATTCCCCAACAGCTGGAGGCACGCCAGTATGGCTTTGTCGTGGACACAAAACCTGACGCCGTGCCTGCATGCATTCTCAGTGAATTCCTCTATCTGGGCTCCCAAGATGCCGTCAGTGCGGAAAACATATTGAAGTACAAGCTGACGCACATCCTCAGCGTTGGCATAGAAACCCCCAATGTCGAGCTTCCAACGTCGGTCAAGTGCAAGTACTTGCCCTGTCTGGATCTGCCCGAAACGGACCTGCTGCGGTACGTGCTGCCCGTCTCCATTGACTTCATCGAGGAGGCGCGCAAGTCCCGCGGCTGCATTTTAGTCCACTGCAACGCGGGCGTCTCACGGTCTGCCTCTGTTGTCATTGGCTACTTGATGCAGCGGCGGGACATGTGCTACGAGGATGCCTACAACCTGGTCAAGTCCTGGCGGCCCTGCATCCAACCCAATGCAGGCTTCATGCAGCAGTTGAAGAAGTCTAGCAAGACATAAATATAAATTAGGCTAAGCCGGTGTCCGCTTACCTGCATTTTGGCTTTAACTGTGCTTAGTGTGTTGTTATTGGCACAATAAAGTGCTAACAGGTGTTTACCATTACAAACGAACTCCCAATCCCATGGCCCACAAACACAATGCACAGACATTGTTAAACATTAACAAAACATCAAATCTCTATTTGGTTAGTTGACAACAATTTGGTACGGGATGTTCAAAATACGTTACACGAGATTCTTAAATGGATTGCACCCCCGATTCTCCGCCCTCTACACTCCACCTCCACTCCATTCGCTCAGCTCAACCTAAACGAGGGTGCCCAAGTGCTGCAGATCTAGCGCTGCGCGCAGTGGAGCTCCATAGATGCTATCCAGTGCGACTGCTCCTCTAGGGTCAATCTCTCCACTGTAGGCATCCACGGCTGGTGAGGTAGGGGTCTGTCCTATTCTGCTCGTGGTAAACATCTGCTTCGTTAAGCCCTTGTCGGCCACATGTCGGACATTCAAGTTCTTTTCGGCCAATTCCTGGGGGGACAGGCAGCGATTGTGTTTGTGGCTGCGGTGTCTGTTTGTGTGATTTACCCCTGCATCTAATACTGGAGGCAACTTAACGGATATACGGAGATCATCTACGTCACGCATTGAAGGTTGGATTAATTTCGCCACTTTGTCTGCTCCGGTGACCTCTTCGCCGCTGTCGACGGCTTCTGTGGCTGTATCTGTAGCTGTAGCTGTGGGTGCTCTATGAGTATCATTGTCGGCAACGGCAACGGTTACGGTTGTCTCGAATTCGCGACCCAAGCATTCAAGCACTCCCAGTTTGGCTTTTAACTGCTCGTTGGCCGTGAATAATTTCCGTTCCACTCGGTGGATATCCGCTACCTGTGTCGACAGCTCTGTATCGAGTCGATCGATTTGCAGCATCACCTCACTCTTTGTCTGATACGCCCGCTTCACCTGATGCCTACGCACCTTGGCGTGCAGACTCAGGAGCAGCTCCTCCTCCCGCTGGAGCTGTTTGTTCACGGCATGGATCTTTTCCAGCCAGTACACTCGGATCTCGTCCTTGACCTCAACATCGTTCGGTGTCCAAGCAGCATCTGCTCTATAATCATCTTCTGTGAATATAATTCCATTAGATTTGCACTCTTGTTAGCGTATATTTGGATCTCGTTACCTGTACATAAGGGAACATCCTCTGCATCTGGTGGTTCATCTTCATCGACTTCTTCTATTGTCGGGCTGCTGTTGTCCTGCGGCTCGTCCAAGTCCTTCAAATACGTCTCGAGGAGGTAATTCTTACCCAACTCACGCTCCCGCACTCGGTGCTTCTCCTCTTCGATTTTCAATATTTGTCGATCTTTTTCGCTTTGAGAGGAGGCAGAGGATTCGCATAAATATAATGGACATTAGTTGCAGAGTATAACTTGCGTATAACTTACTGCAACATGGACATCTGCTGGAGTATAGTCTCGTCCTGGGCCAGAATGATGGTCAGCAGACTCTCGTTCGGAGTCATGTGGTAGTTCCTCTGCTGCAATTTCCGGCTTCTCTTTGGTTGCTTGGGGTTGTTGGCTCTCGTCTCTCCCCCCCAGTGATCTGTAGCCATCGGCACCTTGGCAGAGGGCAGCACTTTGTGCTTTCCCCTTCTTCGAAAGCGCATGCTACGAGAACTGTCCACGGGACTGCCCATTCCACTGTCCTTGTCCGTTGTCGGGGTGTGTTTTCTTGCCGATGAAGTGGCTAAATGGCGTAGCTGTAGCTGACACTGAAGGCAAATATATCGAGAGGGTGAACAGAGTTTAATTTAAGGTGCCTTGGTGCCCTTACTTCCTCCTTTGGCGAGGCATGACGATTGCTGATTACATCAAACAGTCTGCCACTGCCATCCAGATACTCCTCGTAGTGCCGCTGCTTCTGCACAATCGCGTACTCCTGCATCGCTGGCGGTGGCTGTTTGATGTTGGCTGTTGGCTTCAGGGCATCTGCAGTAGGTGGCCCTGCATCCTGGGGATCGTCTTGGTAGCTGAGCAGTGCGCAGATTAGATCCGTGCAGGTTGTGTTGGCATCCACGCCCGATATCCAGTGCTCCTCGCCATCAATCCAAATCGACAGATTGCCCGCCATCGAGGAGACCGATTCTGTATCCTCCCCCGCAGCGTCGTCTGCTGGAGCGGGCATTATCTTCTGGTGCTCGAACCGTGCAAACGTTGCCTGGTCAGTGGTCTGCATTGTGTCTGCTGGCATTCTGTGGAAATGGCACACAACAGAGAAGTGGGTTAGTTACCATCATCCCATCCCGTCCCGTTCCGCTCCGTCCGGCGTATAATAATATGCAAATAACTTATTGTATAAGACGGTGCGAGCATTTAACGGTTTTGCACAAAGCGACGAAAACATTTGTTACATCTAATTTATGCAGCCACTCTTTTGAGATAGCCTCCCTTTGACCACAGTACACACTGCCCACTCTCTGCCCGATCCACTCCGATTGAGAATGGGCTAACAGTTATTCTCTTCCCCACACAAACAATAGCCTCCGTTCCAGAGCCAGAGCCAGAGCCTGAGCTGGACGCTCGGCTCGCTCTCTTTGGCTGTTAACAACGTGTCAAGATCTGTAATTAGGCAATTATGCAAATCTCTCGACAATCTGCAGTGCAGTGGCGAGCCCGTAACTGTCGCTGCTCATAACATGTGTACATTTCTGCTGACAAGATCGGTAACAAACTAGAACAAGCCACTGCGCGCGGGTCTCCTCTCCTTTCCCTGCCGTTACATGTGCCACCATGTAAGTGCCACACCGCTGATGAGTCATGGAGAAGGAGATAGAGATGGAGTACGGGTACGGGAACGGATACGAGTATGATTACGAGCGTGCTAATGGCGTGCTGCACCACAGTTTATGTTTTGTTACAGTTTCAACTTTCTCGCGTTACACCTGTCTCGACGGTCGACGGCGGAATTCCCTCTGCGGGAATGTGGCTTACCAGCGTGCTCAACGTCATCGCTACAACTGAGGCACGAGGCGGCCGAGCGCCGAGCTTAAAAAGAAACTCCATGCAGTAAGTAAGAGCGGACCAGAGACCAGAGACCTGTCGAAACGAAGTGGCGCTCGGTTGGCAAAAGAAGCCAAGAGCAGCGCTAACAGTGGCCAAAACACACACACAGCCACACACACACACACAATACACAGTGGCCTGTGTGGCAAGCAAGACAAGACACCATGTTAACTCTGGGACTGACGATCTGAGCCGATCCGCTCCGCTCTGTGGCTGTAGCTCTGGCTGCTCCGACTAACAGTGGAGTGTGCGATGCGAGTGGCTGGTATGAAGAAACACTTTTTGTTTTTCTCTTTGAATTTTACGGTATCGTGGGTAAGTTTTATAACTTGTCCCGGCCACTCCCCTTGTACGAGAGTAGTTGCTATAGATGCTATGCAGAGATATTCTTGGCCGCCAGCCAGTCCACTTCAAGCCGAACCTGTGACTGGCTTTGCTTTCGCTACTCTACTCAACTCTACTCCACTCTACTCTAGTCTAGTCTATTATGAAAGACAGAGTTTTACTATAATTACAAAGCGAGTATACGTATAATCAACCCAAGTGAAGAGTTTGTCTTCAACAAAGCGATAAACGAGGCCGAGATTCAGATTCAGATTCAGAGACCTGGGTGCCTGTGGAGCAGCAAAACTCTACTGAACTCTACTATAACTTCACCACACTTAATTGCTGGCTACCCAAAACCCCGGCAGCCCAGCAGCTAGTCGATTATCATTTCAGTCCAAACAAGTATAGACGTCTCTGTCTCTGCCTCCGTCTCCACTCCACTCCACTTAACTCTACCTCTACTCCACTCAGAAGTAAACTAATTCCCGAATACTCTGTACCTACAGTTTAGACCGCAGACTGGGAAATCTTTCGTCTTCCTCTTCGTCTTCGTCTACTCGTATCACCGTTCATCTTTCGTGGTTATTGTTTGGGTCATTAAGTCCACAATTCTCAGCCAATTTAGTCTACAAAAACCTCAAAATGGAAATCTCTTTCAACTCTCTAATCTGTCCAAATATGTCTGCAGTAGTTTTGGGCAAGTTTCCACAGAAGTAGAAGAGAGTATTGCATGATCAAATCAAAGGATCTATCATGCTTATAGTATAGTATGTAATGTACTCGTATAAGTGTATAATGCTGCACTGGCTGCAAAACCCATTTGTCGATTCAATTTCTGTAGCCTGTGCGATTTGTGTTTTCTTTTGATAGTTGGCTTGGCTTGGCTTGGCTTTTGGCCTTTCATTTTCATGAGTTACAGTTGAGGTTCTTCGATTTGGATACCTAAAAACAACACTAAACCGGTATGAATTGCATGCATAATGCATAAATGTGTGCCACTTAATGCATTTATGTGCATTGCATACACCATAAACCATACACCATATACATACATAAGTACATACATATGTATGTGGAGCCTGTTGCAGGCTTGGTGTCTGTCTTTCGCAGCCTATAAGTCAAGCATTTTGTAGGTGCGACCAAATCCAAATCCAAATCCACAACCAAAACCCATTTAGCTGCTAAATAAGGCTACGTACTTGTCAGAGTGCGACGCAACACCTGCCGGCTCCATGAGTGCCAAGTGTCGGTCTACGAGTATTACCAAATTTGATTAGCGAATTGCTCTTGTAATCGAGCGGATCAATTCAATATGAATTTGAATAATTCACCCAAAATCGGTGCGATGTGTCGTAAGTGTCGTCGTCGGATGAGGCGATTCCTCCATTTGTGCAAAACAAGTTTGGATCAATCGCAAACAAAGCTGGCGGCGGCATGGGAAATGTTCTAAGGGTTCCCCCGTATCGGGTGTCCACTCCAACTCTCCACTCTGGGGTCGTCATTGTTTCGGTCAGGCACAGGTGAACATGCAGACGTTCGGTCTGTCTGGCGCAA
Organism: Drosophila tristis; assembly: GCA_018150885.1. Classification (NCBI taxonomy): domain Eukaryota; kingdom Metazoa; phylum Arthropoda; class Insecta; order Diptera; family Drosophilidae; genus Drosophila; species Drosophila tristis. Next base: position 4,062,211 of record JAECWT010000264.1, read on the forward strand.
CCTGCCACACAAAGAAAGGCGTAACATTAATCGTATCCTGTAAGCTGTGCCATAGATATATACATACGAACAATTTGTGTGTATAGATGACTGTATGGGAACCAGTAACAATAATAAAATCAAAAGCTGCGAGGCTACTCAGTGGCATATTACGACATCTGGCATCTGGCCTGAAGCTCCCAGCTCTCGACTCCAGCTGAATCTCTCGTTGCCAGCAAACTGCTCACAAAAACGCGCTCAAAACAAGTTGTTCGTTTAGTTTGGCTTTTTCAGCTAGAGCCAGCCCCACGGCCTGGTGCATGAACCGATGACGACTGCTTCAGTCGCTAAACAAACGTCAGCGTGCGCGGTTTAGATCTTGGCCAAGTGACCGCGCGCTCAATTGAACTCCGGGACTGAACGGATCGCTTCTGGTCGGTTGGGATCGATTCTCCGATCTGGCAAACACAAAATATCTTTGTGTGTGTGTGTATAAAAGTACGTATGTGCGCTCATAAAGCGAGCAATAATCTTTTTTTTTTGGGTTGCACCCACAACGATTTAAGAGGCCACAATCGGATGTAGATTGACTGACAACAAAGAGCTTTGTGACTCTGTTTGGCCTGGCTTCCCATGGGCAAATTACGTCAATTTCCTCTCGATTTCCCCCAATTGCCAATTTACGAGTATTGTCGTCAGCCAATGCACCAATGTGTCTCGGCTCCCCGGTTATGGTTGTTGCAGCTTACGGTTTTGGCCAAGATGTACATACTTGACTTTGGCCCCAGAGCTGGGGGCGTGACACGATCCGCATCACGAGATGCTCCATGGACTGACCTTGCTTCTGGGGTACCATGTAGCCAGCGCGTTCGATGGTCGCGCACGCACCCATCTCTAGGGGCTACACCAAACTGGTTTGGTTTCCTTCCTTTACCCCGCCTAGATGCTACCCACATAAATATCCGAGAAAACATACCATACCACACCATACCTACATAATACTCGTACTCGCAGCCAGAGACGGAGACGTAGCCAACTATGACAGATAAGTTGTCATTAAAAAAGCCAAACTGAACGCATGCGCGACGTTGCCAAATAATTGCAAACGCGAAACACAAAACACGAAATGGAATTTCCTTTACATTGAATGTCTTTGATTATTTCCAGGGACAAACGGAACGCGCAACAGGGAGGGAGCAACAGGGGAATGAGAGCAGACCAGAGCGGAGTGCAACACACCCACATCCGAAGCGAAGATGCCGCGCAAGCTACTTAAATTCCTGATCATCTTCGACAACACTTCGCTGCTGTACTTTCCCGGCCAGTTCCTGTCCGGACGGGTGCTCATTGAGCTGCAGGATGAGACGCCTGCGCTGGGACTGCACTTCCATGTGGTGGGGGAGGGCGTGGTGCGCAATGGCCGACGCCAGGAGCGGACGTACGACAAGGAGAACTATATTGACTTCCGCATGCGACTGCTCGGAGATGTGGACCAAGGAGGTCCGGCCATACTCTCGCCGGGAATACACAGTTTCCCCTTCAAGCTTGGCTTGCCCTTAGGCCTGCCATCGACGTTCCTGGGCCGCTACGGCTGGATACAGTTCTACTGCAAGGCGGCGCTCCGCGAGAACAACGGCATCATACACAAGAACCACCAGGTGTTTATAGTGATGAACCCCATCGACCTGAACCTGGAGAAACCGATTTTAGCAGTGAGTAACGCATCGAATTATACTAGGAGATCATAATACTAACGCCGCTCCTTGGTGTCCTTCTGCACAGCAACCGTTCACCTGCGAGGTGGAGCACAAGCTCGGGGTCGTATGCGTGGGTGGCGGTCAGATTAAGTGCCGAGTGTCCCTGGATCGGGGTGGCTATGTGCCCGGGGAGAACATTCTGGTCACAGCCTTCATCTCGAACTACAGCAATGTGTCCATTAAGCGCACAAAGGCGTCCCTCACAGAGGTAGGATCCACAGTTTGATGCTGCATTGCTCAGCCCTCATTGATACCCCGATATCTTTTCAGACAATCGAGTACTTGGCGCGCGGCAAGGTGCTGCAGACGGAGAAGCGGGAGCTGGCCGTCCTGGTGCGCGGAAAGATACGTCCGGGAGGGAAGGATGAGTGGCACAACGAGAGCTTGTATGTTCCACCGCTGCCGCCGACCAACTTGCACGGCTGTCACTTGATCAAAATATCCTACGATGTGTTCTTTGTGATCGAGCCCAAGTCGATGGAGAAGGAGATCAAGCTGCAGCTGCCCATTGTATTGGCGACCTATCCGTTCCGGAACAGCTCCGGCGATGCAGCCAATGCGAACACGTGGCCAGAATCGGTGCTAAAGCCGGACACACATTACCCGTCAACGTTGCCAATATTCCGGCCATGGATGCACGAGAAACCCAGTGAAGCATAGCAGCACACACACATTCATTGTTCTTGTTAACAACAAATTGCGCCATAAACTAATTTAAACCTATTTAACTTGTGTTGTGTGTACCGTTTCCAATGTGTTGAGACTTACGACTTACCTGTTTCTTGTAATTAAATAATCTAAAAACCATTAACTAATTTCGACCTGCTGCTGCAGATGATTTCTCTGGGCAAATTGTTTTTTTTTTTCTTTATTTGCCGCATACCCATTGAGCTCGTTTACATACTTGTTTCGTATAATTATACAAAGATTAAACATTATTTACAAAAAAAAAAAAATTGGGTCTATTTCGTCTATGGCCAATTCCGTTATTCGTTTAAATTTACTGCAGATGCCAGAGATGTGGTATCTGTCTCACGCGTCTAGTATTTTTAATAATCGATGGTATATTCGAATATATCGCGTACATATCGATACAGTGGAAATTCCATAAAAATGAAAACATTAGCATCATTCCATGGCCTGCTACTGATAATTTTCCTTACTGGCACGAATGGCGACTGCGGCTGCAACAAGCTGGACAGAGATGCGCCTGTCGTGGAGGCGTCGGATCAAGTGTGCCAGCAACAGGCTCGAAATACGAACAAGCACTATCGCGACTACTATGCTGAGGTGGAGCCCGAGATCGAGGGCATGTCTCTGATACCCGGTGGAAGCGTACACATTGGCACCGACAATCCTCACTTCCAGGCGGACCGGGAGTCGCCAGAGCGTTTGGTGAAACTGAAGGACTTCTACTTGGACAAGCACGAAGTGTCCAACGCCAAGTTTGAGGAGTTTGTGTCGGCCACCAAGTACACGACTGAAGCGGAACGGTTTGGCGATAGCTTCCTGTTCAAGACACTGCTCAGTGCGGCAGAGCAGAAGCGTCTCGAGGACTACCGCGTGGCCAGTGCGCCCTGGTGGTACAAGGTCAGTGGAGTTGGCTGGCGAAATCCCAACGGCGTCGGCACCAGCCTGAAAGGTGAAGTCTTAAAATATTAACATTCAGCCATCTTGATGTCATCTGTTTCCGTTTGTACGCAGGTCTCGAGCAACATCCCGTGGTGCATGTGTCCTGGCGCGATGCTGTTGCCTACTGCACCTGGGCCGGTAAGCGTCTGCCCAGCGAAGCAGAGTGGGAGGCGGCCTGCAGAGGGGGCAAGCAACGCAAACTCTTTCCGTGGGGCAACAAGCTGATGCCCAAGGAGCAGCACTGGCTGAACATCTGGCAGGGTGACTTTCCCGATGGCAACACCGCTGACGATGGATACGAGGGCACCTGCCCGGTGGACAGGTTCCGCCAGAATGTGTACGACCTCTACAATATGGTGGGCAATGTCTGGGAATGGACTGCGGATTTGTGGGACACGAACGACGTCGGCGAGAGTCCGAATCGCGTGAAGAAGGGCGGCTCCTACTTGTGTCACAAGTCCTACTGCTTCCGCTACCGCTGTGCGGCCCGTTCGCAAAACACCGAGGACAGCTCGGCCGGAAATCTGGGCTTTCGATGTGCCAAGGATGCGTGAAACAGCATATGGTTCGTCGTTCTTTGGATCTTTTGTACGTTTGAGAGATCACAATTTGGAATTATACTCACATTGGTGGTCTTAAACTATCTTAAGTATTACGGATGAGGAGGCGTGACTCTTTATGTTTCTGAATTGTGTGTCGGACTGTAAAGACGTGTCATCCGGCGATATTTGCGCATACGGCGGTTGCGCAATCTCTGTGCGGCCAGCTTGCTTTCGTTGGGTCTTGTCGGTGGCTTTGACATGTAGGGAAGGGGATTGCCATGTTCCCGTCTAAAAATGGAAGAAAGCGGTTAGTTTTATAACTGATAAGGTTGGGTCTTTAATCGACTTACGCGTCTCGGCAGATCCGGCAAGAGCCAACTTTCGGGCTGCTATGAATGTCCCAGCGGGAGTCCAAGACCTGGTAGTTACACCATCCGTTGATGTGATTGTAAATGAAGAATTTCTTAGCATTTATGTTTGGGTCTTGTGCGCACTTTTGGGCATGTTTGATCCACCCAGCCATTGCCTTCTTTTCCTTATTACACCGGATGCAGTAGTACCACTGCTTTATCTCCTGGACAGAATACCAATCTGGCTCCTGTAGTGGTTTTCGGGGGGGTTTCACATCCTCAGTCTCGGAGGACGCACAGTCGTCGTCAAGCACAATCGTTTCCTCTGGTTCGTGTGCAAAGTTTTCAGCATTGTATTCAACCTCCGTTCTCGCCATTGGCACCTCCTGCCCCTGATCAAATCGAATAGGCACTAGGAGCTCTGGAGTTGGATGACGGGAAGACGGATTTGTGGATCCGAATTTGGATATCGCCGAATATGAGGAAAAGTGCCGTTCTCACTGGAGCCATAAGTGAGCGGAGCAGTCACGATAATGGACACGACTCGTCAAATCTACTGCTATCTAGTACTGTGGAACGCCTATTTGAGGGACAAACACAACTTTTGGAGAAGATTCGGGAGTCAGCGCGACCCGCTGAGCTGTAGCTCGAAAAAATACGCCTTCCTACATTTTCTGGAAGATACGAAGATTGGTGTCAGTTTAGTGATCTGTTCTTAGGCTCAGTCGACAAGAAGAGTAGTCTTTCCAACTGTCAAAAGTTCCATTATTTAAAGTCGTATCTAGATGGTGAAGCTTTGTCCCTGATTAAACATATTCCCATTACTGACGATAACTACCAGAACGCATGGGAGAGGCTAAAAAATCGTTATAATAAAAAATCACTGATTGCGCGGTCGTTCATTCAAAACTTTCTTTCGCTGCCAACTGCAAAAAGTTCAAACATAATCGAGTTGCGTAACATAGTCGACACCGCGGACGAGAGTATACGTGGTCTAAACGCGCTGAAATGCGACAGCCGCGATGTATGGCTTATCCATATCTTGCTCTCAAAACTAGACCCTGAATGCAAGGAAGCTTGGACTACGTCCAGTGAATCGTGCAAGGAAAATGTGACCGGTTTGATGCGCTTGAGTCCTGTCAAGATCTAACAGTAGTTCATGATTCTCCCAAACGTCGTGCAGTTTCTCATCATGTGGACGTGCCAACTAAATCTGTTCGTGGTTGCGTATATTGTCACGGGCCACACAGTCTGTATGGGTGCACTCAATTTAGAGCCATGAGCGTCGTGGATCGTCGCACGTTTGCAATGGAGGGTAATTTGTGCTTCAACTGCCTAAGTCGATCTCATCAAGTAAAGGATTGTAATTCCACAAATACGTGCCGTCTGTGCAAGTCGAGGCACCACACTCTTGTCCATCCAGAAGATATTCGCAACACCCCGAGTGTTGCGGTCAATACATCCGCTGACCCAAACTTGCGCTCGCCCATGCATGCTGCTGAGGCTGATCCTGCCGTGGTCAGCCATCATACATTGGAGAGAGGAGTATTGGCCACTAGTCAAGCTATATTGCCAACAATTTTAGCCACTATAGTCGACTCCTGGGGCAATGAGACAACCTGCAGGATATTGATGGATACTGGTTCGACGATAACGATGGTCTCCGAGTCGTTTATTCAACGGATAGGGTTGTCGCGCACGCATGCTCGTATACCAGTTGTTGGCCTAGGTGCAAGCCCGGCTGGGGTTACTCGAGGTCGCGCCACGTTCACGCTGCTCTCGCGCACAAGCACAACATCAGTGGTGGTAACGGGTCTGATTATGAGTACTTTAACATCCTCGATTCCAGCACAGAGGATTGAGTCGAACACCCCGATGTGGGGAAAGATTTTTGATCTACCCTTAGCAGACCCTACATTTGGGACACCAGGTGAAATCGACCTGATTTTAGGAGCTGATCAACTTTGGAACATATACACTGGAGAACGCAAAGAGTTTGGTTTCGCATATCCTATTGCACTTCATACTAAATTTGGTTGGGTCATTACAGGCAGCTACCATCTCGGTATTGATGATCACACCCACGCACTAGCTCATCATGCTCACGAGGGTCTGGATACCTTAGTCCGATCGTTCATGGGCATGGACCAAGTTCAACCAAGTAGCGCTACCATTGACGCTAGTGATCCCGCTGAACAACACTTCGTTCAAACGCATTCCCGCAGAGACGATGGAGTGTACGTCGTCCAATATACATTCAAGGATTCCGCTCCGCCGATGGGGTCCACATTGCCGCAAGCCATACGCCGCTTTTCTTCTCTCGAACGGAAATTTCGAAAGTTTCCGGCACTCAAACAACAATATGTCGACTTTATGGAGGATTACTTACAACGAGGACACATGGAGTTGATTCCTTCTACTACCTTAGCCGAGGATCTCGCCAGTCACAATTATTTAGCACACCACGCAGTATTTAAACCAGACAGCACAACTACGAGATGCCGAGTTGTGTTCGATGGCTCTGGGGAGGACTGCAAGGGACATTCACTCAATTCACGACTACACATTGGACCACCTATTCAAAGGGATTTACTTCGAGTCTGTTTACGGTTCCGACAGCATCGTTATGTGCTCTGTACGGACATTGAGAAAATGTTTAGAGGCATCCTAGTTTCAGAAGAACACACGCAGTACCAACGTATTGTTTGGCGAAAGGAGGAGACTGCTACACTTGATCATTACCGACTGCTGACCGTGACTTATGGTTTAGCTTCTTCACCGTTTCTGGCTGTTAGAGTTCTCAAGCAAATCGCTCAAGATTATGCCGAGTTGTATCCGAATGCTGCTGCGGTGCTGGTAAGGGACGTGTACGTGGATGATATTCCTACGGGATGCGATAATATCATCGAACTCATTGCACTCAAGGATGAATTGATTTTGTTATTGAGCCGAGCTCAATTTAAACTTCGAAAGTGGAGTTCAAACTGTTGGCCACTACTACAATCGCTGCCAAAGGACATTTTTGAGCATCCCCTTGAAGCTCTAGAAGAAGAGAGCCCAGCTCAATTTGTGAAGGTTCTTGGAATACGTTGGAACCCGGCTGCTGACAATCTTTCCTTCAAGCTGACCATTCCCGACGCCACAGCTGCTCTGACAAAACGGATTTTGCTGTCGGAGCTTGCCAAGATCTACGATCCCCTGGGTTTGCTTGCCCCCACTACTGTATTTCTAAAGGTTCTCTTTCAAGATAGTTGGCTGAGCTCGGTCGAATGGAACGAGCCACTACCGGCGCAGTTATGCTCGCGTTGGCAACAGTATGTAGCAGAAGTTCATTTATTGGGAACGTGTCGCATATCTCGCTACATATCCTCACCAATTCAAGCAGCGGAGCTGCATGGATTTGCCGATGCGTCTTCTCATGCATACGCCGCTGTTATTTACAGTCGCGTGAAACTCAATAAGGACTATGTTGTCAGAATGATCGCCGCAAAAACCCGTGCTGCGCCCATCAAACCTGTATCCATTCCGCGGCTCGAATTGAATGCCGCCCATCTTCTTTCAAAGTTGATGTCTCTGGTTAAGCAAGCACTAACTATTCCTATTTCCAGTACCTCATGTTGGTCTGACTCAGAAGTTGTGCTCCATTGGCTCTCATCACCCCCTCGGACTTGGAACACTTATGTTTGCAATCGGACTGCTGAGATTCTAGATGCTTGTCCACGTAGTTGCTGGAAACACATTCGCACTGGGGACAATCCCGCGGACTGTGCATCACGCGGACTTTTACCGAGGGATCTTGTATACCATCAACAGTGGTGGAATGGACTACCGTGGCTTTCACAATCACGGCTCACTTGGCCACCTGCTAAGGCAAAGTTTGCACTGTCGACTGAGGAGGCTGCGCACATGGAAGGTAAGGTCAAGCCTCAAGTTAATCTACACATTTCCGATGAAGGAAATGATCTTCAATGTATGATTAACAAGGCTTCCTCCTGGTCACATCTCTTGCGGACAATAAGTTACTGCTTTCGTTTTGTACACCGTCTTCGCTGCAAGGAACGCCTGTCATCGTTTTTATCATCATGGGAGCTTCAATATGCCCGCTTTAGGATAATCAAACACGTTCAGATGGAGTTCTTCTCAAAAATTCAATCTGATTCGCTACACTCCATTTATTGACGACCAAGGAACAATGCGCGTAGGAGGACGCATTGACAATTCAATGGCAACTTACGATGCAAAACATCCCATACTTCTTCCAAAGGAATCACCAGTCGCTGTTTTATTAGCTAGACACCAGCACGTCCATCGCTACACGCTGGAGTTGAATTTATGTTCCACACTTTGAGACAGAAGTATTGGATTCTCGGTGCCCGCATCATAGTCCGGAAAATCGTATTCAACTGCAAGATTTGTTTCCTCCAGCGTAAAGGTACGAGCACACAACTCATGGCTGATCTTCCCGCTTTTCGGGTTCAGCCCACCCGCTGTTTTCTCCATTCTGGATTGGATTACGCTGGACCAGTTATTATCAAGACATCGGTAGGTCGGACACCGAAGTTTGGCAAAGCTTGGTTTGCTATCTTTGTTTGTCTGTCCACCAAAGCAATTCATATCGAACTCATCAGTGATTTGACGACTTTCAAACGATTCTGGTCTCGACGTGGCCCTATATCCGATTTATACTCAGACAATGGCACAACATACCACGGAGCCAGACGGGAATTAACGGAAATGCAACGGATGGCTGTATCTCAAAGTCAAGATGAGGACATTGCAAGTTTTCTGACGAGTCAGGAAATCAACTGGCACTTCATTCTGCAGTCTGCCCCGCATTTTGGAGGTATTTGGAGACTGGCGTACGATCAATTAAGCTTCACCTTCGCCGAGTAATTGGTAGCAGTGCATTAACTTTCGAAGAATATTCCACCGTTTTAACCCAGATTGAGGGTCTACTAAACTCTCGCCCACTGTGCGCTCCCAGCGATCAATGCTTGGATCCCCTTACCCCCGCTCATTTTCTTACAGGTCAACCTCATATGTCGGCCAGAGCCATCGTTCTTGGACGTGAACATTAACAGACTGCAGCGTTGGAGACAACTGCAAGCCAAGGTTCAAGGGTTCTGGAAACGTTGGAATCTTGAATACCTTTCTTCCTTGCAGTCGCGCACCAAATGGCAGCAGGAGACCAACAACATAACAGTGGATACGCTTGTGGTACTGAAGGAGCCGAATCAACCTCCTAGCAAGTGGCTGCTTGGCCGCATCACCGAAGTTCATCCTGGTCAAGACGAGAGAGTTCGAGTGGTCACCGTAAAAACTGCCCGAGGAGTGTACAAGAGACCTATCACCAAAATTTCTTCCCTTGAACTGAACAGTCGTTCAGCGGGGCCGCTATGTTGAGGAATTAATCGCTTAGGTTTAAGCACGTTCATACAACGAAAGGGGCGCAGCTGAGTTTTCTGTCCCAGGTCCCATGGTCTTCGGCTGGTGGACCTGAGACGTTCGGGTCGGGGACCTGGGACGTTCGGGTGGTGGACCTGACACGTTCGGCTGGCGGACCTGAGACGTTCGACATTTTTTCGACATGTTCGATTCATGACAAGATGCGAAAGCAAGCCGAGAATTGCAAATTTATGAGTGTACGCAGGCACGACAAAATGTTAATTCTTATTTTCCGAAAGCGTTTTGCGTTTCGTTTCCAGGTTACGTAAATGAGTGTGTGCCATGTATTCACACATACTGCGCTTTTGTGTGGGCTCTACAATTTTTTGCCGCTTGAATTGGTTTTTCATTTTGTTTAGAGGGCTGATGTAGCGACCTGAGCTGACCTGCCGCAACATAAATGAGGAATTGGCAGAGTGGGTGGGGGTGGGAAAAAAATAAAATATATAAAAATAAAATATGTTAATTTTTTGACTTATTTGATATTGCAAACTTGCATATTCATATCCCTGTTTTAGAAATGCATATACACAATAAAATGTACATGTATGTACATAAATATTGTGCAAGTGACTCGGCTTTCGACTTTGCAAATTTGTCAATAAATTCCTTATTTTCCGAGATCTTTTCTATATATATTTCTTTCTTTTTATATATATTAACACATATATGCAAAGAATTGGTATATATGTCGATTTTTTAACTTAAATCAATTATACAATACACTACCACTACAATACATTTTATTCTTGATCAAAAAAAATGCGCTTACTCTTGCGATTTTTTTTAATTACAATTTTTTTTTTATTGCTTGGTATTCCCCCTAAACAAAAACAGTGCTACCGCTCTTCAAATTTCTCTCTAATTATTTTTTTTTTTTGGGATTTAAAAAAAAAAGCACCCAAAAATACCGAAACAAAAATAGCACCACTAGCCCTTTTTTTGGTGAATCCCCTGTATTTCGTGGAATGGCTTTTGCAGAATACACGTGCTCATTTGTGTGGCTAAGAATTCATTGTTTCAATCAAAAAAAGTTAAAAATAATAATTACAATGGGACGTGGAAAGCAGTGCACTGCGGAGAAGCGCGATTTTAGAGTTGGGTTGCTCATGAGTGAGTGAACAAAAATGAGCTGTTCACTTCACTGAGTGAACTGAACATGTTCACTAAATTTTTGTTCAGTTGTTCACTCAGTTGTTCAGCTACTCACTCAGTTGTTCACTTGTTCAGTTGTTCACTCAGTTGTTCACTTGTTCAGTTACTCACTCAGTTGTTCAGTTGTTCCCTGTTCACTCACTTGTTCAATCAATTAATCACAAACAATTTTTATCTAGCACAGCACTTCTGAATCTCAGCCACTAGTCCAGGGCTCTAAGCTTGTTTTATCCATGAATAATGATCTCCACATGCCGTATTGAAATATATTCTTCTTTTTTTTTTGTCTTATTTTTATTAAATATTCCTACCGTATTGAAATACATGAATAAACTTTTTTTTGCCTTTTCTTTTTCTTAATAAAATATTCTTACTTTTATGTATTGTTATCCTATATTCTTTAATATTTGAGTGGGGGCGTTTTGCTAAACATACTTATTCATACATATGTACATCTATATTTATGTATATATTTCGAATGTACCACAAAAATTAACTGGGAAAAAGAAAGCATTGAATTGAGTGAACCACTGAACAGGGAACAAATGAGTGAACAACTGAACAAGTGAGTGAACAACTGAACAAGTGAAAAACTGAGTGAGTAACTGAACAAGTGAGCAACTGAGTGAACAACTGAACAAGTGAACAACTGAGTGAGCAAGTGAACAACTGAGTGAACAAGTTAACAAGTGAGCAACTGAGCAAAGTGAGTGAGTTGTTCACTCACTTAAAAGTGAGCAACTGAACTTGTTCACTAAAGTGAACACTATTTAACCAACTCTACGCGATATTATAAAAAAATTGATAATGGATGGAAAAACTTACAGAGAAGTGGGTCGATTGGTAGGATGCTCCAAAAAAATGATTAAGAACGCCTTAAAATATAATGAAAAGACTGAAACACGCGGACGAAAACGATCTATGACCCCTCTTCATGTCAAAAGACTGATTCGTGAGAGCAAGAAGGATCCCTTCAAGCCTGCTACTGAGCTTAAAAAAGAGCTTAAAATAAATGCGACGGACCAAACAGTTCGCACATATCTTAGGCAACATAGCATTAAAGCCTGCAGCCCAAGAAAGGTACCACTTTTAAGTGCCACACATATAACTAAGCGCATGAAGTTTGCCAGGGATCATGCGAATTGGACATACAAAAATTGGAGAAATATTTTATGGTCAGATGAGTCCAAAGTGGTTATGTTTGGTGGAAAGGGATCTCGATCATACGTTAGACGTCCCAAGAATTCTGAATACAAACCCCAGTACACCACAAAAACTATTAAGCATGGAGGCTGTAGTGTAATGGTATGGGCCTGCTTCTCCTACTATGGAGTAGGTCCAATACATTGGATAAAAACCATAATGGATCAGCACGTGTACGTGAATATTATGAACACTGTAATGCTACCCTTTGCAGAATATGAAATGCCGCTCGTATGGGTCTTTCAACAGGACAATGACCCCAAACACACCAGCAAGAAAGCAAAGGAATGGTTCAGGGCAAACTCTGTGAATGTTTTGGAGTGGCCTGCTCAGTCGCCTGACTTGAATCCCATCGAAAATCTGTGGTCCGACGTCAAGAAGACAGTTGCTGCTTCCAAGCCAACTACTATCGGATCACTTTGGGAAGAAATTAAACAGTCCTGGTCAAAAATTCCCCTAAAACGATGCCAGGACTTAGTTGATTCCATGCCAAGACGCTGCGCAGCTGTTATTGCCAATAAAGGACAGTGTACTAAATATAAAATTATGCATATAGATTTAGTTTTAATAGTTCAAAATGGTTAGCTAATGAATCCTTTACATATTGCTTATTTTTTTTATTTTAAATCCATTTTTGAAAAGTGGTGCTATTTTTTTTTTCGCCTAGTTTTATGATTTTCAATAAAGTTCCTTAAATAACTTAAAAAGTTACAACAAAAAAAATGATTTTTTTTGTATTCCCAGGTTTGTTAGTGCAAAGACAATATAAGTATAAGATGCGGAACGCTCATACATTTCAATTGCCATATGCAAGGCAATTTTTCAGCCAGCGACGAAACTCGCGCCATCTCGCTCACACAAATTTGAGAGCGTACGAATCTAAAAATAGAATCCGCTTACATGTGTGAGTACACACAGAACCAGCAAGTGCGTATGTGTGCGTACTTGTGCGAAGCGGACGATTTTCGAGACGAAAACCTTTTAATGAGTTGAGAAACGAAATTATTTACCGGCGTTGAATACGTCGCGTGCTGAATACCCTAGTGACAATTATTCCAATGTGAAGTCATGTATTAAATATATTATGTACTTTTATATAAGTATATCCGCTAATTATTATAGAACATACCATGTTAAAAGAAATTATCATTGGAGGGATATACAATAAAAACGTTTATTAATATTGGGGTGATAAGCGTCTTGCAAAATTAACTTACACTTATAAAGTGAAGGGTATATTTGGACAGCGCTGTAAAAAACGTATGCATGTGCACACATACAGTCGTCGCGACGACTCGGCTCGGCTGTCGCATCGGCATAGAACCAACTTCGTGTGCCTTCGTATGCTGTATGCCTACACGAGAGTGGCTGGCTCTAGAGCGCTCTCTCTCTCTCTAAAAAATTTCAAGAGAGCCTGGAGCCAGCTCTAGAGCCAGCATGAAAAATTCGTGTACCAAAATTTATCTTATACTTATATTGTCTTTGGCTATATCGACTCGGCTATTGATGCTGATCAAGAATATATATACTTTATGGGGTCGGAAACGTTTCCTTCTCTGCGTTATACACATGCACTTTTACCACAAATCTAATATACCCCTTAACTCTTTTTTGAGTACGGGTATAAAAATAGAATTGCCTAGGCAATCTCTAGAAGTCATCAACAATGACGAAGTACGTAAAGTAGTGACCTTGCATGTAAATAATAAACTATGTTTTTTCAAACATGGAAAAAATTAAAGCAAGCTATGAGATTAGCGATTTGTATACTAATGGAACCTTTGATTTAGGTCTTGAAATGCAAGCCGGTAAACAAAATATACGCAAACTCAAAGTGGCACCGTGGGAAAATATCTATGAAAACACTTCAATAGATAATTTTAAAAATATGGGCAATAAAATATTGAGAACATTAAGAGTAGCGCTACTCAACCCGGTGACCCTAATAACAAATGTTAAAGAAAAAGAAGCAATCTTGTCTACATTACATGACGATCCAATTCAAGGAGGACATACAGGCATAACAAAAACCTTGGCCAAGGTCAAAAGACATTATTTTTGGAAAGGTATGACCAAAGAGATTACTGATTACATACGTAAATGTAAAAAATGCCAAAAGTCGAAAACGACTAAACATACGAAAACTCCTCTAATAATTACTGAAACTCCCCAAATGGCTTTCGATAGGGTAATAGTGGATACGATTGGTCCACTTCCTAAATCAGAAAAGGGAAATGAATATGCAGTCACTTTAATCTGTGACTTGACAAAATACCTAGTTGCCATCCCAATTACAAATTTATTCTGAAGTACGGTCCAATGAAGACGTTCATTCCGGACATGGGAACAGAATATAAAAATTCAATCATTAACGACTTATGTAAATATCTAAAAATAGAAAACATAAAGTCAATAGCGCACCACCACCAGACAGTTGGGACAATCGAAAGAAGTCATAGAACTTTTAATGAATACATACGATCTTATATATCAGTTGATAAAGCTGATTGGGACGTATGGCTTCAATATTTCGTTTTTTGTTTCAACACGACCCCCTCAATGGCACATAATTATTGTCCATATGAGTTAGTTTTTGGTAAAACAAATAATTTACCAAAAGAATTTAATAGTATAGATAACATAGAACCGATAGATAATATATATGACTATGTTAAGGAAAGTAAATATAGACTAGAGGTAGCATACAAAAGAGCTAGAATTATACTGTTATATGATAAGAAAGTAAGAAATATAAGATGTATCCGTAGGTGATAAAGTTTTGCTAAAAAACGAAAGAGGTCATAAGTTAGATTTTAAATATACAGGCCCTTATAGAGTAGAAAACATCGTAGAAAGAGATAACATCACAATCTCTGATGATAGGAAAAAGAAACAAACAGTTCATAAAGATAGACTAAAAATTTGTATTTCATAAAACATATTTTAATACAAAATAATTAAAAAAAAAGGAAGAAAAAGGTGAACAATTTAATTTTGGGAAATCTTTAATCATATATATGTATTTGCGCAAAGAAAATTTCTTTTCAATTATATTAAACTTCTGTACCTAATACTGTTTTTCTATACTTAATACATATTATTATTACAACTCTATGACAATAATTTTTATAAATAATAATTTTTATAAAATAACTCCAATATATTACGTTATTTTTCAAAAGGAGGGAGATGTAGTATGCACATATCCAATACCCATTGTACCAAGTGTACTTAAGGGGAACACACTGTAACACTTTGTTGCAGTGTTTATTTAATTAAAAGTCCCAGACATAACTTGAGCTATCGTATTACGAACAACTGCGGGAATAGTGTGGCAATTGCGGGAAGCGGGACTTCTGGATTTTTTAGAATGTTATTTGGCTTTTTTCCGCTTTTTTTAATGTTGTTATACTTGAAGCCTAGTACTCAGACGCGCTAAATTTTCCATCGACCGAAATCAGGGATGATATTCGTATGAAACCGATAAGAAATCATCCCTGTTTTTCGGTCGACCGAAAATTTCGTAGCAGGCGTTTCGCAGACCGGTACTCAGTTCCAAGAAAAAGCCATTCGATACATACTAGAAAAGCAACCGATGGTATTTTCCCATCTCGATCGGAAATTTGAAATATTTCATTTTCCGTCGTCTAATGACAAATGACAGGACACAAAAACGCACACAACACACAGACTTTAAATATGGAGGGAAAGGTATTAAAAAACAAGCGGCTTGCCGAGTTCTCACAGGAGTGCAAAATACTTTTAATAAAGTCGGTAGAGAAAAGGCCAGTGATATGGGACCTGGCCAATAAAAAACATTTCGACTCCATAGCAACCAAAAATGCTTGGGATTCTGTGGCTAGAGATATAAACAAGGACGGTAAATATAATTTAGGTCAGTTATTTATTTATTGATAGTAGCACTTGTGCTCCAGTGACTATTTGCAAATTGGCTTGGAAGTCTCTGAAGGACAGCTACCGCTACCATATAAAGTCGGCAAGCAAGAGCAAGAGTGGTAGTGCAGGAGGGATCCAAATGGAGAACCCAGTGGCGAATGACGGTGTGGAGTGGATGTTTGCTCCACACATGTCATTCTTGCCCGACATTTCTGCACAGAGGCGTACGTTTGCCTTCGACTTCTTGCCCAAGGATGAGAGCAGCTTAGCCGGGCTGGATGACGCTGCAGTATGCGGCACCTCGTATTTGGAGACATAGTGGGCCGCGGGCGAGAAGGATTTAGAGAAGGAGCTGGATGATCTCAGTAGCTCAACGTATTCTTATGTAAGTAGAATACCTCGACTTAGTTATAAACGTAATTTTTAATTCCCAAACTATTTTTCACAGGAAAGGAAAGCAAAGAAGCGATCTCCGCCAAAAAATTCCTCATGTGCATCCCATGTTTGTGAGATTTTCGGAAAATTCGTAGATCAGCAGGTGAATCCAGAAGTACCAATAAATCCAGTTTTGCCATACTGGGATTCCATGCTCAACTCGTTGCCGTTGGAGGACAAGGCAGAAGTCGAGGAGGATATTACCCAGTATTTAATACAAAAGAAGAGGTCATTAAGAAAATCTGCTGAGCAAATATAGTAGCTATAAGCTTTAGTAAAATGTATTCTTTAATATGAAATACAAAAATTAACATTCCTAATTTATAATGTTTTGAACGCCAGCAGCTTCATGTTGCCAAGAAACCGACCCAGCAGGGCTGTTGACATAATTTTTTAAATTATTTCTTATTGCCTTGCTGTTTAATAATTTTTCTCTGAATTTGCACATAGTAACAAAAGTAAACAAAACAACAGTGTGACGGTAGAGCATGAAATTTTCCCACTTTGGTCACACTGGGTCTCGAGCGGAATAAATAGCACTTTCGGTCGACGGAAAATTTAGTGCGTCTGAGTACTAGGCTTAACCCAACAATATTATATCTATATTATATTATAATATCATCTCTATACTATTCTACCATCCCTATGTGCGCGAAAGTGAATTTTAACGTATAACAATTTGTGAAATTCCTAAAGAATATAAGCAGAAGAGCCGCGATGCTTGGCTTAAAAGCGATTTAAAGCTTGGGCAAGAAAGGACGATACTGATGAGCATAGGGTGTACTGCAGTATTGCAAAATCACAATAATAGCCAAACTTAGTGATCTGCGCGCTCATGCGAAAACGAAGAAGCACATGAGTTCGACGACCGGCTTCAAAAAACAACAAAACAAAATAGATTTGGAACTTTGCCTGTTAAAACTGTTGAGCAGGAAGCAGCGTTGTGTCTCTTTATTGCTCAACATGCAGCCATGGCTCAAGTTGATCATTTGGGCCACTTGTGCAACAAACATTTTGAACTGGCATCTTTTTCTCTCCAAATGCTTTCGCTATCGTGGTCGAACGCGAAAATTGAGCGAGTTTTTAGTCAGTTTAATCTGGTAAAATCGAATTTGAGAAATTCGATGAGCTTGATGATGTGCCCAAAAATTATCTTCGCTTGATTGGTATGACCAAGTCGTACGATTGCGAGCCTGAAGACAATTATGCTGATTTAGACGAATTACAGTAAAACCCCTATAAAATACTACAGAAATAAAAAATTGGTAAACGCTTTTTTCTGTAATATTTCAGCTTTTTTTGTGTCTTGTACAAGTCAGAAATGGCTTTTTTTCCTGATGAAAAGTTGGCAGCACTGGTCTCCAGCTTGATCCAGCGATGGCACAAGTGGCGTGAGGCCTCTCATGTATATATTAATTAATCCAGCGGCGGTGAAAGGGGCGGTCCCTTGCCTCTCTCACTTTATCTCACGTATGTATGTTGGGCGCTCTTGGTAGCGCTGTCGGTGCCTGGTTTGGACTTTTTCTTCACTTATTATTGTTGGTTTTTTTTTAGTTTATTATTAGTTTTAGTTTATTATTGCTGGCCATGTAGTTAGGTTTTTTGTTTTTAACTTTAATAATCTGTCATGCCTGGCGCACAATATGTCATTATTCTTTTCTTTTGTTTTTAGTCACATATTTGATATTTAAACTTTGCATCAGCTTTGCACTTTGGTCACGGTAGGCTGTTATTTTTCGTAGTGTTTTGCCGTCGGCGTTTCAACTGGTCCTTTTGTTTCGATATTATTCCATTAATAATATTTCCGTATTATTTTAAATTTAGACAGTTACCAACATGTCACGGTCGCCATGTAGAAACAGTATTAAACATAATTGTAATTCTTTGAATGAGAACATCCGTTCTTTTTCGTTTGCTTTATTCGAATGCATTCATGAAATATATCTTAGAATCTACTTGGCTAAAGCTAGCGTAGCTGCGCTGCCAGGAACGTCGGCAGCGGAGCGGCCGCATTTATGTATTTAATGTATTCTATGTGTGTTTATGCCCAGTGCTGCTGTCAGCGAGGGCGCGAGGGAAGATGTATATGTATGTGTGTATGCAAGTTAACGTACCCGTTCTCATAAGATTTTAATTCAATTTATAAACAATCTTTGGCTTCCCATAGAATGCCATAAACAATCTTTGGCTTCCCATAGAATGCCATAAACAATCTTTGGCTTCCCATAGTTTGATATAAACATCTTCGGTTTTCCTAATTGGAAGTCAAGCCACCCCAGCCTTATTATAAACAATCTTCGATTTCAATTAGAAATCCATTTTGCGTTGCAGCTTCTTCGATTTCAACAAAATTCTACACAACAAATAAAAAATAATTAAATAAAAACAACAGAAGGAAGACCCTAAAATCGACAGTAGACGACCCTATCAATATTAGAAGGAAGACCGTATCAATATTAGAAGGACGACCCTATCAGGAGAGCAGTGAGACTTGATAAAATAATATAATTATTAAATTACAAGATACAATCAGTGAATAGGATTAAGAGATAGATTATTTTTTATTAAGTGAAGCTCTTGTAATAGAGTAAAATAAACCACAGTGGATCAATTGATATCAGAATTCGCAAAGTTAACCATGCCTATCATAGAACCAAGGAACGATCTTACGGCAGATCTTGTCAAGCAATTGATAGCAATTCAAATAGCCCAGGTAAACGAGCAGTTAGGTGCCCTAAAACAACAGCTAGAGGCAACAACCGAACAGGTGGTAGATTATCAAGCACAGACAATTGACGATACAATTAAAGATGATACAACCTTAAAAGTAATAGAATCTGTACCAGCATTCAATGGGGACCTCACCCAATATGTTGGATGGAGAGATGCAACGGAGACAGCAATGAAATTATACAAGAAAGGTAGCAAGCAATATTATATTGCATTGACCATATTAAGAAACAAAATCACATCAGCGGCTCATGAGGCCTTGACAAATCATGGAACAGTATTGAATTTGGACGCAATACCGGCTAGACTTGACTTTGTTTACAGTGACAAGAGACCCATCTACATTATCGAACAGGAACTAAGTGTTCTTAGACAAGGGAATCTATCAATGATAGATTATTATAATGAGGTCAACCAAAAGATGACCTTGTTAATTAATAAGACCATAATGACATACGGAAAGGACAGTGACGTAATCAAGGAAAATAGCCACAAGATAAGAGCGAATGCCTTGCGCATTTTTATTACAGGCCTTAACGGCAGCATATCGGACATACTGTTTTCGTTAAATCCCCAGATTTACCAAATGCCCTAGCCAAGGTACAAGAATTACAGTCAAATAATAGAAGGGCTTTATTTGCACAACAATTTAGTAGTACAAAAAGTTCGGGTCATAATTATAACACTTTGAGATTTTAACAAAAGCAACCGAATCATTTCCAAAGGAATAATAATTCATGGGGGCAACCACATTTCTTATCTAACAGGCAACAAAATCAGGCCCCCGAACCTATGGAGGTAGATGAATCACTAAATATTCAAAACCGACAAAATAATCAGTATAGGGGTTACTCTAATAATTATCATAGACCTAATAATAATTATTACCGACAAAATAACTACAACCGAAATCAGGTTCAACAACCCAGAGCAAGTGTCGGACAACAAAATCCGTTTAATGCCGACACACCGTTAAAACGTAAATCGCCAGATTCGGCAAATGTGCCGGCAAACAAAACCATGAGGGTGAACAATATTGAGGAAGAGCATTTTTTAGATCAGCCCCCGAAGTAGGACTTCCCTACTTAACTAGAACAGATAGTAAACTCAAGAGAAATTTAAAAGTTTTAATAGATACAGGAGCCACATCCTGTTATATAAAAAAGGGAATTTATAATAACAAAAGAGAACTGTCAATTTATAAAAAAATATCAACAATAAATGGGTCTTCAATAATTAAATATTACCATATTATAACTATATTTAACACAAGACAGATATTCTATGAAGTAGAGGAAATGGACACAGATTTATTAATAGGGTATAATCTGTTAAGAAGGATTGGGGCTATAATCGATACAGATAAGGGAATCCTTAAATATAATGATAAAGAAGAACAGCTAAATTATGATGAGAAACCTCTTTTAAATAAGGTGTCATTTGTTGATGGTAAAATAATCCTTCCATTAAGGAAGTATATATTAAAAAAATATTTCGACGAGATACCGGAATATAAGACAGAATCAGAGAATGTAGAAGGAAGTGTAGATAGCTTGGGATGGGAATATCCTGAGCACGCCGACGTAGAAATATCCGTCAATAAAGAAATAGATAGCTTGGGATCAAAAAATCCTGAGCACGCCGACGTAGAAGTATCCGTCAATAACGAACTAAATATTTTGGGATCAAAAAATCCTGAGCCCGCCGTCGTAGATATGTCCGACAAAATTAATAATAAAACCCTCGGTTTGAAAAAAATAGAATTGAATAATATTAAAGTTGACAAGGAAGAAAGCCTAAATGAGCTAAGAGCGATTATTGTCGACATAATCGAGGAAAACCCATGCAAATATAGATTTGCAGTTACCATTTAGAACAGATATTAAAGGAGAAATCAATACAGAGCATGATAGACCGGTATATAGTAAACAATACCCGTATGCCCATTCAGTGAATGATTTCGTTAACAACGAAATAAGTGAAATGTTAGGTAAAGGAATAATTAGACCTAGTAGAAGCCCATATAATTCTCCGGTAATAATAGTGCCAAAGAAGGGCACTAATGAAGATGGTACCCCGAAGCATAGATTAGTGATAGACTTTAAGAAACTCAATGATAATACCATACCGGACAGATATCCAATGCAAGACCCATCAGTTATACTCGCTAATTTGGGAAAGGCGAAATATTTTTCCGCAATAGATTTAGAATCGGGTTTTTATCAAATTTTATTGCGAGATGAAGATATAGAAAAAACTTCGTTTTCCATTAATAATGGAAAATATGAATTCCTCCGAATGCCAATGGGACTAACAAATGCACCTCGAATCTTCCAACGAGCCATGGATGATATATTAAGGGAACAAGTAGGAAAAACCTGCCATGTTTATATGGATGATATCATAGTATTTTCAGGAACAAAAGAGCAGCATTATTCGGATCTACTAAGAATAATACAGATATTGCAAGATTCGAATATGAAAATTTCATTAGAAAAATCCAAATTCTTTCAACTAGAAACAAAATTTCTAGGATACATCGTTTCTCACAACGTAATTAAGACAGACCCAGAGAAAGTTGCCACCATAAAAAATTATCCGATTCCGAAAAATATTAGAGAGCTACGTAGCTTCCTAGGATTGACAGGGTATTATAGAAAATTTGTCCGAAATTATGCAACAATTGGAAAGCCACTAACAAAATATTTAGGAGGAGTAAATGGAAAGGCATCACGAAGAGAATCTAAAAAGGTCTTAATTCAGCTGGATGAACCAGCAGTATCAGCATTCAACAACCTAAAAGACAGTTTAATTGCACATATAGAATTAGTGCAACCAGATTATAATAAAAAATTCGTCCTAACTACGGACGCGTCAAATGTAGCCATAGGGGCAGTTTTATCCCAAGAGGGAAATCCAATAACCTTTATCTCAAAAACTCTAAGTAAGATCGAATAAGAAAGAATTACTCGCCATAGTATGGGCATTAAAGAATTTACGAAACTATTTATATGGAGTCAACGGAATAGAAATACACACTGATCACCAACCATTATCGTTCACCATGTCACAAAAAAACCCGAAAGTTGAAATGAAGCGTTGGTATCATTTCATAGAAAGTTTTACTCCCAAGATTATTTACAAACCAGGCACCACTAACGTAGTAGCAGACGCGTTATCACGAATTCAAGTGCACCATATAACGGATAGCGAAACTAGCCTAATAGAATCAGATACAACTACTCAGCACTCAGCAGAAAGTAGCTTCGAAAACATAATACAAGAATCAAGAAAGCCTTTGAACCAGTTTAAGCAACAATTACTACTTGCAACAGGCAGACTTACGGTCCATGAGAAACTTAACGTATTCGAAAAAACACGCCATATAATCGAATTCGATACTATCGATAACTTATTAACAATACTGAGGGAATATATACAACCTAACATAACAACTGGAATACATTGCACACTAGAAGACTTTTATCATATCCAAGTAGCACTAAAAGACAATTTCCCGAACAAATTCCTTTTCACAAGAAAATTCCTGCAAGATGTAGAAAACCCAGAGGATAAAGCATTGATTATAGAAGAAACCCATTGCAGAGCTCATAGAGGATTAGATGAAAATTATAAGCAAATATCTCGATTATACTATTGGCCAAATCTATATAAAAAATTAAGAGAATATTTACGAAACTGCGAAATCTGTAACAAAAACAAATATAATAGACACCCTGTAAAAATTCCAATAGGGGCAGCCCCCATTCCGATAAGAGAAGGGGAACAACTACACTTAGACATATTCTATGCCCAAAACTTAACCTTCATAACTTGCATCGATTCTTACTCCAAATACCTAGTAGTTAAGGAAATTCAAACTAAATTAAATATTGAAAATAAGGTAATGGAAATATTACAACAATTTCCTCTAGCAACATCTTTAATGACAGACAATGAGCCAAGTTTCACGTCTGCCCAGTTTAGATCGTTTTTAGAACGAAACAATTTAACTATTTACTACGCAGACCCCAGGCATAGCACTTCCAATGGACAAATAGAAAGAGTTCATTCCACACTTGCTGAATTAGCCAGATGCATTAAAGATGAACTAAATTTGGCAAATTTTTCAGAAATAGTAATTAAGGCGGCACAGACTTATAATCTTACCATACATTCTACCACAGATCAAAAACCTTATGACATATTGTTTAACAAGATTGAACACAAGAATTTGCCATTAATACTTAAAGCGGCTTAAGATAAAATGTTGAAAATTCACAACAAGAACTGAAAAGACAAAGAATATTTAATAGGAGAAGTAATCTATGAAAAAAAACATGGGGAAAGAAATAAATTGCACTCCCGGTATAAAAAACAGGTAGTAAAGGAGAATTTACCGAATAAAATCATAATCAACAATAGAAGTAGAGTAATTCACAAAGATAACATAAAGTATTAATATAATTTCCCTATTATTTTCTGTTTATTTTTCAGAGAATGTATTCTTATATATTGATACTTAGTTTAGTTCGGATAGTGACTTCGGACGTCATCGACTATACCCACAGTGATTATTTATTACTTAAAGATGCCAGAGACCTTTACATTTATGAAACATACGCTGACCTTTTCCTCGTTACCAATTTAAGCTTTTATAGAGGGATTATTGACAAAGAATCCAAATATGTCACCAAATCAATTAATACAGATGATGAGTGGGAAATAGTAATGGACATTAACTTAGTTAAATTAATGCTTTCAGAATTAGTACCAACGCGTACAAAACGGGGAGTAAATGAGCTAGGAACTATCTGGAAATGGATAGCAGGGACCCCAGATCATGACGACTTTATTAAAATTCAGCAAAAAGTTAATGATTTAATCACAAATAATAACAAGCAGTTTATAATTAATTCAAAATTTTTCCGGGAGATTGAATTGCTATCAAATAACTTGCAGAACCTCATTTTTAATGAAGAAACAATATTAAGAAAGCATAGTTTAAAATTGATGACCTTCGATATTCTGAATTTAATTGATACCATAACTTTATCAAAAATAAACATATTTAACACAAAAATATTGAATAAGAATGATATAAATGACATTTATAAACATGAAAGTCAGCCTGTTGAAATAACAGATTTACTCGACACCGCAACGGTTAAAATAATACGAAACTCTGAACTAATAATAATTTATATAAAATACCCAGTAATTATTGACGTTTGTAATCTTTATCACGCAAAAGCTATTTCACAGAAAGACGGGAAATTAGTTATAAGTGACAAGATTTGTAATTGTAAAGGGAAATATTACTTAATGAATAACTTGAGAAAAGAAACATTTAATAATTACGCAAAACTAAGTTCAGACAGTAATTGTTTTACTAATTTACTAAATGATTTTAAAGCAAATTGCACCAAAATAAGGGAAAAAAATAAGGATCTAGATTTACTTAAAAATGGTGCCATTTTAGTATCAGGAGCAAACGTTGTAGACAACAATATTTTAAAAGGAACATACCTCCTTATATTCAACGATTCAATTACTATTAATAACAAAACATATATTAATGAGGAAAATAAAATTTGGGAATATGTGTCGCATCTTAAATATAGTAATTATGATTTAATTAGTTATGAACAATCCAACGATTCAATACTTACTTTGGACAACATTAACATTGTAAACCCAATCATAAGAATTGGAAAAACTGGGTTACCATTTACGACTTTAATACTAATCTTTTTGGTAATATTACTCACATTATATTTCATTTATAAAATAATAATTATCATACTATGCAAATGGCTCATGAAACCTAAAGAGGAATCCATAGAAAACAATATTTCCCAATTATCAGAAGATATTAGAATACTTTCAGAAACCCAAAATGTATCGGGACGACACATTTAAGGAAGGGGGGAGTTAACGTACCCGTTCTCATAAGATTTTAATTCAATTTATAAACAATCTTTGGCTTCCCATAGAATGCCATAAACAATCTTTGGCTTCCCATAGAATGCCATAAACAATCTTTGGCTTCCCATAGTTTGATATAAACATCTTCGGTTTCCCTAATTGGAAGTCAAGCCACCCCAGCCTTATTAAAAACAATCTTCGATTTCAATTAGAAATCCATTTTGCGTTGCAGCTTCTTCGATTTCAATTAGCATTGCAGCTGTGGCTGATTTCTGCAAACGCTGCTATTTGGAATTTCACAATTCCTCAACTGGATGACCTAATCCAAACCGATCGAATCCGATCGAACCCGAATTGATTATGGAAGCCTCCCGAAGAGGACCCAAGGAGGTTTCATAAGTAAGAAAGCATTAGACTTAGAGCAGTTGGTTTCGAGCATCAGGACTGGAGAGTTCTAAATAAAAAATTAAGTCGCGTTAAGCCGGTTAAACATTAAGCCTTTGCACTCATCATTTTGTTTAATAAAGTTTTTTTTAAAAACTCAAACCTTTCCCGCAAAAAACCGCATATTGCGTTGACAAGTGCAGCGTACACACACACATACACAGATTTACACATTTTTTTTTGGTGTTTTATCTGTACTGTGCTGTGAATAATAAGGTGCTTCTCCGAAGATATTGTATAAAAACAGAAAGATTTTAATTTATCATGCATAGCCTCGAAAGCGTGTTTTATGCATACAACGATGCACAGCCGTGCGTCCACTCAAATCAGCAGTTTAAAAGAGCTGTCCAATTTTTAAATGAGAACCATGTGGATTATTTGAAGAAGGGGAAAGTATATTTGGAGAATTTGTCTGATTTCGCTGGCCATGACTCAATCTATTTGGCGTTCGATGAGTATCATCTCCCCATCAATTATTGTCGGGAGCGCTGGAAGGTGCTGGCTATAGCATGTTTTAAAGCTGATGGAGTTTATTCCGGTTTCTCAGCTTACGCGTGAAGCCCATACAGCCAGAGACGATACCGCATGCCCGTTCCATGCTGGGCTCTGATATAATATACAAGGAGATAAGCAAAGTCTTAAAGAGGATCGAAGATATGGACTTGGAAAAAAATTTATTGGCAATTATTTGCGATGGCCGCAATGCCAACCACTTAGCCGCATGCCTTGTCAGCTTGAAGTATCCTGTCTTGTGGGACATAACGCACCTTACAAGGTTATTCTCTGAAAACAAGATTGTACCATTCACTGATCGAATTCTTAAACAGCTGTACGACGCAACTTTTACCGTTGAAAACTGGAGGGAAATATTTCGTAATTTGCCAAGCTTGGACACAGTACCTATAAAGTTTCAAACGCACTACCCGTCAGAACTAACGAATCTGCAAAAATTGGTAGAAAGATACTTTACAAATCCACGTGAAGCTGGAATGGTATTGCAATTGAACAAGGCTAACTGCAACCATTTGGAAACATCTGGTTCTGTCATTAAAATACTTGCCGGGAATATAATAAATTTCGCATTTCATATGGGAGAAGAAACTGAATTTCAAGAGGATGCCCTACTTTATACCACCCGGCTTGTGGGAGCTCTGGCACTACTTGAGCACTAACCATATAACAAAACATAACATAAGCAAATACTGTTAAGTTCTTCTTCTTAGTTATAAAAAAAATTAAATAAAATAAAATAATAAATATAAACATTTGTGTGACTGTGACTATCTTCGATAGGATCGATGTTTAGCTGCTATCCGCTACTATGGATGGTATTACGATAGTGTTACGATAGTATCCTTAAAATAACATTAATCGAAATTAACATAACTCGAAACACTAACCATACAGTATATAGATGTGCCATTTCATACAACGAAAGGGGCGCAGCTGAGTTTTCTGTCCAGGGTCCCCTGGTCTTCGGCTGGTGGACCTGAGACGTTCGGGTCGGGGACCTGGGACGTTCGGGTGGTGGACCTGACACGTTCGGCTGGCGGACCTGAGACGTTCGACATTTTTTCGACATGTTCGATTCATGACAAGATGCGAAAGCAAGCCGAGAATTGCAAATGTATGAGTGTAAGCAGGCACGACAAAATATCAATTCTTATTTTCCGAAAGCGTTTTTCGTTTCGTTTCCAGGTTACTTAAATGTGTGTGTGCCATGTATTCACACATACTGTGCTTTTGTGTGGGCTCTACAATTTTTGGCCGCTTGAATTGGTTTTTCGTTTTGTTTTGAGGGCTGATGTTATGTAGCGACCTGAGCTGACCTGCCGCAACATAAATGAGGAATGGGCAGAGTGGGTGGGGACGGGAAATAAATACAATATATAAAAATAAAGGTTATTTGTTATTTGTTTTATTTATTTGAAATTGCACACTTACATTTAAATATCCCTGTTTTAGAAATGTATATACTAAATTAGATGTGCATGTACATAAATATTGTGTAAATGACTCGGCTTTCGACTTTGCAAATTTGTCAATGTTCGTCATTTGTCAAAATTCCTTTTTTTCGGCCTATTCAGGGCCGGATCAACCCTCAACCGGGCCCTGTGCAACCATCAATCTGGGGCCCTCCATTTTTTCACGACAATTCCTTCTTTTTTCATTTGAAATAAACTGTATTTAACTGTAACGTTCTCACGCGTATAGCCAAAACGCGCAGCTGCACACGAAGCCATCGATGTGCACCGTATTGGTATTGGAGTGTCGCATCGCGTGATCTTCTAATTCCCTTTTGGGCTCGACTTTATTTGTGGAGTTGAGTCAGTACCAAATTATATTTGAGAGTACCCGCACGCGTATTCAGTACCGCCCCGCTATTGTCGCCCCCGCTTTGTATATAACCCGCTGTGCAAATAACATTTAAACCACTAATATTACATATGAATAAAATAAAAATACATAAAGATTAATACAGTCCACTCATTCGCAACCAAGTTGGTTAACAAAATAATAGCTTCATTGGCTTATTTAAAATGTAGTGTTATTTCTGAACATAAAACACTTATTTGTAATAGTTGGTTAACAAAATAATAGCTTCATTGGCTTATTTAAAATGTAGTGTTCTTCAAATATAGTAATATGTATGTATATGTAAGGTTTATTGTTCGATTTCATTGCTTTTGCATTCGTTGCACAAAATATTCGTTTCGCTGGAAAAAAGTAAAATTAGATTGTATGTGAGTGGATGAAAGGTAAATGCATTCAATGCATATGCATACGTTTTCCTTCCGGCAGTCCTTGCATTTGCATGTTTCACCGTTGCAGCAAATTGATTTGGTTGCTATTGTGTCTTTTTCTGCTTCTGTAGTGGGAGTTTTTTCTTTGCTTTTTGTGGGCGTTGGCGTCTTTTTTTTCCTTCTATTTTTATCATACTGAGCTTTGAGGTATGCTTCGTAAAATGCAGGGGTTTTCCTTCCTTTTGCTGTCCAAGTGCTCCTTGATTCTCCAGGGAATAGTTTAATAAGTTCATCAAGCAGTTTGCTTGCTTGTGTTCTTGTCAACATTAAATCATTATTTGAATAATACTTCATTATTGACCTTCTTATTATTTTGCGGTCCAGGTCTGTTAGCGGCATATTGTGTTTTCGCTTGTTTAGTATTTTTGTCTGTGAGCTTTTTAACAGTATGCCCATAGCTGTTACATCAACTGATGCATGTGGGACTGGGGAAACACTTGTATTTTTTATTAAATTTATTGCTTTTTGCGTCCCAAGTGTCGTCCAATTCGGACTCAGATTAAAAATACAGGCGTCTACCCAGTAGCGTTGATGTTTGTGGCTCCGTAGGAGGTGGCGGTGACGATCGTACCTGCGTCGGTTCCTGTGATGACTGTGGTGACGGAGGTGGCGATGGCGTTTATGGCGTGGATGGCGGGGATGACTTGGATGGCCTGGATGGCGGGGATGGTGGCGACGTGTATGGCGTGGATGGTGGGGAGGGCGGGCATTGTGGTGATGTTGATTGTTTTCTTTTTTTGCTTTGCGAATGCGATTTTTAATGGGAATCAGTGTCCCACTCCCATATTGTATTGACCGCTTTGAATTGAATAAAAAATACCCAGAAGTAAATACCACTAATACCATTTCAGTTCAAAAAACCGCATATTGCGTTGACAAGTGCAGCGTACACACACACATACACGATTTACACATTTTTTTTTTTGTGTTTAATCTGTACTGTGCTGTGAATAATAAGGTGCTTCTCCGAAGATATTGTATAAAAACAGAAAGATTTTAATTTATCATGCATAGCCTCGAAAGCGTGTTTTATGCATACAACGATGCACAGCCGTGCGTCCACTCAAATCAGCAGTTTAAAAGAGCTGTCCAATTTTTAAATGAGAACCATGTGGATTATTTGAAGAAGGGGAAAGTATATTTGGCGAATTTGTCTGATTTCGCTGGCCATGACCACTAAGCAAACAACACATAGAGGCGTCAAATCGACTAAAAACTGCCTTTATAAAATTTTTGGACGATTGGCTCCCAGGCCCTCGGGTCGGGAGCCGATATCTTCGGCAGGGCAGTCGGCTCTCTCCGGGTTGAGCGCCTTTGCAGCTGTGTCGAATCAAAGACTATACAATACAAAGCTGTTGCACGAGGAGCAAATGCGAGCGACAACAAAATATGAAGTCTGACTACGGGAATAGGTCCCTAGGGCTAAAATTTGTTGAAAAAACAAAACTCCAAATAATGAATCTATATCTATATATATAAAAGAAAGTCGTGTCTGTTACAACACTTATAACTCGAGAACGGCTGGACCGATTGCCATGGCTTTTGATTTGTTGGATTTGTTTCCGTCCCGAATAGCAGAATACATCTTAAAAACAATGAAAACTCGATATGCGTCATGAATAGAAGCATTTCAATAGATGCTGATTTGTTTATTACACATATCGAGTTTTCATTGATTTTCTTTCTCCATGTCAAACATTTGTTGTCCAATCCTGTCAAATAGTCAAATTCCCGAAAATAATACCTAAGATTTATTCTACAGTATTCTACATAAAATCATCGGAAAGGAACGGAATTTAGGGAATAAAAAATCAGTTTGGTGGTTTTATGCGAGTGCACATTTTAATAACAATGCCGCGTCCTAGAAGATCTAATCTTTCCCAGCGAAGCCGTAATGCAATTAGGCAACGGAATATCGCGAGTCAATTATATGATGGAGAACGAGAAATTGCACGAGAACAGCGACGTGTTAGTATGGAGCAATTACATCGAATTCGCGTCAGCTCAAGAAATTCCGATCTTGAGGTGAATGAGGAGATCCATAACCAGACTTTGCTCTTGATCGAAGATATGTGTTACCTCATGTGCGGCAGTTTGTTAGTTAGGTTAGGAGTGCCAGCGCCAGATCGCGGAATGAATGACGCATTTAATAGAGAATTGGAACGTGAACGTGAATATGATCCACATGAACTAATGCAATCAGTTCAAACGAATGTACCTCTGTTGAATCCTAAGCAGAGGGAAGTCTATGATACACTGATTAATGCAATTGATGATGGAAATGGCGGCTTATTTTTTTTTGGATGCCCCCGGTGGAACTGGGAAGCTGGCGCTGTCGAGGTCCTTTCCGCGACATTAAACTGGCGGGGGATCTGGAGTAAACTCATGGAAGCCCATGGGGCGTATTATTTGTCTACCGAAAACCAAAATTCCTGAGCCTGTGACATTGGGCCGCTATGTGCTTCCACGAAAATACAGAATTATCTTCCCCTGGAACAATGATTGGTCATATGCACTGTAAACTTTTACTCCTGTTCGCTGTAAAGAGAAGGAAAAGTGAAACCAAATCAAAGGCTAATCGCAATCTTCGTTCTGGCAAACCCTTCACTGATCCACTGATGGAGACTTCCAGCGCAGCCAGGGAAGGGCGGGTCACTTCTTACATGATTCAGAGGTATAAAAGACCTGATGTTATTACTGCAGTGCGGCGATATTTCAATGTGTCTGGCGCTGTCGCGGTCCTTTCCGCGACATTAAACTGGCGGGGGATCTGGAGTAAACTCATGGAAGCCCATGGGGCGTATTATTTGTCTACCGAAAACCAAAATTCCTGAGCCTGTGACATTGGGCCGCTATGTGCTTCCACGAAAATACAGAATTATCTTCCCCTGGAACAATGATTGGTCATATGCACTGTAAACTTTTACTCCTGTTCGCTGTAAAGAGAAGGAAAAGAGAAACCAAATCAAAGGTTAATCGCAATCTTCGTTCTGGCAAACCCTTCACTGAGCCACTGATGGAGACTTCCAGCGCAGCCAGGGAAGGGCGGGTCACTTCTTACATGATTCAGAGGTATAAAAGACCTGATGTTATTACTGCAGTGCGGCGATATTTCAATGTGTCTGGCGCTGTCGAGGTCCTTTCCGCGACATTAAACTGGCGGGGGATCTGGAGTAAACTCATGGAAGCCCATGGGGCGTATTATTTGTCTACCGAAAACCAAAATTCCTGACCCTGTGACATTGGGCCGCTATGTGCTTCCACGAAAATACAGAATTATCTTCCCCTGGAACAATGATTGGTCATATGCACTGTAAACTTTTACTCCTGTTCGCTGTAAAGAGAAGGAAAAGAGAAACCAAATCAAAGGTTAATCGCAATCTTCGTTCTGGCAAACCCTTCACTGAGCCACTGATGGAGACTTCCAGCGCAGCCAGGGAAGGGCGGGTCACTTCTTACATGATTCAGAGGTATAAAAGACCTGATGTTATTACTGCAGTGCGGCGATATTTCAATGTGTCTGGCGCTGTCGAGGTCCTTTCCGCGACATTAAACTGGCGGGGAATCTGGAGTAATCAATCTGTCAAAAGACTGATTAGAAACAGTCTAACACTTGATGTTGAAGTAAAAAAAAAGTTAAAATCTCGAGAGCAAAATCCAGATATCGATGTGTTAGTGTGTTCGTTGGAATAGAAAATAAATAATGAGTCAATAATTGAATGACACATTTCTCCATGATATGTGAGATTTATATCCTGTACTCATTTTTGTCATGGCACACTTAGTTAGGCAAATGCCACTAACCCATACAGTATATATGTAGATGTGCCAGTTCATACAACGAAAGGGGCGCAGCTGAGTTTTCTGTCCCAGCACCCCCAGACCTTCGGCAGGGGTGCTGGGACCATTCGGCTGTGGTGCTGAGACGTTCGGGTCGTGGGCCTGAGACGTTCGGCATTTTTTCGACATGTTCGATTCATGACGAGATGCGAAAGCAAGTCGAGAATTGCAAATGTATGTGTGGTACACAGACACGACAAAATATCAATTCTTATTTTCCGAAAGCGTTTTGAGTTTGTTTTGAGTTTCGTTTCTAAGTTGCGTAAATGTGTGTGTGCAATGTATTCACACATACTATGCTTGTGTGGGTTCTACAATTTTTAGCCGCTTGAATTGGTTTTTCGTTTTGTTTTGAGGGGTGATGTTATGTAGCGACCTGAGCTGACCTGCCGCTTCATAAATGAGGAATGGGCAGAGTGGGTGGGGGTGGGAAATAAATAAAATATATTAAAATAAAGGATCTTATCTCTGCTCATATCTCCTAAACTAAAATTATCTTGAAAATTAGAAGCTCTGGAAAATGTTCTACTAGATGTGTACATTTATTTTATTCAAAGCGTTCATAAAATTTTTTTTTCCTTTTGTTTTGAAATGCTGTTGTTGTGAAGGGCGCGCGGGTTATTTCTTCCATTCTTTTTAGGCTAGCCTTTGCTTTCGGCTTCGTCAATGCCTCGACCCGCGTCGAGTCGAGCGACAGAATACGCCAACAAAATATGATCTCTGACGATTGGGAATAGGTCCAGGGCCGGATTGCCTTGGGCCCACCCTAGGGCTAACAGAAAAATTTGTTGAAGAAACAAAACTCAAAATAATGGATAAAAAATATAATAGCCACTGATAAACATATAAATTTAATGTTTGTTTGATTAATTTGTAAGTTTTTTATTTCAAATGAAAAGAGAGGGAACTGGCGTGTAAAAATAGAGGGCCCCAGATTGATGGTTGCACAGGGCCCGGTTGAGGGTTGATCCGGCCCTGAATAGGCCGAAATTTATCATCAGCCCTCAAAACAAAACGAAAAACCAATTCAAGCGGCCAAAAATTGTAGAACCCACACAAGCATAGTATGTGTGAATACATGGCACACAACATTTACGCAACTTGGAAACGAAACTCAAAACAAACTCAAAACTTTCGGAAAATAAGAATTGATATTTTGTCGTGTCTGTGTACCCACATACATTTGCAATTCTGACTTGCTTTCGCATCTCGTTATGAATCAAACATGTCGAAAAATGCCGAACGTCTCAGGCCCACGACCCGACTAGACGAATGGTCCCAGCACCCTGCCGAAGGTCTGGGGGTGCTGGGACAGAAACTCAGCTGCGCCCCTTTCGTTGTATGAACTGGCACATCTATATACTGTATGGTTATGCCATGACTCAATCTATTTGGCGTTCGATGAGTATCATCTCCCCATCAATTATTGTCGGGAGCGCTGGAAGGTGCTGGCTATAGCATGTTTTAAAGCTGATGGAGTTTATTCCGGTTTCTCAGCTTACGCGTGAAGCCCATACAGCCAGAGACGATACCGCATGCCCGTTCCATGCTGGGCTCTGATATAATATACACGGAGATAAGCAAAGTCTTAAAGAGGATCGAAGATATGGACTTGGAAAAAAATGTATTGGCAATTATTTGCGATGGCCGCAATGCCAACCACTTAGCCGCATGCCTTGTCAGCTTGAAGCATCCTGTCTTGTGGGACACAACGCACCTTACAAGGTTATTCTCTGAAAACAAGATTGTACCATTCACTGATCGAATTCTTAAACAGCTGTACGACGCAACTTTTACCGTTGAAAACTGGAGGGAAATATTTCGTAATTTGCCAAGCTTGGACACAGTACCTATAAAGTTTCAAACGCACTACCCGTCAGAACTAACGAATCTGCAAAAATTGGTAGAAAGATACTTTACAAATCCACGTGAAACTGGAATGGTATTGCAATTGAACAAGGCTAACTGCAACCATTTGGAAACATCTGGTTCTGTCATTAAAATACTTGCCGGGAATATAATAAATTTCGCATTTCATATGGGAGAAGAAACTGAATTTCAAGAGGATGCCCTACTTTATACCACCCTGCTTGTGGGAGCTCTGGCACTACTTGAGCACTAACCATATAACAAAACATAACATAAGCAAATACTGTTAAGTTCTTCTTCTTAGTTATAAAAAAAATAAAATAAAATAAAATAAAATAATAAATATAAACATTTAACATTAATCGAAATTAACATAACTCGAAACACTAACCATACAGTATATAGATGTGCCATTTCATACAACGAAAGGGGCGCAGCTGAGTTTTCTGTCCAGGGTCCCCTGGTCTTCGGCTGGTGGACCTGAGACGTTCGGGTCGGGGACCTGGGACGTTCGGGTGGTGGACCTGACACGTTCGGCTGGCGGACCTGAGACGTTCGACATTTTTTCGACATGTTCGATTCATGACAAGATGCGAAAGCAAGCCGAGAATTGCAAATGTATGAGTGTACGCAGGCACGACAAAATATCAATTCTTATTTTCCGAAAGCGTTTTGCGTTTCGTTTCCAGGTTACTTAAATGTGTGTGTGCCATGTATTCACACATACTGTGCTTTTGTGTGGGCTCTACAATTTTTTGCCGCTTGAATTGGTTTTTCGTTTTGTTTTGAGGGCTGATGTAGCGACCTGAGCTGACCTGCCGCAACATAAATGAGGAACGGGCAGAGAAGAAATACAATATATAAAAATAAAAGATTTTATTTGTTTGATTTATTTGAAATTGCACATTTACATATACATATCCCTGTTTTAGAAATGTATATACTAAATTAGATGTGCATGTACATAAATATTGTGTAAATGACTCGGCTTTCGACTTTGCAAATTTGTCAATGTTCGTCATTTGTCAAAATTCCTTTTTTTCGGCCTATTCAGGGCCGGATCAACCCTCAACCGGGCCCTGTGCAACCATCAATCTGGGGCCCTCCATTTTTTCACGACAGTTCCTTCTTTTTATACCCGTACTCAAAAAAGAGTTAAGGGGTATATTAGATTTGTGGTAAAAGTGGATGTGTGTAACGCAGAGAAGGAAAATTTTCCGACCCCATA
Organism: Drosophila tristis; assembly: GCA_018150885.1. NCBI lineage: Eukaryota > Metazoa > Arthropoda > Insecta > Diptera > Drosophilidae > Drosophila > Drosophila tristis. Next base: position 4,097,449 of record JAECWT010000264.1, read on the forward strand.
AAGTATATATATTCTTGATCAGCATCAATAGCCGAGTCGATAGAGCCATGTCTGTCTGTCCGTCTGTCCGTCTTGTTTGACGCCTGGTTCTCAGAGACTATAAGAGTTAGGGCAACCAAATTTGGTTTCAAGACTCATGTGATATCACACTGCTACAAGTGTATTTCAAAATTTCGCCCCGCCCCCTTCCGCCCCCACAAAGGACGAAAATCTGTGGCAGGCACAATTTTAAAGATACGATAAAACTAAAAACGCAGTATCGTAGAGAATGACCATATCTACCAGATTGCTGAACATGAATCAGATCGGATCATAATTATAGCCAGAATGAAGAAATTAATTTTCTGTTGGTTCCCCCGCCCCCTCCTGCAAGACAAACACTACTCATTCTCCTTCTCGCTCGCACACTCTGCCGCGTTCAGTGCGCGAGCAACCCTAGCGGAGGAGATGCAGAATATAAATGGTACATCTATAATCTACATTTTAGATGTAAAATATACATTGTAGATGTAGATGTAGATAACAGATGTAGCAAAAAAATGTAAAATGTAAAATTTAATTTTTTTTTTCTAAAATTCTAAAAAATCATATCTCAAAAATGTATTTACTGACTGAGTACGGGTATAAGTAGAGTCGCGTCCCCAGAAGCGACTCACACGTTCCTTCTCGTTTCATTTGAAATAAACTGTATTTAACTGTAACGTTCTCACGCGTATAGCCAAAACGCGCAGCTGCACACGAAGCCATCGATGTGCACCGTATTGGTATTGGAGTGTCGCATCGCGTGATCTTCTAATTCCCTTTTGGGCTCGACTTTATTTGTGGAGTTGAGTCAGTACCAAATTATATTTGAGAGTACCCGCACGCGTATTCAGTACCGCCCCGCTATTGTCGCCCCCGCTTTGTATATAACCCGCTGTGCAAATAACATTTAAACCACTAATATTACATATGAATAAAATAAAAATACATAAAGATTAATACAGTCCACTCATTCGCAACCAAGTTGGTTAACAAAATAATAGCTTCATTGGCTTATTTAAAATGTAGTGTTATTTCTGAACATAAAACACTTATTTGTAATAGTTGGTTAACAAAATAATAGCTTCATTGGCTTATTTAAAATGTAGTGTTCTTCAAATATAGTAATATGTATGTATATGTAAGGTTTATTGTTCGATTTCATTGCTTTTGCATTCGTTGCACAAAATATTCGTTTCGCTGGAAAAATGTAAAATTAGATTGTATGTGAGTGGATGAAAGGTAAATACTTACAATATATCTTTACTCAAAAAGCAGTAATAACAAATCCAAATGTTGTAGCTGGAGCACACTTTGCTGCATTCAATGCATACATTTTCCTTTTTGCAGTCCTTGCATTTGCATGTGTCTCCGTTGCAGCAAATTGATTTTGTCGGAATTGCGTCTGTTTCTGCTTCTTTTTTTTCGTTGCTTTATAAAGGCGTCGCCGTTTTTTTTTTCTTTCTATTTTTGTCATATTTTGCTTTGCGGTATGATTCGTAAAATGGGGTTTGTCTTCCCTTTGATATCCATGTTCTCCTTATCTCTCCCGGGAACAGTTTAATAAGTTCATCAAGCAGTTTGCTTGCTTGTGTTCTTGTCAATAATAACTCATTATTTGAATAATACTTCATTATTGACCTTCTTATTATTTTGCGGTCCAGGTCTGTTAGCGGCGTATTCTGTTTTCGCTTGTTGAGAATTTTTGTTTGGGAGCTTTTTATCAGTATTCCCATAGTTGTTATAACAACTGTTGTAGGTGGCACTGGGGAAATACTTTTATTTTTGTTAAATTTAGTGCTCTTGGCGTCCCAATTGTCTTCTATTTCGGATTCAGACTCAAAATTTAGCCGTCTTGATGTTTGTGGCGGTACCTGCGTCTCCTGTGATGACGATGACTGTGGTGGTGATGGTGACGGCAATGGCTTGGATTTGGATGGCTTTAGATGGCGGGGATGGTGGTGATGGCGGGTATGGTGGGGGTGGTGGGGATGCCGGTGATGCTTGTGATCGCGGGGATGCTGGTGATGGCGGGGATGGTGGGGATGCCGGTGACGCCGGTGATGGTGGCGATGACGTGTATGGTGTGTTATATGTGTATGGCGGGGATGGTGGGGGTGGCGATGTTGTTTTTTTTCTTTTCTTGCTTTGTGGAGGGGAATCGGTATCCCACTCCCATATCGTGCATTTTACTTTCATTTTTTCTTTGTTTGTTCTTAGTGTGACCGCTTAGAATTGAATAAAAAATACCCAGAAGAAAATACCACCTAATACCATTTTAGTTCAAAAAACCGTATTGCGTTGACAAGTGCAGCGTACACACACACATACACAGATTTACACATTTTTTGGTGTTTAATCTGTACTGTACTGTGTATAATAAGGTGCTTCTCCAAAGTTATTGTATAAAAACAGAAAGATTTAATTTACCATGCATAGCCTCGAAAGCGTGTTTTATGCATACAACGATGCACAGCCGGGCGTCCACTCAAACCAGCAGTTTAAAAGAGCTGTCCAATTTTTAAATGAGAACCATGTGGATTATTTGAAGAAGGGGAAAGTATATTTGGCGAATTTGTCTGATTTCGCTGGCCATGACCACTAAGCAAACAACACATAGAGGCGTCAAATCGACTAAAAACTGCCTTTATAAAATTTTTGGACGATTGGCTCCCAGGCCCTCGGGTCGGTAGCCGATATCTTCGGCAGGGCAGTCGGCTCTCTCCGGGTTGAGCCGAGAGAGCGCCTTTGCAGCTGTGTCGAATCTATACAATACAAAGCTGTTGGACGAGGAGCAAATGCGAGCGACAACAAAATATGAAGTCTGACTACGGGAATTGGTCGAGGGCCGCAATAGCAGTTGCCTAGGGCCCACCCTAGGGCTAACAGAAACAATTTTTGAAAAAACAAAACTCCAAATAGTGGATAAAAAATATAATAGCCACTGATAAACATATAAATTGAATGTATGTTTGATTAATTTGTAAGTTTTTTATTTCAAATGAAAAGAGAAGGACCTGGCTTAAAAAAATGGAGGGCCCTAGATTGATGGTTGCATAGGGCCCGGTTGAGGGTTGATCCGGTCCTGAATATGTCGAAAAAAGGAATTTATTGAGTAATTTGCAAAGTCGCAAGCCGAGAAATTTGCACAATATTTATGTACATGCACATTTTATTTAGTATATACATTTCTAAAACAGGGATATGTATATGTAAGTGTGCAATATCGTGGAGGCCAAATAAATCTTTCAACTAATCACGATTGAAAGTAACTTGATATAAAAAAAAACGAGAAGGAACGTGTGAGTCGCTTCTGGGGACGCGACTCTACTTATACCCGTACTCAGTCAGTATATACATTTTTGAGATATAATTTTTTAGAATTTTAGAAAAAAAAAAATTTTACATTTTACATTTTTTTGCTACATCTACATCTACAATGTATATTTTACATCTAACATGTAGATTATAGATGTGTCATTTATATTCTACATCTCCTCCGTTAGGGGTTGCTCGCGCACTGAACGCGGCAGAGTGTGCGAGCGAGAAAGAGAATCAGTAGCGTCAGCAGCGTTGGAGAAGGAGAGGGAACCAACAGAAAAATGTCTTCATTCTGGCTATAATTATGATCCGATCTGATTCAGATTCGGCAGTCTGGTAGATATGGGCATTCTCAACGATAATGCGTTTTTATACCCGTACTCAAAAAAGAGTTAAGGGGTATATTAGATTTGTGGTAAAAGTGGATGTGTGTAACGTAGAGAAGGAAAATTTTCCGACCCCATAAAGTATATATATTCTTGATCAGCATCAATAGCCGAGTCGATAGAGCCATGTCTGTCTGTCCGTCTGTCCGTCTTGTTTGACGCCTGGTTCTCAGAGACTATAAGAGTTAGGGCAACCAAATTTGGTTTCAAGACTCATGTGATATCACACTGCTACAAGTGTATTTCAAAATTTCGCCCCGCCCCCTTCCGCCTCAACAAAGGACGAAAATCTGTGGCAGGCACAATTTTAAAGATACGATAAAACTAAAAACGCAGTATCGTAGAGAATGCCCATATCTACCAGATCGCCGAATATGAATCAGATCGGATAATAATTATAGCCAGAATGAAGAAATTAATTTTCAGTTGCTTCCCCCGCCCCCTCCTGCAATACAAACACTACTCATTCTCCTTCTCGCTCGCACACTCTGCCGCGTTCAGTGCTTGATCAACCCCTAGCGGAGGAGATGCAGAATATAAATGGTACATCTATAATCTACATTTTAGATGTAAAATATACATTGTAGATGTAGATGTAGATAACAGATGTAGCAAAAAAATGTAAAATGTAAAATTTTTTTTTTTTTCTAAAATTCTAAAAAATCATATCTCAAAAATGTATTTACTGACTGAGTACGGGTATAAGTAGAGTCGCGTCCCCAGAAGCGACTCACACGTTCCTTCTCGTTAGTTTTAGCGTATCTTTAAAATTGTGCCTGCCACATATTTTCGTTCTTCGTGGTGGCGGAAGGGGGCGGGGCGAAATTTTGAAATACACTTGTAGCAGTGTGATATCACATGAGTCTGGAAACCAAACTTGGTTGCCCTGGCTCTTATAGTCTCTGAGATCTAGGCGCTCAACAAGACGGACAGACACACAGACACACAGACAGACGGACAGACAGACATGGCTATACCCTAATGACAATTGCTGGTGTGTGAAGTCATGTATTAAATGTTTTATGAATGTATATTTACATATGTATGTACATATATCCGCACAATATATTCATACATTCTATATTTTAAAAACAAACTGTACATAAAATATATACAAACAATATACAATTTTTTATATTGGACGGCAAGCGTCTACGAAAAGTATCATACCACCATGCACATATATTTGGACAGCGCTGTAAAAAACCGTATGCATGCAGTCAGTTCATAAAAACCATCTACATGAAGTTCAGTTCGGCTACAGGAGTACGAGTTTTTCTCTGTTATACGAGAGAATGCGGGTCGGACTGGTGTACAAGAGAGTGGCCACGATAATTAATATGAAATATGTGAGCCCTGTCCAAAGTCGTGCCAATGCTGGAATCATTGGCTCCTGGCTCACCTGGTTTCCCGGTTTTGAGTTTCAGTTTCGTTTCATATTTCTCATATTTCTATTTCTTGTAGCAGTGTGATATGTACGTACATATGTACGTACTGAACTAAACAACTAACACACAACTCACCTTCCCATTTTCCCACAATTTATGGATGAACATCCGTTCAGAGCCATCTGAAATAAAAATTATTTGTGAATTTATTTTATATATATATGTATATTTATGTTTATAATCTTACATCTTATGCCCGCATTGTGATTGAGCTTCTTCTTGCCGGCTTCTCCTGACTTCGATTCCTTTTCCATTTTATTAAACTGTAAACTTTAAACTTTAACACTGAACTAAACGGAACGGGTTGCGTTGCGCGTGTTTTTTTTTGTCTTAAAAATATTCATACAACTTTCGATAGCATCCATATCGGATTTATCGTTAGTTTTATCGGTTGAAAAAAATTTGCATTTTGTAGGTCTATAAAGTAAATAATAATAAGATAAGATAAGCCCTCGGTCGCAAAAAATTTCCGGCTTACTTTTGAAAGCAGACTTTAATTCGTAGATTGCAAAAATTATATTATATTATGGTCACACTCATTTTCTGAAAACGGGCGACGGTTTTATGTTTTGTTTAATTTGTATGCTAAAAAGGTCAAATAAATAATAAATAAACACTGGAGATTAACCAAATCTAAGATTTAGATTTAGATTGAGATTAGCGGCATGGCATTTTCCAATATTAAATATTATATATATATATAATATATATATTATATATATGGTAATACTTACGTTGTATTGGAGTGGTGCCTGGGCCTGCTGGGGGGCCACCGAAACGTATGGCAGCTCCAACAAGGCGCGCCCGTCGGCTGCCATGCCGCCCGTTTCGCCACGGTGGGCGGCCATCATCATGGCGAACGCTCTGTCGCAGATCTGCTGCCTGCGATCCTGCCTTTCCCTTACGGTGTTTGTGCGGCCACCGCTACCTCCACGGCCGCTACCTCCAAGGCCGCTACCTCCACGGCCACCACCGCCAGCGCCGCCAAAATGAAAATGTTGGTGAAGGGACATCTGGAAAGGAAAATATGATATATATATATATATATTATATATATGGTAATACTTACGTTGAGAAAACGAAAAAAAAGGAAAATGAGAAAAACCTTCTGTAGTTGAAGCCACGTGCTTTCCGTATGGTCAATAACGCCCGCCAAAAAAACCTAGAAGACCCCGGCCGCCGTCGACGCCGTGCAGTTGAGCTAAATGAGCGGCGCGGCTCAATTATTGAGCACAAAATAAATATATATATTTTATTTTTAAATTGACCTGCCAAGCTACATATCATATATTGTTGGATTACATATCATTTTATTTTCATTTGTTTATATTTTCTAGAGCGAACAAACTTTAAGGTAAATTTAAAATTACCCGCAAAGTCAGCCATTTATAAATGGCTCATTTTGAGCACTTTGCGTCCATCCTTTTTCCACCGAGTTGGAATCATCTCATCTGCCTATCTGGTCACACTCATTTTTCTGCAAGCCGGCGTCGGTTTTCGTTTAGTATATATATATTCCTGTGTCCTTTACTATGTGTACATTGACATAGCCAATGGATCTCTGTTCGCTCCCTTCAATGACTGCACGGAGAGCAGCACATTTTTGTCCGAGATTCGGCAGGCCTGCCACATGATTCACTCTGTACTGGAGCGCTCCAAGCACTACCGCAGACAGCTCACAGAATCCATAACAGTGTCTGCCAACGGCAATGGACATAGCAGCAGCAATGCAATATCGCTGGTGAGGGAGCACGGGATGACATTGGATGTTTCCCCCCAATCCAGAACGGGGAATCAGGCCTGTGCCACGAAATCTGTTCGCTTTGTGGTGGTCGGTCGCCTGTTTATATAAGATATATATTATATATATATATATATATAATATAATAATAATAATGAAACTGTTTCGGAAGAAACCACTCTTCCTCATCAGCGATCTTTCATTTCCAAATAAGGAAAATGAGGTCGATCGGACAGCTTTTCTCATAAAAACGAGATTTTTATCTCGTAAAGACAAGATTTTTATCTCGTAAAGACAAGATTTTTATCTCGTAAAGACAAGATTTTTATCTCGTAAAGACAAGATTTTTATTTTTAATTCAATTCATTAATATGCATTTCCCTTTTTACGGAACGTTCGTTCCATTCTAAAAGGTTTATTACATTTCCCACTACGGTGGTTAGATAATGTATTGGGTGAGCTTTAACATCATTCAAATCTGCAAATGCCATAATATTTGCAACATTTTCTTTTATCGCCTTTCCTTTCAGCTCAAAGTTGTCGCTGATTAAATTCGATAAATTTATGTCTCTATTAGAAGTGGCGAAATACCTTTCTAGCAATTTTTTTATATTATCTACTTGAACGATGGCACTTTTTCTAAGTTTTTCCGACAATTGATGCTCATTTAATCTAGATATCCGTTCTTTTATATCTGTGCAAACTCTAAAATAAGTGGTTTTTGCAAATATTTGACTATACGTAAACTCTAACGCCACGTCTACATTGAGTGGGTGCCTGATATGCACTCTCTTTAAGTGATCTTTATCTGCCAATACTGGGAAATATGTACCAGCTGTGGAAATTGCAAAGAAATTTGCACGGCATTTGTCAGAAATGATCGCCATTAAGTTACTTTCCATTTCATTAATAGCAATTTGTTCTAAAACAGTTTGCACGGCTTCATTTATTATGATAGAACCCAATTTAGATCCTTTCTTTAAAGCAACTAATTTCAAATAAAGATATTTGAATTTTTTTCCTTTCAAATTAAATGCGGCAACTGCCATGATTTTAACTTTATGCAAAACTTTGTTCATATACTTAAAATGGTATAAATGGTACTCATCAAAATATATAACAAACTTTTTGTTCTCAAAAAGCCGTAAATTATCCCTGAGATCTATATTCCCCTCCTCAACCAAATGAGAGCTCATTGAGAGCATTTATATTATGGAATCTTGAATTTCCATTTTGGGAAACTTTACCTGTTTGGAATATTTTGTAAATATTTTAAACATAATTTTTTTCATACTTGCTGTTTGAATAGGTGAGACCTCATCACATGCATCGCTGTGTTGATCCGACTCCTCCAAATGGCCGAGGGTATCCGCTGCCTCATCTGCAGCACACATCACAACATATCATGAATCTGTTATTGTGGGGCTGTTGGCAAATGCACCAAAGCCTGTTCGGGTCATTGTCATCATTAGCCAGGGATGGTTCCCTTGAATCCTCATCGATCGGCTCATGATTCGAGGTTGTGGCCGGACCTGATGGTGCGCTGCACTCCTCCACTACCTCTTCCTGGGGCACAGCTCCCGTTTGCATAAGTTGCAGAATTTCCAACAATCGCTCTTGCTCCTCCTCCTCGCTCATTACCTGCAGCAGTGCTTTGATCGCCATTAGTGGCAGCAAGTGGCGTGGCAAAGCTTCGAGCTCTTCCAGACGAGCCTTATTGCGTTGCTGTCGCTGCTCCTGCACCTTCTCCTGCTCTTCATGTTGCTGTTCCAGCTGATTGTCACGGCCAATCAGTATGCCCGTGATGGGGCACAACTGGACCTGTTGCTGGCGGGCATGGGCCAGGTGCTGGACATATCGCCTGACAGCTCGCCGCTGAATCTCGGCGTCTCGTGCTGATTTTTTTTCGTGCTCTTCTATGGCACGCTCTACGATTGAATCCTGCTCTGATTCTTCCTCTGATTCCTCCTCTGCATCTCTCTCTGCATCTTTTTCTGCATCTCTCTTTGTACGCGTACTCGCGTACATATGATCTCCACTAGCCGTATGTACTTGGCGGGAGGTGGTAGCTCTTGCTAGTTTCTCCTGCTGTCTGCGTGCACGTTCACGAGCTCTTGCTAGTTTCTCTTGCTGAATACGTGCACGAGCTCTTGCTAGTTTCTCCTGCTGGATACGCAGTGACGGCAATACGTGACGGGCGCGTTGACAGCTGACACTGCATGGATATGGGAGCATTTGAAATCCTGCACGCTGTAAATGTTCCAAAAATGTTATTGTAAATAATAAAAAATCGCCAAGGATGAGCAAATTTAGTTCTTGCATACAAGATAATAAATTAAGTGCCAAAAGTCCTAGGAAAAATCCACTTTAGAAAGAAAGCCATGGTGCAAAGTGAGTGCAGTATGCAAATAGCACTGGAGTTGTCCCAAAGAACTGTGGTCCGAAGAAAGTCAAATTATTTTTTTTTTGTGGAAAAGGCTATCAATCTTATGTATGACGACATAATGCAGAATAAAAACCCCTGGCTAATATATAAAACCATTAAAAACTCATGGATAAGTATCATTGCATGGGCATGCTTTTCGTATAATTAAGGTGGTTCAATACATGCCATAAATAAATGATGGATCAACATGTCTATATTAAAATATTAGAAAACAATGATGCTGCCGTATATGGAATAGAAAATGCCGTTGTTTTGTGTCTGCCATCAGGACAATGATCTAAAACAGACCAGCAAGGAAGCTCGAAGGTGGTTCGAGATCAGTGCATTTAATGTAATGCGTTGGCCTGCTTAGTCGCCAGATATGAACACCCTGAAAAATCTTTGCGCTAAAGCTAAAAAATATGTTTCCAATACGAAACCAAGGAACAATATTGATCTTTGGGGTATCAGGCATTATTGGTGGAGCCATATCTCCCAGGAAAGATACGAAAATGAGGTGAACTTTCATGACAAGACGCTGAGACACTGTGGTTGCTTCCAAAGGCTTTACAACAAAATATTAACCTTTGAATACAACTAAAGTAACCTACTTTAATGAAAATTTTGGAAAGCTTCTTTTAAATTTGTATTTTTTTTAATTTTTGGAAGTCAGTGCTAGTCAAAAGTTGCCGCCTTAATTCCTGAATAATTTCTATTCTTTTCAAATATTTTCGTTTGAAGCCTGCAATACATACCATTGATTTCAAAAACATTAAATTACACCCTAAAGATTATATATATTAGTTTTAAAACCGTTCATTAAAACCACTGTTTAAACAAAAGACTGTATAAAGAAATGTCCAAATTTTCATAATGCAATGGTTTTATGGAATATCTCAGTGGTTTTCATGAGAAAATTTGCCTGAAAACTTGAAAAATGTGATTTCTTCACTTTTAGCTTTTTCTAAAGGCATTTTTATATAAAAAATCCTGTCAAATAGTCAAATTCCCGAAAATAATACCTACGATTTATTCTACAGTATTCTACATAAAATCATCGGAAAGGAACGGAATTTAGGGAATAAAAAATCAGTTTGGTGGTTTTATGCGAGTGCACATTTTAATAACAATGCCGCGTCCTAGAAGATCTAATCTTTCCCAGCGAAGCCGTAATGCAATTAGGCAACGGAATATCGCGAGTCAATTTTATGATGGAGAACGAGAAATTGCACGAGAACAGCGACGTGTTAGTATGGAGCAATTACATCGAATTCGCGTCAGCTCAAGAAATTCCGATCTTGAGGTGAATGAGGAGATCCATAACCAGACTTTGCTCTTGATCGAAGATATGTGTTACCTCATGTGCGGCAGTTTGTTAGTTAGGTTAGGAGTGCCAGCGCCAGATCGCGGAATGAATGACGCATTTAATAGAGAATTGGAACGTGAACGTGAATATGATCCACATGAACTAATCCAATCAGTTCAAACGAATGTACCTCTGTTGAATCCTAAGCAGAGGGAAGTCTATGATACACTGATTAATGCAATTGATGATTGAAATGGCGGCTTATTTTTTTTTGGATGCCCCCGGTGGAACTGGGAAGCTGGCGCTGTCGAGGTCCTTTCCGCGACATTAAACTGGCGGGGGATCTGGAGTAAACTCATGGAAGCCCATGGGGCGTATTATTTGTCTACCGAAAACCAAAATTCCTGAGCCTGTGACATTGGGCCGCTATGTGCTTCCACGAAAATACAGAATTATCTTCCCCTGGAACAATGATTGGTCATATGCACTGTAAACTTTTACTCCTGTTCGCTGTAAAGAGAAGGAAAAGAGAAACCAAATCAAAGGCTAATCGCAATCTTCGTTCTGGCAAACCCTTCACTGATCCACTGATGGAGACTTCCAGCGCAGCCAGGGAAGGGCGGGTCACTTCTTACATGATTCAGAGGTATAAAAGACCTGATGTTATTACTGCAGTGCGGCGATATTTCAATGTGTCTGGCGCTGTCGCGGTCCTTTCCGCGACATTAAACTGGCGGGGGATCTGGAGTAAACTCATGGAAGCCCATGGGGCGTATTATTTGTCTACCGAAAACCAAAATTCCTGAGCCTGTGACATTGGGCCGCTATGTGCTTCCACGAAAATACAGAATTATCTTCCCCTGGAACAATGATTGGTCATATGCACTATAAAATTTTACTCCTGTTCGCTGGAAAGAGAAGGAAAAGAGAAACCAAATCAAAGGTTAATCGCAATCTTCGTTCTGGCAAACCCTTCACTGAGCCACTGATGGAGACTTCCAGCGCAGCCAGGGAAGGGCGGGTCACTTCTTACATGATTCAGAGGTATAAAAGACCTGATGTTATTACTGCAGTGCGGCGATATTTCAATGTGTCTGGCGCTGTCGAGGTCCTTTCCGCGACATTAAACTGGCGGGGGATCTGTCAAAAGACTGATTAAAAACGGTCTAACACTTGATGTTGAAGTAAAAAAAAAGTAAAAATCTCGAGAGCAAAATTCAGATATCGATGTGTTAGTGTGTTCGTTGGAATAGAAAATAAATAATGAGTCAATAATTGAATGACACATTTCTCCATGATATGTGAGATTTATATCCTGTACTCATTTTTGTCATGGCACACTTAGTTAGGCAAATGCCACTAACCCATACAGTATATATGTAGATGTGCCAGTTCATACAACGAAAGGGGCGCAGCTGAGTTTTCTGTCCCAGCACCCCCAGACCTTCGGCAGTGGTGCTGGGACCATTCGGCTGTGGTGCTGAGACGTTCGGGTCGTGGGCCTGAGACGTTCGGCATTTTTTCGACATGTTCGATTCATGACGAGATGCGAAAGCAAGTCGAGAATTGCAAATGTATGTGTGGTACACAGACACGACAAAATATCAATTCTTATTTTCCGAAAGCGTTTTGAGTTTGTTTTGAGTTTCGTTTCCAAGTTGCGTAAATGTGTGTGTGCCATGTATTAGCACATACTATGCTTGTGTGGGTTCTACAATTTTTAGCCGCTTGAATTGGTTTTTCGTTTTGTTTTGAGGGGTGATGTTATGTAGCGACCTGAGCTGACCTGCCGCTACATAAATGAGGAATGGGCAGAGTGGGTGGGGGTGGGAAATAAATAAAATATATTAAAATAAAGGATCTTATCTCTGCTCATATCTCCTAAACTAAAATTATCTTGAAAATTAGAAGCTCTGGAAAATGTTCTACTAGATGTGTACATTTATTTTATTCAAAGCGTTCATAAAATTTTTTTTCCTTTTGTTTTGAAATGCTGTTGTTGTGAAGGGCGCGCGGGTTATTTCTTCCATTCTTTTTTAGGCTAGCCTTTGCTTTCGGCTTCGTCAATGCATCGACCCGCGTCGAGTCGAGCGACAGAATACGCCAACAAAATATGATCTCTGACGATTGGGAATAGGTCCAGGGCCGGATTGCCTTGGGCCCACCCTAGGGCTAACAGAAAAATTTGTTGAAGAAACAAAACTCAAAATAATGGATAAAAAATATAATATAATTGGCGTTCGATGAGTATCATCTCCCCATCAATTATTGTCGGGAGCGCTGGAAGGTGCTGGCTATAGCATGTTTTAAAGCTGATGGAGTTTATTCCGGTTTCTCAGCTTACGCGTGAAGCCCATACAGCCAGAGACGATACCGCATGCCCGTTCCATGCTGGGCTCTGATATAATATACACGGAGATAAGCAAAGTCTTAAAGAGGATCGAAGATATGGACTTGGAAAAAAATGTATTGGCAATTATTTGCGATGGCCGCAATGCCAACCACTTAGCCGCATGCCTTGTCAGCTTGAAGTATCCTGTCTTGTGGGACATAACGCACCTTACAAGGTTATTCTCTGAAAACAAGATTGTACCATTCACTGATCGAATTCTTAAACAGCTGTACGACGCAACTTTTACCGTTGAAAACTGGAGGGAAATATTTCGTAATTTGCCAAGCTTGGACACAGTACCTATAAAGTTTCAAACGCACTACCCGTCAGAACTAACGAATCTGCAAAAATTGGTAGAAAGATACTTTACAAATCCACGTGAAACTGGAATGGTATTGCAATTGAACAAGGCTAACTGCAACCATTTGGAAACATCTGGTTCTGTCATTAAAATACTTGCCGGGAATATAATAAATTTCGCATTTCATATGGGAGAAGAAACTGAATTTCAAGAGGATGCCCTACTTTATACCACCCTGCTTGTGGGAGCTCTGGCACTACTTGAGCACTAACCATATAACAAAACATAACATAAGCAAATACTGTTAAGTTCTTCTTCTTAGTTATAAAAAAAATTAAATAAAATAAAATAAAATAATAAATATAAACATTTAACATTAATCGAAATTAACATAACTCGAAACACTAACCATACAGTATATAGATGTGCCATTTCATACAACGAAAGGGGCGCAGCTGAGTTTTCTGTCCAGGGTCCCCTGGTCTTCGGCTGGTGGACCTGAGACGTTCGGGTCGGGGACCTGGGACGTTCGGGTGGTGGACCTGACACGTTCGGCTGGCGGACCTGAGACGTTCGACATTTTTTCGACATGTTCGATTCATGACAAGATGCGAAAGCAAGCCGAGAATTGCAAATGTATGAGTGTACGCAGGCACGACAAAATATCAATTCTTATTTTCCGAAAGCGTTTTGCGTTTCGTTTCCAGGTTACTTAAATGTGTGTGTGCCATGTATTCACACATACTGTGCTTTTGTGTGGGCTCTACAATTTTTTGCCGCTTGAATTGGTTTTTCGTTTTGTTTTGAGGGCTGATGTAGCGACCTGAGCTGACCTGCCGCAACATAAATGAGGAATGGCCAGAGTGGGTGGGGGTGGGAAATAAATACAATATATAAAAATAAAGGTTATTTGTTATTTGTTTTATTTATTTGAAATTGCACACTTACATTTACATATCCCTGTTTTAGAAATGTATATACTAAATTAGATGTGCATGTACATAAATATTGTGTAAATGACTCGGCTTTCGACTTTGCAAATTTGTCAATGTTCGTCATTTGTCAAAATTCCTTTTTTTCGGCCTATTCAGGGCCGGATCAACCCTCAACCGGGCCCTGTGCAACCATCAATCTGGGGCCCTCCATTTTTTCACGACAGTTCCTTCTTTTTATACCCGTACTCAAAAAAGAGTTAAGGGGTATATTAGATTTGTGGTAAAAGTGGATGTGTGTAACGCAGAGAAGGAAAATTTTCCGACCCCATAAAGTATATATATTCTTGATCAGCATCAATAGCCGAGTCGATAGAGCCATGTCTGTCTGTCCGTCTGTCCGTCTTGTTTGACGCCTGGTTCTCAGAGACTATAAGAGTTAGGGCAACCAAATTTGGTTTCAAGACTCATGTGATATCACACTGCTACAAGTGCATTTCAAAATTTCGCCCCGCCCCCTTCCGCCCCCACAAAGGACGAAAATCTGTGGCAGGCACAATTTTAAAGATACGATAAAACAAAAAACGCAGTATCGTAGAGAATGACCATATCTACCAGATTGCTGAACATGAATCAGATCGGATCATAATTATAGCCAGAATGAAGAAATTAATTTTCTGTTGGTTCCCCCGCCCCCTCCTGCAAGACAAACACTACTCATTCTCCTTCTCGCTCGCACACTCTGCCGCGTTCAGTGCGCGAGCAACCCCTAGCGGAGGAGATGCAGAATATAAATGGTACATCTATAATCTACATTTTAGATGTAAAATATACATTGTAGATGTAGATGTAGATAACAGATGTAGCAAAAAAATGTAAAATGTAAAATTTTTTTTTTTTTCTAAAATTCTAAAAAATCATATCTCAAAAATGTATTTACTGACTGAGTACGGGTATAAGTAGAGTCGCGTCCCCAGAAGCGACTCACACGTTCCTTCTCGTTTCATTTGAAATAAACTGTATTTAACTGTAACGTTCTCACGCGTATAGCCAAAACGCGCAGCTGCACACGAAGCCATCGATGTGCACCGTATTGGTATTGGAGTGTCGCATCGCGTGATCTTCTAATTCCCTTTTGGGCTCGACTTTATTTGTGGAGTTGAGTCAGTACCAAATTATATTTGAGAGTACCCGCACGCGTATTCAGTACCGCCCCGCTATTGTCGCCCCCGCTTTGTATATAACCCGCTGTGCAAATAACATTTAAACCACTAATATTACATATGAATAAAATAAAACGAGAAGGAACGTGTGAGTCGCTTCTGGGGACGCGACTCTACTTATACCCGTACTCAGTCAGTAAATACATTTTTGAGATATAATTTTTAGAATTTTAGAAAAAAAAATTTTACATTTTACATTTTTTTGCTACATCTGTTATCTACATCTACATCTACAATGTATATTTTACATCTAAAATGTAGATTATAGATGTACCATTCAGATTCTACATTTCCTCTGTTAGGGGTTGCTCGCGCACTGAACGCGGCAGAGTGTGCGAGCGAGAGAGAGAATGAGTTGTGTTTGTCTTGTAGGAGGGGGCGG
Organism: Drosophila tristis; assembly: GCA_018150885.1. Taxonomy (NCBI): domain Eukaryota; kingdom Metazoa; phylum Arthropoda; class Insecta; order Diptera; family Drosophilidae; genus Drosophila; species Drosophila tristis. Next base: position 4,113,327 of record JAECWT010000264.1, read on the forward strand.
GGGAAGCAGCTGAAAATTAATTTCTTCATTCTGGCTATATTTATGATCCGATCTGATTCATATTCGGCAATCTGGTAGATATGGGCATTCTCTACGATACTGCGTTTTTAGTTTTATCGTATCTTTAAAATTGTGCCTGCCACAGATTTTCGTCCTTTGTGGGGGCGGAAGGGGGCGGGGCGAAATTTTGAAATGCACTTGTAGCAGTGTGATATCACATGAGTCTTGAAACCAAATTTGGTTGCCCTAACTCTTATAGTCTCTGAGAACCAGGCGTCAAACAAGACGGACAGACGGACAGACGGACAGACAGACATGGCTCTATCGACTCGGCTATTGATGCTGATCAAGAATATATATACTTTATGGGGTCGGAAAATTTTCCTTCTCTGTGTTACACACATCCACTTTTACCACAAATCTAATATACCCCTTAACTCTTTTTTGAGTACGGGTATAAATACATAAAGATTAATACAGTCCACTCATTCGCAACCAAGTTGGTTAACAAAATAATAGCTTCATTGGCTTATTTAAAATGTAGTGTTATTTCTGAACATAAAACACTTATTTGTAATAGTTGGTTAACAAAATAATATATAATATAACAAATATAGTAATATGTATGTATATGTAAGGTTTATTGTTCGATTTCATTGCTTTTGCATTCGTTGCACAAAATATTCGTTTCGCTGGAAAAATGTAAAATTAGATTGTATGTGAGTGGATGAAAGGTAAATACTTACAATATATCTTTACTCAAAAAGCAGTAATAACAAATCCAAATGTTGTAGCTGGAGCACACTTTGCTGCATTCAATGCATACATTTTCTTTTTTGCGTAGTCCTTGATCCTTGCATGTGTCTCCGTTGCAGCAAATTGATTTTGTCGGAATTGCGTCTGTTTCTGCTTCTTTTTTTTCGTTGCTTTATAAAGGCGTCGCCGTTTTTTTATACCCGTACTCAAAAAAGAGTTAAGGGGTATATTAGATTTGTGGTAAAAGTGGATGTGTGTAACGTAGAGAAGGAAAATTTTCCGACCCCAGAGCCATGTCTGTCTGTCCGTCCGTCCGTCCGTCCGTCCGTCCGTCCGTCCGTCCGTCCGTCCGTCCGTCCGTCTGTCCGTCTGTCCGTCTTGTTTGACGCCTGGATCTCAGAGACTATAAGAGCTAGGGCAACCAAATTTGGTTTCAAGACTCATGTGATATCACACTGCTACAAGTGTATTTCAAAATTTCGCCCCGCCCCCTTCCGCCCCCACAAAGGACGAAAATCTGTGGCAGGCACAATTTTAAAGATACGATAAAACTAAAAACGCAGTATCGTAGAGAATGACCATTTCTACCAGATTGCTGAACATGAATCAGATCGGATCATAATTATAGCCAGAATGAAGAAATTAATTTTCTCTTGATTCCCCCGCCTCCTCCTGCAAGAGACACGCTACTCTATCTCTTTCTCGCTCGCACACTCTGCCACGTTCAGTGCGCGAGCAACCCCTAGACGAGGAGATGTAGAATATAAATGGTACATCTATAATCTACATGTTAGATGTAAAATATACATTGTACATGTAGATGTAGATAACAGATGTAGCAAAAAAATGTAAAATGTAAAATTTTTTTTTTTTCTAAAATTCTAAAAAATCATATCTCAAAAATGTGTATATACTGACTGAGTACGGGTATAAGTAGAGTCGCGTCCCCAGAAGCGACTCACACGTTCCTTCTCGTTTTTCTTTCTATTTTTGTCATATTTTGCTTTGCGGTATGATTCGTAAAATGGGGTTTGTCTTCCCTTTGATATCCATGTTCTCCTTATCTCTCCCGGGAACAGTTTAATAAGTTCATCAAGCAGTTTGCTTGCTTGTGTTCTTGTCAATAATAACTCATTATTTGAATAATACTTCATTATTGACCTTCTTATTATTTTGCGGTCCAGGTCTGTTAGCGGCGTATTCTGTTTTCGCTTGTTGAGAATTTTTGTTTGGTAGCTTTTTATCAGTATTCCCATAGTTGTTATAACAACTGTTGTAGGTGGCACTGGGGAAATACTTTTATTTTTGTTAAATTTAGTGCTCTTGGCGTCCCAATTGTCTTCTATTTCGGATTCAGACTCAAAATTTAGCCGTCTTGATGTTTGTGGCGGTACCTGCGTCTCCTGTGATGACGATGACTGTGGTGGTGATGGTGACGGCAATGGCTTGGATTTGGATGGCTTTAGATGGCGGGGATGGTGGTGATGGCGGGTATGGTGGGGGTGGTGGGGATGCCGGTGATGCTTGTGATCGCGGGGATGCTGGTGATGGCGGGGATGGTGGGGATGGTGGGGATGCCGGTGACGCCGGTGATGGTGGCGATGACGTGTATGGTGTGTTATATGTGTATGGCGGGGATGGTGGGGGTGGCGATGTTGTTTTTTTTCTTTTCTTGCTTTGTGGAGGGGAATCGGTATCCCACTCCCATATCGTGCATTTTACTTTCATTTTTTCTTTGTTTGTTCTTAGTGTGACCGCTTAGAATTGAATAAAAAATACCCAGAAGAAAATACCACCTAATACCATTTTAGTTCAAAAAACCGTATTGCGTTGACAAGTGCAGCGTACACACACACATACACAGATTTACACATTTTTTGGTGTTTAATCTGTACTGTACTGTGTATAATAAGGTGCTTCTCCAAAGTTATTGTATAAAAACAGAAAGATTTAATTTACCATGCATAGCCTCGAAAGCGTGTTTTATGCATACAACGATGCACAGCCGGGCGTCCACTCAAACCAGCAGTTTAAAAGAGCTGTCCAATTTTTAAATGAGAACCATGTGGATTATTTGAAGAAGGGGAAAGTATATTTGGCGAATTTGTCTGATTTCGCTGGCCATGACCACTAAGCAAACAACACATAGAGGCGTCAAATCGACTAAAAACTGCCTTTATAAAATTTTTGGACGATTGGCTCCCAGGCCCTCGGGTCGGTAGCCGATATCTTCGGCAGGGCAGTCGGCTCTCTCCGGGTTGAGCCGAGAGAGAGCGCCTTTGCAGCTGTGTCGAATCTATACAATACAAAGCTGTTGGACGAGGAGCAAATGCGAGCGACAACAAAATATGAAGTCTGACTACGGGAATTGGTCGAGGGCCGCAATAGCAGTTGCCTAGGGCCCACCCTAGGGCTAACAGAAACAATTTTTGAAAAAACAAAACTCCAAATAGTGGATAAAAAATATAATAGCCACTGATAAACATATAAATTGAATGTATGTTTGATTAATTTGTAAGTTTTTTGATTCAAATGAAAAGAGAAGGACCTGGCTTAAAAAAATGGAGGGCCCTAGATTGATGGTTGCATAGGGCCCGGTTGAGGGTTGATCCGGTCCTGAATATGTCGAAAAAAGGAATTTATTGAGTAATTTGCAAAGTCGCAAGCCGAGAAATTTGCACAATATTTATGTACATGCACATTTTATTTAGTATATACATTTCTAAAACAGGGATATGTATATGTAAGTGTGCAATATCGTGGAGGCCAAATAAATATTTCAACTAATCACGATTGAAAGTAACTTGATATAAAAAAAAACGAGAAGGAACGTGTGAGTCGCTTCTGGGGACGCGACTCTACTTATACCCGTACTCAGTCAGTATATACATTTTTGAGATATAATTTGTTAGAATTTTAGAAAAAAAAAAATTTTACATTTTACATTTTTTTGCTACATCTACATCTACAATGTATATTTTACATCTAACATGTAGATTATAGATGTGTCATTTATATTCTACATCTCCTTCGTTAGGGGTTGCTCGCGCACTGAACGCGGCAGAGTGTGCGAGCGAGAAGGAGAATGAGTAGTGTTTGTCTTGCAGGAGGGGGCGGGGGAACCAACAGAAAATTAATTTCTTCATTCTGGCTATAATTATGATCCGATCTGATTCATGTTCAGCAATCTGGTAGATATGGTCATTCTCTACGATACTGCGTTTTTAGTTTTATCGTATCTTTAAAATTGTGCCTGCCACAGATTTTCGTCCTTTGTGGGGGCGGAAGGGGGCGGGGCGAAATTTTGAAATACACTTGTAGCAGTGTGATATCACATGAGTCTTGAAACCAAATTTGGTTGCCCTAACTCTTATAGTCTCTGAGAACCAGGCGTCAAACAAGACGGACAGACGGACAGACAGACATGGCTCTATCAACTCGGCTATTGATGCTGATCAAGAATATATATACTTTATGGGGTCGGAAAATTTTCCTTCTCTGCGTTACACACATCCACTTTTACCACAAATCTAATATACCCCTTAACTCTTTTTTGAGTACGGGTATAAAAAGAAGGAACTGTCGTGAAAAAATGGAGGGCCCCAGATTGATGGTTGCACAGGGCCCGGTTGAGGGTTGATCCGGCCCTGAATAGGCCGAAAAAAAGGAATTTTGACAAATGACGAACATTGACAAATTTGCAAAGTCGAAAGCCGAGTCATTTACACAATATTTATGTACATGCACATCTAATTTAGTATATACATTTCTAAAACAGGGATATGTAAATGTAAGTGTGCAATTTCAAATAAATAAAACAAATAACAAATAACCTTTATTTTTATATATTGTATTTATTTCCCACCCCCACCCACTCTGGCCATTCCTCATTTATGTTGCGGCAGGTCAGCTCAGGTCGCTACATCAGCCCTCAAAACAAAACGAAAAACCAATTCAAGCGGCAAAAAATTGTAGAGCCCACACAAAAGCACAGTATGTGTGAATACATGGCACACACACATTTAAGTAACCTGGAAACGAAACGCAAAACGCTTTCGGAAAATAAGAATTGATATTTTGTCGTGCCTGCGTACACTCATACATTTGCAATTCTCGGCTTGCTTTCGCATCTTGTCATGAATCGAACATGTCGAAAAAATGTCGAACGTCTCAGGTCCGCCAGCCGAACGTGTCAGGTCCACCACCCGAACGTCCCAGGTCCCCGACCCGAACGTCTCAGGTCCACCAGCCGAAGACCAGGGGACCCTGGACAGAAAACTCAGCTGCGCCCCTTTCGTTGTATGAAATGGCACATCTATATACTGTATGGTTAGTGTTTCGAGTTATGTTAATTTCGATTAATGTTAAATGTTTATATTTATTATTTTATTTTATTTTATTTAATTTTTTTTATAACTAAGAAGAAGAACTTAACAGTATTTGCTTATGTTATGTTTTGTTATATGGTTAGTGCTCAAGTAGTGCCAGAGCTCCCACAAGCAGGGTGGTATAAAGTAGGGCATCCTCTTGAAATTCAGTTTCTTCTCCCATATGAAATGCGAAATTTATTATATTCCCGGCAAGTATTTTAATGACAGAACCAGATGTTTCCAAATGGTTGCAGTTAGCCTTGTTCAATTGCAATACCATTCCAGTTTCACGTGGATTTGTAAAGTATCTTTCTACCAATTTTTGCAGATTCGTTAGTTCTGACGGGTAGTGCGTTTGAAACTTTATAGGTACTGTGTCCAAGCTTGGCAAATTACGAAATATTTCCCTCCAGTTTTCAACGGTAAAAGTTGCGTCGTACAGCTGTTTAAGAATTCGATCAGTGAATGGTACAATCTTGTTTTCAGAGAATAACCTTGTAAGGTGCGTTATGTCCCACAAGACAGGATACTTCAAGCTGACAAGGCATGCGGCTAAGTGGTTGGCATTGCGGCCATCGCAAATAATTGCCAATAAATTTTTTTCCAAGTCCATATCTTCGATCCTCTTTAAGACTTTGCTTATCTCCGTGTATATTATATCAGAGCCCAGCATGGAACGGGCATGCGGTATCGTCTCTGGCTGTATGGGCTTCACGCGTAAGCTGAGAAACCGGAATAAACTCCATCAGCTTTAAAACATGCTATAGCCAGCACCTTCCAGCGCTCCCGACAATAATTGATGGGGAGATGATACTCATCGAACGCCAAATAGATTGAGTCATGGCATAACCATACAGTATATAGATGTGCCAGTTCATACAACGAAAGGGGCGCAGCTGAGTTTTCTGTCCCAGCACCCCCAGACCTTCGGCAGGGGTGCTGGGACCATTCGGCTGTGGTGCTGAGACGTTCGGGTCGTGGGCCTGAGACGTTCGGCATTTTTTCGACATGTTCGATTCATGACGAGATGCGAAAGCAAGTCGAGAATTGCAAATGTATGTGTGGTACACAGACACGACAAAATATCAATTCTTATTTTCCGAAAGCGTTTTGAGTTTGTTTTGAGTTTCGTTTCCAAGTTGCGTAAATGTGTGTGTGCCATGTATTCACACATACTATGCTTGTGTGGGTTCTACAATTTTTAGCCGCTTGAATTGGTTTTTCGTTTTGTTTTGAGGGGTGATGTTATGTAGCGACCTGAGCTGACCTGTCGCTACATAAATGAGGAATGGGCAGAGTGGGTGGGGGTGGAATATAAATACAATCTATAAAAATATATGTTAATTTTTTGACTTATTTGATATTCCACACTTTTTATACCCGTACTCCAAAAAGAGTTAAGGGGTATATTAGATTTGTGGTAAAAGTGGATGTGTGTAACGCAGAGAAGGAAACGTTTCCGACCCCATAAAGTATATATATTCTTGATCAGCATCAATAGCTGAATCGATATAGCCATGTCTGTCTGTCGGTCTATCCGTCTGCCCGTCTTGTTTGACGCCTGGATCTCAGAGACTATAAAAGCTAGGGCAACCAAATTTGGTTTGCTGACTCATGTGATATCACACTGCTACAAGTGTATTTCAAAATTTCGCCCCGCCCCCTTCCGCACCCACAAAGGACGAAAATCTGTGGCAGGCACAATTTTAAAGATACGCTAAAACTAAAAACGCAGTATCGTAGAGAATGACCATATCTACCAGACCACTGAATCTGAATCAGATCGGATCATAATTATAGCCAAAATGAAGAAATTAATTTTCTGTTGGTTCCCCCGCCTCTTCCAGCCAGAGACACGATACTCATTCTCCTTCTCGCTCGCACACTCTGTCGCGTTCAGTGCGCGAGCAACCCCTAACGGAGGAGATAAAAATTAACCGTTAACTGAAGATTTTTTCGGTCATATCATATGTTTTGCATGCAAAATAATTAAATATAAAAATGCCTTTAGAAAAAGCTAAAAGTGAAGAAATCACATTTTTCAAGTTTTCAGGCAAATTTTCTCATGAAAACCACTGAGATATTCCATAAAACCATTGCATTATGAAAATTTGGACATTTCTTTATACAGTCTTTTGTTTAAACAGTGGTTTTAATGAACGGTTTTAAAACTAATATATAATCTTTAGGGTGTAATTTAATGTTTTTGAAATCAATGGTATGTATTGCAGGCTTCAAACGAAAATATTTGAAAAGAATAGAAATTATTCAGGAATTAAGAAAAATACAAATTTAAAAGAAGCTTTCCAAATTTTTCATTAAAGAAGGTTACTTTAGTTGTATTCAAAGGTTAATATTTTGTTGTAAAGCCTTTGGAAGCAACCACAGTGTCTCAGCGTCTTGTCATGAAAGTTCACCTCATTTTCGTATCTTTCCTGGGAGATATGGCTCCACCAATAATGCCTGATACCCCAAAGATCAATATTGTTCCTTGGTTTCGTATTGGAAACATATTTTTTAGCTTTAGCGCAAAGATTTTTCAGGGTGTTCATATCTGGCGACTAAGCAGGCCAACGCATTACATTAAATGCACTGATCTCGAACCACCTTCGAGCTTCCTTGCTGGTCTGTTTTAGATCATTGTCCTGATGGCAGACACAAAACAACGGCATTTTCTATTCCATATACGGGAGCATCATTGTTTTCTAATATTTTAATATAGACATGTTGATCCATCATTTATTTGTGGCATGTATCGAACCACCTTAATTATACGAAAAGCATGCCCATGCAATGATACTTATCCATGAGTTTTTAATGGTTTTATATATTAGCCAGGGGTTTTTATTCTGCATTATGTCGTCATACATAAGATTGATAGCCTTTTCCACAAAAAAAAAATAATTTGACTTTCTTCGGACCACATGATGTTTCTTTGGGACAACTCCAGTGCTATTTGCATACTGCACTCACTTTGCCCCATGGCTTTCTTTCTAAAGTGGATTTTTCCTAGGACTTTTGGCACTTAATTTATTATCTTGTATGCAAGAACTAAATTTGCTCATCCTTGGCGATTTTTTATTATTTACAATAACATTTTTGGAACATTTACAGCGTGCAGGATTTCAAATGCTCCCATATCCATGCAGTGTCAGCTGTCAACGCGCCCGTCACGTATTGCCGTCACTGCGTATCCAGCAGGAGAAACTAGCAAGAGCTCGTGCACGTATTCAGCAAGAGAAACTAGCAAGAGCTCGTGAACGGGGACGCAGACAGCAGGAGAAACTAGCAAGAGCTACCACCTCCCGCCAAGTACATACGGCTAGTGGAGATCATATGTACGCGAGTACGCGTACAAAGAGAGATGCAGAAAAAGATGCAGAGGAGGAATCAGAGGAGGATTCAGAGGAAGAATCAGAGCAGGATTCAATCGTAGAGCGTGCCATAGAAGAGCACGAAAAAAAATCACCACGAGACGCCGAGATTCAGCGGCGAGCTGTCAGGCGATATGTCCAGCACCTGGCCCATGCCCGCCAGCAACAGGTCCAGTTGTGCCCCATCACGGGCATACTGATTGGCCGTGACAATCAGCTGGAACAGCAACACGAAGAGCACGAGCAGGAGAAGGAGCAGGAGCAGCGACAGCAACGCAATAAGGCTCGTCTGGAAGAGCTCGAAACTCTGCCACGCTACTTGCTGCCACTAATGGCGAACAAAGCACTGCTGCAGGTAATGAGCGAGGAGGAGGAGCAAGAGCGATTGTTGGAAATTCTGCAACTCATGCAAACGGGAGCTGTGCCCCAGGAGGAGTGCAGCGCACCATCAGGTCCGGCCACAACCTCGAATCATGAGCCGATCGATGAGGATTCAAGGGAACCATCCCTGGCTAATGAGCCGATCGATGAGGATTCAAGGGAACCATCCCTGGCTAATGAGCCGATCGATGAGGATTCAAGGGAACCATCCCTGGCTAATGATGACAATGACCCGAACAGGCTTTGGTGCATTTGCCAACAGCCCCACAATAACAGATTCATGATATGTTGTGATGTGTGCGAGGACTGGTTTCACGGCTCTTGTGTGGGCGTGACCAAGTCCATGGGCATTAAACTGTCGGCAAAAAGCGTAATATGGAAGTGTACCAAATGTGTCGGTCCGACAGATCGCGCTGCAGATGAGGCAGCGGATATCCTCGGCCATTTGGAGGAGTCGGATCAACACAGCGATGCATGTGATGAGGTCTCACCTATTCAAACAGCAAGTATGAAAAAAATGATGTTTAAAATATTTACAAAATATTCCAAACAGGTAAAGTTTCCCAAAATGGAAATTCAAGATTCCATAATACAAATGCTCTCAATGAGCTCTCATTTGGTTGAGGAGGGGATTATAGATCTCAGGGATAATTTACGGCTTTTTGAGAACAAAAAGTTTGTTATATATTTTGATGAGTACCATTTGTACCATTTTAAGTATATGAACAAAGTTTTGCATAAAGTTAAAATCATGGCAGTTGCCGCATTTAATTTGAAAGGAAAAAAATTCAAATATCTTTATTTGAAATTAGTTGCTTTAAAGAAAGGATCTAAATTGGGTTCTATCATAATAAATGAAGCCGTGCAAACTGTTTTAGAACAAATTGCTATTAATGAAATGGAAAGTAACTTAATGGCGATCATTTCTGACAAATGCCGTGCAAATTCCTTTGCAATTTCCACAGCTGGTACATATTTCCCAGTATTGGCAGATAAAGATCACTTAAAGAGAGTGCATATCAGGCACCCACTCAATGTAGACGTGGCGTTAGAGTTTACGTATAGTCAAATATTTGCAAAAACCCACTTATTTTAGAGTTTGCACAGATATAAAATAACGGATATCTAGATTAAATGAGCATCAATTGTCGGAAAAACTTAGAAAAAGTGCCATCGTTCAAGTAGATAATATAAAAAAATTGCTAGAAAGGTATTTCGCCACTTCTAATAGAGACATAAATTTATCGAATTTAATCAGCGACAACTTTGAGCTGAAAGGAAAGGCGATAAAAGAAAATGTTGCAAATATTATGGCATTTGCAGAATGATGTTAAAGTTCACCCAATACATTATCTACCCACCGTAGTGGGAAATGTAATAAACCTTTTAGAATGGAACGAACGTTCCGTAAAAAGGGAAATGCATATTAATGAATTGAATTAAAAATAAAAATCTTGTCTTTACGAGATAAAAATCTTGTCTTTACGAGATAAAAAATCTTGTCTTTACGAGATAAAAATCTCGTTATTATGAGAAAAGCTGTCCGATCGACCTCATTTTCCTTATTTGGAAATGAAAGATCGCTGATGAGGAAGAGTGGTTTCTTCCGAAACAGTTTCATTATTATTATTATATTTATATATATATATATATATATATATATATATATATATAATATATATCTTATATAAACAGGCGACGGACCACCACAAAGCGAACAGATTTCGTGGCACAGGCCTGATTCTCCGTTCTGGATTGGGGGGAAACATCCAATGTCATCCCGTGCTCCCTCACCAGCGATATTGCATTGCTGCTGCTATGTCCATTGCCGTTGGCAGACACTCTTATGGATTCTGTGAGCTGTCTGCGGTAGTGCTTGGAGCGCTCCAGTATAGAGTGAATCATGTGGCAGGCCTGCCGAATCTCGGACAAAAATGTGCTGCTCTCCGTGTAGTCATTGAAGGAAGCGAACAGAGATCCATTGGCTATGTCAATGTACACATAGTAAAGGACACAGGTATATATATATATACTAAACGAAAACCGACGCCGGCTTGCAGAAAAATGAGTGTGACCAGATGATAGGTAGATGAGATGATGCCAACTCGGTGGAAAAAGGATGGACGCAAAGTGCTCAAAATGAGCCATTTATAAATGGCTGACTTTGCGGGTAATTTTAAATTTACCTTAAAGTTTGTTCGCTCTAGAAAATATAAACAAATGAAAATAAAATGATATGTAATCCAACAATATATGATATGTAGCTTGGCAGGTCAATTTAAAAATAAAATATATATATATATTTTGTGCTCAATAATTGAGCCGCGCCGCTCATTTAGCTCAACTGAACGGCGTCGACGGCGGCCGGGGTCTTCTAGGTTTTTTTGGCGGGCGTTATTGACCATACGGAAAGCATGTGGCTTCAACTACAGAAGGTTTTTCTCATTTTCCTTTTTTTTCGTTTTCTCAACGTAAGTATTACTATATATATATATATATATATATATATATCATATTTTCCTTTCCAGATGTCCCTTCACCAACATTTTCATTTTGGCGGCGCTGGCGGTGGTGGCCGTGGAGGTAGCGGCCTTGGAGGTAGCGGCCGTGGCCATGATGATGGCCGCCCACCGTGGCGAAACGGGCGGCATGGCAGCCGACGGGCGCGCCTTGTTGGAGCTGCCATACGTTTCGGTGGCCCCCCAGCAGGCCCAGGCACCACTCCAATACAACGTAAGTATTACCATATATATAATATATATATTATATATATATATAATATTTAATATTGGAAAATGCCATGCCGCTAATCTCAATCTAAATCTAAATCTTAGATTTGGTTAATCTCCAGTGTTTATTTATTATTTATTTGACCTTTTTAGCATACAAATTAAACAAAACATAAAACCGTCGCCCGTTTTCAGAAAATGAGTGTGACCATAATATAATATAATTTTTGCAATCTACGAATTAAAGTCTGCTTTCAAAAGTAAGCCGGAAATTTTTTGCGACCGAGGGCTTATCTTATCTTATTATTATTTACTTTATAGACCTACAAAATGCAAATTTTTTCAACCGATAAAACTAACGATAAATCCGATATGGATGCTATCGAAAGTTGTATGAATATTTTTAAGACAAAAAAAAACACGCGCAACGCAACCCGTTCCGTTTAGTTCAGTGTTAAAGTTTAAAGTTTACAGTTTAATAAAATGGAAAAGGAATCGAAGTCAGGAGAAGCCGGCAAGAAGAAGCTCAATCACAATGCGGGCATAAGATGTAAGATTATAAACATAAATATACATATATATATAAAATAAATTCACAAATAATTTTTATTTCAGATGGCTCTGAACGGATGTTCATCCATAAATTGTGGGAAAATGGGAAGGTGAGTTGTGTGTTAGTTGTTTAGTTCAGTACGTACATATGTACGTACATATCACACTGCTACAAGAAATAGAAATATGAGAAATATGAAACGAAACTGAAACTCAAAACCGGGAAATAAGGTGAGCCAGGAACCAATGATTCCAGCATTGGCACGACTTTGGACAGGGCTCACATATTTCATATTAATTATCGTGGCCACTCTCTTGTACAGCAGTCCGAGACCCGCATTCTCTCGTATAACAGAGAAAAACTCGTACTCCTGTAGCCGAACTGAACTTCATGTCGATGGTTTTTATGAACTGACTGCATGCATACGGTTTTTTACAGCGCTGTCCAAATATATGTGCATGGTGGTATGATACTTTTCGTAGACGCTTGCCGTCCAATATAAAAAATTGTATATTGTTTGTATATATTTTATGTACAGTTTGTTTTTAAAATATAGAATGTATGAATATATTGTGCGGATATATGTACATACATATGTAAATATACATTCATAAAACATTTAATACATGACTTCACACACCAGCAATTCTCATTAGGGTATAGCCATGTCTGTCTGTCCGTCTGTCTGTCTGTCTGTCTGTGTGTCTGTGTGTCTGTCCGTCTTGTTGAGCGCCTAGATCTCAGAGACTATAAGAGCCAGGGCAACCAAGTTTGGTTTCCAGACTCATGTGATATCACACTGCTACAAGTGTATTTCAAAATTTCGCCCCGCCCCCTTCCGCCCACACGAAGAACGAAAATATGTGGCAGGCACAATTTTAAAGATATGCTAAAACTAAAAACGCATTATCTTTGAGAATGCCCATATCTACCAGACTGCCGAATCTGAATCAGATCGGATCATAATTATAGCCAGAATGAAGACATTTTTCTGTTGGTTCCATCTCCTTCTCCAGCGCTGCTGACGCTACTGATTCTCTTTCTCGCTCGCACACTCTGCCGCGTTCAGTGCGCGAGCAACCCCTAACGGAGGAGATGTAGAATATAAATGACACATCTATAATCTACATGTTAGATGTAAAATATACATTGTAGATGTAGATGTAGATAACAGATGTAGCAAAAAAATGTAATATGTAAAATTTTTTTTTTCTAAAATTCTAAAAAATTATATCTCAAAAATGTATATACTGACTGATATAAGTATAAGTAGAGTCGCGCCCCCAGAAGCGACTCACACGTTCCTTCTCGTTTATTCTAAAATTCTAAAAAATAATATCTTAAAAATGTATTTACTGACTGAGTACGGGTATAAGTAGAGTCGCGTCCCCAGACGCGACTCACACGTTTATTCTCGTTTTTTTTTATATCAAGTTACTTTCAATCGTGATTAGTTGAAAGATTTATTTGGCCTCCACGATATTGCAAACTTACATATACATATCCCTGTTTTAGAAATGTATATACTAAATAAAATGTGCATGTACATAAATATTGTGCAAATTTCTCGGCTTGCGACTTTGCAAATTACTCAATAAATTCCTTTTTTCGACATATTCCGGACCGGATCAACCCTCAACCGGGCCCTATGCAACCATCAATCTAGGGCCCTCCATTTTTTTAAGCCAGGTCCTTCTCTTTTCATTTAAAATAAAAAACTTACAAATTAATCAAACATACATTCAATTTATATGTTTATCAGTGGCTATTATATTTTTTATCCACTATTTGGAGTTTTGTTTTTTCAAAAATTGTTTCTGTTAGCCCTAGGGTGGGCCCTAGGCAACTCCTAATCCGGCCCTCGACCAATTCCCGTAGTCAGACTTCATATTTTGTTGTCGCTCGCATTTGCTCCTCGTCCAACAGCTTTGTATTGTATAGATTCGACACAGCTGCAAAGGCGCTCTCTCTCGGCTCAACCCGGAGAGAGCCGACTGCCCTGCCGAAGATATCGGCTACCGACCCGAGGGCCTGGGAGCCAATCGTCCAAAAATTTTATAAAGGCAGTTTTTAGTCGATTTGACGCCTCTATGTGTTGTTTGCTTAGTGGTCATGGCCAGCGAAATCAGACAAATTCGCCAAATATACTTTCCCCTTCTTCAAATAATCCACATGGTTCTCATTTAAAAATTGGACAGCTCTTTTAAACTGCTGGTTTGAGTGGACGCCCGGCTGTGCATCGTTGTATGCATAAAACACGCTTTCGAGGCTATGCATGATAAATTAGATCTTTCTGTTTTTATACAATAACTTTGGAGAAGCACCTTATTATTCACAGTACAGTACAGATTAAACACCAAAAAATGTGTAAATCTGTGTATGTGTGTGTGTACGCTGCACTTGTCAACGCAATACGGTTTTTTGAACTGAAATGGTATTAGGTGGTATTTTCTTCTGGGTATTTTTTATTCAATTCTAAGCGGTCACACTAAGAACAAACAAAGAAAAAATAAAAGTAAAATGCACGATATGGGAGATATATATATATTTTGATGAGTACCATTTGTACCATTTTAAGTATATGAACAAAGTTTTGCATAAAGTTAAAATCATGGCAGTTGCCGCATTTAATTTGAAAGGAAAAAAATTCAAATATCTTTATTTGAAATTAGTTGCTTTAAAGAAAGGATCTAAATTGGGTTCTATCATAATAAATGAAGCCGTGCAAACTGTTTTAGAACAAATTGCTATTAATGAAATGGAAAGTAACTTAATGGCGATCATTTCTGACAAATGCCGTGCAAATTCCTTTGCAATTTCCACAGCTGGTACATATTTCCCAGTATTGGCAGATAAAGATCACTTAAAGAGAGTGCATATCAGGCACCCACTCAATGTAGACGTGGCGTTAGAGTTTACGTATAGTCAAATATTTGCAAAAACCACTTATTTTAGAGTTTGCACAGATATAAAAGAACGGATATCTAGATTAAATGAGCATCAATTGTCGGAAAAACTTAGAAAAAGTGCCATCGTTCAAGTAGATAATATAAAAAAATTGCTAGAAAGGTATTTCGCCACTTCTAATAGAGACATAAATTTATCGAATTTAATCAGCGACAACTTTGAGCTGAAAGGAAAGGCGATAAAAGAAAATGTTGCAAATATTATGGCATTTGCAGATTTGACAGATTTCACGGCTCTTGTGTGGGCGTGACCAAGTCCATGGGCATTAAACTGTCAGCAAAAAGCGTAATATGGAAGTGTACCAAATGTGTCGGTCCGACAGATCGCGCTGCAGATGAGGCAGCGGATATCCTCGGCCATTTGGAGGAGTCGGATCAACACAGCGATGCATGTGATGAGGTCTCACCTATTCAAACAGCAAGTATGAAAAAATTATGTTTAAAATATTTACAAAATATTCCAAACAGGTAAAGTTTCCCAAAATGGAAATTCAAGATTCCATAATACAAATGCTCTCAATGAGCTCTCATTTGGTTGATCTTAGTTGATCTTGGTTGATTATAGATCTCAGGGATAATTTACGGCTTTTTGAGAACAAAAAGTTTGTTATATATTTTGATGAGTATCATTTGTACCATTTTAAGTATATGAACAAAGTTTTGCATAAAGTTAAAATCATGGCAGTTGCCGCATTTAATTTGAAAGGAAAAAAATTCAAATATCTTTATTTGAAATTAGTTGCTTTAAAGAAAGGATCTAAATTGGGTTCTATCATAATAAATGAAGCCGTGCAAACTGTTTTAGAACAAATTGCTATTAATGAAATGGAAAGTAACTTAATGGCGATCATTTCTGACAAATGCCGTGCAAATTCCTTTGCAATTTCCACAGCTGGTACATATTTCCCAGTATTGGCAGATAAAGATCACTTAAAGAGAGTGCATATCAGGCACCCACTCAATGTAGACGTGGCGTTAGAGTTTACGTATAGTCAAATATTTGCAAAACCCACTTATTTTAGAGTTTGCACAGATATAAAAGAACGGATATCTAGATTAAATGAGCATCAATTGTCGGAAAAACTTAGAAAAAGTGCCATCGTTCAAGTAGATAAAATAAAAAAATTGCTAGAAAGGTATTTCGCCACTTCTAATAGAGACATAAATTTATCGAATTTAATCAGCGACAACTTTGAGCTGAAAGGAAAGGCGATAAAAGAAAATGTTGCAAATATTATGGCATTTGCAGATTTGACAGATTTCACGGCTCTTGTGTGGGCGTGACCAAGTCCATGGGCATTAAACTGTCGGCAAAAAGCGTAATATGGAAGTGTACCAAATGTGTCGGTCCGACAGATCGCGCTGCAGATGAGGCAGCGGATATCCTCGGCCATTTGGAGGAGTCGGATCAACACAGCGATGCATGTGATGAGGTCTCACCTATTCAAACAGCAAGTATGAACAAAATTATGTTTAAAATATTTACAAAATATTCCAAACAGGTAAAGTTTCCCAAAATGGAAATTCAAGATTCCATAATACAAATGCTCTCAATGAGCTCTCATTTGGTTGATCTTAGTTGATCTTGGTTGATTATAGATCTCAGGGATAATTTACGGCTTTTTGAGAACAAAAAGTTTGTTATATATTTTGATGAGTATCATTTGTACCATTTTAAGTATATGAACAAAGTTTTGCATAAAGTTAAAATCATGGCAGTTGCCGCATTTAATTTGAAAGGAAAAAAATTCAAATATCTTTATTTGAAATTAGTTGCTTTAAAGAAAGGATCTAAATTGGGTTCTATCATAATAAATGAAGCCGTGCAAACTGTTTTAGAACAAATTGCTATTAATGAAATGGAAAGTAACTTAATGGCGATCATTTCTGACAAATGCCGTGCAAATTCCTTTGCAATTTCCACAGCTGGTACATATTTCCCAGTATTGGCAGATAAAGATCACTTAAAGAGAGTGCATATCAGGCATCCACTCAATGTAGACGTGGCGTTAGAGTTTACGTATAGTCAAATATTTGCAAAACCCACTTATTTTAGAGTTTGCACAGATATAAAAGAACGGATATCTAGATTAAATGAGCATCAATTGTCGGAAAAACTTAGAAAAAGTGCCATCGTTCAAGTAGATAATATAAAAAATTGCTAGAAAGGTATTTCGCCACTTCTAATAGAGACATAAATTTATCGAATTTAATCAGCGACAACTTTGAGCTGAAAGGAAAGGCGATAAAAGAAAATGTTGCAAATATTATGGCATTTGCAGATTTGACAGATTTCTCGGCTCTTGTGTGGGCGTGACCAAGTCCATGGGCATTAAACTGTCGGCAAAAAGCGTAATATGGAAGTGTACCAAATGTGTCGGTCCGACAGATCGCGCTGCAGATGAGGCAGCGGATATCCTCGGCCATTTGGAGGAGTCGGATCAACACAGCGATGCATGTGATGAGGTCTCACCTATTCAAACAGCAAGTATGAAAAAAATTATGTTTAAAATATTTACAAAATATTCCAAACAGGTAAAGTTTCCCAAAATGGAAATTCAAGATTCCATAATACAAATGCTCTCAATGAGCTCTCATTTGGTTGAGTGATTGGGGATTATAGATCTCAGGGATAATTTACGGCTTTTTGAGAACAAAAAGTTTGTTATATATTTTGATGAGTATCATTTGTACCATTTTAAGTATATGAACAAAGTTTTGCATAAAGTTAAAATCATGGCAGTTGCCGCATTTAATTTGAAAGGAAAAAATTCAAATATCTTTATTTGAAATTAGTTGCTTTAAAGAAAGGATCTAAATTGGGTTCTATCATAATAAATGAAGCCGTGCAAACTGTTTTAGAACAAATTGCTATTAATGAAATGGAAAGTAACATAATGGCGATCATTTCTGACAAATGCTTTGCAATTTCCACAGCTGGTACATATTTCCCAGTATTGGCAGATAAAGATCACTTAAAGAGAGTGCATATCAGGCACCCACTCAATGTAGACGTGGCGTTAGAGTTTACGTATAGTCAAATATTTGCAAAACCCACTTATTTTAGAGTTTGCACAGATATAAAAGAACGGATATCTAGATTAAATGAGCATCAATTGTCGGAAAAACTTAGAAAAAGTGCCATCGTTCAAGTAGATAATATAAAAAAATTGCTAGAAAGGTATTTCGCCACTTCTAATAGAGACATAAATTTATCGAATTTAATCAGCGACAACTTTGAGCTGAAAGGAAAGGCGATAAAAGAAAATGTGGCAAATATTATGGCATTTGCAGATTTGACTGATGTTTCACCCAAGGCATTATCTAACCACCGTAGTGGGAAATGTAATAAACCTTAAAAAAAAAAAAAAAAAAATTTTAAATTTAAAATTTTAAAATTTTATTTTTTTTTTTAAATTTTTTATATATATATTTTTTTTGGGGTGACCAAGTCCATGGGCATTAAACTGTCGGCAAAAAGCGTAATATGGAAGTGTACCAAATGTGTCGGTCCGACAGATCGCGCTGCAGATGAGGCAGCGGATATCCTCGGCCATTTGGAGGAGTCGGATCAACACAGCGATGCATGTGATGAGGTCTCACCTATTCAAACAGCAAGTATGAAAAAAATTATGTTTAAAATATTTACAAAATATTCCAAACAGGTAAAGTTTCCCAAAATGGAAATTCAAGATTCCATAATACAAATGCTCTCAATGAGCTCTCATTTGGTTGAGGA
This sequence comes from Drosophila tristis, assembly GCA_018150885.1. NCBI lineage: Eukaryota > Metazoa > Arthropoda > Insecta > Diptera > Drosophilidae > Drosophila > Drosophila tristis. Next base: position 4,132,195 of record JAECWT010000264.1, read on the forward strand.
GGGGATTATAGATCTCAGGGATAATTTACGGCTTTTTGAGAACAAAAAGTTTGTTATATATTTTGATGAGTATCATTTGTACCATTTTAAGTATATGAACAAAGTTTTGCATAAAGTTAAAATCATGGCAGTTGCCGCATTTAATTTGAAAGGAAAAAATTCAAATATCTTTATTTGAAATTAGTTGCTTTAAAGAAAGGATCTAAATTGGGTTCTATCATAATAAATGAAGCCGTGCAAACTGTTTTAGAACAAATTGCTATTAATGAAATGGAAAGTAACATAATGGCGATCATTTCTGACAAATGCTTTGCAATTTCCACAGCTGGTACATATTTCCCAGTATTGGCAGATAAAGATCACTTAAAGAGAGTGCATATCAGGCACCCACTCAATGTAGACGTGGCGTTAGAGTTTACGTATAGTCAAATATTTGCAAAAACCACTTATTTTAGAGTTTGCACAGATATAAAAGAACGGATATCTAGATTAAATGAGCATCAATTGTCGGAAAAACTTAGAAAAAGTGCCATCGTTCAAGTAGATAATATAAAAAAATTGCTAGAAAGGTATTTCGCCACTTCTAATAGAGACATAAATTTATCGAATTTAATCAGCGACAACTTTGAGCTGAAAGGAAAGGCGATAAAAGAAAATGTTGCAAATATTATGGCATTTGCAGATTTGAATGATGTTTAAGCTCACCCAATACATTATCTAACCACCGTAGTGGGAAATGTAATAAACCTTTTAGAATGGAACGAACGTTCCGTAAAAAGGGAAATGCATATTAATGAATTGAATTAAAAATAAAAATCTTGTCTTTACGAGATAAAAATCTTGTCTTTACGAGATAAAAAATCTTGTCTTTACGAGATAAAAATCTTGTCTTTACGAGATAAAAATCTCGTTATTATGAGAAAAGCTGTCCGATCGACCTCATTTTCCTTATTTGGAAATGAAAGATCGCTGATGAGGAAGAGTGGTTTCTTCCGAAACAGTTTCATTATTATTATTATATTATATATATATATATGACAGATTTCACGGCTCTTGTGTGGGCGTGACCAAGTCCATGGGCATTAAACTGTCGGCAAAAAGCGTAATATGGAAGTGTACCAAATGTGTCGGTCCGACAGATCGCGCTGCAGATGAGGCAGCGGATATCCTCGGCCATTTGGAGGAGTCGGATCAACACAGCGATGCATGTGATGAGGTCTCACCTATTCAAACAGCAAGTATGAAAAAAATTATGTTTAAAATATTTACAAAATATTCCAAACAGGTAAAGTTTCCCAAAATGGAAATTCAAGATTCCATAATACAAATGCTCTCAATGAGCTCTCATTTGGTTGAGGAGGGGATTATAGATCTCAGGGATAATTTACGGCTTTTTGAGAACAAAAAGTTTGTTATATATTTTGATGAGTATCATTTGTACCATTTTAAGTATATGAACAAAGTTTTGCATAAAGTTAAAATCATGGCAGTTGCCGCATTTAATTTGAAAGGAAAAAAATTCAAATATCTTTATTTGAAATTAGTTGCTTTAAAGAAAGGATCTAAATTGGGTTCTATCATAATAAATGAAGCCGTGCAAACTGTTTTAGAACAAATTGCTATTAATGAAATGGAAAGTAACTTAATGGCGATCATTTCTGACAAATGCCGTGCAAATTCCTTTGCAATTTCCACAGCTGGTACATATTTCCCAGTATTGGCAGATAAAGATCACTTAAAGAGAGTGCATATCAGGCACCCACTCAATGTAGACGTGGCGTTAGAGTTTACGTATAGTCAAATATTTGCAAAACCCACTTATTTTAGAGTTTGCACAGATATAAAAGAACGGATATCTAGATTAAATGAGCATCAATTGTCGGAAAAACTTAGAAAAAGTGCCATCGTTCAAGTAGATAATATAAAAAAATTGCTAGAAAGGTATTTCGCCACTTCTAATAGAGACATAAATTTATCGAATTTAATCAGCGACAACTTTGAGCTGAAAGGAAAGGCGATAAAAGAAAATGTTGCAAATATTATGGCATTTGCAGATTTGAATGATGTTTAAGCCCAACAATAAAATAATTAAACAACGTAGTGGGATGTAATAAATTTTAGAATGGAACGAACGTGATATTAATGAATTGAATTAAAATAAAAATCTTGTCTTTAGGAGATAAAAATTTGTTTTAGAAAAAATCTTGTCTTTCGAGATAAAAATTGATGATTTTCTTATTTGGAAATATAAAAGTTTTTATTTATATATATATATCAGATTTCACGGCTCTTGTGTGGGCGTGACCAAGTCCATGGGCATTAAACTGTCGGCAAAAAGCGTAATATGGAAGTGTACCAAATGTGTCGGTCCGACAGATCGCGCTGCAGATGAGGCAGCGGATATCCTCGGCCATTTGGAGGAGTCGGATCAACACAGCGATGCATGTGATGAGGTCTCACCTATTCAAACAGCAAGTATGAAAAAAATTATGTTTAAAATATTTACAAAATATTCCAAACAGGTAAAGTTTCCCAAAATGGAAATTCAAGATTCCATAATACAAATGCTCTCAATGAGCTCTCATTTGGTTGAGGAGGGGATTATAGATCTCAGGGATAATTTACGGCTTTTTGAGAACAAAAAGTTTGTTATATATTTTGATGAGTATCATTTGTACCATTTTAAGTATATGAACAAAGTTTTGCATAAAGTTAAAATCATGGCAGTTGCCGCATTTAATTTGAAAGGAAAAAATTCAAATATCTTTATTTGAAATTAGTTGCTTTAAAGAAAGGATCTAAATTGGGTTCTATCATAATAAATGAAGCCGTGCAAACTGTTTTAGAACAAATTGCTATTAATGAAATGGAAAGTAACTTAATGGCGATCATTTCTGACAAATGCCGTGCAAATTCCTTTGCAATTTCCACAGCTGGTACATATTTCCCAGTATTGGCAGATAAAGATCACTTAAAGAGAGTGCATATCAGGCACCCACTCAATGTAGACGTGGCGTTAGAGTTTACGTATAGTCAAATATTTGCAAAAACCACTTATTTTAGAGTTTGCACAGATATAAAAGAACGGATATCTAGATTAAATGAGCATCAATTGTCGGAAAAACTTAGAAAAAGTGCCATCGTTCAAGTAGATAATATAAAAAAATTGCTAGAAAGGTATTTCGCCACTTCTAATAGAGACATAAATTTATCGAATTTAATCAGCGACAACTTTGAGCTGAAAGGAAAGGCGATAAAGAAAATGTTGCAAATATTATGGCATTTGCAGATTTGAATGATGTTAAAGCTCACCCAATACATTATCTAACCACCGTAGTGGGAAATGTAATAAACCTTTTAGAATGGAACGAACGTTCCGTAAAAAGGGAAATGCATATTAATGAATTGAATTAAAAATAAAAATCTGTCTTTACGAGATAAAAATCTTGTCTTTACGAGATAAAATCTTGTCTTTACGAGATAAAAATCTTGTCTTTACGAGATAAAAATCTCGTTATTATGAGAAAAGCTGTCCGATCGACCTCATTTTCCTTATTTGGAAATGAAAGATCGCTGATGAGAAGAGTGGTTTCTTCGAAACAGTTTCATTATTATTATTATATTATATATATATATATGACAGATTTCACGGCTCTTGTGTGGGCGTGACCAAGTCCATGGGCATTAAACTGTCGGCAAAAAGCGTAATATGGAAGTGTACCAAATGTGTCGGTCCGACAGATCGCGCTGCAGATGAGGCAGCGGATATCCTCGGCCATTTGGAGGAGTCGGATCAACACAGCGATGCATGTGATGAGGTCTCACCTATTCAAACAGCAAGTATGAAAAAAATTATGTTTAAAATATTTACAAAATATTCCAAACAGGTAAAGTTTCCCAAAATGGAAATTCAAGATTCCATAATACAAATGCTCTCAATGAGCTCTCATTTGGTTGAGGAGGGGATTATAGATCTCAGGGATAATTTACGGCTTTTTGAGAACAAAAAGTTTGTTATATATTTTGATGAGTATCATTTGTACCATTTTAAGTATATGAACAAAGTTTTGCATAAAGTTAAAATCATGGCAGTTGCCGCATTTAATTTGAAAGGAAAAAAATTCAAATATCTTTATTTGAAATTAGTTGCTTTAAAGAAAGGATCTAAATTAGGTTCTATCATAATAAATGAAGCCGTGCAAACTGTTTTAGAACAAATTGCTATTAATGAAATGGAAAGTAACTTAATGGCGATCATTTCTGACAAATGCCGTGCAAATTCCTTTGCAATTTCCACAGCTGGTACATATTTCCCAGTATTGGCAGATAAAGATCACTTAAAGAGAGTGCATATCAGGCACCCACTCAATGTAGACGTGGCGTTAGAGTTTACGTATAGTCAAATATTTGCAAAAACCACTTATTTTAGAGTTTGCACAGATATAAAAGAACGGATGTCTAGATTAAATGAGCATCAATTGTCGGAAAAACTTAGAAAAAGTGCCATCGTTCAAGTAGATAATATAAAAAAATTGCTAGAAAGGTATTTCGCCACTTCTAATAGAGACATAAATTTATCGAATTTAATCAGCGACAACTTTGAGCTGAAAGGAAAGGCGATAAAGAAAATGTTGCAAATATTATGGCATTTGCAGATTTGAATGATGTTTAAGCTCACCCAATACATTATCTAACCACCGTAGTGGGAAATGTAATAAACCTTTTAGAATGGAACGAACGTTCCGTAAAAGGGAAATGCATATTAATGAATTGAATTAAAAATAAAATTTTTTGTTTTCGAGATAAAAATCTTGTCTTTACGAGATAAAAAATCTTGTCTTTACGAGATAAAAATCTTGTCTTTACGAGATAAAAATCTCGTTATTATGAGAAAAGCTGTCCGATCGACCTCATTTTCCTTATTTGGAAATGAAAGATCGCTGATGAGGAAGAGTGGTTTCTTCCGAAACAGTTTCATTATTATTATTATATTATATATATATATATGACAGATTTCACGGCTCTTGTGTGGGCGTGACCAAGTCCATGGGCATTAAACTGTCGGCAAAAAGCGTAATATGGAAGTGTACCAAATGTGTCGGTCCGACAGATCGCGCTGCAGATGAGGCAGCGGATATCCTCGGCCATTTTTAGGAGTCGGATCAACACAGCGATGCATGTGATGAGGTCTCACCTATTCAAACAGCAAGTATGAAAAAAATTATGTTTAAAATATTTACAAAATATTCCAAACAGGTAAAGTTTCCCAAAATGGAAATTCAAGATTCCATAATACAAATGCTCTCAATGAGCTCTCATTTGGTTGAGGAGGGGATTATAGATCTCAGGGATAATTTACGGCTTTTTGAGAACAAAAAGTTTGTTATATATTTTGATGAGTATCATTTGTACCATTTTAAGTATATGAACAAAGTTTTGCATAAAGTTAAAATCATGGCAGTTGCCGCATTTAATTTGAAAGGAAAAAAATTCAAATATCTTTATTTGAAATTAGTTGCTTTAAAGAAAGGATCTAAATTGGGTTCTATCATAATAAATGAAGCCGTGCAAACTGTTTTAGAACAAATTGCTATTAATGAAATGGAAAGTAACTTAATGGCGATCATTTCTGACAAATGCCGTGCAAATTCCTTTGCAATTTCCACAGCTGGTACATATTTCCCAGTATTGGCAGATAAAGATCACTTAAAGAGAGTGCATATCAGGCACCCACTCAATGTAGACGTGGCGTTAGAGTTTACGTATAGTCAAATATTTGCAAAAACCACTTATTTTAGAGTTTGCACAGATATAAAAGAACGGATATCTAGATTAAATGAGCATCAATTGTCGGAAAAACTTAGAAAAAGTGCCATCGTTCAAGTAGATAATATAAAAAAATTGCTAGAAAGGTATTTCGCCACTTCTAATAGAGACATAAATTTATCGAATTTAATCAGCGACAACTTTGAGCTGAAAGGAAAGGCGATAAAAGAAAATGTTGCAAATATTATGGCATTTGCAGATTTGAATGATGTTAAAGCTCACCCAATACATTATCTAACCACCGTAGTGGGAAATGTAATAAACCTTTTAGAATGGAACGAACGTTCCGTAAAAAGGAAATGCATATTAATGAATTGAATTCAAAATAAAAATCTTGTCTTTACGAGATAAAAATCTTGTCTTTACGAGATAAAAATCTTGTCTTTACGAGATAAAATCTTGTCTTTACGAGATAAAAATCTCGTTATTATGAGAAAAGCTGTCCGATCGACCTCATTTTCCTTATTTGGAAATGAAAGATCGCTGATGAGGAAGAGTGGTTTCTTCCGAAACAGTTTCATTATTATTATTATATTATATATATATATATGACAGATTTCACGGCTCTTGTGTGGGCGTGACCAAGTCCATGGGCATTAAACTGTCGGCAAAAAGCGTAATATGGAAGTGTACCAAATGTGTCGGTCCGACAGATCGCGCTGCAGATGAGGCAGCGGATATCCTCGGCCATTTGGAGGAGTCGGATCAACACAGCGATGCATGTGATGAGGTCTCACCTATTCAAACAGCAAGTATGAAAAAAATTATGTTTAAAATATTTACAAAATATTCCAAACAGGTAAAGTTTCCCAAAATGGAAATTCAAGATTCCATAATACAAATGCTCTCAATGAGCTCTCATTTGGTTGAGGAGGGGATTATAGATCTCAGGGATAATTTACGGCTTTTTGAGAACAAAAAGTTTGTTATATATTTTGATGAGTATCATTTGTACCATTTTAAGTATATGAACAAAGTTTTGCATAAAGTTAAAATCATGGCAGTTGCCGCATTTAATTTGAAAGGAAAAGTTTGCTAAAGTTAAAATCATGGAGTTGGCATTTAATTTAAAGGAAAAAAATTCAAATATCTTTATTTGAAATTAGTTGCTTTAAAGAAAGGATCTAAATTGGGTTCTATCATAATAAATGAAGCCGTGCAAACTGTTTTAGAACAAATTGCTATTAATGAAATGGAAAGTAACTTAATGGCGATCATTTCTGACAAATGCCGTGCAAATTCCTTTGCAATTTCCACAGCTGGTACATATTTCCCAGTATTGGCAGATAAAGATCACTTAAAGAGAGTGCATATCAGGCACCCACTCAATGTAGACGTGGCGTTAGAGTTTACGTATAGTCAAATATTTGCAAAAACCACTTATTTTAGAGTTTGCACAGATATAAAAGAACGGATATCTAGATTAAATGAGCATCAATTGTCGGAAAAACTTAGAAAAAGTGCCATCGTTCAAGTAGATAATATAAAAAAATTGCTAGAAAGGTATTTCGCCACTTCTAATAGAGACATAAATTTATCGAATTTAATCAGCGACAACTTTGAGCTGAAAGGAAAGGCGATAAAAGAAAATGTTGCAAATATTATGGCATTTGCAGATTTGAATGATGTTAAAGCTCACCCAATACATTATCTAACCACCGTAGTGGGAAATGTAATAAACCTTTTAGAATGGAACGAACGTTCCGTAAAAAGGGAAATGCATATTAATGAATTGAATTAAAAATAAAAATCTTGTCTTTACGAGATAAAAATCTTGTCTTTACGAGATAAAAAATCTTGTCTTTACGAGATAAAAATCTTGTCTTTACGAGATAAAAATCTCGTTATTATGAGAAAAGCTGTCCGATCGACCTCATTTTCCTTATTTGGAAATGAAAGATCGCTGATGAGGAAGAGTGGTTTCTTCCGAAACAGTTTCATTATTATTATTATATTATATATATATATATGACAGATTTCACGGCTCTTGTGTGGGCGTGACCAAGTCCATGGGCATTAAACTGTCGGCAAAAAGCGTAATATGGAAGTGTACCAAATGTGTCGGTCCGACAGATCGCGCTGCAGATGAGGCAGCGGATATCCTCGGCCATTTGGAGGAGTCGGATCAACACAGCGATGCATGTGATGAGGTCTCACCTATTCAAACAGCAAGTATGAAAAAAATTATGTTTAAAATATTTACAAAATATTCCAAACAGGTAAAGTTTCCCAAAATGGAAATTCAAGATTCCATAATACAAATGCTCTCAATGAGCTCTCATTTGGTTGAGGAGGGGATTATAGATCTCAGGGATAATTTACGGCTTTTTGAGAACAAAAAGTTTGTTATATATTTTGATGAGTATCATTTGTACCATTTTAAGTATATGAACAAAGTTTTGCATAAAGTTAAAATCATGGCAGTTGCCGCATTTAATTTGAAAGGAAAAAAATTCAAATATCTTTATTTGAAATTAGTTGCTTTAAAGAAAGGATCTAAATTGGGTTCTATCATAATAAATGAAGCCGTGCAAACTGTTTTAGAACAAATTGCTATTAATGAAATGGAAAGTAACTTAATGGCGATCATTTCTGACAAATGCCGTGCAAATTCCTTTGCAATTTCCACAGCTGGTACATATTTCCCAGTATTGGCAGATAAAGATCACTTAAAGAGAGTGCATATCAGGCATCCACTCAATGTAGACGTGGCGTTAGAGTTTACGTATAGTCAAATATTTGCAAAACCCACTTATTTTAGAGTTTGCACAGATATAAAAGAACGGATATCTAGATTAAATGAGCATCAATTGTCGGAAAAACTTAGAAAAAGTGCCATCGTTCAAGTAGATAATATAAAAAAATTGCTAGAAAGGTATTTCGCCACTTCTAATAGAGACATAAATTTATCGAATTTAATCAGCGACAACTTTGAGCTGAAAGGAAAGGCGATAAAAGAAAATGTTGCAAATATTATGGCATTTGCAGATTTGACAGATTTCTCGGCTCTTGTGTGGGCGTGACCAAGTCCATGGGCATTAAACTGTCGGCAAAAAGCGTAATATGGAAGTGTACCAAATGTGTCGGTCCGACAGATCGCGCTGCAGATGAGGCAGCGGATATCCTCGGCCATTTGGAGGAGTCGGATCAACACAGCGATGCATGTGATGAGGTCTCACCTATTCAAACAGCAAGTATGAAAAAAATTATGTTTAAAATATTTACAAAATATTCCAAACAGGTAAAGTTTCCCAAAATGGAAATTCAAGATTCCATAATACAAATGCTCTCAATGAGCTCTCATTTGGTTGAGGAGGGGATTATAGATCTCAGGGATAATTTACGGCTTTTTGAGAACAAAAAGTTTGTTATATATTTTGATGAGTATCATTTGTACCATTTTAAGTATATGAACAAAGTTTTGCATAAAGTTAAAATCATGGCAGTTGCCGCATTTAATTTGAAAGGAAAAAATTCAAATATCTTTATTTGAAATTAGTTGCTTTAAAGAAAGGATCTAAATTGGGTTCTATCATAATAAATGAAGCCGTGCAAACTGTTTTAGAACAAATTGCTATTAATGAAATGGAAAGTAACATAATGGCGATCATTTCTGACAAATGCTATAATACAAATGCTCTCAATGAGCTCTCATTTGGTTGAGGAGGGGATTATAGATCTCAGGGATAATTTACGGCTTTTTGAGAACAAAAAGTTTGTTATATATTTTGATGAGTATCATTTGTACCATTTTAAGTATATGAACAAAGTTTTGCATAAAGTTAAAATCATGGCAGTTGCCGCATTTAATTTTAAAGGAAAAAAATTCAAATATCTTTATTTGAAATTAGTTGCTTTAAAGAAAGGATCTAAATTGGGTTCTATCATAATAAATGAAGCCGTGCAAACTGTTTTAGAACAAATTGCTATTAATGAAATGGAAAGTAACTTAATGGCGATCATTTCTGACAAATGCCGTGCAAATTCCTTTGCAATTTCCACAGCTGGTACATATTTCCCAGTATTGGCAGATAAAGATCACTTAAAGAGAGTGCATATCAGGCACCCACTCAATGTAGACGTGGCGTTAGAGTTTACGTATAGTCAAATATTTGCAAAAACCACTTATTTTAGAGTTTGCACAGATATAAAAGAACGGATATCTAGATTAAATGAGCATCAATTGTCGGAAAAACTTAGAAAAAGTGCCATCGTTCAAGTAGATAATATAAAAAAATTGCTAGAAAGGTATTTCGCCACTTCTAATAGAGACATAAATTTATCGAATTTAATCAGCGACAACTTTGAGCTGAAAGGAAAGGCGATAAAAGAAAATGTTGCAAATATTATGGCATTTGCAGATTTGAATGATGTTAAAGCTCACCCAATACATTATCTAACCACCGTAGTGGGAAATGTAATAAACCTTTTAGAATGGAACGAACGTTCCGTAAAAAGGGAAATGCATATTAATGAATTGAATTAAAAATAAAAATCTTGTCTTTACGAGATAAAAAATCTTGTCTTTACGAGATAAAAAATCTTGTCTTTACGAGATAAAAATCTTGTCTTTACGAGATAAAAATCTCGTTATTATGAGAAAAGCTGTCCGATCGACCTCATTTTCCTTATTTGGAAATGAAAGATCGCTGATGAGGAAGAGTGGTTTCTTCCGAAACAGTTTCATTATTATTATTATATTATATATATATATATGACAGATTTCACGGCTCTTGTGTGGGCGTGACCAAGTCCATGGGCATTAAACTGTCGGCAAAAAGCGTAATATGGAAGTGTACCAAATGTGTCGGTCCGACAGATCGCGCTGCAGATGAGGCAGCGGATATCCTCGGCCATTTGGAGGAGTCGGATCAACACAGCGATGCATGTGATGAGGTCTCACCTATTCAAACAGCAAGTATGAAAAAATTATGTTTAAAATATTTACAAAATATTCCAAACAGGTAAAGTTTCCCAAAATGGAAATTCAAGATTCCATAATACAAATGCTCTCAATGAGCTGTCATTTGGTTGAGGAGGGGATTATAGATCTCAGGGATAATTTACGGCTTTTTGAGAACAAAAAGTTTGTTATATATTTTGATGAGTATCATTTGTACCATTTTAAGTATATGAACAAAGTTTTGCATAAAGTTAAAATCATGGCAGTTGCCGCATTTAATTTGAAAGGAAAAAAATTCAAATATCTTTATTTGAAATTAGTTGCTTTAAAGAAAGGATCTAAATTAGGTTCTATCATAATAAATGAAGCCGTGCAAACTGTTTTAGAACAAATTGCTATTAATGAAATGGAAAGTAACTTAATGGCGATCATTTCTGACAAATGCCGTGCAAATTCCTTTGCAATTTCCACAGCTGGTACATATTTCCCAGTATTGGCAGATAAAGATCACTTAAAGAGAGTGCATATCAGGCATCCACTCAATGTAGACGTGGCGTTAGAGTTTACGTATAGTCAAATATTTGCAAAACCCACTTATTTTAGAGTTTGCACAGATATAAAAGAACGGATATCTAGATTAAATGAGTATCAATTGTCGGAAAAACTTAGAAAAAGTGCCATCGTTCAAGTAGATAATATAAAAAAATTGCTAGAAAGGTATTTCGCCACTTCTAATAGAGACATAAATTTATCGAATTTAATCAGCGACAACTTTGAGCTGAAAGGAAAGGCGATAAAAGAAAATGTTGCAAATATTATGGCATTTGCAGATTTGACAGATTTCTCGGCTCTTGTGTGGGCGTGACCAAGTCCATGGGCATTAAACTGTCGGCAAAAAGCGTAATATGGAAGTGTACCAAATGTGTCGGTCCGACAGATCGCGCTGCAGATGAGGCAGCGGATATCCTCGGCCATTTGGAGGAGTCGGATCAACACAGCGATGCATGTGATGAGGTCTCACCTATTCAAACAGCAAGTATGAAAAAAATTATGTTTAAAATATTTACAAAATATTCCAAACAGGTAAAGTTTCCCAAAATGGAAATTCAAGATTCCATAATACAAATGCTCTCAATGAGCTCTCATTTGGTTGAGGAGGGGATTATAGATCTCAGGGATAATTTACGGCTTTTTGAGAACAAAAAGTTTGTTATATATTTTGATGAGTATCATTTGTACCATTTTAAGTATATGAACAAAGTTTTGCATAAAGTTAAAATCATGGCAGTTGCCGCATTTAATTTGAAAGGAAAAAAATTCAAATATCTTTATTTGAAATTAGTTGCTTTAAAGAAAGGATCTAAATTGGGTTCTATCATAATAAATGAAGCCGTGCAAACTGTTTTAGAACAAATTGCTATTAATGAAATGGAAAGTAACATAATGGCGATCATTTCTGACAAATGCTATAATACAAATGCTCTCAATGAGCTCTCATTTGGTTGAGGAGGGGATTATAGATCTCAGGGATAATTTACGGCTTTTTGAGAACAAAAAGTTTGTTATATATTTTGATGAGTATCATTTGTACCATTTTAAGTATATGAACAAAGTTTTGCATAAAGTTAAAATCATGGCAGTTGCCGCATTTAATTTTAAAGGAAAAAAATTCAAATATCTTTATTTGAAATTAGTTGCTTTAAAGAAAGGATCTAAATTGGGTTCTATCATAATAAATGAAGCCGTGCAAACTGTTTTAGAACAAATTGCTATTAATGAAATGGAAAGTAACTTAATGGCGATCATTTCTGACAAATGCCGTGCAAATTCCTTTGCAATTTCCACAGCTGGTACATATTTCCCAGTATTGGCAGATAAAGATCACTTAAAGAGAGTGCATATCAGGCACCCACTCAATGTAGACGTGGCGTTAGAGTTTACGTATAGTCAAATATTTGCAAAAACCACTTATTTTAGAGTTTGCACAGATATAAAAGAACGGATATCTAGATTAAATGAGCATCAATTGTCGGAAAAACTTAGAAAAAGTGCCATCGTTCAAGTAGATAATATAAAA